>CM032773.1:9221597-9970765 GCA_019155195.1 Avicennia marina
ATTATCGAGTAAAAATTATTTATTCAACATGTATACATAAATTTTCTTTTTTATCAATGATAATAAAGTTTAAATTAATCATATTTTAAAAATTTTAATAATATAAATGAATTATTCAAAGAAAAATTTATGTTAATAAAACTTAAATCTAGCATATTATATAAAATTTAGTAATAATAATAGATTATCAAAAATAAAAAATATATTAGACAATTTCCATAAAATGAGGGAGAAAATGAAATAATAAATGAACACCAAAATGAGAACGTATAAAAAACTGTAAAGAAAAATAAGTTCAAGAGGGGTGTTTTAGTAAATTAACTTTGAGGATGAAGGTGGTTACTATCCAACTTTTATAGATAATAAAACTTAAATCTAGTGTATTTTAAAAAATTTTAGTAATAAAAATAGGTTATCAAAAATAAAAATATATTAAACAATTTCTATAAAATGAGGGAGAAAAAATGACGAGATAATGAAACAATAAGTAGAAAAACAAAAAGAGAAATTATAAAAAACTAAAAGGAAAAATAAGTTCAAAAAGGGTATTTTCTTAAATTAACTTTGAGAACAACTGAAGTTATTATCTACCTTTCACACATTCTATATAGTATACATACTATAGATATAGATTACAATAATAACTGACACCTTGATTTTAGGTTTGGAATAAATTTGAAAATTTCCATAAATCAATATCCACTTATTCCTATATTACCTATTGTAATTTACTAAAACAAATAAATACTAAAGAGTTAACTTTTAAAATTTGAATTTTTTAATGAAATACACTAATGCTAATTGCTAAATGGCTTGCTTCCAAAATTTGAAATTGTTTTGATGGCAATCAAGCCAAAATTAAATATTTCACATGTGAAAATACATTTCTTTGTTTATATAAATATCTCATATATGTAATGTCATCAAAGACTAAAATTCCAGTGAACATTACTGTTACAAGACATCCAATGTCCGTCCTTTCCATTTATTTTATACTTAAATTTCCAGTACTTCATTTTATACTTAAATTCAAACGACAATTTATTTTATTTTTACATTTTTCATATGAAAATCGAGCATTTATAATTGTTTTTAGTTTTTAATGTAATTACTGTTTGGATATTTGCATTTTCAGTTAAAAAAGGTTTGATATTTTCACTTTATTTATTTATCTAATCATATTCATTTTCTATTAATTATTTTTTCAATATTTTCTTCTTTTTTCTTAAATAATGTATAATTTATTTTCTTTTAATTTAAAAAGAATAGAATACTTAACATGTGTTCCAATTTTTATGCATTATTCAAGTCATTATATTTATTTTCAATTCTAGTTTTAGTTCATATAGTTATTTTCAATTAGATTTAAATAATTTCATGAGGATGTTACATAGACTGTAATAATTACGTCATACATGCCCTAATTTATAACACAACACAGGCATAGAAATATTGTATTTTTTTTATTAATTTTGTTCACGTTGCTTTCATATTTTCATCTCCACATGCACTGAATTTATATATCTTCAAAAATAATATATTATGATTTTTGTAATAAGATATTTTATAAAATACACTATTAATTATTTTTCTATGTTTGAAAAATGTTATCAATGTTAGTGACTATCTAATCTTTACGGAAAATTCAGTTGGTCGTGGAAGCTACGCAACCTAAAAAAGCTAAAAGAATCTAATAAAAACATTTTTTTATAAAAATGTTGTATATAGATTTATAAAAATACTAGTATAATACATATCACTAAACTCTCTTTTATATGATTTCTAAAACAAATGATTTTTTATTTGCTACTTTCAATCACTATATCACTAGACATTCTTTTTTGAATGGGGCAAAACTTTATTTAAGTTGATTTCATATTGCTGACTTTTGAATCAAATATACCATACACGAAAATGATGATTTCAAACAAATAAATTTATATCTGTTAAGATTTTTATATAACCATTGACAATTAGTTGAGCAACATTAAATATTCCTTATATGCATATAGTTAGTATATACTAATATATTTATTTTTATTTATGGTTTTTGCTAAATGCATCTAAAAGATTAAAAGCATTGTATCGTATTTGTTTTCTCTGATATCTCATGGATTATAACAAATATCAATGATTCCATTTTTAGTTGACTTATTTAGAAAGATAAAAAATATAATTAATATTAACATGTTTCATACAAAAAATCGCCATGCCTATATTATACATCTTTATAAAAAAAATACACGTGTGAAGACTAATTTTAAAGGTTGATAAGTACGTACTGATTACTCTTTTCACACAAATTAAATCACGATAACTTTTTATTTATTATGTTCAAATAATTCATATCAATTATTGGTTTCTTCAATTATTATTAAGCTTTAGAACTAAATACACTTTAAGAATCTTCTAGGAGAATTGAAGTGAGTTAGTATTATATATTGCTTTTCTAATTAAGATTAGCCAATAAACACATGAAATTATTAGATGTTACATTTGATCACCTATTTAAAGGTATACCAAAAATTTACACGTGAACTCAGCAATTTTTTGGTCTCATTATTTACGCTTAGTGGTTTAGATTTTTGTAGTTTAGGCCTAAATTCACATATCTCATGTATCTAGGGTCAAAATTTATGCTCTATCCGTGATATAGATTGCAAGGTTAGTTTAAATTAGCTACTAATCAAACAAAGAACTTGGAAGTACATATAATAGTGATTTAATATTCCAATGACTTAATTTCCATACTCATATTCCATGTCAGTTAAAAAACCCTTCATGTCTAAGTTTAAATCTACACCTTATATATACTTAAAATCACGATAGTCATGCTTTATATGTTAAGCCCTAATAATACAATTCTTATGGTCAAGGTGTAAGTTTAGATCAGCTTATATATTTAAGATCAAACCTAAGTTCTAATAAGTATTTTATGCATGTAAAGTTAAAACCTATGTCCTGATACTACTTTTACCATACCCAATCTAGAGTTGTGACATGACACTACTCTTGAACAACATCAGTAGATGCAAAATCTCAAAATATCAGAACATACTAATTCATAAATTGCACTTATTGGAAAATACCATTCATTACATTTCTCATGGTGGAAAATTAAAATTAAACTAGTCTATTACATCCCTAAGTCTCAATTACTAGACAAATAAGACTAAAGTCTTTTGTTCTTTTCGAGCTCTACCAATCCCATGTATACATTTTTTTGTTTTTGTCCTCTTTAAAAAAGATGTTTGGAAATGTGAGCAACTAACCGCCTAATAAATAGTTTCCTACTCTTTTGTTATTAGGACATGAACATAATAAAACAATTTTAAAAAGTCAAACATTTATTTGTAAATTTGTAGAAAAGATACTAGTTAAACATTCACATGTAAAATACTAGATATTCATCTGACTTATACTATTCTTTGGTATGCTTGATGACTTAAACAGTTTGTGTGACACTTTTACTTATTTGGATCTTAGTCTTTTATTTAAACTAAAAAAAGTTATACATCAACTTTTAGCTCCAATTGAGTGGGTTACATTTCACCTAATTGCCTGGTGTTTTTTAGGATAATGAGATAAAAGTAATGATTGTGTATATTTTTTTACTCCAAAATTTGAAAACAAACATAGCCTTACTATTTCTTCTAAACAATTTTTCTCAATTTTTCTTTGAGAATCATTTCTTTCAAAAAAATTTCATCCAATCCCAACCTTAACTATTGATTTTGCCTTAACATGTGAAAAATTCATGCCTCGCATAATATACTTATTTCTCACGTTGTGTACCAGTTAAAATCTAATATGTGTAAGGGCAAACGTGAGCATAGAAACATCAAATCTCAAAATATTTATTTTCAAGAATGGATTGGAGCACATTGGCCAAGTGAGCACGCGTGGCAATAACAAACTTTTCCATAAAATTTGGACATAAAATTAAAAGTATGAGTAAATAATTTTTAAATATCTATTAAAATGTGCTTTTAATAATTAATGAAAGAGAGAATTGAAATTTATGATGCAATAAAGCGAAGCACCTAACCCCCCCCTTTTAATTCAGTAAAGAGCGCCCGAGGCGCAAAAATATCTATTACACACAAGTAGACGATTATTTGACGTGTGGGTCCACATAAATAAAAATAAATAAATAAATAAATACTAAAAATAAATTAATGCCCGTTTTTATCGAGACATCGGAATTACGCAATAATTTATGACCTTCAAATAAAAGATACTCCCTTGAGTGTCGAAACACATGGCGCTATCATCACATATAATAAATATTTGGTACAGCTTCATCAATATATTTCCTTGATTGAAAATTATGAATATGACTAGATTTAATCATTAATCATCATGCAACTTTTGAGGTTGAACTGTAACCACACCCATAGTCCATTATTTTTGTTGTCTACTTGAAAATTTAATTATTACAAGTTTGTTAAAGCAAATGTGTTAACAACTACAAATTTGGTTTAAACTTCTATTTTCTCGCGCTATATATATATATATATATATATATTAATTTTTAGCGTTACTTTTGTTACTAAGAAATCTTGATTCATATGAATTATTGTTCCGATTAAAAAAAACCTTGTGATGGAAACAATTAATCAGTATATAATTTGGTGTATCAAAATGTTAAATCTTGAATAAAACTATTAATGATTTAATTTTACGGCAAGTCCATAGTGGATTGAAATAAAGTAAATACAAGCCGAATTGAATCCAAGACGTACTTTTAAAATGAATAGTTTACATGTCTCAATTTTCTTATTGATATAGGAGTTTCAATTCATATTTATATAATAAATATGAAGTTCATAAATGTCTCTCTCATCAAATAAGTTTCATCTCTTTTATTTTGTTATGTTTAGAAAAACCAAATATAAAATTAATTATTTACTGGAATATTGTTCATATTAGAATTCATAGGACTCGTAAATATCATAAGCATTAACAACCCTTTTTATCTATTTCTTTTCTTATTTTTATACTATTTTTAATTTTTTTTTCTCAATTTTCTCCCACCATAATTGCATCCAAGCAATGCATAGACTTCTTTTAATCAAAATGGGTTCGAAAAATTGCCTTTATTACAATATGAACACAATTTTAATTTTCTAATTATTATATAAATAGCAAAATATTTGATGAAATGCCTTCCATGGCCAAACATGGAGTCTTTCTCCAGTACACGCCAAACTCCAACGAAGAAAGAAAAGAAAAGAAAAGAAAAAGAAAGGATGACCTGAATAAAGTAGAACAAAATAAAAGTGAAAAGGATTGGAAAGAAGTGCAAAAGTAAACCTCAGGGAATTCTTTTTATTTTTAATTTCTTAATATATATATATATATATATATATATATATGTATATGTTTGCATCCTTTGGAAAGAAAGTTATTAATCCTTCATATATATTTTGAAATATCATCAATTATAATAAACCAAGAAGATATTTTTTCTCGCAATTTTAAACAAGAATAAATAATTCTATAATTGCATCCAGCTTACTGCCTTACTTGGAAAATATTAAAAGCACAAAAAACAAGGATCTTGTCACATTTGCTCCCTCATTTGAAGAAAAAGAACTAATATTGTTAAGGATAAAATATTATTCGTTAATCTCAAAGCTTTTGCAACATGTTATTAGTAGCACATATCTTTTTTTTTGGGTCACAACTCACTATAGCAGTTTTCATAGACATAATCACAAGAATTCTTATTGTGTTTGGAACAATTTTTGTTAACAATTAGCTGCTAACACACGTGTTTTGCCGACGGGTTATATTTACTTCTTGCATTACTTGCTGTCGGCAGCTAATTAATAATGCCTTACATACACACAATTATTGCTTTTATTAAACTTATATAAAAATATTATCATGAAAAAAAAAATCTTAGCAACTTATTCCTTTACTTTTAGTTTTTACATAATATTTTTGCATTAGACAATGAATTTAAATAACCAATCTTAAAATAACGAGGAAATTTCATGTTTTTGCCTCCTGAAAAGATTCGAAGAGTGCATAATAGTATCTTATCAATTTATATCAACTTAAAGTTCGTTTGTTTGAATTGCTACATCAATCAATTGATTTAATAAACTAACCAGGAATAAAGAAGAGGCTGAAGTGGTGAATGTACAATATGTATATGTGTGTGTGTGTGTGTCTATGTACGTATATATGTATGTATGCATGTATCACCTTTCGGCTTAGGGTTCTTAGCATTTGGCCTTCCCACCATCTTTTTTTCCCATTATCTGCACATTTGCTCCTGAAATCACGCAGAAGGTTTAGGCCACTGATTGTGTGGTTAGTAATGTAATCAAAAAGGAAGAAACGGAAAGGTGATTTATAGGTTTTGTTTGCTTTTGTGCTTGGTGGGTTAGTGAGGGCAGTGTGCCTTTTGAAGCACGAACTGTACACTAGCCTCCTTCCTCTGTAAGAGGATAAAAGCAACAGAAGAGGACCCTTCATAGATCTCTATTGGGAGATACCATACGACCAAAGGCATTGTGTAAGGATTGCCTATAAACAGTTGAATGTCGTCGTGGGCTTGGACAGCATTCATGGGAGACTTTGAATGTTTTATGGGACAAAGATTGTCAATATTACCATGTTTGACGATGGGTGGGATTGAGCCATTAATCATTAATAATATAAATGACTCGAGATTTGATCGTGTTTTAAAGTTGAATCAAACTTGAACTCGAATTTAAATAAACTTTTTAAACTCAATCTCAGCTTATTTAACTCCAATTTTGATTTTGAATTTTATGTATTAAAGTAAACAAAGTTCTGAGTAATTATTGAGTTTGAGTGATTACTCGAAATCAAGTTATTAATTCCATAACCTCATGTCCTTAAATCAGTGAGGGGGAAATATTTTTGCACACAATTCAACTTTCTGTTTTTGCCTCCTTCGCTGAAGAAAATGAAAGGCCTATAATGAGTCCATTCAATCTATGGTGATAGCCTATTGGACGAAGTTCAATAAAGAAGAATTTTTCTTATAATAAAGTTGTATTAGAATAAGATTTTTTTTCAAAAAAATAAAAATAGGATTCATATGTAAATATTTGACAATATTGTCTATTTTCTTTCTATCTAAGAAACAGCTTTTGTTGGATGGATTGGGCTACAATATTTAAGATGTTTTCCAGGTAAATACCGAGTGATCACATTGAATGTCAATGTTATAATGACATCACATCACTTCTCAAATTATGATCTTGAGCAAGCAAATATTATGATAATTACTCTACGGTAATTTATAATAACAATTTGGTTTATCAAATTATTTGTATATTTAATCCACTTAAATCATTTACTTTAATGTATCTTAAATTCATTGCTTATATGCATTTTTTTTTCTTCAAATTTTAAAGATTTTCCTTCTATGGACAATAGGACAAGAAGCAAATTAAATGAGATTTTTGATATCTTTTGGAACATTAAATCCAAAGTCTTTAGTCTCTGAAGAGTGATGTAACAATCAAATATACAGCCGATTTTTCCAAAGTTCAATAATTGGTAAATAACCAGAATGGGAAAGCAATCTTTAAACCCTTTGAAAATTACCCATCAAGAATACTTGCGACTGACCTAAACCTGCTAATGTGGTAGCATTGGATTTAGGTCAAATGAACAACATGAATAGAACTAAATAATTAAATAATAAATCAGAATAACCACACCTTAGCTAGTCATTTAATGTGATAGTTCAAATATTTGTTAAAAATGTTAAATATAATTGTAATATAATCAATTATAATAATAAATAAATACGGATGTCGGTCAAGTAAGATGTGTATGTTCACCTGGTGAGTTTCGTTAGTCCCAATATTGCCTCCTACAAAATTACGTATGCAATTAAATATTGAGTTCCTCTTCATAAGAGTATTCGATAGATTTTATAAGTTCATTAAAATGTCTTTTGAAGTACTTTCAAATTTTACAAACTTTTTAAAAAGTGTATAATATTTTTCTAAATAAATTTATAGACTCTAAGAATAAATATTTAGAACTCATATATATGCCACTAAAAAAGATAAGTTCCGTGGAATTTATGCATTATAAATTGTTTTGCTATACATTGTAAAATTATAAAAACACTTTTAATGGTTTAATTTAGACACACACACACACACACACACACACATATATGTCAAAAATACTTGCATATATTATGACCTTATCTTTTGTTTCTAAAATATTCCTTTCAATAAATTATTTGCTTTGTTTAGTAACTACTTTTAGCCTTAAGTATAAATGAATTAAAATAATTTTAGTTTTTTTATTTATTCGTTTCTATTATTTTAAATTCTTTCTCTTTTTTTAATTAACATTTAATTTCCTTTTTCTTGATCTTTTCTAATATACCTTTATTTTTTCTTTGTATCTCTTATAAAAAATAAATAATTAAGTAGCTTTATTTTATTATTGAACTACTTAAAAATATAATAATTCTATATTTATTATAATTAATGAAATCATATTATTTTTTTATAAGCATACACACCCACAGAGCGTGTAAGCTTACTAGTATTAATTAATAACAACAGATATTTTTGTCAATGCCACACTAAAAAACATTATAACTGCTCATATCTACTAAACTCAATATTTTTTATAAACATAAAAAATTATAACTTTCAAAAATATCTTAATAAATTTAAAAATAAATTTAAGCTAATTATCCTAGAAAAAAAAAAATCACGTTTCAATTTTTCCCCTTTAAGTTCTGCTTTTTACCATGCACTCCTCCAGGCAATGGTCCAAATTTCTGCTCCACGCCTTCTGAGGCTTTCACCAACTCACAGTACACTGTACAATGCCATCTGCAAGACTGTAATAACTATGCATTTTCTTTAACCTGGTCCCATGTTTTTACCCCTCGAACATCATCATTACGATTATGTAAACCTCCCGTATGGTCATCATCTCGAATTTCCAAATAAATACACCCCATTTTGATTGGGTTCCTGTATGTAAAGAACATTCTGATTTCTGAATTCCAAGCTTCCTTCACATTGCCCACACACACCGAAACTCGAGGTGGAGGTCGAGGCCTTCTTCTTGTCTTTCTTTTGACCTTACAATGGCGGAAACCGCGGAATCTGCTGCCGCTACAGACACGAAAAAGATTATGAACCCCAGAGCAGAAATCGACACTTCGCCGCCGTTCGAGTCGGTGAAGGAGGCCGTGGACCGCTTTGGTGGCAGCGGGCCGTGGATTCCTCTTCACTTGCTTCGTTTAGCTGCTGCTCATGTCAGTTCTTTCTTTTTCCTTTTTTTTTGTTTAATTTTGATTTTCCTTAACTGCTGATTTTTTTAAAACACAAAAAAAAAAAAAAATGCAAAACTTTCTTTTTGGGGCTGATCCCAATTGTGTTTACTTAAATTATCATTTTTTTTTTCTGCCATTCTCCATTCGGCTACTTTATGTTTGAGAAAAGAGTTCTTGATTCCTATTATTGGTATCAGATGAAAATTAAACGAGAAACTACGCAGGCAAGGCAATCGATGCCGTCTTCCTTTTTGTTTTGGGGTGGATTTAGTATTTTGAATCTCTGTCAGGTATTGCATTCACGAGACTATGAATGTGAGGATTTGGAGGTATCATACTTGTTAATGTCTGTGGGAATGAACCTTAAAAGGTGGCGATGTCAAAATTTTAGATATAAAATTTATTGTTTTCAACTATGGCTGTTGACTGCTGGTGATGGAGAAACTGGTAGCTATTGAATCGTATTGGACATCAAAATCCGTTGAGCTAAAGGAACTAAAGGAAGTGAATTATGAGGCTATTAAGTTTCTATCCCTTAATGGCCTTGATGGGCTATTAAGTTTCTATCCCTTATCTTTCTTTGTGACTCGTCTCAATTAATGTATAGTGGCCACGGCGACGGAAATGGTATCGCGACAACATCATAGATACATGTCCGTAAAAATAGAGAGAGAGAGAGGGGGGGGGGGGGGGGGTGGGGGGGGGTGGGAACGAAGGATGAAAATGAGAGAGAGAATCTGATATGCTTGAAAAGGCATGAACATATTCTTAAATACATGAACATTTTGTAGAAACTAGTACATTCTGATACCATTTGGTGCGGACACATTGCAAGTGCATTTAAATTATTTGTCCGAACTAACATAAATAAAGTCTACTCTTCACTAATTTCATTAGCGACGTCTCATTCTCTAGTGTCATCTAATTGGTTTCGCTTCATCCTACTCCTGTTGCAGAGATTCGTAAATGGAAATTGGTATGTGTTGCATTATGACGTTCTATCTGACGTGTGTGCATGCACCTCACGCAAATTAATTTCATTGATTGCAGCATGATAGTGAGTTCTTTGATTTTGATAAAATGGAGGAGCAAGCAGCGAAATTGGAGAAGGATCTGATGATGAAAGAGCGGGAAACACTTAATGTTGTGAAAGAACTGGAAGAAACACGAAGATTTGTCGAAGATTTGAAAGTCAATTTGATGACAGAAATATCTTCCTTCATGACTTCTCCTGGTCCTAAATTGGAAACCCATATGACTGTTTGCAAACAGAATTCAACCGAGGAGTCGAGCTTGTGTCCTGTCGCGTCTCCTGGTTCCATGCTCCTGGAGTTGAATCAGGCAAAATCAAACCTTAACAAGACGTCAGTTGATCTTGCTCTGATTCAAGCATCTGTTGAGTCTCTGAACCAGAAACTGAGAAGAGATAAGGTTTTGCTTGAAAGGAGAACTAAGATGCAAACACAAAATCCCGAAGAATCCTTTTCTCTAAACAAAAATCATCAGACAGATAGGAGAAAGCGAGATGTCGATCAGAAGCTAGAAGCGGCAAATGGCTCAGATATTTCTGTGGCACTCTCCAAGGAACTAAAGGAAGTGAGTTATGAGGCTGAGCAGTTCAAGAAGATGACAGAGGCTTCGAGGTACGAGGTAATGAAGGCAATGACGGAGATAGAACGTACGAAGAACAGTATTAAGATGGCGGAAATGAGGTTGAATGCTGCCAAGAAAATGGAAGAAGCAGCTAAAGCGGTGGAAGCTATTGCCCTTGTGGAGCGGAGGGCTCTTGTGAACGGTGAGGATTCATCGGATGTTCCCCTGCACGATTCTAATGGGATAACTCTTTCATTTGAAGAATACCGTGCTCTTACTCAGAAAGCCAAACATGCTGAAGAGCTCTGCAACACCAAATTTATAGACACTAATGGCCTTCAGCAAACCGATGAAGCTCAGCATCGACTGGAAATGCCTATTCTGGAGAAATTTGAGGAAGCCAACAATGAAAACAAACAATCTCAAGAAGTTGAAGAGGGGAATCATCGAGCGAATGTTGCTGCAGAGGATTTCTTGTCTAGAACGCCCCTGGAAGGCGGTCCGGTGCAATGGCCTGGGAATAACCTGACTATGTTCAAGTTCAGGAATTCCCATACTGGTCATAGAAATGCAGATATTCTCTACGAAAACGAGTCGTATGCGACGAAGGAGAAACCAACTCCGGGCTCTAGATCCACGACTTCGATTGGAGACGTCCTGAGTAGGAAATTCATTATCCAAGACGACGTGATGGTGGGAAGGAATGCCGAGAATCATGCTGGAAGGCAACGTGCTTCTCTGAGCCAAATGCTGAGGAAACAGAGTAGGCTTATTCTAAATCCCAACAAACCAACGGCAGATGGGAACGTCGACAAGCAAAACTTTGTCCAGAGGAAGAAGTTTGGGTTCATCCAAGTGCCAATTCCCACCAAGCAGAGCAAGAAAAAAGGTCAGCCAATGAATCAGAGGTGACTGCCCTAGGTGCAATAATTTCTAGCATATAGTATCTCTAATTGTCTTCTTTCGTTACTGTTTTGTGATATGTGTAGTGTTATCTATGTTGGGTGTATCTTGTGAGTTGAATCAAGTGTTGTGTGATAGTTGCTATGTGATTTGGTAGAGCATGGAGAACTATAGATGATGTTTCCAAAGTCTAAACAGGATAACCAACAAAACATCTCCATTTTGGATTTCATATTAGCATTCAAACAGGTCAAGCTCACAAAAGCATTCTAACTCGACTCATCTTAATTTTTTCATTTTTGTTTTTTTGGGTATGAAAATTCCACTGAACCTCTAATAGTATTGCTTTAGTACAAAACGGTGACAAACTATTGTATTCTTGGTCGTGTTTAGATTAATTTTTTCATGTTATTAAGTTCAAATGACCTATTTGGATGGAAGGATTTGAATTTAAAGAAAGGATTAGACAAAAAGATTTTAAATAACTCCAAAAGAAAGGATTTCAAATCTATTCCAATTATTATCGTGATAGTTTTAAAAAAATTCAGAGATTTGAAATTCATTTTTATTCAAACAAGTACGAAAGATTTATTATTATGAATTTAAAATTTATTCCTTCAAATTCATAATAATAAATTTACCAGACTTGTGTTGTTTAGACGACAATGAATTTCAAATTTCAAGTGCTCTTTTTAAACTATATTTTTATAGTGAATTTAAAATTTCTTTTATTTGAAGTAACTTGAAGAAGTACTTTCTCCAAATTTAAATTCTTCCATCCAAATAAAGTCTCATTTCAACATCACTACTTCACCAAGTATTTTAACAAGAAGGTTAAACTAGGGAAAGATTAAATTCTTGAATTGTTGAAGGGAGCAAGGTACAATTTTTCATAAATTAAAAGGACAAATACTATTTAAATTTATTAGTCGCAAGGGATAAATTAAATTTCATCCCTAAAAGTATTTTGATTAAATTCAAAACAAATTTGGGGCTGCATCTTCTTGATATTACAGCATCCACAGCAATCTAGCAAAGAGTGTGCCTCACTGTAGAAATATATACATACTAATAAAATTTGTACACTCTATGCATCTATAAATTTATTTATTAAATATAAAATTAAAAAAAAAGAAGATAAAATTTGTAAGAGAACACAAATAAACAAGTTAAAAAGAAAAAATAAAAAATTTTAAAATTAAAATAAGAAAATTATGTGATTTTATATTCTATAAAAATATTTAAAATAAAAAAATGATGAAAGATCAAAAGAATTTAAAAATGATTAAATTTGAGAGAATATATAAATATAAATTGAAAGTTTGATTAAAAGAGAGAAGAAAATAATAAAAATATTTAAAATATTTAAAATAAAAGTAATTATGTAAATTCGCTTTGTCTAGCTAAAATTTTTTATTGAAATAATACATACACACACACTTAATAGTTCAATCTTCTATGTGTTGTTTCTAACTTTTTTCAAAACTTTAAATGTTGTTCTCTCTGCTTGACTTATAGTTCATCATGATTCATCTTATTATGTATATGTATCATCTGATCAATGCCTTATTGTCACTAGTGTCAACTCTCTGAGTCGTAAACTAGTGCAAATAAAAGAGGGTCCATATACTTCTCATTCCATATAATCTTGAACTGGCCTATATATGTGGCCACCCATTGGCCAATAAAGTATAAAATGCTCACAAGTTTTTTGGAATTCAAATTGTATCTTCTACAGACATGCAATACGCGCGAGTATAGAATCCCACATGCACCCACTTTCCACAGTTGCGCATTTACTGTGTATACTCACAGAATAGTTAGTTCCACAATGATCCTCCAATTGTGCACATATTTACTAACAAGATGTGCTGGTTAATCAACTGCGATATGTGCCGAATAGACTCTTGCTCTGTGCTTCTATACATCTTAGTCGGCCATGAGGACTAGTCCCAATCATCTGCGTGTACATTCGTGGTCTTGGTCAATCTATCCAAAAAGAATGCAATGATATGATTAAATGTAAACTGTACAATTACAAAAATTAGGAGCTTTCATGCACCTTTCAACACTCTATTCAAGGACTTTGAGACATTGATCGTTAGTATTCCTTCTTTATATCCGCTGTAATGTACAAGAGTTCATTTCTCACGGTCAATTATCATCAACTAGTTATATGCAACAGAATTTAAACTATTAATCTTGGCCATGCATTTATTAAACTTAATGAGCTTGTACGTTGAGCCCACCCTCTAATACAAATCCTTCAAAGCTTAACTGCGAAAGTCTTAGTGAAGTTGGCACCCATGTGCCTCAAACAAAATCGGTTAACCCCATGGAGTAGTCGAAAGTCAAAATAAGTTCTAGTATTCCGATTAGATATCAAACAAGTTATAGTTCATTGTCGCACAACATACTGACTCAATAGAGTAAGAAACTAGTACTAAAAGTCTAAGCTAAGAGTCTATGCTATTCTCATTAATAGTGGCGAACATCAGGGGTAATACCTTATGGTTCGCATCTAAGGGCATAGCAATAAGCATTCTGTGTTGGTATTTGACATATAAATGTGTCATATCAATGTTTATAACATTGCAACAGTGCTGAAATCCATCCACATACGGTTTGAAGGCCCAGAATATATACTCGAATGTGTAATGGGTCTATGTGCCATGTTTGATGTGGCGCTAATCGACGATGGTCTTAGAATTATACTTTTAAATATATGCCGTCAACTTCTATGGAGTTCAAATAAAACCTCAACTGATACTTGTCGTCAAATTTTATTAAAACCATTTTTTGAGACCTCTGCTCAAAATGTTTAACCAACAACAAATTTAATAACACCCAAAATATTTAACAAACACTATAAACCTTTAACAACCCTTAAAAATTCAATTTCAACAACAACACCAAGAACATTTAAATTTACAAAGTAACAACAGATTCAAACACCCAAAAATTTAACTAACACCCAAAATATTTAAATTTACAAACTAACTACAAATTTAATAACACCTAAAATGTTTAACAACCCTAAAAAACTTTCACAACAATCAAAAATCCAATTTTATCAACAGCATTATTGAGAATATTTAAATTTACAAACTAACAATAAATTCAGTGAACTAAATATAGAAATAGTGTGATTAAAAATATTAATATAACATAATAAAGAATAATCAATTTCATCCAATATTTAAATCATACCTTAATTTAGATTTCTTTACAATATGACGGAGGCGATGGTGGTGAATAGTGAGAAAAAAAAAACACTAGAAAATGAAGAAATAATAGGAATCAGTGATCTTCGATTAATGAAGAAGAAGAAAACTTAAAAGTGATAAAATATTGGAAAAGAAAAGGAGGAAAAACTAACTGGTTGGTGATGAGCAGCGATGGGTTGAAGATGGCGATTCAAATCTAGAAATGTTTAAGCCGCGTTTGGTTTTCGAAACTCACCTCCGTTTCCGACTTCGTGAATTTTTATTTATTTTTAATATTTTTTGGGTCTGATATTTGATTTTATTGTTATTATTTTTGTAGCTCTATGAAAAAGAAAAAACTTGATTTAGATGTCGAAAACTTGGTTTTCCGATATTAGCATAAATCTGTAAATGTTTTTTTTTTGGGTTATTTTTTTAAATGATTCTTTAATTTGGAATTTTTAAAAAAACCCTATTCTAGTAGATGATGCACACGTGATCACTACTCTCATGGTGTTTGAAGACGACACGTGTCCCATCCTTTTTGAAAAAATAGTTTTTCTCTTTATTATATTCTTTTCTCTTGAGACAAGAAGTGACTCTTTTCTATTTTTCTGCCCTAAAAATTCATTCCAACCTAACCTTAAATCAATGACTAAGGTTCTTGAAATTAATGTCAACAAATCTATGAAATAAACTCATCTAGGCTTAGCTTCTTGAGATCATTGCTTTGTTTGTAGAATCATCAAAATTGACACCAAACTGTTTGCTAAATTGGGTCAAATGGTTGAAATAAACTCATCAAGGTTCATTTCTCTCGCTTCTCTGCTTCTTGTCAAGTTGTTGCCACCTTTGCAATGTGACGTGATCAGAATCACGACAAAATCAAAAGTATAATCGAATCGAATTCAAAAAATTCAGAGACGCGAATCGAGTGAAAAATGCCAACCTAACGTGATAGGATTGGATTGAACTCGATGGAAACGACCACAATCAACACACCGAATACTGATTGATACGTTACGAATCATATGGACCACTCCAAAATGACTCGATTTGGGATAGGAACTCAATACTGTCAGACTCTAACCTAAAAGCCTATATGACCCAATTTATTAATAAAATCCATTAACAAATAAATTAAAATTAATAAATATTAAAATAAATTTCTTCGAGTCCTTGGATCGCGTCACGATGTCTTCAAAATAAGCAGCAAAAATGTTTGTTAAATGTGGTCAAATGGTTGGAATAGCATAAAAATTTGATAGATTTTCCATGATTGTTTTCCAATGAATATTTTATCTTCTATCAAAATTTTGAAATTGGAAAAAAAAAAAAAAGATACTTTTGAAAATTTTTTAAAAAATTAATTACAGAAAAGGGAAGCACATCTCAATTCTCATCTTCAAGCGCCGAGTGAAGGAAAGAGAGTGAGAGAACTCAAGCATAAAAAAGTAAAAGAGCTGGGGACATGTGTCATCTTCGGACACTAAAAACTACAAACGTTGATGCGACTTTTGGATTCCAGCCTAAGGATTTGTATAGTCTCTCTTCACACGACTTTCCATCTTCGCGAGTTCGTACATAACTCGTCTTCTTCCCAGAAGCTTCCATATTCCTCCAACAGTCCAACTCCCATTCTCTCGCGGCCTACTCAGTTCCCAGTAGCGAGCCGCAAGGTATGGTATGATCCCTCCGAGTCCATCCATGCGCCAATTCTCTTGAAGTGCTCGGTTATTCTACGTTGGGAAGCAAATAAGTGCTGGGACAAAGGTCAAAGCTAATCGTGCCAAGTTACGTTAATATAAGAAATAAAAAGTGATTTGAATATAAATAGATATTTGATATTAACGTACATTGATATGTTTTAATTGATTGTGCTAATCAAAATGTTTTATTTAACTATATACTTTAACTTTAACGTCCTTGTACTATGTAGATGTGGAAAATTAGTTCATCCTTTTAGTTCCGTACATCATTTTCTCGACTAAATAAGATGCAAACATATAACATACAGTTTTAGGTTATCAAATCCTTTGTGCAGTGGCCAAACAACACGATGTACTGCACTTTTCCACTTTTTGTACAGAAATCTCCTATTGATAAGGCCATATTCTTACTGTTGCCGATGGGATCCTATTTCTATTTAGGCCTAGAAGTTGCTCGGCAGTAGGTCACAATGATGGAGTAGTTTGATGGACAACTAAAAGCAGAATGGTATAGGGAAGACTTGAAATATCTAACATCTCAAATTAGGAAGCATGAGTCTCTTCTTAGGCCCAGATGCAGGTACGATGTCTTTGTTTTCTTCTTTGATTCACAATTTAATTCTTGTTTTATTTCATGGTGCTGTCTTATCAAGAACTCAATAAATCATGTTAGGCAGGTGGTTGACGGATTTGCCATAGTCCGTAGGAGAACAAAAACCGGTAGACAGGACACTTCCTCCAAATGAACAAACTTTTACCCTGTTTTAATTCTTTTTTTACTTGTTCATTTTAATTTCCATCTATGCATTTTTCAAACTTGGTTATAACTTGAGCCTCTTGTAGATGGGTTAATTGCGGATTGGTGAATAATGTTTAGAACACTTGTGAAATGTTTGAATAATTATATGGTGGGACTGAAAATATCATGCTTTATTTTAAGTCATACTTGATTGCAGTTAATAACTAAAGAATTATAGGGGAAAAATAAATAAGGCAGATAAACATTAAACACAAAACAATCGTAGCCTACACTTACGCATTCGAGTTTATAGTGAATTTTTTTAAGTTACTTTTTTATTTGGTTAATCCATCTTTTTGTGGTTTTTTTTTTTTTTTATTTCCTCAAACTTTTTCTCCTCTCATTTTATGTAACTTTGTAATGCATTTTAAATTTTTAATCAATTATTTTTATTATTAAGATTTACTATTTTTTGTTATATTTATCATTAATAAATTTATATATATATATATATATATATTTGTAATTATGTGCATATCTAAAACATATGATTTTTGCTAGATGATAGATTACAAAATAAAATACATACGCAGTGTGATTCAATCATAGAATAAAATGTCTGTGCAATATAATTCAAATATTTGTGAGCTTTCTGAGTGCAGTGATGTGGAGAAGGTCCCTGAGCATTTAGAACAAACTCTCGACATTATTAATAGAAATTCTCGACTTCCGTCTTGCAATAAGCAGCCCTCTTCCAAAATTCATTCATCTTCCCAAGAATTAATGAAGTTATACAAAATGAGGTCGAATTTCAATATTTCACCAGCACTATTTTTGATAGCTTTAATAAGATCGTGTCTGAACCTGGTTAACTGTTCTATGGTCTCTCCTTGGGAACCTCCATACGCGTTGTTGACATCCGAGTTCTGGGAGATGTGGAGAAGCACAGTGTCAGCAAAATTCAGCCTTTGTGAGCTTCAGTGCTGTACTTCCATGACAGCTCCTGGCTGCACCCTCAAAATTGTAGCCAGACACCCAACTTTGAAACGACATACAATTTTCTTGCATCGGGAGCACGATCTTGACAGAAGGTATAGTCCATGAACTCCGACCTTGTAAATGCCATGTACTACATCAGTTGACCATCAGGAGAGTAAAATCTGTGTTCTTCTAACAGGGTGTATGTTCTGAAATAAGCAGGATAGAACCATAATCTGGGGAGCTTGTCGTGCCTAGAAATTTTGCAAGGCAGAAAATCGACAGTTGAGTAACCTTTTTACTCACCTTAATCTTGGAAAAAGGTTGCTATATAATTAGGTATTACTTCACTCTCCCAAACTGTATGCACCACACTCTATGCATGTATTTTAATATGTAAATATATTAAAACATGGTATGTATACGTTTTTATTGTATAATTTATTATTTGGCAAAAATTATTTATTAGGTGTGTACATAATTTTTAATCAAAGAAGATAAAGTATAAATTAATTGCCATTTTAAAAGTTATAATAATATAAGCAAATTATTCGAGTGAAAATCTATGATAATAAAACTTAAATCTAATATTTTGAAGTAATAAAAATAAGTTATCAAATATAAAAATTATATTAGGTACTTTCTACAAAATGAGGGAGAAGAAATGAAGGGACATCGAAATAAAAAATAAAAAAGAAAAAAGAAAATATAAAAATTCAAAAGAAAAATAAGCTTGAAAGGGTATTTTAATAAATTAAATTTGAGAATAAGAAACGATATTTTAGTAAATTAATTTTGAGGACAAATATGATTATTACTTATTCTTCACACATTCTGTATAGTATAGATTATGGCAAAATGCACCCTACTTATACTTGCAAATTAAATTTCGACTGGAATGCCCAAAATTCTTTGGCGGGTATCATTGCATACTGAAAATTTTGATTTTTTTTTTATGTCTTTGTATAATCATATAAACATTATGTGATTCATATGATTCATCTACACTCATTTAATTTAATGGATTTATTATATTGTGTTTTATTGCATTTTATAGTAAAAATACGCTAGTTTATTGTATTTATATCAATTAATAATAGCAAAAAAACTATCATGAAAACTTTTGTTTTATTATTGAAAAAACTAGAGGAAAAGATTAGAGACTATTATAAAGACTGGAAGATTAAGGAGAAAGTACGTTTCGGAGGCTAATTAAGAGAATAATAAAGTGTCCTTTGACATTAAATACATTTAAAGGGTTGTAAAGTAGTTAAATTTTGGGAGAGGTAAAGTGACGAGTTTACCCTAATTTTTTTGTCATGGTATAAATTATAAGCCGAATTGTCAAATGCGATTTAGTTTAATAATGATTGAAATTGGGGTTTCAAAAGTCAAAATTAAAGGGACGATTTTTTACGATTTTATGCAGTTCTGAGTGGTTCGATGGTTTTTGAATGAATTTAATTTGAATATAAATTATATAAATCAAAGTATAATTTTTACATTTTCAACCAATTAACACATATTATTAAAGAAATTTCAATATACTAAAAGTAGCATTCATAAATACTCTTAATGACATTTTATAGCAATTATATATACGAATTTAGTATTAATATATTGAAATTAGAAGCATCGAATACCCAAAAAACACACACACATAATGATAACAACACAATTCAAAGAAAGCAATTGCCTTTGCCACAGGGCAAAATTTTGTTATCTATAGCAATATGACTCTCTTCTTACTTTGCTCGCAATAAGATATTCTTGAAAATTAAATTTTAGTAGTCATATATTTAAGCAAGGAATAACAAGAAAAACAATAAAAATAATTATAAATCGAGATGAAAACTTAATATGTACTCCGTGCATATCAGCATTTTTACTTCAGAACTTGAGGTAAAAAGGAATTTGATGCATCTGATTTTATGCACAAACAAATCATTATTAATAAATCAATGAAACTTATAAGTATAAAAATAAATTTTGTGTGATGTTTGCCAATACTTTGATAAATTGTGTAAAGCTTAGCTCATATGTTAAATTTTACCTGAAAATTATATTTAAATATGCATATTTTGTTTTAAAAAAAAAAAACTCAACGGTGCTAATATATAATTTGATTGTATCATCTGATGGAATTTGACAGATTTGCATTACATATAAAATTATTTTGGTTTGAAAACATTATTAATGTAAAAATGTCTAAAGTTTTAATAAGAAATCTATTAATCAACTATATTTGATTTATTATCATAATTAATTTTTATTAGATTTTTTTTATGTAGAGAACTGGGCTGTTTGATGTGGTTTTCTTAATTTAAATCACCACAAAACCGACAAATATTGTATGATTTTGCTAAAATATTTAAATTGTAGTTCATGTTTTAATTCTTTTTTAAATGCAATGAGGTTTGGAGATTTTCATTTTTTTGATCATCCTTAGCTTAAGAAACGAATTCTGGGCTCTCAAACCTTCAATGCCTATAATTACAAGCCTGTATTTGCATAAAATTTTGTTATAATAAAATATGAACTTCAATTGTCACATTTTTCTTCTTATATTTGTATAATTAAAAAAAAACACACACACACACGCTTTAATAAAATACACACGTCAAAACAAAACCAAACTGGTTATTCCCAAAGTCCTAACCCCACTTCTGAAGAGATTAAATTATGAGTGGTAGAAAACCTCCAAGTGCCCCAATTTTGAATATTTATTTATTTATTTTCTGTTTATTTGTTAGCTCAATATAAAATGTGTCAAGTGCACCTAACAGTTCATGAGATTCTGTGGTTATGTTTGTTTCCAAGTTACGATAGTGAGGAAAAATTGAGTGATTTGAGTACGGTTAAAAATTATGTTTGATTCTTAAGATTTGAATGGATAGAAAAAAAATATTTTTTTGTATATCTAATATGTGATAATAATTGAATAATATGATATAAGTTTATATAATAATAAAAAATCAATGTGAGTAGAAAAATTATAAGTATATGCGTTGATTTGATTTGACGGTGACTGATAACTCGTTAAATAGTTATAAAAGATAAAAAAGAAAAAATTTTGAATTTGAATAAAATTTGTATGATAAGATATTAGATTTGTAAGATTTTTAATAAATAGTAGATAAAAAGGAAACAACATAGATTGTGCCTACTTAGTCACCTCTATTTAAAATTCGATAAATCATATATATTACTTTACAAATTTTTTATTTAAATTTAAAATTTTCTCTCCTTTTTTTATAGCTATTTAATTATTTTTTTAATTATTATAATTATTAATAATCAAATCAATACTTACATATATATATATATATATACACATATACTCACATTTATATATATATGTATATATTTATACTTTATAAATATATATATCATCACATCACATAATCAATATTATATATTAAATATATTTAAAAATATTCAAATTTAAATCAATTTAAAAATTTCCACCCCTCTTCTGTCTAGTTATTAAACATAATTTTTCTATGCACTGAAATTTCCTCCACTTTCCTACACACCCAAATAAGTACCCAAACAAAGCCTTTAGATGGGGTTAATCTGTTCGCATGTTCAGGAAATGTCCAAAATGTCGAGATTAAGGAAAATGTCTTTATACCAAATATGTCAGAGATTACCACTCGTTGCCCAATATTAGGTGCAGCATTTTGCAAATTTAGTTCAAAATTTACGATGTTAGGCGCAGTTTTTCAAACGATAAAAATTTTGTACGGAAAGAATATTTTAAACAGATTTTTTGTTTTATATATAAATAATAAATTAATAAAATGAAACGACGATGTTATGCAACGATTTACAATCCCAATTGGGTTGTGAAGATTAAAATCATTTAAAAAGTGCAAGAAAATTAAATTTTAGTAGGTGTTGTTTACCAAATTAATTTATTTTAATGTGATATCAAACGATTCGGTTGAGTTAATAAAAAAAATAATATGTTCTAAAAAATTACTATAGAAGTTAGTAACGCTCCGTTTACCTTCTCATTCATTTTCCCAAACGCATTACATATAAAATTTATTTTCATTTTTTAAAACTTCCAATATAAATTTCAAATTATAAAACAAAATTTTTCTCTTTTTAGGCTCAGACAAAGGGAGACACACACACATTTACTACTCATCTAAAATCTCTATTTAAAATTAAATTATTGTCTATGAACACATATATTACGTTATAAAATTTAATGGTTTCCACTGCATAGATATATTCTCATCTATTTAGTATATGACATTATACATTTATACATATTTACGGAAACATCTTACTAAGTAGATATAGTTTGATATCTACAACAATTTTTATTTTTTTAATACTAGAATGCATTCAAAAGCAGACATTCTTTTTTTAATATAAAATTTTTTTTATCCCATTTCTAAAACATGAACTACATTACACTTAATAATTTTATTTCTGTAGCATTTATCAAACAAAACTATGAGGAGAAAAAAGAACGTACAAAATCCAAGAACCCAAACGTAGCCTTAAATACTGGCACAACAAACTGATCAGAAACAAAGTCTGCAGTCCCCAATCAGTGAACAGACATAGAATTTCAAGATTCTTGAAAATTGGAACACATAAATAAACTAAAAGGAAAATTGTGGTACCAATGTTAGATTCCTGTGCACGGGCACAGTTTTTATATATGTAGCCCACTGGAATCTATTTATTTATTTTGAAAAAAAGGGGATAAATATAATGTCATGATTCCTAGTCTTAGTGACAGTGAAGCCTTTGCTGTCCAATAATATCATTTGCTTAAAAAACAGTATACAGTTAGTGAATGTAATGGAGGTGAATCTCTAAATCGTTGCCAATCTTAATAAGCCCAATAATTCAGGTAATCTGATTATTAAAATATGTTAAAAAGTTCTAACAACATTTAGCATTCAAAATATTATTATTATTATTATAGCAACAACCAAACAGTGGGCCATCCCATTTGGCTTCACACATATTTATGTACAAAGGAAGCTGTCAACCTTTAATGCATAATGTAAAATCATTATTTTTGGGACAAAGTGGAGGGACATCGTTTCAACTTCTGGCATATGCTACGTCTGCTTTCGTTTATTTATTTGAAGTGGCAAGCGTTGACATGGCCCACATATTTTTGTGGTGCAAATTGTTTCCCTCATAATGCAAGTTTAAAGAAAATAAATAAATAAATAAATAAAAAAAAATATATATATATGTTACACACGCATATAAATTGTCATTTTCAGGTTATTTTCCAAGTCAGTGTACAAGAGTGGTGACGTGTCCTATTCTATTTATTTATTTGTTATCCCCAAAAAACAATAGAGTTAAACAAATTCAATTTCCTGATAAAATTTAATTCCCCCTGAGATTTTTAGTTGGGAACTGGCGAAATGTGGACTAGATTTCATTGATAATCTCTCCTGATTGATGTTAAAATTATTGAAAAGCAATATGTGATTCAAACTATTTTTATTTTATATATTTACAAAAACTTAACAAAAATTATTAGCTTCACGAGCTTGTTAATGATTATTAATGGACAAACGCGTCAAAGAATATTCGAATTTGGCCAAACATTCGCTTTTCCTTTACATATTGATTTCCCAAATTGCCCTCGCGTTAACAATCTGGCCCTCACGTGTCAAGTAACTATAGGCTCGAGCCGATCACTTGTGTGGTCCAGCTCTACAGAATCATAACCCTGCATCGAACCTCGTAGCGGAACAGAAAAATCACATAAAATGACAGAAGATGCGTTTCCATAAGAGTTCGTTGGAGTGTTCTATATTTTTACCACAGACGGCGGAGTATTTTCCTCGACGTTTCTCATTGTGTTCATTTTTCTCCTGAGGCCTCGGATCCATCCGAAGGTCTTCCCCTTCAAGGTATGATGCTTTTCCTGCAACCCCATTTGCGCTTTTTAAGCTTTTATTTTGATTATGCCCTTTGAAGTTTTGTTTCATTTCCTGCTAAGAACTGTCTGAAGAGAACAAGCTGTGTTTTTATAACAAATAGGTACGGAGATTCAGCAATTAGAAGGTTTTGCGGAATGAGCGTATTAGCATTCATTTCTCTTTGCCTCATGCCAAACTTTTCTGGGTTGTCTTTTTTTTTTAAATTTTTTTATTAATGACAGGCTTAAATATTTATACAAATAGAGCCGTTGTGATTTTTCTTTATGTCAAATGTAGAAGTTGTAGGCTTTTTCATGATCGATTAATTTTCGTGAATGTAGTATCATTTTTAGGCGCTTTCTGAGTGTCTTGTTTTCGCATTAGGAGAAATGTTCATTGGCTATTTGTCTGCAAAGTAATTGGAAAGAAGTGGCTTTGTCCGATCAATTTGTGGCTGGATATAAAATCGGAACCCTTGTTTTTTTGTAGATCTAAATTGAAAGTTGAGATCGTTTTCAGCATATTGGTTGATTGATATATGAAGAGGCTAAACTAATTTCTGGCTTGAATTTTATTTGGAACCGGTTTCTTGGAAATATGAGGCATTAAAATTCTCTTGTTTCTTTTTTTATTAATTGCAACATTTATTATTTCACGATTTTTACTAATTTTCTCTTTTTGTTATATATGTTCAATATATTTCTTGGTACATATTATCGTTGGGCTTTTATTACTTATGGTAGTTCTGTTACACTCCGATTTGATTCATGGCCATGCTTATAGCATAATTCATTGAGCCATTATTTCTTACAAAGGTCGTATTCTTTAGTTCCATATAAAAGGGGCCATGGCCTTCTCATTTGGTACATACAGTTGGTGAGCTTTTTTAGTCTTTTCATTTCTCCTAAATATTATAAGTGTTTTGGCAACACGGCGAGGCTATGCACAGACTCCTAATCTCCTCATGGTGACGCACTACATTAGTGTGATCATCTGGAGTTTTACCTTGAAGTTATGATAAGCGGCTATCCTCAACACTTGTCAAACTTATAAAGTGAGAACACAAAAGTGAATAAGCCTTGTCCTTGGTTAATGAAAATGGTGGCCCTGGATTAGTTTGAAGGATACAGGGAAATGCTCATAACTGTTTGTCAACTAAATCTGAGTGTCAATTGTTGATGTCCTGAATTCCATGTGCTGAAACCAAGAATGTAACAAGTCTTGCTCAATTTTGACTATGAGAATGATTTTGCTTAGCAACGCAGCATTAATGTCTGCATTTCTCACCTTTGTCTGTCACATACAGAATCTCCTCAGTGGTCATTGCATCTGGTTTTCCAGGAATGTGGAAAGATGGGCTTCATTGGTGCGGCTTCTGTCTTGGATGACTCCAAATTGTGCCTCAGTCAGGATCAATCTCGTTTGTCTTTTATAATGACAGGCTTGAATATAGTGGCACAATCAACGTTTACAGCAGGAGGCATAATGTGGCCACATTTCAATTTTCTACAGTTTGGATCACAACTTTGTGAAACTCTCAAGCCGTTTACCTAAAACGAACCCATCCTTTTAAATCTCATAGCCAGCACTGGAACGAAACTGTGCTGGCTGGTTTCGTGTCCTCAGGTGGGATGAAGGGAAACACGTTGATGAATAAGTATGAAATTGGGAGAATGTTAGGTCAAGGCACTTTTGCCAAAGTTTACCATGGTAGGAACCTTAAAACTGGGCAGAGTGTGGCAATTAAGGTAATTGACAAGGAAAAAGTATTAAAGGTTGGGCTTATTGATCAGACTAAGCGAGAGATATCCGTTATGAGCTTGGTCAAACACCAAAACATTGTGCAGCTTTATGAAGTAATGGCCACCAAAACTAAGATTTATTTTGTTATCGAATTTGCCAAAGGTGGGGAGCTTTTTGACAAGGTTACCAAGGGAAGGCTTAAGGAGGATGTTGCCAGAAAATACTTTCAACAATTGATTTGTGCTGTTAATTTTTGCCACAGCAGGGGCGTGTGTCACCGTGATTTGAAACCAGAGAACCTTCTGCTGGATGAAAATGGCATCTTAAAGGTGTCAGATTTCGGTTTGAGTGCACTTGCAGAGTCCAAGTGGCAGGATGGGTTACTCCACACAACCTGTGGAACTCCAGCATATGTTGCTCCAGAGGTTATCAGAAGAAAAGGCTATGATGGGGCCAAGGCCGATATCTGGTCTTGTGGGGTGATATTATTTGTTCTACTTTCTGGTTATCTTCCATTTCAGGACTCAAATCTTATGGTGATGTACAGGAAGATATCCAAAGGTGAATACAAATGCCCCACTTGGTTCTCGCCTGAAGTGCGAAGGCTACTCTCAAGGATTCTTGATCCGAACCCCAACTCTAGGATTTCCATGGAGAAAATTATGGCAAGCTCTTGGTTCAAAAAAGGTTTGGATGCAGGGCCTAAAGTAGGTGGAATCGAAAAGTTTCCCACTGACATTGGTGCTGCTTTAAGACATCCTGAGTGTGATGATGTTGCCCAGACGAAGCCAGAGCTGGCAAAGCCTACTAATCTCAATGCATTTGAGATAATCTCTCTTTCCACTGGATTTGACTTGTCTGGTCTGTTTGTGAGCAAAGATCAGAAGGATGAAGTTCAATTCACATCGACACAGTCAGCTTATTCTATCGTGTCAAAACTCGAGGATGTTGCTCATCTTTTGAGGTTGAAAGTGATAAAAAAGGATCACGGGTGCATGAAGTTGGAGCAGTCTAATGGGACATTGTCCATGGATGTAAAAATCTCGGAAATCACTCCAACCTTCAATTTAGTGGAGATGAAGAAGTCGAGCGGTGATTCAATTGAGTATCAGCATTTACTCAGACAGGATATGAGACCAGCACTAAGGGAATTCGTTTGGGCTTGGCAAGGTGAGCAACATCACCACTAGTTAAAGCACGTGTAACAATAAGCAGCCGGTTTTTTTCTAATTCTGCCCAATCTGTTAGTTCTCGGCACATTTCACAAGTTTTTGTGGTTGTAAAACCTTTTTGACAATGGCTCATGTTTATGACGTTGTTTGATGTCCAAGTTTGCTTCTTGTGGCTGAGTTGCTGTGTAATACTTGCCGTTCATTTTTCTGCCAGAGCTTTGTTAGGGTAATTCTCAAATTGTCTTGAACCCGGACACATGAAAAGGTATGAAATTATGTTGTTTTTTTTTTTGGGAAAAAAGGACAAAATTATAGCAAAGTCATTGCATATGATAGCTTAACAAGTACTAAGTCTATGCAGGACATACTCAAACTTGATCAAAATTGAGCTCAAGTTCAGTTTTGACCGAGCTTTTCAATCAAGTCTAGCCAAGTAATTTGGTTAATACACAGCCCACAGACACGATTTTTCAGAAAGATTTAGGGTAATTTCATTTATTGGACCGTATGGGATCATTTTAAGCTCCCTTGATCACACACGTGCTTTCAGCGGCTTCCTTAATCTTCCCTGCAACTAATTCACTTACCAGGCATACATTAATGCAAGAAAAAATCTAAATGGCCAAAATTTGTAGACAAATGGCGTTTTTAGCCAATCCCTTTAAACAAATGGAAGACAAGAGAAAAATGATTCACATGGATGAAGCGAATCCTCCATTATAAGCTTAACAATTCAAAAACAAGTTCCTATCGTGTGACCTTCCCATATTCATGATGCAGTTTAGTAGTCATTTCACCAGTTGAATGTACTTGTTTCCCTTTTTTTTTTTAAT
Organism: Avicennia marina; assembly: GCA_019155195.1. Classification (NCBI taxonomy): domain Eukaryota; kingdom Viridiplantae; phylum Streptophyta; class Magnoliopsida; order Lamiales; family Acanthaceae; genus Avicennia; species Avicennia marina. The sequence continues at coordinate 9,249,687 of CM032773.1, forward strand.
TAATTAATTAATTTTCTTTTTATTATTATTTTATTTAGGGACTATATTAATAGCATTATTGCTCTGTCGTCTGATTACTAATGCATTGTAAGCCATTGCATGGTGACCCCTTTTGCAGAAAGACATGGCAGTAGCTTTTTGGAGCGAACCCACAATTTGGTTGCTTTTGTGGATGCATGCCTTCATTTAATTTATCAAGAAACGGCACAAATGAAGGAAAGTTTCACTCTTGAAGGTAGCAAGAATCAGATCAGTTTTTTTTATTATTATTATTTAATTACTTTTGTAGCTACTGTTATATATGGTTTATAGGTACAATAACTACCCTTTAAGCTAACTATTTGATAACTATCAAGTACAGACAAATTAAGTAGGATTAGTTAACATGAATAGATTAACTCCTAGCCTCCATGTCATCAACACGATAAGCATTATTCATCTTTCTTGTCCAATGTTGCATACCTACCAATTTGACACCCCTTTAAGACGAGTGCAGATATCTTTTAACCTCATCTTGGTCGGCCGGTGGCAAAATCTTCATGAGTTTAGAGCCTTAGTTAGCAAATTAGTTGGCTTCTCTTCTAGTTTGATGTTTGAACTTGTTTTATCCCTTTATTCACCTTTTCTCTCATGATGTGCATGTATAAGTTGAAATGCTTAGTTTTCCCATGATGTGTTGGATTCTTAGAGATTTGTATAGAACTTAAATTGTCACAAAATTTTTTGGCAGGTCCGTTCTTCTTGATTCTAAAGTCCATCAAATTCAAGAGCCATATTGTTTATCATAGCTGCAAGCAACTCTAGCTATATATTCTGTCTTCATGGGGGTTTTGGCCACAACCGATTGTTTGTATCATGTCTAGCTTATCAAACTCCTTCCAAGGAATACACAGTAACCTATCATTGGTTTCCTCGAGTCAACACAACTTCCTTAATCACTGTTAAGACAAGCAATTAGTTTTAGATCATCATCTTTACTTAAGAATATTCCTTTCCTAGGAGCTGACTTTAAGTATGTCAGTACCTTGAATGTCGCTTCCATATGACCTTATTTTGGCTTGCTCATGTAACTTGATAATGTTTGTATTGCATAGGTTATATCAAATCACGTAAAAGTTAAGTAAACCAGTTTTTCTACCAATTGTTTATAGAATGTCTTGTCTTTCAGTGATTCCCCCTTCTTTGTTGGTCAATCTGCATCTTGTTTTTATGCGAGTCAGGCTGAATTTGATCTTAACAATCCATATGCTTCTAAGAGGTCCAATGTGTACTTTCTTTGACAAATCACAACTCCTTTTTTCATTTGTGCTATCTCTAGTTTAAGGAAGTACCTTGGGATTCTTCAATCCTGGAATTTGAGCTTTCTTTTCAGAAACTCCACTACATGGTCCAATTTGCTTTGGTTCTTGCATCCAATGACCAAATCATCAACATAAACTAATAGTACCACCATATCTCTTTGAACTCCCATTGTCAGCAATGAGTAATCTTTGCTAAAACTATGCTCACATAGAGATTGTTTAAACTTTTCATTTCATTGTTTTGAGGTCTGTTTTAGGTCATAAAGTGAGTTTTTCAACTTTCACACCACTTCCTAGTTGTTACGTTTTACTCCTTGATTAGGTCATACTTAGGTGGAAGCCTCATATATACATCTTCATTGAGATCTCCATTTAAAAATGTGTTGAGCACATCTAGCTGCTGCATCTTTCACCCCTTCTTCACTTTTAATGATAAGAATAATATCACTATAACGTGTTTAACCACTGGACTAAAGGTCTTTTGATAATGGAATCCTTTAACTTGATTTTACCCCTTAGCTACTAGCCTAGCTTTGTATCTCTCCACTATCCCATAAGCCTTCAACTTTGTTTGAATACCCATTTGTATCTAATAATGTGTTGTCTTTTTGGTGGTGGCACCAACTCCTAAGTCTTGTTTTCTTCTAAGGCTTGCAATTCCTCTATCATAACCTGTCTCTAGTGTGACTTAGTTACAACTTTAGCATATGAATAAGGCTCATGTACTTCATTCAACCTGACTAGGTAGCAAAGTAGTTCTGTGATAGATTTTGAGTATTAATGTACTTGGATGTGGGATGGTTTGTACATGATAGTGACCAATTAGGTTTTTTCAAACTATGCTAGTGTATATCAAGGTATTTTAGGAGTTTTCTAATTCTGGTTGATTTTCTCATTAGGGATGAAAGTCTATGGTTCTTTAGTAGGAAAAGGTTTTTTGTACATGAGTTATTCGGTCTTTGTTCTTGTATCAAAGGTGTTGTCTCATGGTTCTTTGGATCATGTTCAATGGTTGTGTTTTGCCTTTGGTTTATGGTATCAAGATCATAATGTGCATCAAATTGACCATCATCAGTGGTAGAAAAATTAATGACGTCAGGTTTAGGAATGTTTAGGTGACTGTGATATTGGTTGTTGGAAGAGAATATATGCTCAAGAAAATTGACATCTTTTAAGACAAGAATCAAATGTGTAATAAGATTGTACAATTAATATCCCTTCACATCATTAGAATAGCTTACAAAGACACATTTTTTAGCCTTGGGATCAAATTCGATTCTATCTTTCTTTAAGGATGAACAGAAATCAAGGGAGGAAAAAAATTTAAGATAAGTATAGTTTGGTGCTTTCTAAAAAAGATGTTTATAAGATAATTTGAAGTTCAACACCCTAGAAAGGTAAGTATTGATGATATTGGTTGCGGTCGATATAGCTTCATCTAAAAAAATGAAGAGGTAGTGAGTCTTGGAATAGAATAACTTTAACAGCATAAAGGATATGTTCGAGTTTCTTTTCTACCACAATATTTTGTTATAGAGTATCAACATTAGATCGTTGATGAATGATTCTATTTGTAGTAAAGAACTTGATCAAGTTTAGTTCAGGAGCATTGTCAGACCTTATCACTTTTACTTTTGGATCAAATTGTATTTGAACAAGTTTGTAAAAGGTAGGAATAATTTGGTGCACTTCATCTTTGTGTTTCATCAAATAAGTCCAGGTGCAACATGTGTAATCACCAATAATGGTCAAGAAAAGTGGCAGCCTCCAATAGCAATGAAAGAATAAGGTCCCAAAGTGTCTATATAACCGAGTTCCAAGAGATTCTCACTATTTTTAACATGTAAGGGAAAAAGCAATTTTTTTTGCATAGCTTTTGGGCAAATTTCACACGTGTTATGTAGCATAGTACTGATGAAGGGATGAAATTCTTATTACTTCTTAATTACATTATGAGATACATGTCGTAATTTGAAGTGTGATACATAAAAGTCCAATCTTGTAGAAACATTCACTAACATATCCTTGCTAAGCTGAGGTGGTGTTCTTTCTCTTGTTTGGTGAAGGACACAAAAGTCGTGACTCTATTTAGCTACTCCAATCCTCATCTATAGAGAAAGGCCCTCGATATAGCATAAACTTGAATTAAATATAAAACTACATTTGTGTATCTAACTAAATTTGCTAACAAATGGTAAGTTTAGACAAAGGATAGAACTTGAAGGACTTTATCTATTATGAGAGATTTAGTCAGATTGTGTCAACATGTATGATGGAACTTTTGTTTTGTTTGGAAGGTTGGCAAAGACATTTGTGATAGGATAACATGACTGAAACAAGTTAATTGATACACACGTGTGGTCTCATGTTCCACTGTCAATGGTCTAGAAATAGCACACCAAGTTAAGATCATTTCTTCTTGTCTAATTGCAGGGGTACAAGGTGTGAAGTAAGGGAAATAGGTTTTGGCTCGAGTGATGAGTAGTTAAGGTTATTATTGCAAAGTTTGAAAAGGGATGGTAGTTAGATTGCTTTTGCATACTACCCTGCTTCCGCTACTGCTGTGATCTTATTCCACTTGATTGGCTAATCTCTTATGACTTTAATAAGTTCATCAACTTCCTTAACTACTATAGAGATAGCATGTGTCCCCTTCCTTTCTTGTGTTTCCCTCACCAATCTCTATCGTTGCAAAGGGTTGATTTGATATTGATTAAACATCTTTTTCTTTGCTTCTTGTGAATTTAAAATTGGATAAAAATCCCATAATCCTATAATACTTCTCCTTTACATGGTCCATTTTTTTTACAATTTGCTCATATTAGCTTTTGCTTTTTGTCCTTCTTTTTTTGTCATAGAGGCCAGAGCATTAGTCCAATACACTTAAGTTGATCTCATCATGTTCTATCCTTTCTTCACAACAATAGCATTGTAGGCCTCATCAATTGAAGGAAATGGCCATTACCTAAGAAGTTGGGCTTTATTTGCTGATTATATTTCATTTGAGGGCATTTAGAAACCTGTATACTTTTATCTCTTTCTTAAAGCTCCATAGATTTTTGAAAATAACTCTGGTTACATATACCAGAACTATAGTGAGGAGGAGTTTTAGCTCCTCCCAAATTGTTATCGGCTCGATGTAGTACTCCCCATGCTTCTTTCTCCCTTTGTTATAGCCTGGAGATCACCTTGAAGCTTTCAAATCTAATTATCATCTAGTTGTGAGAACCTTCTTGATAGCACATCCTATATCTGATGTGTATATTTCACATTAAAAACTCTGGAGGCCATGATGGAGACGTTGATTTAAATTGCCAAACAATGGTTAAATCATTACATTAAGTCTAAGATTGATGCAATGGATCATCCTTCACAAGCTTTGTGACAGTACCGTCAATGAACACGAGCTTATTCCTCATGGATAGAGCTAATGTGAGCTTCTTGTTCTAAGTAGCATAGTTCTGTCCAATAAGCCTTAGCTGAGCAAAGGTTGTGTTATGGTTGTCAAATGGATGGATAAAAAAAGGGAGAGTTGGGGATGGTTGTTGTGATTGAAAAGTGGGATGAAGGTGAGGATGATTTTGCTCGTTTATTAGCTGATGGATTCATGATCAAAACTAACTTTGAAGAAGTTGATTGATCTGAAAGATGGACGTATTGCGAGATTGAACACTACCTTCACTTTGATAAACCTAGCTTGGGTACCATATCAAGAAATGACACAAAGAAAGAAAAGTGTCATTCTTGAAGGCAACAAGAATTAGATCAGTTTTTTTTTTTTATTACTTCAATAGCTAGTATTATATATGGTTTACAGGTAAAATAATTACCCTTCAATCTAATTATCTAATAACTATCGAGTACAAACAAATCAAGTATGATTGGTTAGCATGAATAGATTAACTCGCAACCTTCTTGTCTTTTGGTACATCTAGCTCTACTTCCATGTCATCACAATGATCAACATTCTTTATCCTCTTGCTCAGTGTCGCACAACTACAAGTTTAACATAATTCCAACAGCAGATTCCTATTTTCCATCAATGATTGATCACAAGTAGTTATTCATAAAGGCATTAAATATTGAACTGCTCTTTTAATTTTACATGTCACATTAACAAAATAGGCATGAAAAATCTAATAAGTTAAAGCAATGTATGGCACAAAAATGTGCACACATAATACATTTCAACAGTGCAACTTAATTCTAGGTACATATTTGCTTTGAAACCTTACAATCATTTTCATTTATACCTTTAATTTGTCCTCAAATTCAAATGTAGATTTTGAATACAAAAAATTGCATCATTTGTAAAGCAAACATATCATATATTAACACAAAAAACTGCTATATAAATAGATTTACGTGCTTGTAGATTAAATAAGTTTATATAAAAATCAAATATTACTGACTAATATCAGTATATTTTTGCTAGATTGGACATTGATTACAAAGTAGATATAAATATGGAATTAAAGTATGAATCCTTTTGGCCACTAAACTATCAAATGGAACAACAAATTAAGGATTGGTAGAAAAAAAGTTTTATCACAATTGGAAAATCTCTAGGTTGACAAATTTAACGATATAGCTTACACAAATGATTTGAGTTTGCAATTTGAAATGTTTAAAATATAAAGTACAAGTGATATATTCAAATTAATCAGTTTGGAATGGCAATGGAAGAATTGCATCAATTCAAGAGGAAAATAGATCTAATCGTTCAAGGTACTTTTTTTTTTATCCAATTGAATCGAGCGTCAACGACTCAAATTTGACAAAAGAATTCAAACTCGATAATTATACAAATTTGACTCAATTTAATTTTGAAAATTTGTAATTAAGTTTAAGTTTGAATTAAATAATAAAATTGAACTCGAAAAATTTTTGAATTGTAAGTTTGAATTTGATAAATTGCAAAAATATTTTGAAAACTAATCAAACTCTAATTGAATAATTACGATTATTATGACCCAAAAATTATTAAATTACAAAATTATCGTCTGTTTGTTTTTATTTTTTGATACTTTTTTTAATTATATTGAGAGAAAATTTAAAATTGTAATAGTTGAAAGGACAACGAGAGCCATCAAGATTAGGGGACCAAAGTGAAATTTTAGGAATAAAAAGGAAAAATCGAAATTTGGGTACCAAAGTGCAATTTTCCTTATTCACAATTGGGAGAGAAGAAATCAGCCAGGCTATTAATAAACATCCTTCAACCGCAGGAAAAATCTGACTAAGAAACCAGAAACAATGGAAGGCATTGGAAAACTCTCTTTGTCCTCTTCTTCACCGCTGTTTGCATCTACTCTTCGGACGTCTGCTCTATTGTTCCCGTCTTCATGCCAAAAGAACGCTACTCGTCAATGCATTCGAATCAGGGGCTTCAAGAATTCCTTTAAATTTCCCATGGTTTCCTGCAAACTGCCTGGGAGTGAGACTGAAGCAAACCCTTCTGGACAAGGGGCTCCTGTCAGAAGCTCAAAGAGCAAAATGGAAGAGTACAACATAGCCATGAAGAAAATGATGAGAAATCCTTATGAATATCATCACGATCTCGGTCAGATTTTTTTTAATCCACATTTTTTGGATTCATTTTGATCTCCTTTCTACTAGGACAAGAGTGTTTTGTATAGACATTGATACATCGAATATTTCAAACAAATAATATATTAGATGGGTTTGTTTAATTTTCTCTTTGTGTTTGTGTTTCAACTATTTGTTACCGGACTAGCATATTTAGATAACTTTCTTGAATGATCACAATTTTGTATATTAAGAACTTCTGAGATCTTGCATACTATTAAAGTTGTGATTTGTGGTCCTTTACGGTCTTTTGCTAAGGATTGACGATGCTTAATTTATTAACTAATAAAGTGGGAAAGCAACACGACTCCTGTGCAGGAAAAGTGGATCTGTACTCAATTCTGTTATCTTTCCAAGGTCTTCGTCGTGTGGATTAAATTGGATAACATGTAATACTTTTTCTACAGTGAATCATATCTGCTTGCTTTTTAGAAAAGAAGAAAGATTCAGCATATTATCCTTTGCTTTGCCCTCTGCATGCGGTCCGGTCAAACATAAGACATTGTGACTAATCAAGATGGAAAACCCTTTATTAAGTCAAACAATGAAGCGCAGAATGTATTTTATTGATTGACCTATGGAGGTTGCTTACATGTTATTGATTAAGGGCCACAAGATTATCTAAGTTTATTGGGTACAATAACTGTTGAGGTGTTTATATGGAATATAACAAGAATTTTGTGGTTACAGGCATGAACTATACAGTCATAACCGAAGATCTCATCGTCGGCTCTCAACCTCAAAAAGTTGAAGATATTGATCATTTGAGAGAGGAACTGAATGTGGGCTACATTCTCAACTTACAGCAGGACGGTGATGTAGAATACTGGGGTATAAACCTGAATTCTATTATGAAGAGATGCAGGGAACTTGGAATTCGTCACATGAGAAGGCCTGTAAGCTAAGCCTGTTCATCTCAATTGTAAATCACTTTTCATCTGCTTGATATTGGCCAAATTCATTATATAATTAAACCCACTTCCTTTCAAGACATGGACACATGAAAATGGATTCTTTCTTACTTCAAATTGTAAATTTGATCTAATTTGTCCATTACTGTACACCACAATGCAGCAGAATGTAATTAAGACCCGCCCATCTTTTAATTAACTCCATCTGTACTCCTTTAATGTGGCTTTTACATGAAGTTATCTTTGCTACTTCTGTCTAGTATTTCTGAAGTGCATCCCAAAATTCGTTCACACGATAGAAGCCACTCTGCAATATCACCACCTTAGCAAAATCTGGCCTGTCCTCATTTGGAATTATGTTTCCTCATACATTTATCTTCCCAATTATGTTAGCATGTACTATATATATATGGGGTTATTGAATTTTGACTGTATGAAATGTGGGTGGCATTTCATGAAAGAATTAGTAAATCGAAGTTATGCCATTGATGAAGCAATTAATATACACCATATCCTCAGGCACGAGATTTTGATCCAGATTCCCTTAGATGTGGATTACCCAAAGCTGTTTCATTGTTGGAATGGGCAATTTCAGAGGGGAATGGAAGAGTTTATGTTCACTGTACTGCTGGTTTGGGAAGAGCACCGGCTGTTGCAATTGCTTACTTGTTCTGGTTCTGCAACATGGATGTAAGGGCAGTGATTCTGTATGATTTATTGAGTAATTTAGGTTGCTTCAGACTTTAGGAAAATTCTTGGGCCATTGACTAAAGTATGTTTGATTTCTGAATGACTTGCTTGTGTGCCGTTGGAGCAGCTGGAGACGGCGTACAAGACGCTAACTTCAAAGAGACCATGTGGGCCAAACAGGAGAGCTGTTCGTGGAGCAACATATGATTTGGCTAAGAATGATCCTTGGAAGGAGTCTTTTGAAAGCCTACCAGACTATGCTTTTGAGGATATAGCAGATTGGGAAAGAAAACTTATCCAAGATCGAGTGCGTGCTCTTCAGGGGACATGAGAACCTCTGGTAAGTCATTCTCTCGATATATAACACATTTGGCATTAAGGCCGAAACAAATTTTTGAGTTAAATCTTTAGAATTATTGTCTTCAAATATGTTTAGTGACTCAATAATACTATATATAAGAATTCTTTTAGAATTCCCATTACACTTTTATGTCATCATTTATCATATCTGAATGTTTCTTGACAGAAAAATATTCTTTTTCATAGTTATTTCCCCCTCTCTTCATGATGATTGATGTACAGTCATAGATTTTAAAGCTTCTCTTTTTATATTTTGGCAAGAAGATTTCATATAGATCTAGAGTTATGTTAGAACCAGTTCTGATTTAGACATCCTTTTTTTTGACATGGTTTCTTCTAGTTTTTAGGTTCTCAATATTCATATATGACATGGTTTCTTCTAGTTTTTAGGTTCTCAATATTCATATCTGGGAGGCATCCAGATGCTTGTTGATCTAAAGGGATGTGATCCCCCCTTCCTTAGCAAGAGGCAACTTTGGAGGCAAAGCTCCGGTCGAATAACTGCTTCATGCATATCCGATAAGAAGCAAAGAGTATCTCATATAAATGTAAAATTTTTAGCTTACCATCAAAGGTCTTGCAAATATGTTACTTGATCAACTCTGGTTTCAGATACAAAAATAAAAGCTCCATGTGGAATATGACCACCCCAAGTAGCCCTCTTTAGAATCGTTTATCTTGTATGGGTTAAATGAGAACGCCTTATTCGAGTACTCAAGGAAGGTATAGATTGTGATCAACATAACTATAATTGGATGCGTGCTTTGCCGCCTTTGTCTGAATGAGAGATGAAGGATACTTCCACGTAGGTGTTCACCCAAGTAGACAAATTTTGGAAGGTAAGCTTGAGATTTGATGGCATTGAATTTTTGTAGGAAAGTATTAAGATGTGCTGTTATGTGTGTTTGTAATAATGATGTGATTTGAAAGTAGGAAGAAAATATAATATTTTAGTGGTTAAAAAATATTATCTTTAATAATATTTGGTGCCAGTAGGCTAACTTAAAGAAAAATATTTGGGTTGAGTGTGAGATAGGTAAGAAAAACATTGGGTGGGAAATTTTTTTTTTGACATAAATCCTTGTACAATAGTGTAAATTGACTAATATGTTGGAGAGCATAGTGACAATTTGGAATGTTCGAGTCGGACCTTGCCTAAAGCGTGCAAGGAAAAAACAATTGATGGTCCCATGTAAAGAAGGCCTAATGGTCTATGCAAGCTGGTTGCAGTTGTTCATATCATAGAATAGCTGCTTCAAAATTGCATCTGGGGTAGGATTAACATCCATGTACAATCAACCACATGTGGCCTCCAGGAGCAATCATTCAGTACAAGAAAAAAGAAAAAAAAAAAAACCTTAAAATCCCATAATAGTACAATGGTGGAGGCAGCTCAAACTGATTATTGTCTACATTTGGCATTTCAAACCCAGCCTCAGTGGACATGAGGATGCTCTAAGTGGCTTGTACATCCCAGCTGCAGTGGCATCTCCTAGCCTTAGAACAATTACATCTATGCCTACCTGTGATTTAGTGTTTGCTGTCAAGAGTTTGTTGAGGAATCCGACACTGCATGCTACACGCAGCAACTAAGGCTATCATGGAAATGAGAAAAAGAAAACTGCATTACTTTTAGATGCTATTATTTCTGATTTTCTGTTGATTAATCAAAAGATAACTTCATGGGCTCTCATCAATGATCTTGCTGTACCTTATAGTATTTATTACACTTGATCATTAAGGTACTTTTTGGATCCATCTTCCGCGCATGTATCTCCTCATCAAACAAGTATTTTACCTCTATGGAAATTGCTACCATAAAGAAAGAAGCTTTCTCCACACGTTTGCTTTATACTTCTCATCCTGTGTAGCAACATTTCAAGCTTTCTTCCAGGCCCAGTAACAACATACAAAACCAACTGAAGTTACAGAAAGAAACAGAAAAGATATGTTGAGTTCCTTTGCGTGTTTATGGAACGAATACTCAAATCCATTTCGCTCTTGAATAAGATGAAGAGATGGCAGAAACTGGGCGACAAAAGGATAAGAAGTAATGTTGGCCAGACGATTGAAAATTGAAAAACTAACCTCCTGTAGGTTTTCAGATATGGCAACTGCAATCCACGAGGACCATAAGGCTGAGGCAATGAGATTTATTAACCCCACAAATGCTGCAGAATAAATAGGCGCAGGGATTATTGAAGATGTAATTTGAAGATTATTATTGTAACCCTTAACAGATTTGAAAAGAAATACAGATATGCACAACCAAATGAGAGAGTTTATATCAATAAAACAGAAGAGTCGTAATTTTTTTATCTATGAGTTCAGCATTAGTTCAAAAAAAATTATGGAAGAGGAAAAAATTGTTCAAGATAATCATCTGGTAGTTAAGAGTTCAGATAAAAGAAAAGACAACAGTCCTTATAAAATACAGAATAAGAAAAAAAAAGGGCATTTGTTTGTTATTTGGAATGTTTCCAGATCACTAATGGGCTATCTGCCTGTCTGATGCACCCAACATAATATTCTGACCCTTACCATACCATTAAAGTTGTCCATCAAGGTCAGAACAACATTAAAGCCATTGATTTGTGCAAACAATCCTCTTCTACCAGCAGGGCTTGCAACTTGCACCAGCAATAACAGTTACTTTCTGCACTTAAACATAGAGAAAGTAGCATTATCAAGTAATCAGACTAACACCAAAGCATCTTAAAAGAAAATATGCAAAAGGTTGATTGACATTTGTGATGCCTATAAAATGTTATATTAATGATGCATGTTTCCAACTCCATCAGTTAGGTGACTCATAGATCTGACCTTGTTTCCTAAAATAGAAAACCAAACATAAACTAATAATTAACTTTGCTGTGCTTTTGCTTTGGCATAGGACACTACTGGGAGTCCGAAATTGGTTATTCAGTTAATTTATGTAACATGCTGGAAAGTGTTTTTCGAGGTAAATCAAGTAGCATGTTACGCTGTTTTGAAGATCCATTATGGGCAGGGAAAATTTGGAAACACTTAGACCTGTGGAGAGTGCTTTTGTTTCCAAGACTGTTTAGTCATTATGTCGAATTAGGAAAGGAATGGTTTGCAATTTTTATAGTGTTTGGTGTGTGGGTGGAATAAAAAGACTTGAAAGTCCTGAAAGCTTGAGAGTGGAAAGAATAAAATAAGATAGAAATGAAACCTAGACATCACAACGAAAAAGAACACCAGGGAATTGGAACAGTAGAACGCAATCTAAAACTAGCCCAAAAACTTGAATACCCAATGTGCTGATTAATATTCAACTTAGGTGGAAAATGAAGATTATAAAAGCAAGACAAGCTTAGAGACTGTTCCTCGTTCGAAAAGGATACAGTCTACAATAGGAAATTAGACTAATTGGTTTTTGTTGAATGATTACCCCGTCCAAAAGTTTGAGTTGTAAGAGAAAGCTATTAGATCAGACATTGGTCTTTAGACGCGGAGGTATGGAAGCACTTCGACATGCCATATTCACGTAATGTGCAACTTGGCTTATGTGCTAATTTATTTGTCTTGCGTGGATCATGTGGTTAGACATATTCCTGTTGGCCAATGTTGGTGATGCCGAATAATTTGTCCTACGGAATATGCATAAAGCATCCATACATGTTCCTCTTTTTATCATTCCTGTTATGACAAATCTAAAAATGTTTATACATGGGTAACTCTAATCACTTATCATGGAGTTGTTGCAATTATATACTGTAAGAATCATTACGTATGATGTTCACTGTAACAATTAGTTCAAAATGTGCGTGACACTTATTTAATCATCAATTATTTGCCAGTTTGCTTGATGCTTTTTGGTTGGAGTACAGCTAGAGTGATAGGGTGTATAATTAGCATGAATTTCAATAGGGTATTTTGTTTACATGGTAGAAAATCTAGTTATTTTGATTGTGACAAGCAATATTTGCCTCCAAACCACCTATATAGGAAGAACAAAAAGAATTTCACTAAAGATCATGTAGAGAAGCAAGTTGTGCCTCCAAGAGAATCACATAAGTAGACGTGGAAACCTATGATGCACTTTGACCGAGTGGTGGACAGTCCACATGGCCAAATTCTTGAATGCATTGTTGGTAAGAGGCTTGGCCTTTTGGTTACTTTCCTAGAGCTTTGTAGCTGGAGGATGACAATGATGGTGAGGATGATGCTGACAATGATGAGAGGCTTGACACATACAGTTAAGTTATATCCTATAGTGGCCTTATGTAAATTGTTGATTAATTTTTATAAACTCTAAATTATTTGAAGTAATTTTGGGCATGTGTATAAGAAACATTGTGCAACCTATTTTGCATTGTCGTAGTATTTGATATTTTGCCTATATTGCAAATTTGAGCTAATATTTGTGATTACAATTTCATACCATTAATGTCTTAAAAACAAGAACAAAAATAGAATAAATTAATTTTTTTTATTTAAAAAGTCTCAATTCTATCCAAATTCATCGCACAATATTCTCAAATAAGTCTCAAAGAGGTCCCAAATCTGTCCCTAGAAAAAGTTATTCCAAATTTGTCCTTATGGAAGCCATCTCAAATCTATTCCCAACATCGATTGTCCTTACTCTATCCCCAAAAATGCCATCCCTAATTTGTTCCAAATATGTCATCTCAAATCTATTCCAAAAAATACAGTCTAGAGCTGTCTCAAATGTTGCCATCTTGCATCCGTTCCAAAACAAGTTGTCCCTAAGCTGACTTAGAAAAGACCATCTCAAATATAACTATCCCAAAACCCTCTCAACTTTGCCCCAAATTATAGGCCATTGTGAAAAGCTAGTCCTATTTTATTTCAAATGCATCCCTACAATGGTATGATCATACAACAACAAACACCACTTTACAATAAGATCCATTGAGAATAGCTTTCTAGTAAAGGTCATCCTAGATAGTTGTCTTGATTTGGGGGTTTTTGGTAGTATATTGTACCACTCTAAAATTCAACTTAGATGATAAAGTTTATGTCTTAATATTTAGCTTATTACCGGGCAACTGCAAACTTTGCATTTCTAAAAGAAAAGCCACACCAAGAGTGAGTAGGGACTTCTAAAGAGAGAAATGGCTAAAAGAACAAGAAGAAGCTAGATGAAAAATGTCTCTGATGAACACATCCTTATAGTCAATGAAAAATCTACTATTAATTTTCCTTCTCAATGCTTTTAGGTCATGTGACTCCGCAGAGATAACTATTTTCCAACTAAATTCTATTCAATAGTGGGCATGCTCAAGTGAAAGATAATGAAACTTGCAAATTTCATGATACATGAGAAATTTCACTCAAAATAGCTCTAGCTTTCTAGTACATTGAAAATTTTGAAACACATACCTAAATAAAAGATTAATATTAAGGAGAGAAAAAGATGAATAAGATTTGATCAATAAAGTATGAGATGCATGCTAAAGTAAAGGAAATATTGAATACTATTGAAGATAAAGCATCTTTTCAAAATGTGGGTTAAGGATAGAATTGGAAATTTGAAATGTTGACACACATTTATTGGATGAACTAAAAGCCAAAAAGTGTCTAGTTTCATCTTGGAGCTTCTTGACTTGCTTTAGTGCCACGACAAGCAACTTCACAAATTCTATGAAAATGAAAGACTACTGCACATTTCGGATGGTTTGGTGATGGGTTTAGGTAATAATTGAATATTCCAGTATTGAGAAGCAATATGGTGGTTTAGGACCAAATTTAATATGAAATTAATATATTTAAGTTAAGTTTTTGCAAATGTGAGTCAAAATTAGGTTAAATCTGTAAATTTCAAAAGAAAAATGAGTCAATTTCAGGTTTACCTGATTAGTTGATCTGCGAATCCACTTATATATTTAAAATAATTCAATAAATATTTCCTTAATTATTTTTTATTTTGTAATCTTCTTAAATTATTAACTGTATTAATAGAAAAATAATAAAATAAAATTAATTGCCAAAATAGTAAATATGTAAAAATTCAAACCTAAATATTATGTTGAACTAAACCCTATCTCTACATTCTCAAATTACATTTTTCATTTTAGGTTCAGAGCATCTTCCACACTCCGCAGTCCTCATCTAGACAAGTTTGATGACTCTGTTTCGATTACCTTATTCCTTTTACTTCTTCTTTATTTCTTTTTTTATATGCATGATTTTATATATTTTGTTGAAGTTTAATTTAAATAAAATTTAAAATGACAAAAAAGTAGAAAATTTCAAATTTTGAGTGTATTTAGAATTACTTTTTGGAGTAACAAGATTTAAACTAAAAAAAATTGTAGTGTGTAAAACCTATTTTTAACTTCGTTTTGATCAAAAATAATTTTTTTTTGTTATGAGTTGGTGGGTTAAATTTGAATGACCAATGAAATTAGCAGGTCGGGGTTTGGGTCCAAAAATTGATCGCAAAAATAAATGACACTTAATATAGTTGTTAACGGTGGAGACACATGGAAATCACTCTATTATCTTGATTGCTTTTATGAAATTTCATTGACTTGAGAATTAGTCTAAATGAATGGTGAGGATGATTTATTGCTATTTATGTCACTTAACCCAGCAATGTTATCAGTCCCTCTACCAGGCGTTATGTCCCGAGGATGCTTTCTTGGTCTACTCATTCCAAAAACTAAATAAATGTAACATTGATAGAGGGACTGATAACATAGGACAATAAAAATATTAGACATCATGTATGGACAAATGTAACAAAAGTTCAAGTAAAACATTCTATCGCTAATAAAAAATTGAACTTATAAGTAAAAATATTTATTATAACTTTAGCCAACTTTATCATAATTACCAATATCTTCATATTGGTCAACATCATTTGCATTAACTAAAGTTACTTCGACCCCTTGTTAAACCTAATTTGCATTATCATTGAGTTGAATATGTTCATCCATGAGTTGGTTACCATAGAGGTATGTTTCATATATTTTTGAGTATACATCAAAATCATCTCTTCTAACCATTGTTATCGCAATTCTCCAACCTGGATCTATAGGGTCATTAACATACCACACTTGTTCCGATTGATTAGATAAATTAAAGGGCTCATCACTAGAAAGATTATTCTTATACATCAATCTATTGAAATTCTATCAAGCCTCCTTTATCATGACCAACCTAATCACGCTTAAATAGCATAAACTTTATTCTGTGAACATATTTATATAATGTTAGTCAAAATGCCATAATAGGTGACTTGACCCAAGCCGGGAATTCTATCCCTTGAACTTGCATAACCATTCTGCTCTAGGGATAGCACTTGAATTTTAAATTGCTTTCTTTTTATCATGAGATTAAGTTTGAGAGTAAAAGATAATTACAATGCATGCATTATAACTCATCCACCAAGTAATCTCTCTGGCAATTGATCCTTTAGGTCGTGCTCCATTGCAAAAATATATGTTTTCAATGTGAGTGAATGTCCAAGATGGAAAAGAACATGAAATATTTAATATAAGTTCAATGTATAACAAAAATCAAAGAGAAAATTTTATATTATCAACCTACCTTTCAATGGGGCATATTTGTCAAAATTGAATTGAACCAACTTTAAATGCTTCATCAACCAAATCCATAGTTTAGATGCTCCTGATTGGGATGGTTCACCCAAAGCCATCCCAAATTAGGATGGCTTTTTAAAGTCATCCCAAATTTCTACTACGATTATCTATGATTGAATACAGACAACTACACATTTGACTATATTCTCTAAGTTTTGAGATGATTTTGAAATAAATTTAAGACAACTTGACGCTATCATTTTAAAGTCATTTTAAAGTTATTCCAATCATGAAGTTTCTGATAAGTGATAATAATATATTTGATATTTCATTATCTTCTTTGGGTTTCAAGGAGCTGTCCTACACCAAATATTCACAGTCTCCTTAATTTTACTAAAGCATAATAGATAGATTTTGGAAATAGCATGTGTAGGTCATGTGCACGAACAAAATTGGAAATTTTTCGTTTTCTGCTTGATCTTTCCAATGTTGCAGTTGCCCATCTAGCATGGTATATTACATGCACACTGACTATGATAAAAATGCCATGTGGCACTAAATTTGAAAAAATAAAAAATCTAAATTCTTAAAAATATCATATACAATAATAATAATATTAAATAATGTATCAGTTTCATGAGCTAAAATATAAATATAAAAATGTGAAAATATATTTGCAATAATTAAAAATATATTATTAGATATTAAATATATTATTTTAAAAATAAATTTTCACAATTGAAATGTAAAACATATATGAAACAATGGAGATAATAATACATTACAACATAAACATAATATAAAAATAAATTGATAATAAGAATTTATTAGATAATATTATAGAAAAACATTTCACCAAAGAAAAATTATTATTTTCAAAATTTTAAAGAAGGTAAAGATAAAAAAATATATATATAATAGAAAATATTGAATGAGTCTTTTGAGTATATATTGAAATATTTTTCAATATTCTAAATATTATTATAACTTATTTTCAAATATCTCATATACTGTAAATATACTTTAATTTATTCTAAGAACACACTTTTATCATAACCAAAAATAAATAAAAAAAGAATTTTCTCTTAATTTTATTTCATGGTTTTTCCTTGATTTGTATTCTAGAATAATGTAATAATCTAAAGTAATGTTATATACTTCAATATATTTTCTAGTTTATTTCAAGCATAAATTTTTATCAAAAACTGAAATTATATTTAGAATATATTTCAAATATTTATGAATTTAAAAAAAATAAAAATTAAAAATTCACTTGAACTATTTAATTCACTTTTATAAAACATATCTAAAATATAAAATCAATTAATGAAAATTAGTTTTACTATTTACAATACTTTTAATATTTATTTTTAATAATTAAAAACTGAATTTAAAGAATAGTTGGTGTTGTTGTTGTTGCTATCTTATTATAAATAATATTTAAAAATATGAATTTTATAAATTAAACAAATAATTTGAAAATGTTATCCAAAAGATTTTAAATTATTTTAATTAAAAAAATAAATTCCTAATATATTTACAGCAGTAAAAAATATTTTTGAAATTTAATATGTTTTATATAAATATTGAAAAATATACTTTTAATATTTAAGAAATATTTTCTTGTCTTTAAAGTTATTCTTCAAATGTTTTCTATAAAAGTAAATGTATATTTTAAAATACTTTCTTTTAATAATATTTTTTAAAGGGGTAATATTTTCATATTTTAAAAATATTTTTAAAATTATTTGTATAAAAGTAAAATAGCACGTGATAGGCACATGCTATTTTATGGAGAAAATATGCAATTCGAGACAAATTTGTCTTCCATATACCATTTTTTAAAGTGGAGTCTTTAATTGTCAATTTTTTAAATAGACGTCCTAAAATATATCATCCCATTTGTTAATGTACCAAAATATTATTTTGTCCTCCAAATTTATGAATTTTTTCCATAAATAACTTGAAACATATTCTTTATATATACTAGAAAATTTTGAATACTCTATGTATGGGCATTGGTAATAAAAAAAAAATGTACAATTTTATTAATTATAATAGAACATAAAATTATTATATATGTGTTTGGTAGTTCAATAATCAAACAGAATTTCTTAATCATATATTTTTAAAAACATAGAAAGAATTAAATGAGGTAATAGAAAAATGAGGAAAGAAAAAAATCAATATAAATTAAAAAGAGAACAAGCATTTAAATACTGTTTTTATAATAATCTTTATTTCTTACATATTAATTAATCTATATAATTTAGATGTTGGTATCACTTCACAAGGAATTATACATTTATGGTTATCTCATTTAAAATTTTTAGTTGTATTATTATTGTTTTTTGTACGTTTTATATGGGCAATACAACAAGTTAATTTCAAATTAATACCGACTTTTGCTCCTGTCAACAAATAATTTAAAATATAAAGGAGTTAATTAGGTTATTTTATCAACCCTAAAAGTTTTATTATATATGTATTAATTAAAGAGATCTCTAAAGTTTTGAGTTTCGGTTTCTGATGCTCCTTTTAACATGTATATTTTAAAAGGTTGAATTTTATTTAACATTTTTCTAAATGTAATGTTGTGACTTATAAATACTAAAACTCAAAACTAGATAAAATTGAACGCAAATAATCAACCTATTTATGAATGTCACATTCACTTTGAATAATTAAATTTAATAAATTGTTATATATCACATATTCTTTTCGAAAGATAAAAGGTTATGATAGAATAAAAGTTCTTTATAAATTTTGGATAAATTCAACAAATATGTTTGAAAGTAATCATTCAAATTTTATTCCATTAAAAAATTGTGAATACGACCAAAATACTTTGGTTATGTTTGTTTTAGGGTTTCACACATTTCAATCTTATAAAAATTACTCAATTCAAATATACATCCAACTCAAACAAAATATTCACTTAGATTTCAAATTCAAATTATTCTCTCTCTTATAATATACAAACATATTCAAAATTCAGTTATATACCTATTCATAATCAAATTATTACCTATGTATATATACACATGCTAGATTTAGATTTATGTATTTTTATACCTTAAAAATTAATCATTATTTTTATATATTACCACATCATCTAATCACTATTATATATATATATAGCTACACAAATTTATAAAAAAAATCTAAATTTTCTTCCCATCAAAATTTTACAACCAAACATAATTTTTATACCCAACAAAATCTTCATCATTTTCAACCCCACCAAATTTCAAACAGAACATTAACAGAACATTGCCTTTACTTTTTGGAGAATTCATGTTCTTGAACTAATTAAAGGCGTTCAATTAAGAACTACATGTAGTTTTTTTATTATGGATCAATACCTCACCTTTAGCATATGTTTTAAATTAGTTAATAAAGAATTTAGAATCATTAATATAGTGAATAAAAGCGAAAAAGAAGAAAAAGGATTATATTGTCACCAACTTTAGCATATATCTCTAATAGTTTACTTAACAACTATGTTTATTGACTTTTAAAATATTATATATGTGATATTATATATTATTATGCAACGTAAGATTCTATTGTGACTTCATAATTTTGTGTCAAACATTATCACTAGATACATTCATAAATAGTTAAATAAATCAATACATATATTGTACTAATACTAGATTTTATGGTAGCATGGCTTATTATTATTATATACAATATAAATAATAGTGTGTGATAGCAAAGCTTCATAGACTCATGAAATTTTACTAGAAAAATGTGAAAATAAAAAGTTTTGATGGAAATTAAATGATTTTGTGAAAGCTATGGTGAAAAGAAACAAAATGAAATGTACTGCAGAATTTTGAAACTACCATTTAATTTCGTTTGTACTTAATAAAACATAAAAATAAATAATAAAAATTCCTTTCTGCAATGAAGGTTTCAATGAAAATAAAAAAACTACTCCCAATAATAACTTTCAAGTTTCCCTTATTCAAAGTCACACAAACTGTTGCAATAACCAATCGTTTGTGACCTTTCTATGAAAACATATAGTTATCCTAGAAAATATAGGGGGATGGATCACCAAATTTAATATTTTTCTTAACCAATAGAAACTTTATTTAACATTTTTCAAATTATACGAATCTCCAATCTAGAGCAAGAAAATCACTACAGTGCAATCCTTCCTAATACAAGGCCCTTGGCAATATATTACTAAAATTGTCAAAAAAAAAAAAAAAACAAAATATAGTAAAAGTGGACAATGAAAATATGATGCATATCGCACATAATTACGTAGCTATGTTTGTTATCCTATTTTACACATCCCATTATCCCTTCAAACTTAACAAAACCAAATATCTTACACCATATGATTCATATTTAAATTTAAATTTTTACTCTTGTACATATATAACTAACTAATTATTTTTTATTCAATACACCCAATTATAATTAAATCAATACTTATACACATACATGTTCCCATTTATATATTTATAACTTACAAATTAATCATTATCTCTACTTACCATAACACTATTTAATTATTATTATATAATTTATATATATCAATGAAAATTTTTAATAAATAATATTCAACTCATCAATTTTTTTTATTTTAAAACATAATATTCATGATAACATAATTCTGTCCAAATATCATTTATCAACAAAGCAAAATATCCTTTTCAATTACATCAAATTATATTATTTGTGAGTCAATATTAAATGACCATCAAAAAGCCTCAACGTGCGTGTAGTACGGAAACAATTAGCTATTAATGTGGGTGACTTGCGTGGCAAGTCTTAACCTACAAATCTATTTTTGTTGTGATTAACATTGCACCGTTATGTTGTATTAATTTTTAGGAAAATTCATGAAAACGTTTCACATATAATGTGACGTCAAGTCATGTCACATTTTCATTTTTCGCTTATTATTTCCTCGCACTCTCTTCTCTAGCGTATGCTACACGTGAAAAATTAATCCCTCTCATGCATGCAAATCCTGGAGGTTGTGTTTGGAAGCTAATTTTCAATTCCAAAATATCATTTCAAATATCACATTATTAAATATACTATTCAACAATATTTTTATCGAAATTCAAATTCAATTTTTTCCTATCTTATATGTATAATTAACTAATTATTTTTCAATATTTACATTCATTGACAATCAAATCAATACCTATATTATAATATATATTTTATATATATTCAAATAAATTAGACTATTTATTTTATCAAAACTTCTTTCCAAATATACTAATTATTCCAAGATAACTCTTATCAAACACCATCTCCAACGTAAGCCCCTCTTCTAAACATAGCTGAAGTGTTATTTAATTTTTGTTTCTATTTCATTTTTAATGTTTTGGAGGTTGGGGAATATCTTGGTTGGTTTGAAAAAACAGAAAACAGGGTATTTGGCCAGATTAATTAAATTTCTTGAAGAAAATCATACTAACATGTGGAAGTCAAACAACATACAAAATGCATCTAATTTTCGCATTCGTGGATGTGCAAAAATGATGTAGCAAATGCGTTTCCTCTCGTGTGAAAGGCATATTTGAAGCAATATTTTATAATTAACCTAGTGAAAATATTATATGCATAAAATTGTCAAAATTATTTGCAAAAAAAAAAAAATAATAAAAGCATATAATTTTTTATATAGGGAGTGAGATGTTAATGAGTTTATGAGCAGGCTCACGTAATTAATTTACTGTGAAATTGATGACATCTTTCTTTATTAAATTGTTCATAAAAAATTTGTGTCTTATTGTCAAACTCAAACTTTTTAGTTGCTCATAATAATCTTCAATATTCATGGTAATCTGTTACATACAAGCCACTATCACAAAGTGTGAAATTGCTAGCTAGCCGGTTGCCAAATTTGAAAAACATCAAGTTCAAAATCATTCAATGATAATACAAAAAATTCAATATTCACATAATATATATTCCTCAGCTTTTAATTCAATTATTTCAAGAATTAGAGTATCAAAATTCGTGCCCACATCAAGTTACTTCCAACTCAACTAATGACACCACAAGCACCAATCTGTTAGAATTCCTTTTAATTTGTGCACTGATTACATAAAAATCATATTCATTTACCATATAATTAAACTGAATTAAAAAAAAAAAAAATCGTCTTCAGCTAAATCCAACAGCCAAACAAAAATAGAATCAACTAACTAAAAGAAGAAGCAGTACTGACGAAACGCGTGGCTGCTGTAAGCGCGTGGACTTTTTGTCGCACCTGAATGCCATAATTTTGTTCTATCTCTGTGCATTAACACCTTCGACATATTCCTTTCTTTCATTCGCTGACCTTTTGCCTCAGCTTCAACAACCAAACCCGAAAGGCAAACCCTGCTCTTCTTCCACATTTAATGTCCAAAATTCAAAACCCCTCTTTAAGGAGGAGAGCTTTTTCCAATTTCCAAGAACCCATGTATAAATCAACATCTTTTCGTCGGATTTCTTGCGCGGAAATCATCACAGGGACTGTTCCAACCATCACTGAATCGCCGTACCCTTTTTTTCTCCTCTAATGGCCAACACTAGACCTGTCCTCTTCATCTCCATGCTGGTCTTGTTTTCCCTTGTCATTCTTGCACCCTTGGATGCTGCAACACTTCGTGGTGCTGGAGAGAAGGTGAATCAGGAGACAGTCTCGTGTCGGGATGAGGTGGAAAAGGAAGAGGAAATCAAGAAGGATGCCCACGTTAAAGTGGGGTGCAGGAAGCTTGGATTGGCGTATGGACCTTTGTTCATGAACATGCTGCCTAAAGGGAAAGTTCCGGTGTCCGGTCCGAGCAGAAGGATCAATGACTCTAACAATTAGCTAGCAAACAGGGAAATGTACATCTACATCTAGGGCTCTTCGTCTCTCCCTCCCTCTCTCTCTCTCTCTCTCTCTCTCTCTTATAAGTAAAGAAGCAAGTTTTTACTTCATGAACATGTTCCCAAAAAGGAATAGTTCCGGATTCAGGTCCGAGCAGAAGGATCAATGATTTGACAATAAGCTAGCAAGCAAGAACGATGTAAATCAAGGTCTTTCAATTTCATATATTAAATCAAAAAAATTTCTATATATATAAGATAAACAAGAAGCAATCAAGCAAGCTTTTGCTTTTCAATACTTTCGGTAATCGTTTGTTTTGTTTCCTTATCAACTATATGATTAGTAGTCAAACTTATACACTTTATGCTTGCACAAATTTATTTTAAAATTTTAACTTTATCGTATTTTGAATAATAATAATAAATAAATAAATAATGATCAAAAGAATTTGGAAAGAGAGATTTGAGAGAAAAAAACAAATAAGAATAAACAAGCTAAAAGAAAAGAGAGAAAGCAAAGATTAAAAAAATAAATGAATTTTAAATAAAGGAGTAATTTCATTTTAAGCAACCAAAAGGCTTTATTTCTCTAATAATACAATAACAGTAAAATCGCACACTTGATGTGTGTGCAGAGTTCTAAAAAAATATTTAATTTTATTAAAAGTTAATTATCAAAAAATATTACTCAAATTTTAAAACTACAATTAAAATATAAAAAATAAGATAGTTATTAAAGGGATAAAAGATTAAAAAGAAGGAAAATGGTGAAAGAATAGGAGCATGTTGAAGGACGTTGATATTCTGACACTCAAATATGATTACCATGAGAGTCACATATTTGATAATTAAACAATATATAAAAGGAAAAAAGAAAGAAAATAATCATTAAGGAATAAAGATGAAGGGAATAAAGAAGAAGAAGAAATTAAAGATAATAAAGAACCAAGGTACTTTAAGAATTAAACATTGTAGGACTACATACAACGGATGACAAATATTATCCATATTAACTTTGTAAGAAGATAAAAGATTAAAACAAATAAAAATAAAGTAGAAAGAAAAATAATAAAAGAACAAAGGTACTTCAAAAGTGAGACCATACACCAATATATCGGACGATAATTATGTAAATTAACTTTGTGTCACGCTCTAGCAGCAATAAATGTGTGTGTGTATAAATCTTATGAATTATGTGAATAGCTAGAGTAATTAATTTCTTGTAATCTCACGAAGATACTGAGAATTGTAGATTACATGGCGTGATTTACTCAATCTTCTACTTGAATTCACATGATTTTTGGAGAATCTGAAGCAGAGAAATTAAGTATCTATAATTGCTGAATTGTAGTCATTAATAAAATTAAACAATTAACTGACGTAGACGTTGAAAGAGGGAGGTTAGTGTTGAAAACTTTAATTCGTGATGTTAACTTTCAGTTGCGTAAAAGACAGCTATAATTTATTGCTCAATAAAATCTCCTCTCATCTCCAAAAAACATCTGCTTTTTGGAATGGTAAGGACAACAATATGATCCGAATCCATGCTTCTTCTTTCAAAAATATTAATTAAGCTCTTTTAATTGGCTCAGAATTTTATATATCTTTTTCTTCATTTTAGTTCTTAAACCATTTCAACATTTTCTTGTTGACCTCAGCACTATGTATGTTTGGTTCTTGGAATTTGGAGGGGAAAAGAAAATAAAATATTAAGGAAAATTATTTTGGTTATAGAAAAGAAAATTAGAGAGAAACTACAGTTCAGTAAAAGAAAATTTATTTCCCTCACAAAACGGTGAGGAAATATAGAAGGAAAAATATTTTAACTTTTATTCTTCTTCCAAGAATTTCACCAATTTATTTCTTTTATTTATTTTTCATTGTTTTTCTCAAATTATAAAAAAAAATTCAGTTTTTAAGTTTTTGTTTGATTTTATTTCTTGTTTCTCAATTTTTCCTTCCCTTATTAAAATTCTTCCAAGCAAACGTGATATTGAATTTTTAATTTCTTTTATTTTCTTTTCCTTTCACAATCATTTCCGTTTCTACTCTAAATTTCTAAAATCAAACATACTACTCTGAGGGTGTTAACCAATTGAAATGATTAGCAACTCGTTCGAATAATTACTCTAATTTAATCAATTCAATTTTGTAGAGGTAAACTCAAATTCAAAGCTCAATTGAAGAAGTGAGATAAAACTTGAAAAAGTTTTAGAGTTTGAGCTAGACAAGATGCAAAAGCAGTTAAGAATTTAAATCAAATCTAAGTCGAATGACTTAGTTGATTAATACTTTTATGCATTTGGAAAAATACAGCAATGCCAATTTGCAGTTACTTGGAAGTATGGTTTCATTGATTCTATAGAGATATTCGATGTGTATGTGTGTGATTTTAAAGAACCAAAATTAGGACTATAATGTTAGATAAAGATCCACAATCGTTCACGTTTACGTTGCACATTGATTGGTAGTATTTTATTTCCAGCAAAATCTTTTTGATATATGAAGATAAACCAACCAAACTGAACAGTCCCAAACCCTCGAAACCCTAATATCTTGTATTGATTGTGCCCATCATTGCAAGATATGAAACTTCGTGTAGTTATATTAAATATAAATTGAAAAAAAAAAATTGATTCTTTATATCAATAGTTGATATGGCGTTTGATTCAGTAGTAAATGTTCAAAATATTGTTTGTGAACGCCAAGAACTGCTGTTTTGTGAGAGGCCCACATGACCTATTT
Source organism: Avicennia marina (assembly GCA_019155195.1). Taxonomy (NCBI): domain Eukaryota; kingdom Viridiplantae; phylum Streptophyta; class Magnoliopsida; order Lamiales; family Acanthaceae; genus Avicennia; species Avicennia marina. Next base: position 9,275,655 of record CM032773.1, read on the forward strand.
TTTCTGTCCCAATATAATATGGAAAATATATATATATATATATATATATATACACACACACATATATACGTACGTATGTATGTGTGTATGTATGTTAATTAATAATTAATCAACTTCAATTTTCTCAATTGGTGTGCTGTTTGAATGAAAGCAAACCGGGGTTTTGGCTGTCACTTTCACAACTTGCCATCTTGCTTGTCCATTGTTTTCCGTTACTTTTTGTCTTCTGGATGATTTCTATTAATGTTTTTATAGATATTTATTATAGTTGATATTTATTATAGTTGTGGCAGGTGATGAGTGGGTAGAATTAAATTAAGTTAACCATTTACATGAATCTTTTGTTATTTTTAATTAACTTTCCCATGTCAAGAGTGCAAGTCAGTTTTGACAAGCGCATCTCACATAATAATCAAATATAAAATATCATAGTTCATCTCATAACTCATTTATATAAAATATAAAAATTAATATTTCAACACGCAACTCAATTAAATTAATTGATTTAGAACATTGGATCCCATGTCAAATCAAAATCCATTGGCTACCCTCTTCACAATTTAATAAATTGATTGAATAGAAGCCAAACTAAAATTTTAACATATGTTGAATAATGAATAAAAATTTTGATCCGGTATAAAATTTTTTTAAATTTTAATTTTTAGTTCGGTTTCATATTTAGGTTCAATATACTATATTGAACCGAACACCAAATTTTATTTTTGTTATTTTTAATACTTATTATATTTTTACTTATTTTTCTATTATTTTTTTATGTAGAAATTATTTAATTTTTTGATTATTATATTTACTTCTTAAAAATTTTATATTATTATATTATATATGTTAAACAAAAATATTTTATTATGATAGCTATATTCTTTTATCTTTGAAAAATCTAAATTAAAACAATGAAATATTGAAAGACAATATTTAATATTTATAAGCTATATAATTAAAATTTATAATTTTAAATATAAATTTATTTTTTTTAAATTAAAATTTAGTATGTCAAAATACCAAATTGAACATATAAAAAACTTTGATAAATTGTTGAACTGAATTGAAGATTTCAATTTGATATTTGATACGAAAATTAGACGTACTAAAATTTTGGTGAATAAAAAATTTGGTCCCATTCGATTTGATTTTACCAAATGCAAACTAGCTGCGGTCAATCCTATTAAACATAATTTTGTGAGTATCAAAGTCTATCTTTGATTTGTCAAATGATTGATAGAGAGGGGATAGATTAATTTGTTGGCAAGACTAAAAAGTAAATAGTACCAATCGTCGAACCCAAAAAACTGATTTTAACACTTTTTCGTTGTGAAAAAATACTACAAAAAATTTCTTCGCTTTTACTAATAAATAACTTTATGTTTTACATTTTTTAACTAATATTCAAGATCGGATATTGAAAACATATGTTTAGCATTAGTTCATCGACAACAAATATACAATAAATGTGTCCGAATCTCGCTTATACTATTTATCATTCTATTTATAAAATATTTATATTTATGTTTTTATTTTTAGGTTAATGGAAATTCTCCTTCCCAAAATTTCGCCATTATGTTAGATTAATCTCCAAAAATTATTTAAACTCACCCTAATTAAAATTGTATTATTTAAGATGCTTAGGCGCTTAAGTGTTTATTCTGATCAAATTTCATCCAAAAGCCATTCGTACACCATCGACTCTGCTATTTTTTCATTTTTATAAATTCAAAAGTTAATAAAAATACTTGATAATAATTTTCTACTAAAGTGAATTGCAAAGACACACACACACACACATAAGGAAAGAAAATTGGAGAAAAATTTTAAAAATAATATTAAAAAAACGAGAAAAAGAAATAAAATTGTTATTTTTTTGGTAATATGTCTACTAATATAAATTTTGATGGAATAAAAGAGGTTACAAATTGAGATCAAAATATAGAAATAGCTTTTCTTCAAATAATATAAATTGAAGTGAAAGAAATTTGCTAATTCATTGTGGATGATGACGTAAAAAAAAATAATATTTATACAGTCATATAAGAGTTTATTGGAGAAAATTTGATCAACAAAAATACCATTAGGGAGCAAAGTGGCATACCTAAATGCAACTTGACGGTGTAAAATGCTAACCTATTACTTTTTGTGGTACAATGAGCACATAAAAGCGACTCCCTCGGTGAAGGCCTTAGGGACTTAATCAAATCTATCATGGATGTGTTCAATGTGGTATAAATTTAAAAGTTATGTTCGGAACGGGTGTTTGGGTGATGAATAATATTTTATGAGAGTTATGTTGGGATAGGTATTATGTTTGAAAGAAGATTTGATGGGATTGGATGATATTATTTATTTGAATTTATTTATTTATAAATATATAATAATAATTAGACGATGTAATAATATATAGAGATAAGGATTAGTTTACATGATATAAATATATAAATAGATGTGAGTGTATGTGTATGTATATAATAGTAATGATTTGCATGTGAATATGTGTGTAATTATTAAAAATTAATTAATCAGTTATACATGTATATATATATAAGAATAAAATTTTAAATTTGAATCTGGTTGAAATTTTTTTGGCGTAAGAGATTTAATAGTATGAAGTTTGATGGGATGACGTGAGCTTTCAAATTAGGTAACAAACATAGCCATAGAGAAATAGTTTTATTTTACATGTATACTTATATATATATAATTTATCATTTTTACCAATGAAAAGATATTATTTATTTTAATTTTTACAATTTTGAAAGCTAAGATATTTTATATGTAAATTTCATACAATTAATTTTTTATTATTAATAATATTTTGATATGAGAAAAACATATTGTGGTGAACCCATAAAATCTTTAATCCGACGAGATTTTAATGAAGGGTCTTTAACCTCATCAATGTTAGTGAATTTTGCCTTCGGTATCCGCCAAATTGGGTAGCCATGATTTGGGATTAACCATTGTTCTTTGCTAAATGGGCCTCCAATTTGAAGCCCATTGTTCCAGCCCATTAGAGAGAATGTTTAAACAGAATTACCCTGCCCAGAAAAATTGCAAGAAATTAAGCTAAAATTAAATGGAAATTAATGAAACCATTCGATTAAAATAAGACATAATTAAAATCCAGAAAATAGAATGAAATAAATTCAGTTAAGAAAATAGTGTGACAAGAAAATATATAAAGACGTAAGGGTATTATAATAATTATATATTTGGTAACAAAAGTAGGCTATTAATGTTTATCTTATAGAGAGTGGATATAGAGGGCATTAGGGTGAGCTAATAAGCTTTCTAACATGTTTAGTGAAATTTTTAGTTAATTAACATACAATTTATTAAAATAAAATATTTGAAACTTATAAAATCATTAAAAGTATTTGATAAAAGTTTTAGTTAATTAGCTTCTTACTATTAAAATAAGATGTTTGAAATTTATAAATTCTTTAAAAATAAATTGATTTTCTCCATGTTGTTTAAAATATCTCATAATATATTTTATTTTATATAATAAGAATAACTTGAATATTTTTAATTACATAAAATTAATAATATTTGGTTTATTTTATCAATATTAGATCAAAAATTAAAACTATTTATAATTATAAATTTCAACTAAATCTTATAAAATTATCTTTTTATTTTTATCTAAATACTTTACTAACTTATTTTTAAAAGTAATATTTATAAGCTTGTAAACTCTAAAAATATTTTATAAGTTATATGATCTTATACATTTTTAAAAATAAGATTAGCCAATCACCATCGTAGTAGTCTAAAAATAGCTTCACAAAGTCTATAGAATCGGTTATTTGCAAAATAAACCAAATTAGTTGACATCCAAATTGAAATTAAATAAAAAAAACTGATTTACGCATAGAATATTAACATAACAAATCAAAGTTTGAATATATTTTTTATTAGATAAAAATTAGTGCTTAACTATATTATTATTATTATTATTAAAGGATGAGAAGGAAACATTAAGCATATGTCCCTTTGCCTGTGGTGGACGCCGGACAAAGCAACAACTCTTATCCAATATGATGATTTGTCCTAGGAAAGATCGCAACAATTGAAGCAAGACAAGTACTTTAAATTACATTAAACGAGAATCTAATATGTTTGAACCCATTATATTTACTAGTAATAACGAGACACTAAAATAAGTGTGCAAAATTTTTTTACTTATAAACTTCTACTCATTATTAAAAGAATTAAAATAAGAAATAATTTTTTAAAATTAAAAGTGATGCAACTCAAATTAGTTTTGTGGCTTAACCTAAAATTTCACATCAAAACATCAAGAAAAGAAGATAAAAGAGCACAATTTAACATTTCACATCAAAACATCAAGAAAAGAAGATAAAAGAGCACAATTTAACATCGTTCGGCTAATTGATGCCTACATCTATGAAGGATATCTTGTATGCGTTATTTGTGAGGTAAATATATGTATAAGAAAGTAGGAAGAAAGCCTCTATTGATATTGTTGTAAAGAGCATAGTAAGTTCTTATGTTGATGAGCTTTTCTTCCACTTAATACCTATTTATAAAAAAATTTTCTTCCTTAATGTGGGTTCCAATTATGTGATAGCTACTTAATCTACTGCTTTTAGTTGACAAGATAACAACCCAATCCAGGAGAAAAAAAAACTCTTAGATGCATCCTCTTAACTTTTTCAATATATGTGTGTGTGTGTGTGTGTGAGTGAGTGAGTGAGTGTGTGTGTGTGTGGACTAAAATATTAAACATATAATATTATATATATATATATATATATATATATATATAAATACCACTCCTCCTAACTTAAGGTTGGGTCTAAATAAGAATTGATTATCTTTGAACTTGCTTTTAGCTTCAATTTTGGTTGGGCTAGCAAAAAAATTCGTTGTTAACTCCAAAGTGTGATAACACTTAGATTGAAAGCCATCATGATCACATATTGGAGAATGCCTAGAAACAATATTAAGCATGTTGACAGAGTGGACTTAATGCAAACAATCCAATGATAAGTGAATGAATACCTACCAAACTATAGTAAGTATATAATCCAGATAATCCCACAAGTTAATCATGGAGACCTACCAATTTATAATAAGTAATTTAGCTTAGTTTAGGCAATAAATGACCCTTTGCTGACAACTTAGAGTTTAGGGAGTAATTTTTAACTTGAAAATGTATTAGGCAACTTATAGTTCGATAAGCAACTTATAACCTGATGAATAACTTATAACTCAGAAACATATTGGGTAACTTGCAATTTAGTGATTAACTAGTAGCTCAAAAATATATTTGGTAACTTGTAGCTTGGTAGACAACTTGTAGCTAAAAAATGTATTGAACAACTTGTAGCTCAATAAGCAATTTGTAATTTAGAAGTAAATTGGGCAACTTGTAATCTAGTGAGCAACTTGTAGCTTGAAAATATATTGGGCAACTTGTAGCCTAATGAGTAACTTGTAACTCAAAAGTATATTAAGTAATTTGTAGCACGGTGAGCAATTTATAGTTCAGTAAGCAACTTGAAACTCGAATATGTATAGGACAACTTGTAGCTTGATAAGTAACATGTTAGTTTAAAAATATATTAGGCAACTTAACCCAATAAGCAATTTGTAACTTGAAAATATATTAACAACTTGTAAACTGGTGAGCAGCTTGTAGCTCATAAATATGTTGGACAACTTGTAACTCGATAAACAACTTACAACTCAAAAATGTATTAGACAACTTAGTTAGCAACTTGTAGATCAGAAATATATTAGGCAACTTGTAGCTCAATGAGCAACTAGTAATTGAAAAAAACATTCAACAACTTGTAATATAATGAACAACTTGCAGCTCAAAAATGTATTGGATATCTTATAACCTGTTGAACAACTTGTAGCTCAGAAATGTATTAGGTAACTTATAATTGAGTGAGCAATTTATAGTTCAAAAATATATTGAGCAACTTGTAGTCTAATGAACAACTCATAACTTGAAAATGTATTAAACAATTTGTAGCCCAATAAGCAAATTATAACTTGAAAATGTATTAGATAACTTGTAACTCGAAAGTACATTGGGTGACTTATAGCCCACTGACCAGCTTGTAACTCAATTATGACAACTTAATCATTTGAGAAGCAACATGTGCTCCACTTATATTTTTTTTCTTTCCTTCTCCTGCAGAAGCACTTAAGAGTCTATGGTGTCTCACATAAGTGATGCAATAGTTCAACTCATTAGTACGGAGGGGTTGTAGGATCTAAGAAACCAAAGTTATATCAGTAGCTTATTTCATCATAAGATCGAGATCCATTGATTTATTTTAGAGAATACCATTTTCTAAGTTTTTAAATTTTTAGAGTTGTTAGTATGCTATTGAAACTGATATAATTAATTTTTGATGTTAAGATCAACCTTACCGATATTTTGTAACATAAATTAGTGACAAACCTCATGCATGTGTGTTCTAACATCAGCCATGTTTTTGTCACTGATCTTTTCCCATGTCTCTTTTACTTTAGAATAAGTGTATTTATAGTTGAGCTACAATCATTTTACCTTTTATGCACATTTCTACCTACGATGAGTCAAGTTAAGCCACTTGATTTGTATCGGTTGGTCACCCATCATGTACTAGATCGGGCACCTGTCATGTCCAAGTCAACCACCTGTCATATTCTAGGTCGGCCACCTATTGTGTCCAGGTTAGGCACTCGACATGTACTCAGTTAGTCGTCGATCACCAGCTATGTACCAAGTTGGGCACTCGTTGTGTATCAATTGGGCACTTCCTATGTTTAGGTATGCAACCCGTCGTTTCTTAGGTTGCGCACCCGCCGTGTCTAAGTCGGCCACCCGATGTGTACCATGTCAGTCACTCATCGTGTTAAGGTCAGTCACCCGTTGTTTCCAAATCAACCATATGTTGTGTTTAGGTCAATCAACTACCATGTCCAACTTGGCCACTTAGTGTGTACTAAGTTGGTCACCTATCGTGTGCAAGTCAGCCAGCCGTCATGTTCTAGGTTGGGTACTCATTGTGTTTAGGTCAAGTTCTAGGTTGGGTACTCATTGTATTTAGGTCAAGCACCTGCTATATACTAGGTCCCATCTCCACTCTTTATCTTTACTTAAGAACAAGAACCACCTCTTTTTTCATCTTCTTCCTAACCATGCTTCTTTTTACTACTAGTGCACAACCAAAGTGTATGACTGGAATGTCGTTTACCATATATGATGCCAAATGATGCGACTCAAAATTAATTTTTTGAATTAATCTAAAATTACACATCAAAATATAAATAAAAGAAGATACGAGAGCACAATTTAACATAGTTCGGTCAATTGATGCCTACATCTATGAAAGAAATCTTGTATGCTTTATTTGTAAGGTGAATAAATATACAAAAAGGTAACAAGAAAGCCTCCATTAATATTGTTGAGGAGAACATATTAAATTCTCCTGCTAATGATCTTTCCTTTCACTCTTTGAATACATATTTATAAGAATTATTCTTTCCTTAATGTGGGTCTCAGTTATGTGACAGCTGTCCAATCTATTACTATTAGCTAACAAGATAGCCGCCCAATATATGAGAGAAAAATCTTAGATGTATCCCCTTTATCTTCTTCAATACATATATATTACTTCATATGTTTAATATTTTAGTCCACATCAATATATTTTTTTAGTTCCATTCTTTAAGTGCCATTAAGAAAATAAAAAGTATTTTAAAAATTCCATCGATTGATCAAATGAGGCATCCCCATTCGAAAATAGGATAGATTAATTAATGTTGCTCACTATATTTATTTATCTTTTTAGTTCACTTTTGCTAATATCTAACGCTCATGAAATGTTCAGTGTGATCAATTTAATTATTAGTGTGATAATTTAATTACTTTAAATGCATTATTGGATATCGTTTCACTCTAGAACTTAATCAGAGATGCAAAGTGACCAATTTGATACAAGCTTCCCAAGTGATTGGTGTCCATTTGACGAGTTGAGGAAACTTTAGTGAAGTGGTTGTAAGAAGGAGAAGAGTAAAAGACACATGTAATAATATGTTTGAACTCATTAGGTTGTGATTGGATGGATTCTTTCTTCCAAAGATTAAATGTTCTTGAGATAAATTTTTTTGGAGATATACAATATAAAAAGTGAAATATTATATCTAAATGTATGCTATTTGAAAGATAATGTAGTAATTAAAGTAATGTGACAAGTAGTTATTAATCAAAATGGTGCTGATGGAATAGATGGTAAAAGAATGATAAAAAAAAAAAAAAAAAAGAGGGAGAGATGGTGGAATAAAAAAAAGAAAAAGAAAACGTAAGAGAGAGGGTGTATTGTAAAGTGGCAATGCACGTGAGTAAATAGTATTTTTAGTGGAGTAAGGAAAAATTGAGATATGAGATTATTGAAAAATTTTCATAGATACAGATCAAATTAGACCATATTCATCAAAAAGAAAATAGAATAAAAAGATGAGAAATGAGACAAAGGCCACCATCCCCTTAATGTCCCATGTGTTTGCTATCTCCAAATTTCACGGGACTTTAGACGATGCTTAGCAATATACATCCGTATTATTACTTGATTCAATTTCAGAGAAGTCTGATAGTGTTAGCAGCTGCACTTTAGCCCTTGTTCAAGTTCACTTGTCTCCTCATATATCTTAAAAAAGGAAGATCATGATGTAGCATAATCTTTCTGAAACAATTTTTGCAATTTTATGTTATTTTGAAAGGAAAAGATGCAACAAATCATCCGAGAAGGAAGTAAATATATTGAGTATTTGAAATTAAACAATATTGCATCATTCATCAATTAAAATATGTGGATATTTTTGTTTCTTTATTATTGTGGATAATATATATATATATATATATATAATATGTAATAATAGTTAGATGATTTAATACTATATAGATTTATAGGATATTAATATACAATGTGAATAAGATATTACAGGACGTATCTTGTTTTGATTATGAATAATTATAATGATTAAAAAATAATTAATTAGTTATAAAATATAAAAAAAAATTAAATTAGAATTTAAATAATATTTGTAGGATAAGATATTTATTTTGTGAAATTGTTAAATAGAGGTGAATAATAAAATGATAAGTAACCTAACATTGGCTGTATATAACTAAAAAACCATAGCCCGTGGAATTTGGTCCCTCCAACACTTTTAAAAATAAATATAAGGCTGCTGACTTCGTGTAATTTTTTTTTTTCTCGAGAATACATTACTTTTCCTCCTATTTTGTCAAAATTTATTATTATAGGTTGAACTATAAAAAGTATATACAGTTATTTTACGCATAAATTATTAAGAGAGAGAGAGAGAGAAGAAGAAGAATATAATTTTTCATCTAAAAGGTGTTCAATGTGAATGTTTATTTAATAGTTATTCAACATGAAATATCTAATGGTCAAAAAAGTTAATTAGATGAAAACACATATAAATGATAATGGTGACTAATTATTTCAACTATCCACAGCCCACAAGGTTTTGGTGCCTTATCCTGTTGATTATTTTATTTGTTCTTATCATCATGCAACGACCAAAGTCCAAACGTGTTTTCCTTGTAAACAAGTTTAGCTGTCAAAATTGATTTTCGACACGTAATAATTAAAAAAGTGAAAAGTATAGCCATCTCTTCAATAATAAAAAAAAAACATCATTATTCAACTCTATCCATGACTGGAAAAAAAAACCCCTTTAAACGAACATAAAGACATCCATGAAAATCTTTATTTTCACGTGAAACGTTAAATTTGAAAAACGAACAAGTAGAATTTGGCATACATTAAATTAAATTAAAAGGCTATTTCATTTTCTTTAATGCAGCTCAACCATGTATGTTTAAGGAAAAAAAAAATTAACATAAATAATACACATACTGTTTTCCCCAACTTGTACACTTTCCTCAGATTAATTCCTACACCCAAACGGATGAAAATTATTCTTTACAATATGATTTTCTCGGTTCCGTAATTATTTAAATATCATCATTATTTTTTGTCCTTATAATTATCCTTTATCCTCCACCTGTCAGTCAATAAGAAAGTCGTCAAATTTTAAACTACGCTTTCGTTTACGCAAAGCAATTGCCTGCATACTCAGCTTCTGGATTGCCATTGCCGTCCCTTACACTTAAGATACCCACTGTTTTCATCAACAAATGGGACATTATATTAAGGGTTGCATGAATTTAATCTTAAATACATTATGTGATAGTTTTAAATGAATTCATTTAATTTTTTTTAAAAAAGATGTTCAATAACTATTAATTTTAAGTAAGTTAATAATTGATGATCTTTAATATTGAATAATAAATAATTATACTGGTGTATATGTATGTCTGTTGTGGTGAGATTCCATTTCATAAATTTTAAAAATGAAAACTTTAACTTATTATAATTAATAGAATAGAATTTTTTCTAGAAGGAATCAATATGCCAGATTGATAACAAAAATAGCCAATAAAGCTCTAACTCACCCATAAAAAAACCACTGGCAAGTGATCTTAATGAACATGGCAAGATCCAATCTGACTAAGCAATGGGGTCCAACAATGATTCCCAAACAGAACTACGCTCTATTAAAGCACTTCTCCCATGCAGAATTTCTTAATCTCCAATCTTCTTCTGCCTTTGCAACACTTTTACTCAATTCTTGGGTTACCTTTCTCATTGGAGAGCCCACTGACATACATAGATTAGAGAAAGATTTGTTTCTTGAGAAATGGAAAAGGTTACTCATAATTATGCCGTAGGGATGCTTAAAGCAATTCTCTGTGTACATATATTTTATGTGGCAGTAGTCTCTGCTAGGGTGCTGCCTGTGCACCCTTATTTAAATGGCCAAGAAAATTCCGTTTCTAAAATTTATGACACTTCCAAGTATGGGATTTTGCAGCTGGGCAATGGTTTGGCCAGAACTCCACAGATGGGGTACCAAGATTTTATCTTTTCTTTTACTTTTCTTAACCCTGCAGTTGGTGTGTTTTTATGTGGCTGCTTAGCTTTATGTCCTTTCACTTCTCTGTTGGAGGTTAGATTTGCATGGTGAAATCATGACCAAGAAAAATTTTTAGTTACTGTTTGATTGCTTGTGAAGTAAGCAAAGGACTTGGGTTTGCATTTGGTTTCCTGATTCTGGCCACTATTTTTTCTTTTCCATTCATTATAAGATTATTTTGCTTTTTTCTCTTTTCGGGATTGATTTGAATGCCTTGTGGAGCAGATGGAATAGCTGGAACTATTTTGCCTGTGATATCAATGAAAAAGTTATCATGGAAACAGGTAATGCCTGCAACTATTTCTATGAATTATCTTTTTCAGAAATGGCAATTCCTGAATTTAAATTGTGTACCTTGTGTCTGATGATTAGCTATTTAGAGGCAGCTGCCGTGTAAATGGCTTATAATGGTTTTGGGAAACATTAGAAGGATCACAGGTTTCTATATTTGTTACAAGTTTTGATCTGATGCAGATGCCACTTGGCCAAGTTATCAAAAGTTACATGTCGACCAAGATGCTGTTATTGTGAAAATGCCTGATGTAGGATGAATGGAAGGTCCTTTTTATTTGCCTTCCTGTTTCTAATAATTGTAAACTCGACGCTCTTATAAAAGAACCCCAAAACTTGCTTTATATGAACTCTAAAGTAACCCAATTCTCTTATATTTTCCCATCTAGTCTGCTGAGAAGCAACAACTAGCTTCCGAATCTCTCATATGTTAGTTAATAACCCCCATTGAATTCCGGGATTCTTTAGTTTTCCGGCATGTTTTGAGATTTCTTGTCCTTCAGATGTAGCATCTATTGTACAGATGCTTTGCTTGTGTTCCTATGCATGGTTTGGCGACCCACTGACGATTTTAGTTAATGCCAATAGTATCTGTTTATTTCTTTTGTTTATGCAGTTTATTAGTTGTCTATAAATGCATCTTTCTTCATAAAGGATTCAAAACAAGTTATCTAAATATTCTCCTTCCTCAACCACCCACTCCTGTCCCCTTGTCTGTCCATGTTCTTTGGGCAGTTGCTTCTTTATGATATTTCAGCTTTCTCTTTAAAGGCTAATACTTGCTCAAGTTTCCCATGAATCTACTAAGCTTTTCTTTGCAAATTCTAACAGCTGATGCACTTGTCTCTACTGGCTTGGCCAAGTTGGGCTATATCTATGTGAATATAGGTAATCAATTCATATGATTCCATGAGATATTTTATGTTGTGCTCACGTGCTCTTACACACTCGATATCATGAAATGCAGATGATTGCTGGTCTGAACCAGTACGGGATTCAAAGGTAAATAAACATTTCTGCATCTCTCTATAGGTTGCGGTTCTTTTCATTCTTGAGGATGGTAATTATTATCACTCTTGCCTACAGTAAGAAACATTTATCTTGAAAGTAAAAGTTCTATTCTTAATGCTCATTCCCCCATTCCCTTTATATTTGTGAGAAATATATGAACAAATGTATCTCCAACTATTTAAAACAATGGCGTAGCGTCCGCATAAACTTTGGTTTGCCATTTGAAGAGATATCAGATTTGATAAAAGTGTAAAGGCTTTGCATTATGCTTCACAAGAAAACCTGGATAATTTGCAGGGTCAGCTTGTTCCTCAATCAAAAACTTTCCCATCGGGAATCAAATTTCTCGCTGATTATGTGCATTCAAAGGGCCTGAAGCTAGGTATCTACTCAGATGCAGGGTAGGACAAATTCTGCAATACCTGGCAGCAGTCTAACATGAATTACAATTCATTCTGTTAGGTAAAGCTGTTTCTGTCCTTTCTGATTCATAAATTTAATTTTCTGCAGGGCTTCCACATGCCAAGTTAGACCCGGATCACTTTTTCATGAAAGCGATGATGCAAAACTCTTTGCATCTTGGGTAAGTTGGTGTTCTGCCTTTCGTAGTTTGCTGTTGCCTTACCTCAATAACCTTTCATTTCTATTTTTCACATGATTATGCTGTACTTTGAAGTTGGTTATCTCTATTCAGTTCACGTTTAACTTGTGTTCTCTCCAAAAGGAAACGTTGTTGGTACATTTTATTCTAAATTTATAGACTTGTGTCGTGAAGTTACTACTGGAATTTTGTCCAGGTTTCCAAAAAGTTTCTGCTGTTGTCTTTTGTTCCACTTCTCCTTTGATAAAAAAATTCCTGATTTCATTGTCTTGTAGGGTGTTGATTACTTGAAGTATGACAATTGTTTCAATCTTGGTATTGATCCAGAGAAAAGGTAAGTGTCAAAATTTCTTATCTTGGCATCAACGTCTTGGCCTAATTGTGGATCCAATGATTGATTTCAGGTATCCACCAATGCGCGATGCCCTGAATGCTACTGGACGTACCATATTCTATTCACTTTGTGAATGGTAACCACTCCAACTATTGTCATCCTAATTAATTCCCTCTCACTATCTTAAATCTTAATTTGCATTAAAAAAAAACGCACCTTGTCCTTCTATAATGTATGGCAGGGGTGTGCACGACCCGGCCGTGTGGGCAGGCAAAGTCGGAAACAGTTGGCGGACAACAGATGACATTAATGATTCATGGGCAAGGTTTGAACCCTGTGCCTGAGCTCTTCAGTTGTGTGTTCATAGAGTAAAATTTGTCCCCACTGTGTCCAAGACTAATGTTTCGTATATGCTGACTAAGCATTTCTTAGTAGTCAATGACATCCTTCCTTTAATCCAACTAATAGCAACCGTTGCTAGCATTGGTTCCTGTCTAGACTCAATCATGATCTCCTGCGTGATAGCTCCATTACTTCTGTCCTTGGAACTAATTTAAACTGTGCTGTTGTAAGATATGAAAATAATGAACCACAAAATAATAAGATCTGACAAGGATGCTTCAGGCATCACTGAAATCATATGTGGGCCCTTCAGGCTTACGGAGCCTTTCTAAGAAGGTTATTGTTGTTTGTTATACCATGCAAATAATAAAATACTGCATGCAGAGAAGTGAGAACAAAGAACGCTGCAGAAATGAGGGAAAAAAAAGAAGTTGCAAGATACATCGGAGAGACTCATGATTGATTTTTTTTCTCATTTATTGTTTATGGATAAGTTATACTTACCAAATTCTGGGACTGACATATTGAAAACATGATCCCGTGCTAACGCGGATTTTGTTGCCATTCTTTGTTTAGCATGACTACAATTGCTGATCTCAATGACAAGTGGGCAGCCTATGCCGGGCCTGGAGGATGGAATGGTAGGAACACAATCCTTTTAATGTAAATTTTAGTGAAGAGGTCGCAGTGAGCTCGTCTCATGAATTTTTTTCGTAACCCTGTCATGATTTCTTTGATGCTTTCGGGCAGACCCAGATATGTTGGAAGTCGGAAATGGTGGCATGACTTACGAGGAGTATCGAGCACATTTCAGTATCTGGGCTCTGATGAAGGTACTTCTTATTACACTCCAACAACGAATTTCGATTTTGTCCTGTGTTTCCATACCCAAAGGTAGCCCTGTTTTCCTGCTTTCATTGTATAGTTATCAGAGCAAATTGTTGGCCATCTATGTCAACTATATTTAATTTTTTTTTGGTCATTACAGACTAAATAAGTTCTTGATTTTTCAGGCTCCACTTTTAATTGGTTGCGATGTTAGAAATTTGACTCCGGAGACATCTGAAATTCTTAGTAATGAGGAGGTTATCGCTGTAAACCAAGGTAAGATATTTCCTTGCTGCTCTGCAGCTCCCTCTAATGGGTTTGGGAGTTTGTTGTAAATCACATTCCTGCTTTTGGCCCTTGTACCTCCATTTATATCAACTGATGTTTTATTCTGCTTGCAGATCCACTTGGAATTCAAGGAAGGAAAGTTTATGCCTACGGACCTGATGGTAATTATCAGGTATACTTCTTGGATTTCGAGATTTTACTTTGATGCTGAAATTTAACTAGCGAAGAGGGCTTGGCATTTAGACCCTCCTGTCTAGTCAACATAGTGGTTTTCCTTGTGCTGTTGCATGCTATGACAGCTGAGTTTGTATTTCAGGTTTGGGCAGGTCCACTTTCTGGCCAACGTTTGGCTGTTGTTCTATGGAACAGAGGCTCAAAAACAGCCACCATCACGGCTAAATGGGCTTCACTTGGTCTCCAGTCCTCTACTAGTGTCTCTATCAAAGATTTGTGGAAGGTTAGTGGCTACTCTCTCTAAATCTTCGTAGACAAAGCCTTTCTGATCTTCATCTTTTCTAAGATGAATTCTACTGAATTTGTGGCCTCATAAGCCTAACCCCATGGTTTATTGCAGCAAAAATTGGTTTCGGAGAGTAGTGTGGCCTCATTTAGTGCTCGAGTTGATGCTCACGCTAGTGAAATGTACATTTTCACTCCAGTGGCAGCCACTCATTCTGCTAGTTAATGACTGGCTACGATACATTGGAACACTACAATACTGTCAAAACATTGGAGTTGTGTGGTGTCGTTCACCGTTACTATCTCAGCTTCTTGCTGAGTGTTAGATAAATTTGATTAGTTGTTGTGTTGTCCCCTTGTAGCTAAGTTACGGTATTGTTACAAACAGCAGGAATAGGGATGTAACTTCGTGCTTGCAGTCGGATTTGAAGTTTTTTTGGTGTGTCATTGTGTGGTATGTGTTGGTTGAACATTGTAATGTCTGAGTCTATGAGGAGAGCTCTGCATTTTGATTTGGAATAGTGAAATGGACAAGTTCCCATCAAAAACAGTTGTTGATGGTCATACAATGCATCAGCAAAAACCAGCCAATCTTGATGATCACAACTGGAGAACTGATAAGAAAGTTGGAAGCCTGAAATTTATTGCATACATAATCTACCAAAATGATACTTATTATAAGTTGAATTCCAATTTTTTTAGAATTAAATTCTCCAAATTACAATGTGAAAGTTATGATATGCTTGAAACTATGTTTAAAATTAGCCACAGACAGCAAAGGTTTGCAAATTCCTGA
This sequence comes from Avicennia marina, assembly GCA_019155195.1. Lineage (NCBI taxonomy): Eukaryota > Viridiplantae > Streptophyta > Magnoliopsida > Lamiales > Acanthaceae > Avicennia > Avicennia marina. The sequence continues at coordinate 9,291,648 of CM032773.1, forward strand.
GTCAGCATGACAACAATCTCACAAAGTAGCTTATCTTAGCCAACAATAATTGCCAAGTTCTTTAAATTGTATCAACACCAACCCACCAAATCATGGTTTACAAATTAAAGTACCATCATCATTTTTCACTACAATGTTTTCAATAACAGGACCAATTCTTGAAAGTTTATATCAATTCATCTGCCATCTCAGGCATACTTTAAAAGTATGTCAAGAAAATTACGCCAATTCAAAATATGCTAGCTTCTTGTGATTTTACAAAGATACATCTTGTTTTCATAAAACACCCACCTAGAGGTTCATTTTTTTGCTGTTATTCAACGTTTGACTAAACTTATTTTAAATAACTTGTATAATCTTATAACTTATAAGATGTTTTTAAAATTTAAGAACTCATGTGTCTTATATTTTAAATAAATTAATAAAATGTTTAGATAAAGTCATCTTATAATATTTTTTAGAAATTTATAATTACATTTAATTATTTTTTTTTTTGGTATAACAATAATAAAGATAAATTAAATTTCATTTATGTCATTTTACAAAGATAATGTAATTTAAGATTTTTAATGACATTTTTGATATATATAAAGAAGAAACTTATAAGATGTTAAAAAATAAATAGAGAAAAACTAACTTATTTTTAATATGTTTGTAAGTTCCACATATTTTATTTTAAAAATTTATAAGCTCCCAAATATTTTATAATAAAGCTCACCCAAATACTAATTCCTTCAATTTGTTGATAAATATACTTATTTATGTATGTATCAATCTTTTCATTGGATTTATAATCCAATGAAAACTTTAAGAGCTCAGACTTAATCTCCACCTAAATTTGCCTGGGCATTTCTTTTGTTATATCTCGTGATCATCATTTTTGCTTCACTGTGATGATCTTCATGGTGGAATTACTCAGCTCCATCTATTCCACATCAAGAACTTTGAGTACTTGCCAAGATGAGCATCTTATTGAGGATAAATTCTTGTCAATTTTCACAGAAGGAAAAGGCCTTGTCTGCGACATTTCCTCAAACATGTAAAGAGCATCATTCAACCTATTCATATTCCGATGATTTGCAACGGATTTTAATACCAAAATAGTGGAGAAAAGGGTGTGCATGTTTGCTTCGAGAGAAGAAAATATGGACATTACCTGACCCGCCTTTCGTCTGTGTTAGAACCGCTCGTCGAGAAACGATCTGTGTCAAAATCGCTTGTCCGAAAAATAAAAATAAAAAAAATAGATTGTTCTTCCGTCATTATTGCAAAGAGTCCTGAACGGCACTTTTCCATCTCAGAACAGCTTAAAGGCTCTCCGACATTCTTCTCAAACGGTGGCTTACATTCGTGGGGGCCAAATTACTTTTTGGTACCAATTTTAAATTGATCCAATTCAGTGTTTTAATGCGAAATTGGACCATTAAATTATATAAATATTTCAATTGACTCTTGAATGTTCTCAAAATTGATCCAATTCAGTTTTTCAATGCCAAATTGAACCATAAAATTTTATGCGTAGTTTAATTGATTCTTGAATTTAGTTATAATTATCAAACAAATAATTTGGAAACTGAAAATCCTCGATAATTAAAGCTGTGCATGAAAACATCAAATAAATTTTAATAGCATAAATAATTTTATCATATCAAAAATCATATAATGTAATTACATATTTGTATATACATATAGAAATAATTATATTGAATTTAAATTAGAAAAGACTATTAATGTGATCCAAAACTAAGGGTAGCCTTGAATATGGTAGGGCTATCATGTGTCAAAATATGTCATGGAAGTTGCGAAGTTAAGCAAGTAACGGGGAATGCATATTCTGGCGCACAGCTCCCGAAAGTTTGAGTTGTCTATCCCTTCAAAGGCACAACGCTGTAACATCAACGAGAAATATTGTTTCCACACACAACTCTAAAACTTGGGACAGAATTTTCCACAAGATTCCTTTCAATATTGTGTTCTTGGATTATCCCCTAAAATTAATGTGAAGTAAATTTGAAGTGGCTTCCTTGCGTTGATCAGGTGTTAAGAGTGACCATTGAATCTGCCTTAATGGAAATAGGGTGTCCAGTTTTGTTTACGACTAGCAATTCTGGACTGGACCCACAGTGTCGAGCATGACCTAATGAACAAAAATAACTAAATAAAAATTAGCACATGCTTCGTGGAAGTCGATGCCAGAATCTTATCTTTATGCTTACTGCACACAGCATTTTTGTGCTCTATGCCCACTTTCAATTTCTTCAATGTCTCTTTGATGAAATTCAGTATCACCCCATGAAAAATCAAACCGAGAAACTACTGGAAAATAGAGAGTATTATATCATCTCACCGACCAATATTCCTAACTTCAACATTAGAAATTAAGTCATGAACTGCAGTAAAGCTACAGAAAAGCAGAAAAATTTAAAAAAGAAAACTGCTATTGTAACCCCATTTTTTATTTGTTAGTTTAATGTTTAAGTTTTGGGGGGTGTATATATACATATGTACACATCATGAAGATCCACAAGTGAGATAACTGAGGATTATTTCAGTCCACAAGAATCTCTTAAGTCAACTTTTGCTCTAAAGTGATATTCTGTTTTAAAATTTTATGCATGCAATCAAAGAAATCATAAAAATTAATATCAACTTCCAAATCGGAAATTGACAAAGACAATAGCTCGTACTCTATCATCACCTAAACTTTTAGTAAATTATAAAATAGTTAAAGAAAACAGCACTCGAGAAAAAGGATTCTCATCTATCAATCTGACTGACACCTAAGAGCAGAGAGTGATGCAATGAAATTCCAGCCTCAAGGCATCCAGAAATTGCCAGCATGTACCGCAATTTCAGGCCTAGTGTCCCAACTATTTTGGTCATTGCTGGAAAGAAAGTCTGCCGAGAGAAAAATCAAGTTACAATCTAAACGATCAAGAAAACAGAAAGGCGATCCATCAAATTCAGCATTAAACAACACCATAAGCTCGTCTCATTAGGTGCCAAAAACCAGCACTAACAACATTATTCTATGCTGCCCAAAAAGTATGACAGAGAATAGAGCAAACTAAGACCATTTTAACTCAGCAAAAGTTTAGCCCGAGAGGCGGGGGAATGAAGGTTGATAAATTGCCCAAAAGAAAACAGGAGAGGAAATTGCTTACAGGTTTAGAAGGCCAAAGAATGGAAGCCATTCTGATGGGCTCCTCGAGAAGCATGTTTGACACCATTTTTCCGATCGAGAAGAAACACGCAGAGGAGCGTGTGTCTAAAGAAAAACGGAAATCCCACTAAAATTCTTACCGGGCTTTGTCATTGCCAAAACCTTCATTATTATCTTCAATCTCCAGGCATTGCTCCAGTTTCTCGCTGCGTCGATTGTCCTCGTCGCTGTCGCTTAAAAAGTCGATCTTGAAATCTAAAGTAGCCTGCAGATGCAGATTGAAGGCCAACACATCGCAAACCAACAGCTGAAGGTGAGAGTCTGAGAGTGAGAAATAAGAGAGGAGAAGACTCGCCGAATGTGATAGAACACGGAGGGTGGCTACCAAAAAATCGTGTTTTACGACCTTCAAACTCCATCTTTTTTCCCTCTTTAAGGGTTTTTTATTTTATGTGAACTCGTAGAGATGCCTTCAAATCGTTGGGCCATATGCGTATTCTGCACTTCTTTCTTCCACACAGCGTTGTGCCTTCTTTTTTCTGGCACTCAAATCTCGAACATTAGCGAGTTTGCTAACAGATTACTGCGACATGACGTATGGAGTTTGAACCAGAGTTTTTCCGCCTCTTCTTGTTCACCGTGTGGAGAACCGGCCACACCTTGCGGGCTCTCTTCCTACAACACCGGTTTTGCTAGACACCACGTGTAGCTTAAATTTAAGATTTTGTATATATTTATGAATATTTATAATTATTTTTAAATATACTTTTTTGAATTTTTAATATTTATTACTGACATTTTTTTGCCAACCTTGTTATAAAGAGTAAAATGTCTAGGCAAGCTATATGTGATTGTCCTATGTTTGGAATTGTTAGAGTTCTTTTTATTGTAACCATCACTTTTTTATCATTGAACTATTGAATTAATGTAAGTGAGTTTTTTATGCAATTCGTGTACATAGTTGCTGCTTTCTTTAATTCATTATCGGGACCATGTCTCTAAAGCATTTAAAAAAATATGAGTGTGGCGTACAGTCAAAATTATGTGCGAGTTTAGGCAAATATGGTTGACTACAAAGCGATTACTAGTCGCACAGTGCCCCTTTGTCTCTATCCTCAAAAGGAGCTCAGTGATAATCGGTATTAGAACCTCGATTCTAACCTAAACCAAGGTGAAGGATCATAGATGTAACGACATCAGGGAATGTGTCAAGGGACAATGAGGTGGAAGCCCCGCCGCGCAAGAATCTTACTATCAACTAGCAATTGGAAGCCCTAGAAGAGTGGGGTTTCTAATGGATTATTTAGTGATGACCTAGGAGGAGAAGGTCTAACGTTATGAACCTCCAAGCCCAACTAGCTGAGAGTCAGGAATTATATCAAGAACTGGTTGATAATCAAGGAGTTGGCACTATTTGAGAGTTTCAAAAAGATATGAAGCAGATATCCATCTAGATTGGACTGCTCCAGTGAGCAGTCGACAATACCCTAACGGTTGCGTAAGACCTTAAGCTAAGAATATGTGTCCCCAAACCACAATCATATGGAGGTGCCCAAGATGCCAAAGAAGTGGAGAATTTTCTATTCGACATGGAACAATTTTTCTTGGGAGCCAACATTATTGATAAGGCTTCGAAAGTCACCACCACCACCATGTACTTAGTGGGAGATGTCAGATTATGGTGAAGCAGCAAGTATATTGACATTTAGGCTAATCGAGTGTACCTGGATACAAGAGAGTAATTGTGAGATGCCATTCAGACCAATTCTTCCCAAAAAAATATGGAATACAATGCCAAGAAGGCATTGTAGGAATTGAGATAGTCGAGAAGTGTCTGAAATTATGTGAAGTCATTCTTAATGCTCATGTTAGATATCTAGGATATGTCTGAGAAGGATAAGCTCCTCACCTTCCTAGAAGGCTTGAAACCTACAGTGCAATTAGAGTTGCAACGGTAATAGGTAGTAAACTTGAGATTAGCTATAGGTGCAGCCGAGCAACTCATGGGTTTCATGACAAACCCCAAAATGAACGTTCAACAGTAAGTGCATCCCAATAGATAAGAAATGGAGGGAGACCATTCACAAATAATTTGAGCAAAAGTGAGGGAGACCGACAATACCAAATTTTGGTTAATCCCTCGAGCAACCCCAAGAATAAACCTACCAACAGCAAGCAAAGGGCGACGCCAAGAAAGATCGGCTGCTTTCTTTTTTTATGGGACACACATGCTACGGGACTATCCAAAGAGAAAACTAATGAATGCTTTATCAGGTCTAAATGATGTAAAGCCGCCTGTACCCAAAGCAAAGGAAAGTGAGTCAAATGGTGAGGGAAATAATCTTAGTACCCCCTCCCACCGATGTGGGACCATTTCTTACCAAGTACCGGTGAATTGAAAAGAAAAGTCTATTGTCGAATAGACTGCCAAGACACTATCGAAGAATCTTGTCAGTGAGCGAAGCTTTAAAGGTCACAAAAAGAAAGGACTCATGTATGTGGATATGAAGATCAATGGCAAGTTTATTCAAGCCATGATCAACACTAGTGTTACACACAATTACTTGGCCACCACAAAGATTGAAATATTTGGGTTGTCGCCGAAGAAGACAGTTATACGTGTTAAGGCAATCAATTTGATAGCCCAGCTTATTTCCAATGTGGCTAAAGTAGTAAGGATCAATTCAATGTATCCAATATTGCTAATTGCTTTGACAGGCTCAGTCGGACAAAATATTTCTCTAACATTGATTTGAGATCGGAATACTGACAGGTTTGAATCAAAGAGAGTGATGAGGTGAAGACCACTGTGGTGACTAGATTGGAGTTTATGAGTTCTTAGTTATACCATTTGGCTTAACAAATATACCAACAACCTTCTACAACTTTATAAATCAAGCCCTCTATAGGTTTCTCAATGAATTTGTGGTGGTATATTTAGATGACATCATAGTGTTTAGTGAGACTTTAGAAGAACAATTGGAGTAATTGAAAAAGGTTGTCACTCGACTCCAAGAGCATGAGTTATATACGAAGCCATCGCAATGTTCTTTTGCCCAAGAGACAATCCATTTTCTGGGTTATATTATTGAGTGTAGGAGAATTCAAATGGACTAGAAGAATGTGCAAGCTATAAAAGAGTGGCGCCTCCTAAGGATGTTTGTGAGATACGGTCATTCCTTAGATCGATCAATTATTACCAGAGATTTGTAAAAAAGTATTCTAAGATAGTTAGACCACTTACGGATCTTATGAAGAAAGCAAATGAATGGAAGTAGTCGTTAGAGCGACAGGTCACCTTTGAGAGATTAAAGATAGTTATAACCACGAGCTCAGTTTTAACTCTCCCAAACTCATGGAAACCATTTGAGGTGAAGACTAGTATCTTAAATTTTGCAATTGACGGAGTGTTGACCCAAGATGGACATCTTGTTGCCTTTGAGAACAAGAAGTTAAAGGATGCAAAAAAGAACTACCCAACACATAAAAAAGAGCTGCTAGTCATAATCTACTACCTTAGGCTATTATGGCATTATTTACTAAGAATACCATTCGTGGTCAAGACGAATGACAACACAGTGAGTTATTTCAAACCTAACCAAAGCTTACATGGAAACAAGCTTAATTGCAAAAACTGTTGGCAGAGTTCAACTTTAAGTTGTAGTTTCTAGTGGGCTCTGATAACAAAGCAGTGGATGCCCTTACCTAGTGGGCAAATCTAGTAGAGTTGAGGATAGTCGCTGTGCTCTCCTTGAACAAGATGGCCACTTCCATAAAGGATCAAATATGAGAGTTGCCAAAGCGAGACCCAACCGCAGAGTGTTTGATCAAGTTGGTGCAACAAGAAAAGTCTAAACAATTCTGGTTGGAAGGAGGATTGTTGAGGATAAGGAAAACCGCTTATATATTCCTTAGAGAGGTGACTTGATGAAGGCATTCATCGCAGAATGCCATAATATACTTTAGGTAGGTCACCCTAGAGGCAAGCATACATTGGCCCTAGTGTAAAGGTTTTATTATTGGCCTCAAATGTGGGATGAAGTCGAGGCATATGTTCGATCCTACTTGATTTGCCAGCAGGGCAAGGTAGATCACCTAAAATTAAAGGGCTTGTTGGAACCCTTTTCTATTCCACCAGTACCCTAGGAGATTGACTCGATGGATTACATCACTAGATTGCTTAAAGTAGGAGATCTAAGTAGCATCATTCTTGTGGTGAACCGGTTTTCAAAATATGCCACTTTCATTGTAGGCCTAAAGCACGAGACAGTTGAGGTGACCAAGCATTTGTTCTTTGAGCACATTGTCAAATATTGGGGATTGTCGAAGGACGTTGTCAGTAACTGGGACCCCGGGTTTATGGGAATATTTTTGACCAAACTCTTTAGGTCGAAACTAAGTATAAGCTGAAGTTACCGTCTACAAGTTGATAGCCAAATAGAGCGCTTCAATTCTATGTTGGAGGAGTACCTTCCACACTTTATGAGTGGCAATCACAAGAATTAGGTGTTGTTAGATGCCACTCAAGTGTGCTTCAATTCTCAAAAGAGTTCATTTACCAACAAGAGTCCTTTTAAGATCATCACTGGACAACAACTACTACTCTCACATACTCTAGACTCTTGGCAAAGTGCGATATCTCTCATTGTATAGAATTTCACTAAAGAGTGGAAGCATAACCTAGAGATTACAAAGAGTTACCTAGAGAAAGCCTAGAAGAGAATGAAAAAACAAGCTAACATGGGACAACACTTTATGAAATTCAACATGGGAGACCTTGTGTTAGTGAAGACATCGGACATATTTCTCATGACACGAAGCGTGTTTAAGGGAGAGACCCTCGATTCTTGTATAAATATATTCGGTTGTGCCAAGTGACAAAGAGGATCGAGAAAGTGGCCTACAAAATTGAACTACCCTCATCGTGGAAGACGCATAATCTTTTCCATGTAAGCTAGCTGAAGCCTTTCATAGCAGACTTGGAGGACGCCGACTGTATCAAAGCGACCCAATCATAGCGTTTATTTGAGAAGGTGCCTGAGAGAGTAACTAAAGCAATTTTGAATCACTGAGGTGCCGAGGGCGTCGCCATCTTAAGTGGGGGAGATTATAAAGGATCACCTACCCAGCAGGCCCCTCTGACACAATGCTGGCCTTGCTGCAGCCCTGTGCTGAATAAAACATCACCTATTACTGCTAGGTCTAAGGCTTTGTACATACTTATAAATATTTGTAATTATTTTGTAATTATTATTAGATATACTTTGTTATATTTTTAATATCTATCATTGTCATTTGGCTATTTTTTGCCAAGCCTATTATAGGGGTAAAGTGTCTAGTGAAGTTACATATGATTACTATATACTTATGATTGTTGGAATTCCTTTAACTCTAACCATCACCTTTTTATAATTGAGCTATTGAATTAATACAAGTAAGTTTTCTTATGCAATTTATGTGAATAGTTGTTGTCTTCTTTAATTTATTATCAGGATTGTGTCTCTAAATCGTTCAAAAGAACATGAGTGTGATGCATTGTCAAAATTACATGCAAATTCAATCAGAAGTAGTTGACTGCAGAACAATTACTGAGAGTACGGTGTCTTTTTGTTCCTAATCTCGAAGTGAGCCCCAGATGGGTTTTGATTTGCAACGGTCCGGTGGCTATTTATATACAAGGCCACTGACTTGAAGTCGTGAATTTTGGAGCCTCCACCAGTCCCGTTATATTCCAGAACACGATTTCTTCTCTCAATAAGTGAAGAAAATAAAGTACGCTTCTGATGTGCAGGAACAGACGCTCGGTTTCCCAACGTGGAAATATCCCGCCATGTTTTGTCTCCGCCCAACTCCCTTCACCTGCCTTACTTCCAAACCCTTAAACCCACCCAAATGCTGCAAATCTCAACCCCAAACGGAAAGGGGCCTATCTTTCGACGTCGGTGACACCTTCTTCCGCCACGAGAGTTCCATCGGCCGCGACCTCGGCGTGCTTGCCGCGGCCACTTACAAGAAATCCCATAGTGCCCTCCGGGTGCTCGACGCAATGTGCGGCTGCGGAATTCGCTCCATGCGATATCTGGCCGAAGCTGATGCTGATTTTGTGCTGGCTAACGATGGTAATCATGAGTATGGAGGTGTTATTTCGGGGAATTTGGAGAAGGTAGGTCGGGAAAAGAAAAGGTGGGTGGTTAAGCATTCAGATGCGAGCCGCGTTTTGACGGAGTGTTATTTGGAAAGAGATTATTTTGACTTGATTGATGTGGACTCTTTCGGGAGCGAGTCGAGTTACTTGAGGGCTGCTATGCATGCTGTGAAACTCGATGGGCTTTTGTATGTCACTTCTACTGATGGGTACTCGTCTGGCGGTCACCGGCCTCAGCAGTAAGTTGGATCAATTTAAAATAGGCGGTTTGTTGTCTGTTGATACTCTTATTTGCAATTAAACAAGAAAGCATTGTCAGATTGAAGAATCGAAATGTGCTGTGTGTGTGTGTGTTTTAGTGAAGGTGCATTGCTTATAATATTGATGTTTAATTCAAACCTTAAAAAACCAAACTTGTCTGAAAATATTGAGACATACTACGTGAGTTGCTTATTGGTACTGTTATGGGTCTAAATTAACTGTAACTTTTTTATTGCATCAAAGCTCTATGTTAAATTTGAATCTTTTATATGTGAAATTTGTAGCCATTAGTGCATGTTTGTTTTGTCTACAATGACAGCATATACATTTGGAGGAATAATCTGTGCATTGAATAACATGACTAAACAAGAAGGTGGGGAACGGAAGAGCATGGCTTATCCTCCAATTACCAATGAATTCATAGAGCAAAGGAATAGTCATTTATGTGCACTGTATTTTGTGTAGAATCCCAGATGCCGTTTTGTTTGCTCAATTCTTTCAATCATGACTTACAGAAAGAATCTTTTTGCCTGTTCAGCACTTTGGCTGCATATGGAGCATATGTTCAGCCTATGCCGTATTCAAACGAGGTTGGATTAAGAATGCTTATAGGCGGTGCTGTAAGGGAGGCTTCTATCCTGGGTTATCATGTTGTGCCACTTTTCTCGTACTACTCATACCATGGCCCTGTGTTCCGAGTAATGCTCCAAGTTAGGCGTGGCAAGTTTCCCATTAAGAGGTCTTAAATTTTTATCGGTCTTGTTTATGCATTAGCCTCTTCCATTTGAAACCTATTTTTTTTTTTACCTCCAGCACCTGTCACAGGCATTATTGTTTCATCGGCTACTGCATTCAATGTGGAAATTCTCATGCATTTTCATGGGACGAACTTGATCAGATGAAGTGCTGTTGCAATAATGTATCCACTATAATCATCCTTTGCTACTTGAACCTTAAATTTTGTGTTCTTTACCCTTTTATCATTTTCTTCATTATTTTCATACAATTTACAGTCTATATTTATATGTTCTTTCAAATTTTATCATATTTAAATTCTCTTGATTTTTCATCGTTTTTTTTATTTCGAATATTTTTGCACAACAAAAACTTATATAATTTTTAAATTTAATGTTAATTTTTTTTTCTTTTAACTTTTTTGTTTGTTTATTCTTTAAAAATTTCTCTTTTTTGTTTTAAAGTCTTTTGATATTTTTATTTTATTATTTAGTATTCTTTAAACTTTCTAATATTAAAAAATTTTCTTTTTTATTAATAAAAATATTATAATTTATAAATAAATCCGTACACACTGAGTGTGCAAATTTTATTAGTACTATATTAACTTAGTGAGAAAATTTGATTACTCTATAAAATTACATGATTACTCTTAATTCTTCACATATTGCCTCTTCTCTATTCTCCTATTTTTCACTCATATCATTGACTTCTTTGTTTTAGTTTATTGTATGTTTTCAATTTTTTTTTAACTCTTATCTGTTTTATATGCTATACTGTACATCAAGATATGATTCATAATTTTAATTGTATAATGTTAAATTACCATAATATTCTTATTTAAATATTTTTTTTCTTGCTCCTTCTTCTTTTAATATAATCCTATTTTTTCTCATATTTTTTTATAAATTTCAATTTAGTCTCTCTATCTTTTTATTAATGTTTTATATGCTCTTTATTGTAAATTAATATTGTTTTTATTATAATTTGTTACAACAAATAAAATAGTAAAATTTATATAAAGACTTGTTTGCACATAGAGTGTGTGACTATTACCCTTTTTTGAAGCTTTACCTTTGTGAAATGATGTTTGCCACTTTAGCCTTGTTTGATAGGAATTGCTCACATTCATCTTGGTTCGTTTCAGGTTCCAGGTTCGCTTGTCGTTTCAGGGCCACTTTGGACAGGACCTCTTCACAGCTCATCCTTTCTCACTGAAATGCTGGGTTTGGCTGAACAATGGGGTTGGACTGGCAATGGAGTGGGAAAACACCTTGAAACGCTGTTAAAACTAATGATTGATGAAAGTGACCCTGTCTTGCCATTTGGATACGTCAAAATGGACGAGGTATTCATGAAATCTTTGATTAAGTGATTTTGTGTCCCTGGGATACATACATATACCCTGCAGCCTCTGCAATATCACGACACTGACTTCCTTTCTCCGTTCCTTGATGACTGTCTCAGATTGCAAGTCGAGCTAAGCTTAATTCCCCGCGCATAGACACTCTGTTGCATGCCCTGCACAAGGTAGTTACTCTCAAAGTTCCAGAATTCCCACTTAAAATGGTTCTTTCTAGTTTCTCGCCTTACTATTTTACAGAAGCACTTAATATATATGTATGAAACTTAGCATAAAACAGGTGGCTTGGATTCGGGATACACTATAATTTTTCATTATTGAACGAGCTCATAACCTTCTGTTAACTGCCCAGCGTGCATCTTAACTTCTTGATCTCATTAGTCATTTCGTTAGCCTGCGTCTTTAACTTGGAGAGCTTGATTACAGGAAGGGTATGCCGCCAGCAGATCACATATAGCGTCTAACGCTATCAAGACAAACTGTCCTATGGTCGATTGTGTGAGCCTCGTTAAGGAACTCCAGCAGTGTTCTGTAGCTGCTGATTGAGAACTGCACCAGATCATTTGAGCATAACAACCGTATTTACAGGGAAAACGGGCCATTCCCAATTCCAAATGCAAGGAAGCCAGTGCTTGCTTCTTGTGTTACCAATGGAGGGTTGAACAATGAACAATCACATATCTAATCTCCATGTCGGTGCTTGGTTCAATATACTTGCAATTCTGGTTGTGCCACTGCAAATTATTGGTTACTTTCTTTTTCTGGTTCATTGTTAGAGGAAGTAAATCCAAAGAAAACAGTTAGAGCTCACATGTAAATTTGAGACTCAGCACACTTACTGCAATGCTTCACAAAATGCTTAAAAGCTCTAGATGAGCAAGGCTGGAAAGAGCATTCCAAAAGATTGGGGATCCAATTACAAGAAGACAGGCAGTCTGATACAAGACCATGTATTAGTCTGTACAATGACAAGCAAAGAGCAAACGGCCTGCTAACAGAAGCGGTTGCGCCTCTGCAGCCACACCAAGCTTATTTCCTCTCAAACACCAGTACATGGCTGAACAAAGTTTTCCAATCACCATGACTGTGACTTTTGAAACTTGTCCAATCAGGAGCACTCTTTCTCATAAACTTCACTGGCATATTTCCAGTTTATGACTGCCCATATGTTCTTCAGGTAGTCTGGTTTCACATTTTTGTACTGCAAAACGCGAAGTAACAGAGTACATGAATGGTGTTAAAACTCGCCATGCCCAGCAGCTAAGAAGAGACACAAAAAATGCAGAAGATCAAGAATAAAACACTCTACGAGGCATGCATAAAAGCCTAAGGAACTTCCATTTGCCTCGAGAGAGGAGAGCGTCGGACGAACCAAAAGGAAAAGTTAGAAGACGAAGAATCACATTCTGAATTATGAACAGAGAAGCAGAAGCCTGTTGATTATCTCCTCTATGATTATCAGAAGCTGATAAGCATCTAAATTATACTCCTCAGCATGATGAAGTTAATTGAATTTACGATTGCATGAGTAGCACCTGTAAATAGTAAGCATGCTCCCAAACATCAATACCAATCAGAGGAACCAAAGTAGGTCCTTTAATAACCAGTGGATCCTGCAACATAATATGAGCACAACAGAAACATAGTTTCAGGAAATGCACTTAATTCAATTTTAGATCTCAATAATTGATTCTCAACAAAAACGCACACCTCATAAACAATAGTTTGATTTAGGAACTTGATAGTTGAATACAGGAATTCTAAAATCTCCCAGAACTACAAGACTTTAACAACAAAAAGGCATCAAATCGACAAAATTAGGACAATTAACTTAAGAATTTTAATTCCATTGCCATACATCACATAAGGCAAGTAATAAGAGGGAAACGAGGATTTCCTGGCCAAGAGAACTTCTGTTTTTCTCATAACACTTGTATAACCTAGAAGAAATGGTGCAAAAGCTCTTACTAAAAATCGACGAATGTAAACAAGGAATGCTGTCAATTTGAAAGGATTAGCCAACTGAACTCCAAAACGCCGAAAAGTAACTATTTCCAAGGTCTTGATTTTTTTCACGTACAAGAAAGAAACTGAAGCCAACTCAACCCTCAATACACCCTCAATACTAAATTTTAAATCAACTAGCTGTGACTACAACACTTTTCATACTAAGCAGCAAAACTTAAGCCTCAACATATAGAACAGAGTCTAGTTCCAACTTAATTCAGATTACTTACCTGATTTGCAGTCGTCTCAACTACCAGATGCTGGAATTCTTTGTCCAGACCAAGCCACTGGGGACACCAGTAAAGTAATTCCAGGAAACAGAATTAGCAGGAGACTACAGCGTTTAGAAAGGTCTATTGCTTATAATTATTGATGTAAATATGATGATTATAGCTAAATCATGATAATCATACCACCCATCCAGACCCCTGTAAAGCTGCACCTTCTGCATTCATCTTCTCTATTAGAGCTTCCAAGGAGCCAAAGTCATTGTCAATGGCCCAACCTAAAGAGCCTTTGGGAGGCTCACCTCCACCTTCCTGGGAGTAGATATTATATTTCAAAACCTTGCCAACTTGCTTATAATGGAATAGTAATTGTTGTTATAAATAAGATAATTAGGAGGTAGACTTACCCGGACAGGAGCAAGATTCTTCCAGAAAATCGAGTGATTAATATGACCTATTAAAAGCAATTGTAGAGCCCAAAACAAGATGATGAGTAAATTGACAAGTTCAACCAATTGAAGTTCCATAGTCACTAACTAGAGTGAGCAAGAATCCATCAAGAGGCATCAAAAGAGGCGTTGTAAGATGGTTACAAGTCCCTTTACAAATTGTTGGCAAGCACCTGGCAAAGATCTATCCTTTTTCTACATAAATTAAAAAGCTTCGTGAAAGAGGATATATCCTGTTCCAAGACAGCAGTTGCCAAATTTTTCTCCTATCAATTTAACCTCCATAAGAGAGGCATATGGAAAAGTTCTCCGCAAATGTAACTAAGGTCAGGAATTTAGTTCAATTTTCAGACAGACAGACTACCTCCGCCGTTGAACTTGAGGGCGCTCTGCAACTTGACAACGGTAGAAACGTCTCCCTTGTTAACGGCGCCATCGAGCTGCTCCAAAGCTTTATTGTAATTGGTTATGTAGGTCTGGTGGTGCTTCTGGTGGTGGAGCTGCATGATCTCGCCGCTAATGGCGGGGTGGAGGGCGCCATAGTCGTATGGAAGATCGGGCAGCGAGAAAGTCTGGAGACCGCGAAACCCCACCAGTGGCGATGCCCTGAGGATTCTTCTGGCGATGAGGGTTCGGAGAGCCATTGCTGACCGCTCTGGGAATTGCTGGCAGGAGAAATGCAATAAGATGGGAAGTGGAGCAAATTGAGGCAAGTGAACACAGCAGTGTCGGGGATACGGATCTTTTGTCAAGATCTCATTATAATAAGACCTGTAATAAGATTTTTATTTATTTATTTATTTTTAATATTTTGTAGCTACATATCTTTTGTCTCAGATAATTCGTTCTTACCTGATATTTGACATGACAACCTATTTTAATGTAATGAATCTTGTGCAATTATGAAATTGAAATTATATATTTCCTTGACAAAGCTGTAAAATAGTACATCCAAATACATTGCGTATGGTATATGCCATGATTAAAAGGGTTTTTTTTTACTTGTACCAATTTTTTATTTCTTTTTTTAAAATATCGCAACCTTAAAATTATTTATAAATTTATCCTAATTTTGTGGGATGAAATAAAGCATTATAATTTCGTGATTTCATCTTATCAAATTGATGAAAACAAAAACAAAAAATATGTTAACAACAAAATAAAAAATTACATAAATCATGATTGGAGTTGACAAAACTTGTTGCATGTGCATTGTTTGCTCTAATCAAAATAGATTTCACAAAATTAACCTTTAATAAATAAGATAGATACTTGATAAAATAATTATTGATAAGCTAATAACAATAATAATTCATTGAATTAAACTAATATTAGAAAGCATAGTGTTTACGTTCAAAAGTTTAACAAATTCATTCAAAGTACTATTTTCTTAAATGAGAAGAATGTTTCTGTTATATAATTGTAAGTCTATGTTTGATAAAATGAAATAATTTTTTGTCAATTATCTTATTAAAGAATAATAATTATACATGATGAATAGATAAACTTTAATTTTTATAATTTAAATATTTGATCTAAAAATTTAAATTATTAAAAAATTGAATTAATCACCTAATCATCATAAAGAAGTTTCTTAAGCAAGTAATTCAAAAGTAAATAGAACGTGGAAATTGTGAATGTGAAATCTTGTTAACAAAATTTTGTACGGTATAAAAATTATATTTCCTAAAATAATATACAACATTATTTAATAGAAGAAATAACAAAAAATATGTAATAATTTCAATTAAAATTATTCAACATAAACATTCATGTATTGATGATAAATTATGTTTTTTTATATTTTTTGTTACATAATATATTATATTGTTTTGTTTAGTTCAACAAACACACAAGTAAATAGAAAATAGAAGAAAAAATAAGATTACACTATTTTTGTGAACTCAAATCACATAAATAGATTTTTTTTTCATTTTTTTTTTGTTTTTAATTTTTTTTTATAATTCTGTGATTTAGAATTATAGAATTGAGTTAGTTTAATGATACATTTTGAAAAATGAAAAAAAAATTGGTATAAACAGTGAAAAAACCCTTATTGCAATTAGTTATTTTTTAAAAATTGTAACAATATCATTATTTTAAACATTTTTGATGCATTCACTATGTTTGGGTGAGGTGGGCTTTTGTTTCGATATAATGTTTGACAAAAATTATATTAAAATAAGTAATATATTTAAAAAAATATTTTAATAAAATAAATAATATAATTTATTTAAATACATATATAAAATATATAATGATAATTTAATAATGTAATAATTTATACAAATAATAATTATATTCTACAGTATGAATAAAAATAAAAATAAGTGCATGTACAATATTTATATATACATACACACACATATATATAAAAATTCATTTAATTATAAATAAATATAATACTTAAAAAATAATTATATAATTATATAAAAAAAATTAAATTTAAATTCAAATCAAAATACTATTAAATAATATGTCTAATACTGTAAAATTTGACTCCATGTTTTGAAGTTAAAAGTTGACCTCCAAACATATCCTTTACACGAATCACTCACCACAGTCAATTTTTATTCAAGCTTTGATCAACACTCAGTCTCTCTGGGCTTCTCACCATCACTTGGATGGGGACCTGTCGTGAAACAGCCGATCTAAGTTTCGATTTCTGCATTTTTCAATTTCACTTGATGTATCAAGAACTACGACATAGTGAAACTAAGTGTATCCCAAGTAACGCGGCATGTTTTAAGTAATGGAGGCTTTCCTTAGACATTGTAATCACCCTTTAAGATGATGTATTTGGAGTGGAGAAAAGGAAGCACTAACAATCTCATAGATGTCAAAACGAAATACTCCTCCATTACACATACCCTGAGCAACAAAGGGGCATGATAATTCATAATCACAACCATGTCCATCTTTCTGCTTTTTATTTAGTTTAATTTCTAGACAACGGGGTGGTCTGAACATAAATATTTCCATATTATCTCTGCAGTGTGCTCTTCTCTAACTTCTTGATACATGAAACCAGTAACATAAAATGTTACATCGAGCGTCTGGGATCGCATGCCTGATACCGCCCTAAAGACAGCAGACTCATCACTTCTGTAGCAATTCATGGGCCTTTTTCACCCAAACATCATAAATCTCATCTGTGAACAGAACAAAGTGCACCTGAAAGAGGATAAGTAATGTCAATTACTTTAGGGCTGAGGCATCTAGAAAGAATTATTGAAAAAAACAGGAACACCAGCTCAACCATGGGAACACTGGATCTCCATTGATTTCTACAGACTTGTGCTTCTGTATAACCATCATCTTGAAATTTCAAAGAATACAGTTTCCCAGTCATAGCTTAACCCTATATGCATGATTATACCCCTCAACAGAGAACTGCCTCTTGTAGTGCAGTCCCTTATTAAATTAAAGACTTCATTAGGTTTTAGCTGGAGTGGTTAGTGCAGGTCAGTGGTGGGAAGAGGGCAAAGGAATTATTGTCATGTGATGTGATGGGGCAGGAAATGTGTTGGCAATCTGCAATGCATACAAGAAATTTACAATTTAATGTTGAGAACTCAGGTAAGAGATAATAAAAGCTATTTCTTTCAGATCTTGCACACAAGATTTGGCGGTAGATGAATTTGGCAAATTCTAGTGACACATTTGGAGCATTAAAAATGACAAGGTAGTATAGCAATATTGAGTATAATGAAATGAATGAAAAAGACAAATAAAAATGGAAGGGAATTGCATTTGCTTATATCATCAACTGGTTGACACAACTATAAACTTCAAACGGTTAGAATTAGGAAACAATCAATTGACCACAGTGATGTAATACTCCACACCCGTTGCCAAAGGTTAATTCATGCGAGGTTAGGTCCACACATCAGATGGTTAAGCACTTCAACGTCGAATTTTTCATTTTTCTATCAAATAAAATTGCTGAAGCACAGACATAAATGCTGGTGATAACAAAACATTCACCTCACTGGAAGTAATGTCTGACATGCAACCTTTAATTTGACACTCCAACCAAAAAAAAAAAAGGAACACTTACCTCTTTAAAGTCTGCTGCAAATTCCTTGATTGTGGAGATGGCCACAGTAGCGGCTTCATCATAAGGATATCTGCAACCGCAGATAATGAGAATACAGAATTAACTCACCTTAATAGAGTCCATAAGCCTAAACAGATGATCAAGAGCAAGTAAACAGCATTTAGTTTTCTTGTTTAAATTCCATGGATCAGTTTTTCTTCTCTCTTTTTAAGGTACTAGATTCCTTTGGTGTGCTCTCCTAAGAGCTACATACGCATTGAGATGGGAGACAGAGCAAAAGATTCTCTTTCAGTTGCAAATTGACAGACCCACAAGAAAGGCATCTCAACTATTCAGTGAAAAGGAATCTAACCTTTAGAGAAAGAAAAAAACTGAGTGCCGATTGATCTAGTTGATAATAAACATGCAGGGAAATGTTATGCAGCTAATTCTTCATTTGAATAGACAATTATAAATGATTATGCAGAAATAACACGTGCATTTAAATCCCACTAGCTTCAGAATATGACAGAAATGTCATGAACACATACCCAAAAACGCCACATGATATAGCAGTAAATGCGACATATTGAATGTTGTTGTCTTTTGCCACTAGCAAACTGTTTCTGCAACAGATTCCAGACAAGACAATTGAAATTAAAACTATATCAAAATTAAACTCGCTACAGAAGGACTTTCAGAATACTCAACTAAGTACCTGTATGCATTCCTCAAAGATGCTTCAGGGTTCTTATCTGCGTCATAGATAGGTCCAACTGCATGGATAACATGAGAAGCTGGCAACCGGAAACCTCTACACACATCAAAGTTTTAGCTAGACTCTTCACATTGCTAAAGCAAGTAAGAACCAATAAGCACATATCATCACAACAAACAGAACATACGGAGTAATCCTTGCTTCTCCTGTGGGGCAGCGAACTCCAGGCTTCACTTCTGGGACCTCATAGCATGCTGCTCGTAATTCTGGACCAGCACCTCGGTGTATGGCTTGAAAAAATAAGAGCAGGGCAAGCAAAATCAAAATGAAAAACATGACCAGAGATAATGTATCACTGTTCTGCTCAAAAAATTAAAGAATCAAATGATTACCTCCATCTGCACCACCACCTCCAAGCATCCTTTCATTGGCAGGATTGACCTATAAAGAAGTCAGGCAAATATAAGAACATAAATTCAGCATAAACCATAAATAAGTTGTGTTATGAGGAACACTGAAATTATTAAGAATCCTTGACAAAATTTTGCTCCTAAACGAACAAAAAAGAAATGATAGCAGATAGATGACAGCTAAAATTAATTGACTAGAAATTTCTTGTAAACTCATTTGCTTGGCACACATTATTAAAATCCCGTAAACTGAACCACAGTATGACACATGAAAACTCAACGTCATGAATTATAAAATCTGCATTCCATTAAAACATACACAGATTGCTAGTACGAGGAACACAACTGTAATATTCCCATTTCTAATTCAGAGTTCTTGCACAAGAACAATATATCGCAAACATAACATTAACCGATTCAACTATACATAAAATATGATCGAAACCTACTTTTTACTTTCAGTATTTACGTAAAAGTCAGATCTTCCAAGTAAAAGTCCCATTCAGTTACCAGTGTAAACACTGAAATCCAAAAAATCAAACCCTTATCACCACAAAAAAAGAACCATATTTTCTTCCTCACTTCTTGCCATCACTCTCGAAAGTAAACTTTACACCTCAACGCCATAAATCTAAACGGAGAAAGAAAGATTTTTACAATGGCATCGGTGGAACCATCGACGGACCACCAAGTGATATCGCCCTTCTGAATCTTGAGAACGCTCGACGGCGCGAGCTGCAACTCCACCTCCTGCCGGTCACCACTGTCGCCGCTCGACATCGTAGAAAACCCAACGGCTACCGTCGTCCCGCCGCTACCGCAGTGCCTCGGGTTTGAAACAACGGAAAAGGGCCTGTCTAGTCGTTGAATCGCAACAACCCTGCGATAGCTGTTCCTCAGGAATCCTCGAGCGCGGCGTAAATTGTGGATGGCTTTAGCAGAGACGACGCGGATGACTCTGGAAAACAGCGAAGACATCACTCCCCGCCCTTTGATCCCACAGATTTATTTATCCACCCTTTTACTCTGCATTTATATCAAAATGGCCTCGTTAATAAATCTAAAATGATCGCTAATTATTTTCTATAATTAAAATAAAAAAATTACAATGTCTTTAATCTTTTTGTCTTGTTTTATATGTTCTCATTTTTAATCCTTTTTAACTGGTTTCATTTCATTTATTTCTTCTTATTTGATTTTTTTTCTTAAATTTTCTTTTTTGTTATGTTATATAAATTTTAATGCATTTTAAAACATAATAATTTATTTTCTATGGCCATAATAAAATTATATAATTTAATTATATTTAAAATGAATAATTTTTTAACAATATAAATTCTAAAATAACATACACATGTATATGATTTAAAATATGTATAAAATAAAAGTAGAATTTTAATTTTATGTGTACACATTATGAATCACATTATAAATTTTATATAAACATTAATTGAGTACGCACGAGTTAATAATACTAACTATACTGCATACTCTATAAGTATGCATTTTAATATATAAATATATTGAAATACGTTGTATGTATATTTTATGGTATAATTATTATTAAGCAAAAATTATTTATCTTATGTGTGTATATAATTTTTTATCGATGAATTATATTTTAAAAATTTTAATAAGAATAATGAATTATTCAAATGAAGAATTATGATAATAAAACTAAAATCTAGTACACTATAAGAAAAAATTTAGTAGTAAAAATAAGTTATCAAAATTAAAATTACATTAGATAATTTCTATAAATTCAGAGAGAAAAAATAAAGAGATAATGAATTAATAAGTGAAAAGAACAAAAAGAGAAAGTATAAAAAAGTTTTGAAAAAAAGAAATTTGAAAATAATATTTTAATAAATTAACTTTGAGAACAAAAGTGATTGCTATCTACTTCTCATACATTCTATTTAGTATAGTATATATTTGTGTGTGTAATTAAAAATACACTTATTTATGTATTTATTTTGGAGTACATATATTTATTTTAAACAATTCTTTATTACTTATAAATATTTGAATAATATACTAATATTATAAAAGAAATAAACTTGAAATAATTTTGTTAAGAGAAGTTATAAGTCAAAGTAAACAGAACAAGCCTAACTTAATCTATTTATTTAAAAAAAAAAATGTTCTATTCTAAATATACTAATTCCCTACTTATCCCACTATACTGTCTTCAACACTTAACCAAGGGGTCCCATGTTAATAAAAATAGGAAAGAGTGTTGATCACTTGCTTGAATAAATCCACTTTTGGGGACAGTGTGTGTGTGTGTGTGTGTTGGGTTAGGTACTTTTCATTTTCTCTTCTATATTTTTAATTGTATTTTAATTAAAAATATATATATAAATAAAAAATTAAAATTAAAAAAATATAATAATTATACCATATATTTTTACAATAAAAAAATTAAAAACAAACATAGTCAAAGCATCTTACAACTAATGCAATTGTGTACATAAATAAGTGTGTGTGTGTGTGTGTGTGAGAGAGAGATTGTGTGTGCACGATGATCAAGGAACCAGAGTTGGTGGCTATCTACGATATAATATTAGTAATTAGACATCGAGCAATAATTCATACTTGAAGAAAGTGGGTGTAAGATGTATTCATTATTTCTCTCAATCAAAGCCCTTGTTTATAGGCGTAACGGCCACCCTTCACCGTAATGACATTATATGTCATAAAACCCCACAGCATAGAAATGTAAGTTGCATGGTGTGGTGGGATATTTACGTGATAAATGAGGAAGATCACAAATCGAACATGAATCAAATGGATGAACATCCACACGTATACAAGATCCATTTTATAACAATTGCCCCTAGATGTTCATCTTTAAGAAAAAATGTCTCGTGAAAACTTCATTAGAAAAGAAACCAAATGGGACGAAAACCTAGAGAAGGAAAAAGAGTACATATTTCCAAAGAAGAAATTGCCTTTTAAGAACCTTGGTAGCCTAAATCCCATGGGAAAAAAATTCCTCGACCAAGGAAAAAGGAGTATAATGTGATGCCTTTCGTTCTTGAGCACTTGATTTGATATCATTCAATTTGCACATTCCAATCTTGTAAACCAATTTCTTAAATGTAGAAATCCATAGTGATTTTGCAAAGAAATCCGTTGGATTATCGGTTGAACAAATTTGTTAAACACTAATTTCTCCATTCTTTTGAAGATCGTGAATGAAAAAGAACTTTGGCAAAACGTGCTTTATTCTATTACCTTTGATGGATTCTTCAATACAACAATGCATATGGCACAATCTTGAAACAAGGTAATAGAAATTCTCTTGTCCAAATGCAAACCATGCGATTTCTATAAATGATGTATCACATACCTTACTTAAAAACAATCCCAACTTACTTCATGAATGGCCACTATTTCACCATAGTTAGAAGAGTGATAGCCATAGCTTGTTTCATTAAACACCAAGAAATAATTGTACCAGCATGCGTGAACATATAAACTATTTGTGACCAAGCCTTGTGAGAATAAAATAATATCTAGCATCTATATAACCTACAAGATTAGACTTTGGTATCTTAAGATAATAAACACCTATATTATTTGCACCTTGAAGACAATGATGTATATGTTTTACGCCATTTCAACGCCTTCATACAGGAGACTATATTTTGCTAAAAGATTCACTACAAATGATATATCAATCAGTGTATAATTAGCAAGATATGTTAACACTATAATAGCACCAAGACATGGTACTTCTAGACTTAATACTTCATCATTTTTCAAGTGATTTAAATGAATATTTATTCACGTCAAGCTACCTAACAATCATAGACATGTTTAAAGGGTGTGCTTTACTATATAAAATCATTGAAGGACACTTATTTTATAAGTTGATTAATGTAAAAAAAAATTCATGCCCTAAATGTTCAATTTGCTGACTAAGATAAAATTTTGTCTGTTTGAGGTCTTTCATTTCATATTTTTACTTCAAATAATCAACAGATTTTTGTAATTCTTCAAAAGTTTTAATAAGTGTCAGATCATCCATATAAACAATGATAATAACAAGGTTATAATTAGATCTCTTTGTAAAAATGTATGGACATGCAAGATCATTTGTATAGCATTCTTTCAACAAATATTCACTAAGACAATGATACCGCATATCTTCGACTTTTAAACCATAAGAAGATCGATACAATTTAATCGAGTAAAACTCCAAGAATTATAATCATGCCCTATAGGCAATTTGAAATACTTCAAGAGTTTCATACAATCTCATTATCTTGTGAGCCATGCAAATAAACAGCAACAATATCTGAGATTCATGTCAACCTTTTCACATGATGCCAGACTAATCAAATATCAAATAATAATCAATGCCAAATATTTGTGAAAAAGTCTTGTGCAATAACACATACCTTATATTGCACAATTTCGTTTTTCTTATTCTCTTACTCACGAAAACCCTAGCCACCTCGTGGGTTGATATCTTCAAGAGTGTGTATAACTAGTCTAAAAATTTTGGCTAGTGAATTTAATTTATCTGGAATTATATCTTTCATTTTGGCCAATCGTTTCTATGTTTGCCCTCTTCTATTGAACTTGGTTCACAATCTTTATATGTGTTCATAATGGCAACTCTTTAGTATACAAAAATTTATCATCAACGTTAATAGTGAATTAGTTCTATCATTTATCGGAGATCACATAATTAATTAAAATCTCATGATTATCAACACTTTCAAGAACTAGAAATTCTTTCAAAAATTTTCCATCAGGTACGTCAGAAGACTTTTCAAGTGTTTTTATTTTTTCAATTGACTGTTATGATTGTTTGCACCTTTTCTTTTTAAGAGGAATTTTATAATTGAAACTGAGTGATCTTCCAAGTTTCAAACGCATCTTAAACACGCTTGTAGTGGTCCCTTGTCCTTCAAGGGCATTAGTTCTATCATAAGCATTTATAACAAGAACATGAGATTTGGTAACTCATTTCAAGTCAATAATAGCAATTGGGAACTAATTTGCTAAATTATGCAGATGAATTATCTTTTGAAAGTTCACATTTCTTTGGACAAGGATAGAAAATGAGATAGTGGTTATTCATTCCGAGCTCAGTTTCATTTTCTCTCCACCTAACATTGGGAAACCGATTCAATAAAGAATTGGGAAAAAAAAAAATAAAATCTAGCTATTGGTTTGAGATATTTAATTATAGATGGAGATTCACACCAACACACTCACACACCCCTGACCTCCCATCTTAATGTGTTGCATTGGAACAATAAGAACATGAAGAACACGTCCAAAACTTCTTAACTGAGAATTACTAGGTTCGTAACCATGAACCAATTGTAATGGGAAGACTTTAAGATAATTCATTGGAGTTACGCAAATTAATGCTACCACATGCAAAATAGCATGTCCCTGAACAAAAATCGGGAGATTTGTTCTCATAAATAATGGTTGGGTTATTATTCGTAAGTGCTTCATAAACGATTCTACTAGTCCATTTTGTGTATGAATATAAACTCCAACAAATATAAAATAATCATTAAAAGACTATGAAGTGAATGTAATAGTATTGTCGAGATGAACTATGTCGAAGGGATAATTTGAAAAATGAGCGCATGATTAAATCAATTCTCCTAACAATCTTGCAATTGCCCAGTCGCGGGTTGATAAAAAGCATACATTTCATAATCTTATTGATGCATTTATTAATATTATAAAATATTGAAATGGTCCACAAAATGGGTGATTAGGGGCACATATGTCTATGCGTTACAAAAAATGAAAGAGATCTGATATTAAGTTTTGTTGGTGGCGGTTGAATTATTAACTTGCCTTGAGAACAAGCAGCACATAAGAACTTCATTAAATTGAAGAATTTTCTTACCCACTTGAATTCTCTAACATTCTTTACTTCATTCTACAATCAAATGGCCCAATTGGTCACACCAAATGATAGAGTCAATGTAATCAGTAAACTTTGGATTATTTCAACTGAAACAATATATGTGTAGTATGATTCAAAGAAATAAGAAGCTATTTTATCAACACAACCTTCTTTCCACAAATAATACTTGTAATATACAAGTATTCATCTTTACCTCGGATATTTTTAAAGCACGATACATTTCTTTGAGACTTTGATAAAAAATAATGCATCATCAATGCAAAATTTCAATAGCTATGTTTGTTTTTCATTCTAATACAAAAAATACATACACTTCAATCTTTACATATTTTAAACTTTTTCTACTTTTATTTTTACATAATTTTTGAAAAAAAATACATCAAAAGACATAATATTTCTCTTGAGGCCTTAAGTCAGTTTCTTACTAGTAGACATAATGCCAGCATGGTATTCTTTCATTACTATATAAGAAAATTGCTTACTCTTAAATATGGAGTGTGCTGTTGCGCTATC
The DNA here is from genome assembly GCA_019155195.1 of Avicennia marina. NCBI lineage: Eukaryota > Viridiplantae > Streptophyta > Magnoliopsida > Lamiales > Acanthaceae > Avicennia > Avicennia marina. The sequence continues at coordinate 9,317,589 of CM032773.1, forward strand.
TGCCGGGCATATTTTTTATCATTGATCAACAAAATATCCATTTTCTTCACTTAAAAATTGGGAATTCAAATTCGATAACTTTTATTTTTCTTTAAGTATAGTATTTGCAGAATATAAAACACATTAAAGGTTAAATATTTTACTAGAAAACATCATATGAAAATTTATTACATCAAGATATTAAAACATTTATTCTTAAACATTTCCATCATTATATATGAGTGACTAGTATCATCTTCAGATAGATTAACAACAAAATCAGCAACAACCAAAGAAGCAAAATCAATAAAGCTACAACCAACAAGACCATCGTCATTGACATCATCACTAGCAAAATTTGTTTCTATCCACAGTTTTTTTTCGAGGATTTTTGATAGAGATCAACAAGATTTTTTGACATACAACATGCACGGGACCCATGGCCTTCCATGCCACGAAGGTGGCACTTGTTATCCAATTTTTCGTCTATCACAATCTTTACTATCATTATTCTCCCACTTCAAGTGGTGAGTAGCATTTTTGGTATGGAACAATGGTTACTGTAACGATCTCGGTCATGCTTATAGCTGACCATGACTCCAATATTTTCCATTGTTAAGAGTGTAATGTTGTCACATTTTATTCAAGAAATTAAGTAGCACCAACTGGATGGGCCTCCTATATTCCAACAAATACTCAATATTTTACTCACTACAAGAAGACAAGAAATGTGTTTCTCAAACCCTTTTGACGATATTTCTGTACTGGGAGCACATTAGATGCAAGAAAAGTGGAGAATGTTTTCTCCGACAAATCTTCATCATTACATTTTCTCCACATAATTTTAATTGAGAAATGATTTTGTAATATTGCTAAATTATACTTATCTACAATTTTAAAATTTTATAAACACAAAATGCATCCAATCATAACGCGATCTTAGAAGGATAAATGTTCACTGGTGCTCATACCTTTCTTTCAAACTCGTCAACTAGATGAAGGGATGAAGGAAAATCATTGCTTTTGCCTTCTCTTAATTTGTTACTTTATTTTCCTTTCTGATTCTCCAAGACCATTTACAATTAGATGAATTTCAACATCTAGCACTCAAGATAAATAATTCTTTCTAGTGATATCAAGTGCAGCATCCAAGTTTTACAAGATTAGCCATAATAGAAATAAAAAATAAATAACACATACCAAACTTACCTATAGAAAGTGTTGAAAGTTATCGAGAAAATTATGCTTACAACATGTCATGGAATCACTACTAAATAAGTAGCATAATATAAAGTAACCAACAATCATATAACTACCAGCAAGTAGAGATATAATATGTTGTTATCACTGGTATAAAATGACAAGTCCAAATATAGCTTATAGTGAATAGAACGAATGCACTACGTAACTGAGCAAGAGCGAAATGGAAAGTCAAATGTAGGATGAAGTCGGTGTTTTTTTTTTTGGGTTCTTGCTTTTATCATCTTTCTCAGAAGATCGTGAGATGAGAGTATGGTAAAATGAATGAACATCTACACATATACAAAATATACAAGATAACAAGTCCAGTATTTTAGTGTATTAGCACTCCGAGTCTACAACTTTAATATGATGTATTTGGAGAGGAGAAAAAGGAACTATAGCAATGGCAAACATGTTAAATGAAATACGTATCCAAGACAGGGTATAGTCATTCATAACCACTCTTTGTCTTTTTGCTTTTTATTTAATTTTATTTCTCGACAATAGGATGGTTAGGATGAAAATAGTTAAATATTATCTCTGCATTGTGCTCTTCTCATAACTTTTCAATACATGAAACCAGCAATTTAAGACGCTCCTGCATTGCGCATCTGAAATGCGTGTATAATGCAGCTTTATCGCTTTAGTAGCAATTCATGGGCCTTTTTTGACCAGACATCATAAATCTTATCTGAGAACAGAACAAAGTGCACCTGAAAGTGGATAAAGTGAGGTCAATTGTTGAAGCGTGAGGCATTAAAACAAATGGAAAAAAGAAAACGGCACTAAACCATGGGAACACTTAATGTCTATTGATTTCTACAGACTTAAGCTTCTGTATAACTATCAACTTTGAAGTTTGGAAGACATACTATTTCCCACTCATAGCTTCACCCAATTGCATGGTCATATCCCTCAACGAAGAATTACTTTTATAATACATGTCATAAAATCAAAGACTTCAGAAGACTTTGCTAGATTTATGCCATTTCGCCTGGAGCGGTTATTGCAGGTCAGAGTGGTGGGAAGGGAGAACAAGGAACTGTTGTCACATGACGTGGTGGGGCAGAAATATGTTGGAAATTCATACAAGAAAATTACAGTTTAATGTTGAGAACTAGGGTTCAGGTATGAGATAACAAGAAGCACTGTTTCTTTTAGACCAGTACAAGATCGGGAGGGAGATGAATTTGGCAAATGCTGGCAACGCATTTCGAGTATTACAAAACACAAGGTGGTGTAGTAACGTCGGGTATAATGAAATGGCTGAAAATGATAAATGAAATGAATGGAATTGCAAGTGTTCATGTCATCACCCAGTTAACACGACTGTGAACTTCAAACAGTAAGATTTAGGCAACAATCAATTGACCACAGAGACGTAATACCCCACACCTGTCATAAAGGGTTTATTCTTATGAAGTTGGATCCAGCCATCATATGGTTAAGTACTTCAACACAGAATTTTTCTTTTTCTATCAAATAAAATTGCTGAAGAAGTACAGACATAAATATTGAGTTTCAAAGGTTACAATAAAACATTCATACCAGTAGAAGTAGTCGACATGCAGCCCACAATTTGGCACTCCAAAAAACTTACCTCCTTCATGTCTGCTGCAAATTCCTTGATTGTGGAGATGGCAACAGTGGCAGCTTCATCGTGAGGATATCTGCAACCAAAAGTTATAAGAGAGTACTGGATTAATTCACTTTAATAGAGTTCATAAATCTGAGCAGATAATCAAGAACAAGTAAACAGCAGTTAATTTTCTTGTTTACATTCCGTATAACAGTTTTTACTTTCCTCCTTTTAAGGCACTAGATTCCTTTTCTGCGCTTTCCCAAGAGCCACATACATTAAAACAATTAGCACCGAGATAGTGACTTAGCAAAATATTCTGTTTCAGTAGCATAATGACAGAACCACAAGAAAGGCATCTCTAGTATTTACTGAAAAAAGAAGACTGATTCTGACGGAGAAAACAACTGAGTGCACATTGGTCTAGTTGATAATAAACACACAGGGAATCGGCTAATTATTTATATGAATAAATAATTATAAATGATTATGCAAAAATAAAACATGAATTTGACTCCCACTAGCTTCAGAAAATGATAGTAACGTCCCAAATGCATACCCAAAAAACCCGCATGACACAGGAGGAAATGTGATATGTTGAATGTTGTTGTCTTTTGCCAGTAGCAAACTGTTCCTGCAAACAACTCCAAACAAGAAAAATTAAATTTATACAATATAAAAGAAGTAATAAATAAAATAGTAAAGGAAGGACTTGCAGAAAACTAAGTACCTGTAGGCACTCCTCAAAGAGGCTTCAGGGTTCTTATCTACTTCAAAAATTGGTCCAACAGTATGAATAACATGAGAAGCTGGCAACCGAAAGCCTCTACACATATGAAAATGTTAGTTAAATTCAGCACATTACTATTGCAGATAAGAACTAAACAGTACATGTATCATTACAACAAAGAGAACATACGGGGTAACCCTTGCTTCTCCTGTTGGGCAGCGAACTCCAGGCTTCACTTCTGGAACCTTGTAGCACGCTGCTCACAATTCTGGACCAGCAGCTCGATGCATGGCTTGAAAAAATAAGGGCAGGGCAAGCAAAATGAAATGAGAAACATGACCAGATATTGTGTTTTGTTCAAAAAAATAAAGAATTAAATGGTCACCTCCATCACCACCACCACCACCCCCAAGCATCCGCTCATTGGCTGAATTGACCTATAAAGAAATTGGACAAACATAAGAACAGATATTCAGCACAAACCAGAAAAACATAACGTTATGTGGAACACTGAAATTGTGAGGAATCCTTGACAAAATTTTGCTCCTAAACCAAGAAAGAAGAAAACATAGCTGAAAGATAACAACTAAAATTAATTGACCAGCATTTTCCTTGAATTTATTAACTTTAGCATTGACAATCAAAATCCTGACGTAGACTGAACCACAATGCGACGTATGAAAACTCAATGTTACGAATGACAAAATATGCATTGCATTAACTGACACATAGAACGCCAGTATGAGGAACATAACTGTAACAGTGAACACAATCCATCAGAACATCCCCATCTCTAATGCAGACTTCCTGTACAAAACACCATGTAAACAATGAAACATAAACCGATCCAATTACCCTGAAGTTTACATACATTATGATCCAAACCTGCTATTTGCTTTCAGTAATTACGTAACAATACGATCTTTCAAGTAAAATTTCCATCCAATTCCCAGTGTAGACACAGAAATCCAGAAAATCAAACCCCAGGAAAAGAATAATTTTAAGCTTCCTCGTTTTTTTCCACCACTCTGGAAAAGTAAAATTGACACCTCAACACCATTAATCTACACCGAAAAGAGGGATTTTTACAATAGCATTGGCGGAACCGTCGACGGACCACCGAGTGATATCGCCTTTCTGAATCTTGAGAACACTCGACGGCAGCTTCAACTCCTCCTCCTGCCGGCCACCACAGCCGCCGCTCGACATCGTAGAAAAGCGCCTGTCTAGTCGTTGAATCGCAACAACTCTATGATAGTCGTTCTTCAGGAATCCTCGAGCGAGGCGTGATTGAGAATGGCTTCGGCAGAGAAGAAGACACAGACGACTCTGGAGAACGGATCATTTTACTTTTGATCTGGCAGATTTGCTTATCCACCGTTTAACTGTGTATGTCTTAAAATGCCATGTCAATAAATCTAAGTCATTAATATTTATGATAATTAATTATTTTCTATAATGAAAATATAAAAAAATCGAAATGTCTATCTTTTATTTATCTTGTCTTTTCTTATTTAATTTTTTTTGTCATTTTGCACTTTTTTTTTTCCTCTCATTTTATATAAGTTTTAATACATTTTAAAATATAGCAATTTATATTTTTGGTCATTAATATTATTATATTTAAAATAGACAATTTTTTTGTAATAATAAATTATAAAATAAAAAAAACGCATGAATATAATTCAAAATATTTATATAATTAGTGCACAATTTTTTGTGTATTTAAGATAAATTATATTTTAAATTTTATATATACTCCCATTGAGTGTGCTTAAATTGCTAGCATATTCATGTGTACAGTGGAAGAGATAAACTTATAACAATTTTATTGAGAGAAATGACATGCCAAAGTCTGTAAAATAAATATTTTGTAATTTATTTATGGATTAAGAAAAGCTATATCCAAAAATTACTAGTTGCCAGTTTAAAATAGATTATCTGAACAAGTTTTAAAATTAAATATGCAATTGTCTGCTCGATCAGACTATATAATATATATATATATATATGTATTTATTTATTTATCTTAATTTGAACTCGATCGGAAACTTTCAGTGAAGAAGAATGACAGAACTATAAAAGTATAATGTATATTATATAATTGTTTGAATTAAATCAAATAGAATCAGATTATAAATTTTCACATCTACGTTACAAATCGCTACTTGTTGCTCAATTAATAATGTAAAATTTTAATAAAAGTTGCATATTTTATACGTATGTAGTTTAATTTATAAATTATAAAATTATTAAACTTCAAATAATAAAAGTAAGGGCAATAATGTAATTTTATATCATGCAAAGTATTTAAAATAAAATAATAAAAAAAGAGTAAAAAGAATTTAAAATGAGAAAAAACATGAATAAAAAACAAAGTTGAAAGAAATGGAAGTAAGAAAAAGATAAAAAATAAAAAAATAAAAAAAATTAAAACGGGAATAATTATATAAACTGACATTTTGCTGAAAACATTTTTTATTTTCATAATATTATAATACTATAGAATCCATCATCAACGCATACACAAGCCCTGTATGAAATTGTTAGTAGTTAGTTTGGCAATTGGCAGTGCCTTCACAGCTCTCAAAAAAGCTTTAATGAGAGAAAATTAAACCCCAATTATAATAATAATAATAATTAATACCACATAAAATTAGATATTCAATCACATTAACCATCCCCAGCTCAGTTTTCCCCACTGAGTCAGGAATTAAATCTACAGACTCTTACATGACATGACATTCTCAGTGGCTTCATCCAATATTAGCCACCGTTTGAATCTCTCTTACAAATAAAAGAGAAAAACCCAAAACACCCAAATAACGAAAAAGGGTAAGAAAATCAATCCTATAGCTTCATACGTACATATTAATTATATCAGGCCTAAGCGGGTGCAAACCTGCCACCACAGCTCGTGTCGCCCTTTTCCACTCTGTCTCACCCTTTCTGCCATATACAAATCTCATGACTCTGATAAGATTCTTTTGCCTTTTCTCTTGAAAGTTCAATAAGATCCATAATAGAGAAAATAAAACCCAAGCATTTGCAGATGTTCTCAGAACTGTCTTCCTTCGAATGTTTGTCCGAACTGCCAACCCGCAGGAGCAACGTTGTAGCTGGTAAGTGTCCTGCCATCACTAGTGGTGACTCGGAAAGACAGGCTCTGGCCATTGAGGTAGGAGTTGCTCTGCCAGTTCTGGCCCCAGTTCCTGGACAATGGCTGCCATCCCGTTCTTGATCCCTTGATGGAAACCGTGTGGACATCCCCTGCTCCTCCGACGTTGGTCACCAATACCAGGTTGAAGTAGGAGTGCCCATTGATTGTAAATCTCACTCCTCCCTTCTTCGCACACGGCACCCTGGAACACCACGGACAGCCAGTCACTTATAGTTACAAACTAGTGGGCTCTGGCCCAAGAACAATAATGGGTATTGTTAGAAGAAGAAATTATACACAGGCCCATGTCATTTGTCTATGTTTCTTAGCAGAAAATGTGTTGTCTAATTATGTCATTTGGGTGTTACCTTCGGTAAGAAACTGGGACAATTCCAGCTTTATATTGAGCAATCTGCAAGTAGGCAGGCTGGGCCAAGTCGAAATGCTGCCGGGGAGGGTTGCACCAGCCACCGTTGTCGTTGGGCAGAGAGGGGTTAGGAGGGCAGAAGTTGGTGGCGGTGACCATGATGGCGCCCGGCAGGCACCATTTACGGTCGCCTGCGCAGGTTAACTCGTAGCATGCCCCACAGGTCAAGCCATTATTGAATAGGGCAGTACTGAGTGCTGCAGTGTTTGTACCGTACCCTTGGCTGAGCAAGTTACCATACCCACAAGCACCTCCTGTAGTAATTACCATAACCAAAATGAGAAGCGTCACTTGTCGTATATTAGACATGCCATATGCGTAGACGACATTTGCTACAGCTGTAAGAACGTGACCACTTTTTGAACATGGAAAGACACCGTGATTTGACAGGAAAATGAGGTTTTTTTTTTTTTTTATATATATTTCTATATATCTTTGTCATATATGTACATAATAATTCATGCACGTAAACATGGTTTCTTTTTCTTTTTCCTTTTCTGTTTCTCACAAGAATTAATCTAACTCACCCATTGTGCCAGAAGCATCACCACCACCATAGAAAGTAGCATGAGCGCCATTCCATCCTCCATTATCTCCGAAAGTCCCTCTCAAGAAACCCAAGAATGACAACAATGATAGTGAAACAATGGGAAGCAATGGGTTTTCCATTGAGGAAGAAAGAAGGAATCTGAAGTGTAATGTAGTTGAAGAAGGGGGAGATGGAAGAGCTTAAAGATTAGAGACTTGAGAAGTTGGTACAGAAATGAGGAGAAAGGGGGCTTTATATAAATAGAGGAGATGTGGACTACTTGGAGGGAGAGATAAGGGAAATGTAAAAATGTGTGGGTAAGGGTAGAAAGGGACAAGTTAGCAGCAATGTGGTGTGGGTAGCTACAAGAAGTGAATCAAAATATATTTTGGGGTCACATAAGACAGCCCATCTTGCACATGCACTTGTTCCAACTTGAACTGCCAATTGCTACTTCTCACAGACCCTACAGCCACATGCATCTCTCTTGGACGTGGAGTGTATTGTTTTCTTTGTACTTGGTGAAGTTGTAATATTTTTTTTTTGTAAAATACTTGGAATCGAATATTTTATATATTTACTTGAACCAGCAAGAGTTTGTTATGTGAAGCCATTAACTGACTGTGATGCAAAAAGTCAAGCTCCTCTTGCTATTTATTGTATTACTTCAAGAATTCCATGAAATAATCTATAAATAGTAAAGCCCATTTGTGCTCACCTTTTCATGTTTAATTTAATACTCAAAGAACAATTAATGCTAAATCAGTCAAAGATGAGTTGATTATGGTAAATCTAAGAGTTCTTGGGGTTGCAAAATCAGCACTGAAAAACTGAGAATTTAGAGGCACGAGATGTGGTGTTATCATGTGTCAACTTGTTTCCCTTAAATTAAAAGGCCTTGAGATTGGAGATCAACTCTTGTCCAATCATCCAATTTGAACTACCTATGTGTGTAAAATATGTATATTAAATTTGTCAGTTTTTAAATTAAGTTCTATTAAGAATATGATTAGTTGTTTTCTTTTCTTTTATAATTTTGCTTGGGGGTTTGGTTTAAAGTCAAATGTAATGGGCAGGCATAACTGAAACGAAAATTTAAATTTCTTATTGGGTGCATTTGAAAGTGAATAGATTAGTATACGTCCAATTAAGTCTTTGTCACAATATATTTGAGACACATAAATGTAATTTGGTGACTTAAATTTAAAAAGCCTTAGTTGGTTATAAGATATAATTTAAAAGAGCATTGATTAGACAATAAAATATACAGAAAGTTTTTGTTATCGTCGGTCATGGAGTTTGCAAGCCGGTTTCTATTTTTTATTTTTCTAAACAAATAAATTAATTCACATTCAATCATTGTATTTTGATATCAAATTTTTAAGTTTTGATCGAATTATATCATCCATTGCGACATTATCAAGAATTAAAAATCTTCATAAAGTTGGACGACTGCCAAAATTTGTACAATTCAAAATTTATAATCGTCTTCATCTTATCGTTGATGTAGAATCTCGTTCGTCTACTAATTTATAAGATGATTTAACGATTTAGTATACGTATACAATGTCATATGCAATGACACATAAAAAAATGACCTTTTTATACTGTAATTTATCCAATAAATCTTGTCGTAATATTTTATCAATCGAGCATAAAGAGCTCTTACACACATGCACATCCATGCATTGCTTGACTATAAATAAAGATATCAATTTAGATAAATAAAAATAACAAACAAGTAGAATTTCATTTTCAATCGTGAACTTAATCAATTGACTTTTTCCTTATTATAATCATGATTAAATTTAATTATTGGTTGAATAACTAATCGGAGTTTGGTTGAAAAAAAAATATTAGAGCATTTTCATTGAGGGGCCTACCACGTTAGGAGCACATGCAAGCCCGGAAATGGTGGCCATTTTGTATCCTAACATCATTTTCAAAATATTAATATCAATAAATTGTTTGACAGATAATGTAAACACATGCTGTCTCAAAGAAGACAAAAGAAAAAAATGTCATATCATAATACATCAATCAAAAGTGAGAAATATTTTTCATAAGTCATTACAAAAAAAATTGCAAAATATAAAACGTATATCCTAAGGAAGTATTCAAAGATTTGTGTATAATTTTTTTAGGCATTGGAAGAGAAAATTGAAAAAAAAAAATTTATTGATTTATAACAAAATGAACATATTCATACATACATGTGTGTTTATAAATACATTAAAACATTTCTGTGGATATACATTTTCAAGTATTCACTATTATTATTATATAAAAATGTGTGTTTGTTTATGTTATTTTGTCACCATATCTTGATTTTTGTCTCTATTAGGGAACAAATATTTTAGAGATGAAGTATGAGATTTACTTGCCTTTTACACAAATCCTAATTATGCATTTATTTACGTACACATGTTGATTTTTTGTTGTAGAGATCCTCTCATGTGCCTATCTACCATAAAATCTAACATACAATTATGTAGCAATTTTAAAATCATATATGATTGATTTTGTTTTTATTAGATATATGTGTATACGTGTGGAATAATATAACTCCAGATCCTTTTATTTGCAAGACATAATTAAGAAATTTATTTTAGAGAAATACAGACCGTATAAGTTAAGTAAAATAATTGTTTGGACAACATAGGTAATTTAAAACCTCGACTGAATTTGTATTAAGAAAAGGGGTTTTAGCCTAATAATTTTTAGATTCTTAATTTTTTAATGTGTTTATAAAATTTAAAATATACAATCAATACAGAGAAAGGGCATGTGCAATTAATAAAACAAGATATCCATAAAGATATGTAACACTTCTATTTTTAGCTTATCCATATACCATGTTGAAGTTTGGTTGAAACAAATAAAAGAATATCGATATATTTAATAATCTAATGAATTTTCAATTCAATAAAGCAATTATAACCGTTTTATTATTGACGATTATTATTTTGTATAAATTAATATCTGTTTGGGATTAAGAAGAATAAGTGAAAAGATAGGATGAAGTCTATTTACTTTAACATAAAACAAATATAAATGTGGTCTTTAGTCATTTAATATTTCAAAGCATATTTAATTGTTTTTCTTATTTTCTAAACCTATTCTTTGAAAACAATTCATAAAACTAGACACAATTTTAAAATTTTACGCTCAATTTGCTTCATCAAAAACATTTTTTTATTACATAAGAGAATAACTAAACAAAATATATATTCCAAATTGAACACACAAAAAAAAATAGCCAAATTTTGGATATCATACCTAAAGCATTTTTATTTTCACAAAACATTTATGAAAAATCTCGTCTATTTCCACACTTCACAAATGCTCTCAAATAATCTACCACATGAAAAGAAACAAGGATCATGGCAAATATTTTGTTGAATTGTCAAATTTGCATTTGGTTGGATTAGGACATTAATAATTAATTCCAATCTACTGTGTAAGAACATGCAACAAAAAATGCCAATTGCCATCACCTTTTATTATTTGTTTTTTTCCCATTCACCAATAACCAGTTGTTGTGATGATTTATGTAAGAATAAGATAACAAAATTTATTTTAGCCACGTCTCTTTTAGATTTTTTTTCCATTTAAGATGGTCCATTGTTTAGTTGTTTTTTATTTTTTCTGTTCATTTAAAAATGACAATGAGTTAGGTTTGAATTGAAAAATATACCAGACATATTGCTGTCTGCAGACAGTTATGTTTTTGTTCATCAATATTGTATAGAACTCGTTACTAAATGTTTTGATTTTCAAAAATACAAGTTAGATTATTGAAGGATTTTTTTTTTTTTTTCAGTAATACCGATCCATAGTGTGGGGTAAGTACCAAAAAAAATCCAATTTTCAAACTCAAAGAAGCTCCAAAACAAAGTATAAAATAAAATTTTCAAATTGACTTAATCAATTTTGTTACTTCTTTACTTTTTTTAAAAAAAAAAAAACCATTGTACATAAAATAAGCATGATATTAAAAGGCCTAGCACTCGTATACATGGGTTCATACGTTACACACGTATATGCATATGAATCTACCACTATATATACACAATCAAGAAATCTCTTCATGCATTTTTTCCATAGATTTCAAAGAGATGCATGTATGTGTGAGATATGGTGAATGTATATTTGACGAAATGTGTTGTGATCCAAATTTCTTGAACTGACTAAACAAGAGTACCTGAAATAGCATCCACAAAAGGCATGTGGATTTTGTCCAAATTTTTATTGTTTAGGGACCAAAGGGTTGCCATCTTGTGAAGGGCATGTCCAATATTTCCCACGAGTTATCAAGGCAAAGAGTTATTGCATGGACCCCCCTTCAACTCCTCTGCAGAAGAGGTCCTAACATCAAACATTTTCAAGGATGGCCAATTTTACCAGCCACAAGAAGAGCCCCACATGAAGGGCTATTCAAGAGTGCCATGTGCAATAAGTTTTGAGGGGTGATTGGCCACCCCATTGGTCCCTAGTGACCTAACATAGGTAGATAATTTTGGGGTCCAAACTCCCCCTATGTCCTTCTACCAGACAGCTCAAAATTTATATATGCAGCTATGTCGGATTGTTCCTTGAAGGAAATGTGTTGCTTTCTGTATTCAATGAGAAAGAAGAGTTTTCTTATCTCTTACTAATTCTATAAGTACTATCTTATTATATTATGCTAGTTACAAAAGGCACATTCGCGATATATGTGCATAATTGTATGAATATATTAATAATATCTTTTATATATAAATCGTATATCATTTATAAAATTAAATAAAATAGAAAGAAAGAAACTTGACAATAAAAGGAAAGAATCAATTAAAATTGATGGAAGAAAATAGCATAAATGAAAATTAGAGAGAGAGAGAGAGAGCATATATTCATCTATAGTATCTATACGATATTATTAATTATGAGACCTCAAGGTAATTACATTTGGTTATTTTAATAAATTTCGTAAAATACTCTCATTAATAAATGTAAATCTACACTTATTATTATGACCGACTACATTTGACCACTTAAAGTAGAAATACTAAAATGCCTCTCATTTAATTTATTTTTTCAAATTTTTGAATTTCTCATTTCATATCATTTCTAATTAAATTTGATTTTATTTATTTTAAGTTTTCCTCTTAAAATATTTTCTCTCATTAAAAGTAACAACTTATATGTTATAGTCATTTGTAAAATTATATAATTTTATTATATTAAAATTAATAATATTAGTAGATGATAAATTATAAAATAAAATGCGAATGTATTTAATTAAAATTAGTTATATAATGAAAAATAATTTTATGTGAATGCATAGTAAATTATACTTTAAATTCCATATGCACACATGTTGGGCATGCACGAATTATTAGTATATTTAAAGGGTTAAGGGCATTCTAAAATTATAATTTAGTAACAAAAAAGAAGTTGAAGGAATATTTTAAGTGCCAGAAATTGAAAATTTTTAACAAGCATTGAATAAGGATTTAAGAAGTCTAAAAGGAAGAAATTAGTGGAAATAGAAAAATGTTGCTGATTCAAATTTGATTGCATTACTATATTATCAAAGTGGATGAAACATCCACACGGAAAAGAGACACCAAAATGGCAGTTGTCTGTGCCCTTTCCGCTGCTTCCCGGCCTTATTCACAAAAATGCCCTTTTTCTGCCCTCCAAACGCAATACACCATAAAATTATTTACTAAAAGAACTAAGCTACAAAATGTCAACACAAAATTATTTAAAATACAATTTGTTGTTTAAGAATAGCAGAGAAATGGTTAACAGGCAATATCATGAATGCAAAATTCAAGACATGGCATCAGAGATGGGACAATCTTGGATATCCAGAAAGGGCAAAACAGCCATAGCAGGACAACGTTGAAATAACTAACTACAGCATAAATTTTGTCATTAATTAGGATAAAATGATGTTCATGTTTCACTGCAGCTGATAGACTTGTTAGCAGAGAACCCTTCTCAGTCAATAGATGAGGAGCTTCACACAAGTGAAGCATCTAACAGCACCGCCACCTTACTCCATCACAAGATATGATTCCTCAGTTGAACAAGCAATATAAAAATCCAAAGAAAAATATGAAATGAAATGAAGTGATAGCAAGACCGCATACATGAATGACTACAAAGGAACCTATGACACCAGTGGAAACCGAATACCTCGATTTAAACAGGGAAAAAAATTGAAGCAATGTGGATTACCGATGATTCTAGATGTTAAACACGAAGTTTATGAACAAGTAAATGGATGGGGTTGGTTGAGGCGACAGGACAAATCAGAAAAACCTTAATTAGTGCGCACTGCTGCTTTCACCTGCAGAGATGGAAGGGCCTTCAGACTTGACACGATGAGAGCCCCTGCTGCATGTATCGAGACCTTGAAGGCGTCCTAGAGGATCATGGTGCAATGAGCTAATCAGACCTTGTATGCGAACAGTGGACAGCGTAGGGTGCTGATGACTTGATGTGCCAGCCGGAAGAGGATGAAATTGCTGCATCTGTCTATTATGGCAATCATTTGGGCCAGCTTGAGGCTGATGGGCGAAGAATGCAGACTGATTATAGGGAACGTTCTGCATTGCTGAATTAAATGAATCTGAAGTGGCTGACAATTCTCCAGTGGCAAGTCTGAGTCTTTCTACTTCCTGCTTCAGTGCTTCATTGAGCGCTGCATATTTTTTACGACAAATATATGGATTACTAGAATAGATAATTTTTTTAAAGAACTTTAAAATGAAAAAGAAGCATGGCAGAAATGAATGTCCAAAAGGAAGGTCAATGTATCAGCGGCGTCTTTTATGGCATAATCACCACTTAAAGTAAATTCAAGATGTCACAAAAGTTACACCTAAGATTCCATGTGCAGCAATGTGTGTTAACTTATTCATGAAGAGACGTAACATGATTTTCCCAGTAATTTCAATAGGATTCAAGCACATAATTCAAAGACATATTTTGCATTGATAGCTTCTTTACCGGATAGAAAATTGGTTTAATAAATATGAAGGACAAAAAGAAATAGCTTAAGCAAAATTCAGCCGGAGCTAACACAACAACTTGGAAGGCCATTTTACCTATGGCATGTTCTTTTGGTCACATGGAAATCATTCTTGAGGTGTCACCGCAGTCTGACTTACCATGGACTTAGTTACTTACCATCGTGCAACTGAGCTTGTTGTTCCATGGCTTGAAACCGAAGCTTAAGCTCGGTATTCTCATTACTCAGCTCCGTTGTATCTCTCTGGAAGAGACAACATTTGAGTAAAAGTGAAAATATCAAAAATATGTTTGAAGGAAAACATTGAAGGATTTTTAAAAAAGTAAAAAACACCATATGGAGGATACGCATGCTGATCAAGGAAAATATACAAGTATAGGTAGTTAGGAGCAAAGTACGCCCTGAAATTCCACTTCCAGCCCTTTGCTGTTATTTCTCTAGTCTCCAACTAAAACACACAATGTGTTGGTATGGATTCCTCAAAGAGGCCAAAGAATATAATCAGGAACGACAAATGTTTGGGTACGCAAATGACTCCGTGGACAACAGCAAACTGAAATTGGTATCTTCTTAGTTCCACCAACAGAGGATAAAGAAAGACTGCAACAGGCATCTAATCAGCTTGGACAAACTAAGATGATCACAGACCTGATGGATTTTGATCATGAACTTGTCCTAAGAATTTATGTTTCACAGTCAAAGAATGAATTGACACCCCAAGAAAAGAACCAAACCAACCAGACTATAAGTGACCTCCCGCTGAAACAGAACAAAATCCAAGAGATACGAGATGATTGAAGTTGGTACCATGCAATAAGATGATTACACATTTACATAGAGATCAGTTGGTGGCATGAAACTTGCTTTGTTTAAGAGCCACTTGGTATGATTGAGAGAACTCCACATTCTGTTCGGGCAGGGGCTGTTTTATATGCACATTTTCTGGTTCTCTTAGCCTTACAGTAATTTGCAACGTCAAAATTTTCTCTTGATGACACTGAGATTACAGACTACATGATAAAAATAGGGTTGCAACATAAATAGGCAGTCAGCAGGGTATCCACCTGGAACAATGTCAGTTGTGCAGAGAGTGCTGTTGCTTCAGTTTGAAGGGTCTGAACTTTCCTCTCCAGCTCAGATATATACCGGGCCTTTCTCTCTTTTGATCGAGCAGCAGATTGCCGATTTGCTAAAATCCTATTTGACATTATGAATGCAGTAGCTTATTAAACCAAAAATGTAAGTCCAACAGGGTCAAAGATGGGATATCTAACCGATTAAGCATTACGGAAAACTGAACACGCAAAATTCATTTCATCTAATTCAATTCCAAGAAAGACAGGAACAACTGATAGCAACCTACTGAACCAGGAAAGAAAGTGAACAACAATCACAAGGCAAGACATGAGCTCCACAGTCCCTGTGATGCGACGGAGCCAGAGATCAATCCATCTCAAACCATCCTAAAGGTTACCCTAGTTACATTACAAATCGACGACATATCCCAACGGTCAATCAATTGCTAAAGACAAACAGAATTCCAACTCCTTGGCAGAATGAAATAATGGCCAACAGATTGCATTTGAAAATCAGTCAACTTGATAGACCAAAACGCAAGTTTCACCAAGATATTTCATGATCCACTCTAAATTAATAACTCAACAAAGCTAAATCCACTTTCATTTACCTCAAATAAATCCAATTCAAGAAACAAAAATCATGCACAGTCACTGCTCAATAAGGGAAAAAAATTCACTTTTTTAAGAAAAACATAACAGAAAAGAAAAAACCTTTTGGCGCGCTTAGGATCAACAGCCCACAACTCAGCGAGCTTATCAGGTGGCATAGCTTTCTTAGCTTCAGCACTGCTCTCATTAAACGACAAACTCGAACTGTCCACCGAATTGCTGTGCCCGTGGCCCGGCCTAGAAATGCGGCCGCTGCCGACGCCACTCTTCTCCTCATCCCCCTCCGCAGCCCCGCCACTCCCCCCGCCCGCATCGTCGAAGACAGATCCGCCTGTGGCACCCGCGCTGAGCTTCCCAACGTCCATGTAAGTCGAAAACTGACTGTCCTCGGATCCCATCTCGTCAAAACTCCCCGCCGGAGTGTCAATTTCGTCCGGCGCCAGATCTAAGTCCTCCGGCAGCCGGAAGTTCATCTCCAAGTGGGCCCTCCGGTGTTGGTACGGCCGCATTGCAGCAGAACGCGGCGTCACCTGGTTCAACGAATCATTGGAGTTACTGGCGTCTTGCATTTCTGGAGGCAGTGCAGTGGAGTGATTCTTAAAAACTAGCTCTTGTAGTTATACGAGAATAGTCGTTAAAAAGTGGCACTTTTTCAGCTCGCAGCTTGGGTTCTTGGGACGCGTTGACGAGAAAAAAAAGTGAGAATTATTTCATGGCACGGGATGGGCATGGAATCGCGGCCGTGACAAGGATGCAACATTGCAACTAGAGGATTTGTGATTGCACTTCTCATGTTGTGATTATGGGTCCTTTTGTTTGTATCTTATTACATTTCATGATTCCTGTGTAGTACTGTATTTCTTTCGGGTTTTCTATTTTTTATTCTAATTAATTTTTTAATTTAACAAATTAATCTATTTTTAAAATTATTATTAATCTAACTAATATCGCCATTTCAAACGGAAAAATGCTCATCTCGCCGTTTGAAACGACTAGATACACTTTTTTTCTTTTAAAATATGTTTTGTTTTTCTCTTCGTATTAATTGACACGAAATACGACGTATCTCGCCATTTCAAATGACGAGATAAACTCTAATTGACTCAAATTACGATGCGTATGATTGGCCCAAATTGTGATGCGTATTTCACTGTTTCAAACGGTGAGATAGCTTTGATTTATGACCAACCACACAGACACGCCCGAATGCTGTTCATCATCTTCCCCGAAAGAATTCTGCACGCAGGCTTCGTCCCGAACCCATGCACAGAGGAACTTCTTCCTGACGCACCCACATCCTTCTTCCTGATGCACGGACGCACAGATAAGAAGTTTTTGGTTCTAATCGAACCCTGCAACGAATTTTTTTCACATCGGTTTCCCAACCCATTTTCAGATTCAAAATTTTAGGTTTATGATTCTTCTATTAACAAATGGTACATTTTGATTGATTTTCTGATATTGTCCAGCCTTAATTTTTCCCAATTCACTGTTCAATTTATATTTTTTGATTTGCAGCCCGTTTTTTCAATTTGAGTATTTTAATTTTTTAGCCTTAATTTTTACAATCTGTTTTTCAATTTGGGTGTTTTGATTTTTCAGCATTAATTACTAATAGATGTATTTGTATATTGCAGGAAACACCCGTTAAAATTTGTTAAAACAAACACGGTATTGTCGCTGTTAAAATTTGGAGCAAATGAGCTTATCACAGTCAGAATTTGGAGAAACAAACATAGCGAAATTGCAGTCAAAAATTGGGCAAACATACGTGGCTTGTTATTAGAATTTATTTTCTGAGGTGAGTGTTCATTTTTTGTTATATTTAGGTTCCAAAAAAAATTCTTGTGTTATAGTTGAAGTTGTAGTTAATCATTAGTTGCTGTAGTGTAAATAGGGACAACCAAATAAATTTGAAAAATCTCAATTAATATTAGAAGAATAAAAATTGCATATTTAAATATTTAATACATAAAATTTAAGAATATTAAATGAATGAAAAATATGGACTTAAAAATTTAATACATAAAATTTAAGAATATTAGACGAATGAAAAATATGAACGGTTTTTAAATTTTTTTATTCTAATTAATTTTTCAATTTAACAAATGGAACCCACTTATAAATCTTTTATCAATTTAATCAATTTATCAAATAAGAATATTAGATGAATGAAAAAATATTTACTTAAAGTACATTAAATTCTTAAATATTTAATATATAAAATTTGTAAAACGTTAGATGAAAAATATTTACTTAAATATATAATTATTTAAGAAGTTTGAAAGATGAATTATTTGTATCATGTTTTGAATGTGACGCTTATATTTACTATATTTGTATATACCATATTATGGATGTGACGCTTATATTTGATTGCATCATGCATGTGAACTGTTTGTTTTGAAAATATGATATTTGAAGATGATATTCAGATTGTGCTATATTAGAGAGTTCTATTGTGCAAAATTCAAACGATAAAAGTTACAACATTGGGCCTCGCTATTTGCAAAACATATGTCGCAGTATGAATTTTGTTGAATTAGAGACGATGGTGTATAATTTGACTGGAGTGAATTGGAATCATTATGTCATTCATTTAAAAACAAAATTTGTGTTAAGAGATGCAATTGAGGGACATGATGTGGTCCAATTAGAGATTGAGAACGACATAAATTTGTAATTTTTATTTAATCCGATCATTCAAGTCATATATTTAGATCTGTACATCGAAATAGAATGGAGAGACTGTGACAATCAATATAGTGTGCCACGTGTAGAGAGGGAAACAGGTCAAACCTCCCACTGATCATTCTTTGGAACTCGACAAAGCAGTAGTGTGCCCTTGGTCACTGAAGCGTTGACTCATATGGGCATTTAGGAGTGTGACATGTTATCTGATATTAACACACAGGCATCATATTTTGGATCAGAATATGAAGGTAGGTCTCGTTTTTCGTCACAGCCTGTAGCAAATATTAGCGCAGGAGTAGTGGCTTACATGGATGATGATGGCGAGATGCTTTATGATGCCCTAGAGCAATATGTATATCAATCAACATCTGACATCAATGATAGAAATTATGGAGATGAGGGAGATGATGAGGATGAAGAAGATGAGGGAGATGATGAGGATGAAGAAGATGAGGATGCAGTTGATATCAATTCGATGCAGCAGGTATTAACAGCATCAGATGTCGACCCATCAGCTAATGCATACCCTCGACATGTGCTAGGGCGAGCGAGCACCATGTCAATGCACTCTTCAACTATCCCTGAACATGAATATGTGATAGAGCCATCAACCATGCCTTTGTGTTCAACAACCTTTCCAATACCTGGACATGTGATAGAACCACCGATGGTGCCATTGTATCCGTCTGTACCCTTCTTCTCACAGATAGAGCCAGAAATAATAGCTGACAGTATTAAAAATTCTAGTGGCAGATGGAACACGTACTATGACGAGTACAAAGGAGAGTTTCATTTAGACATGGTGTTTAAGGACAAGAGTCATGTCCAAGTAGCTGTGAAGGATTACTCCATGACACATGTAAAGCGAGATTACTGTGCGGTAAAGAGTACTCCCAGTACGTAGAAGGTTAAATGTAGACATACTACAATTGACGAACCTTGTGATTGGCACCTTAGGGCTTCTTTAAGGCAGAAAATGGGGTTGTGGAAGATAACTAGATACGGCGGAGCCCACACTTGTCTCCTAAAAGACCTAAAGATGGATCACACAAATTTAGATAAAAATATGGTAGCTACAATCTTGTAGGATTGGTTTGTCAAAACCCTACTATTGAGATAAAAAATATTGTGTAACTTGTCAAAGATCAGTACAATTATGAGATTAATTATGCAAAGGCATGGTATAGCTTAAAACGAGACATTGAGAATGTGTACGACACATGGGAAGATTCAGTGAAGAAGTTGTCTGCCTACATAAGAGTACTACAGAAATGGAACCTAAGCACTGTTGTCGAGTGGAGATACAGTGATACCAGGCCGCCAAATAAGATGATGCTATGTAATTTATTTTGGACTTTCAAACCTTGCATCGATGGATACCAGCATTGTAGGCCAGTGATTAGTGTAGATAGCACACACTTATACACGAAGTATCGTCATAAGTTATTGATTGCAGTTACTATTGATACCAATCAGCAAGTGTTACCTCTTGGTTATGCCTTAATAAATGAAGAAAACACATAATCATGGGCTTAGTTTTTGCAGATGCTGAAGCGACATATTATATGTAGTAGAGCATATACTTGTCTTGTATCCGACAGACATCCTGATCTTCTTTCTGCCGTTGAGAACATCGATGTTTTCAAAGCCCCAAGAGGACAATACTGATTTTGTCTTCGACATGTGTGTGCAAACCATTTAAAAGCTTTCAGAATTCGACACTTGCGTGATCAATGCTGGAGAGTAGGTGCTGAGAACTAAGAGAAATTTTTTTTTCAAACTTTAAACCATATAAAGCAGATTAATTTAGAGGTCTACAACTACTTGCAAGAAATTGATAAAGAAAAATGGGCTCTATCCTTTGACGGAGGTTGGAAATATGGTGTACTGACAACTAACATATTAGAAAGTATTAATGGGGTAATGAAGGGAATACGGCGGTTGCCAATATGTTCGATTGTGCAAATGACATTTGATCGGGCCGTCGCTAAATTCAGGGAGAGATTAATGGAGGGTGAAGTTAAGATGGCAGGAGGGATGAGTGGCCCACTTGGCTTGCAAAGACGTATGCAAGGGCAGAGCGTAAATCCGTCCGACATTTAGTGCAGCTATATGATCAAAATGCACAGTCGGGACGAGTAATCACAGTATAGGATAAGGGAAGAGGTGGAGGAAATGCACACGCAGTGGAGCTATGTAGTATGGATTGCACATGCAAGAAGTAGTTATTGCGCGGAGTTCCATGCTCACACGCAATAACTATCAGTAGAAAATATGGTGTTAATCCTAAGAGGCTAGTGATGCCATACTTTTTCATTGGTAGTTATGTATACACATATGAAGGGAGATTCAATCCTATTTGGGCCAAGGATTATTGGGATGATCCACCATTCGAGTTGGTCCACAACCCTCACAGGCTTATAATTCGTAGAGTTGGGAGGGACCCGTCTTGTCGAATACCAAATGAAATGGATTGACCACAATATCGGGCTCTATAGCAATCGTGGCAACAGGCCTAACGTTGATTGTAGTATTTAGACATGCCTTCATCCTCTAGCCGCCCTCATTATTTTCATATGTGTGTGTGTAAATTTTATGCTTTTTAGCAGCTCAACACGAAAGTAGTCCCTGAACCCATGTAAGTTCTGTATCACTTTTGATAATTGCAAGATATAATGTAGTTATTTTTGTATGCATATAAATGTTGTGTGTGAATGTTAATTTTGTAAGTTTTGTGATTACATATTTTGTATGTGTGTAAATGTTATTTTTCATCTTTATGTACATATTGCTGTTAATTCGGTGTTTGATTAATGCACAATTCATCATACAGGACTTTTTCACAATGGCTATGAGATTTAATCCGGGCCCATTTGATTCGAATTTGCAATACCTACAATATAACCATAGGTCGGAGGCTGTGTAGTTAGGAGATATAGACACTACACTTCGGCCATGGCACCAGACTAATGCACTAGTTAGGATTCCTGATTTTGAGGATCGGGTTATACTTTTGCTGCATCGACTAGGTTTCTATAGAGTGTATAGATGTGGACACGTAGCACTTGATTGGCACCTGATCACAGCGATAGTTGAGAGGTGGCGCCGTGAGACTCACACCTTTCATCTTGTGACTAGTGAGGCTACCATTACGTTGGAAGATGTAGCATTGATATGGCAGCTCCTAGTGGAGGGTGCCCCAATTACAGGGTTGACAAGCGTTGAACCATTAGTGTTTGGCAAGAATACTGTTTGGAGTATTTGGAGTTTGCACCCTTCACAGATGTATTTAGTTGTGCTACCATACCCCTCTCAGTCTTACTTCGAGAAGTCTAACACCAGACCCTTAATGTTGATAGTATAGAGGATGACGTGGCTCGATACACTCGCTATTACTTGTTATTGTTATTGGGATGCAGGATTTTTCATGATTCATATAAGAATCAAGTGAAGCTATTATACTTTCGCATGTTAGAGAATGTGAGTAGGGCTTAACCACATAGTTAGGGGAGTGCGGCATTGGCATACTTATATCGAGAGTTGCGCTCTGCGTGCATGCGAGGTAGACAGACGATAGCTGGTCCACTAGAACTTTTACAGATATGGACCTAGATTAGGATTCCAAGGTTGGGCCCACTGACCCGTGATTGTGGCCTTTATTCTGGCCCACTAACTGTGTTTGGTGATGTGTAATTACCAGCTACATCATTCGGAGCACGGTATGTCTCATCAAATTACATGCCTTTTTATACTATTGTGCAATTGTTATATTTAGTTTTCTTAATTATTTTCACATGTATATAGCTGGACCAAGTCAAGGATGAGTAACACATCAAAGCATTTCACTCTATTCGCATTATACGTGATACATTAGACGGTGAGACAGAGTCTCAAGTACGAGTAACTTTTGTCATAGTAAATATGGATATCATCTAATTCATGTATATTGTATCTTGTATACCATCAGTTCCATATATATTATATGTTTCATTTCAGTTTCAGTGGCGGCCTTACGCTGATGATGCATACTAGATGCTATCTGACTATTGTAGGCAACAATTGTGAACGTTCTGTGGTCCACTCATCTGCTATGAGATTATTGAGATGCACTGCATTGATTGGGTATTGAGACAATTCGGAATGCCACAAGGCATTCCTGATGATCCGCAACGGGTTTAGGATGCACTATATAACGAGCACAGCCGCGGGCGTCCAAGAACTAACGGGGCTCATCACCATGCTGCATATATTCAAGAATGGGCTAGCGACGATTATATCATAAGGGGCCCCATCTTCCTAGATACATGGGTGTCGTGAGACTACTTCGAGTGGTACCATCGAGTCACACATTAATTTGTTAAATTAAAAAATTAATTAGAATAAAAAAATAAAAAACCTGTATTTCTTATGGATGAATGAATTCAATGTAGTCAGAAATTCTGTTGGATAGATGTTTATTTTTTTGTTTTTAGGTGTATTTATTTTTGGTAATTGTTAAAAATAATTGAGAAAGTGCAATGATATAGTTTGTTTTTGAGATTGGACAAAACGAAAATTAACATCTATAAAACATTGGTTATGACTGGAAGAAACTTTCAATTCTAAAATATTATATCAAATGTTACACAATCAAACATACTATTCAAGAAAATTTTTATTTAAATTTAAATTTAATTTTTAACTCATATATATATATATATAACTAACTAATTATTTTTCAATCATTATACTTATTAACAATTAAATCATCCCCAATTTAACATACTTTTTAATATCATTTAAAAATATTCTAATTTTCAAACATTTAAGAAAAAGTCCTGTTTTTTTGGGATGAAATTACGGAAAAGATATTCTGTGATTAGTGTTAATAGAAATGGTTTTAAAAGGAAAAAAAAATTAATATTAAAAAAATACAAAAAATTGTAGATTCCGTGATCACTATTCATAAAATTGGCAATTTCGTGATCGCTGTTCACGGAGGCGGAATTCTGTACCTTTAACAGTTAAAAAGTCATGAATATTAAAAAAAGTAAAAATTGAAAATTAAAAAAAAAAACTACTCATAGAAATAAGATAAAAATCTATCCAAAAAGAAATAAAAATCTATTCACTATTGTCTAATTTTAAAAATATGGAAAATAAAAAATAAAAAATGTGAAAACAAAAAAACAAAAAAAAAAAGAGAAAAATGTGTGCCTAAGAAATGAAAACAATGAAAAATAAAACAGCAACAAAAATTAGGAGAATAAAAAAATAGAAATTAAAAAAATCATTAAAGTTAAAAACTAGAAAAATAAAAAAATATATCAAAACTGTAAACTCAATTCACGGTTTATGACAAATGTGAATAAAAAAATTCACGGAAATTAAAAAATGAAAATTTAATAAAGAAGGAAAAATAGAAAATCTGATCATGAAAGAAAAGGAAAAAAATATCTGTCAATTCTATAAAATATTCTTTTGAATGAAATTGAACTTTGAAATTGCATTATATAATAAAATATAATTAAAATATTTTAAATAATATTTCATTCAATTAATAAATAAAATGATAATGTTATTAAATGTTCTGTTGGGATAATATTATTATTTACATTGATAGAATTAGTTTGTAAAAAATGTCTATGTATTATTTCTGAAAAAGGGTTACTTGTTGAAATCTTTAAATCGAAAAATACATTTTGTTAAAACATCGTGTACTACTCGTTAATTTTGAATATTGTTCTTACACAAAAAGGAATTCAATATACAAATATCATGCAAAACCAAAGATGATTTCATATAGTATAATAAAATGAACAAATGTAAATAATTCCATTAGTTAAAACCGAAAACACATCATGTTTTAAATATTACATTGAATATTCAAGTCACATTGGATAATAAAAATGAACACATATCATGCTTTAACTTATTAATTTGGAGTATTGAAACTTTTTAAATAGGTTTGACCAACACTTTGCAACATTATTTAATTTCAATTTGTGTTGAATGAGTTGAAAATGTATAGTTGCATTTTATATTAAAGAATAGGACACAATTGGATACACTCACATAGGAGATTATCCAATTTTATATTAAAAGTTTCAATTAATTAATTATACTTAATTAAAAAATTTATTTAATTGAAATTGAGGAATTTATAATGACTATATTTGCTTTTGGAAAGAAATTCTACTTTAACATTTTATTGCTATTTTTGAAAAGTTCTTATATAACATTTAGGTTTTTCTTTTCTCAACTATTCTTTTTCTCTATTTTTAAGATTTTTGTCATTTAAACTTTAAATAATTTTATGTTATTCTTAAAATATATATATATATATATATAAACAATTATTATATAATATTATAATTAAAATTATGGCTACACACATGCATTAAAGTGCAATTTTTCACCAATTAGAAGTTCAAAGATGTAATTTTCTATTGAATCAAATACATTGACTATACACATACATATTCAAAAAATTTAAATTCAATAACATTTTTATATATATCAAAGTAGTATATTCACAAATTCAACAAATATGAATATAATAATATTTTTACATATATATATATATATATATATAAAATATATGCACACATACTCCACAAATACCTCTATATATTATATTATTTAATACAAGTTGTGTACACAAGTGCATATAAGTTAGAAAGAGCTGAAGATTGATGTTGGAATTGTCTTGAAATCTCCTGTGTAATATTGAAATTGAATAAATGAGAGGAAGTGGAGTGAGACGATGAAGAAAAAATGAACATATTTTGGCATATAACATGAACTTACAAGTTATTCTTGAAAACCAAACTACTTAACCCTTTTGCTACTGTGATGCAGATGAAAGAAAAGGATAAGAAAAGAAAAGAAAGGGAGAAGAGAACTCTGGTAGTCTGAAGAAGTGTGAAGAAGACGAGAATGGAGGTAGAGATTAAGATGGAAGAGAAAGGGTAATTAGAGTGGCAATGAGCGTGGTTCTTGTGATTCTGCTTGAAAGAGTGGTAATGAGGAAAGAATGAATGAAGAAGAAGAAGAAGGTTGATGATATATGGGTAACATCAAATGATAGTAATTTTTGACCGTGGAGAGTTACAGCATTTTTGCATTTTTTCTGCAGCATTTTTACCATTGTTTTAAATTTTATTTTGTTTCATTTTTATTTTCAAAATGTCTATTTTAATTTTTATTTTTTTGTTTTCCCATTTTTTGCTTTTTTCCTTTCCACTAATTTTTATTTTTCAAATTTTATTAAAATCGGACAACAATGAATAGGTTTTTATTTCTTTTTGGATAGATTTTATCTTATTTCTGTGAGCAGATTTTTTTATTTTTAATTTTACTTTTTTTAATATTAGTGGTATGGAATTTTGTGATCGTTGTTTATAGAATTGCTCAATTTAATTAACAGTAATCGCAGAATTGATAATTATTGAACAATGATTACAAAATTTGCAATTTTTTTTTGTTTTTTCTCTTTTACTTTTTTATTTTTTTAACTTTTTAAATCATTTCTGTTAACTCTAATCACGAAATGGCTTTTTCGGGATTACATTCCACAAAAACAAGACTTTTTCCTAAATGTTTTGAAAATTAAGATTTTTTTAAATGATATTAAAAAATGGGTTAAACCGTAAACAAAATCCCATTTTTTGTCGCTAATAAGGAGGGTCGATTAGACATTCCACCAGAGCAATGTTTGAGGGGTTTTTTTTTCTCTTTTTTTTTGTCGTTTCTGCTTTTTTTTTTTTTTGGGTGTTTCTTAATTAATTACTGATTATAATTAATTGAAGATTTTAATTTAAAATTATGTTTTTTATTTTTATTAATTTTATCTATTATTTGAGTTTTAAAATAAATTTCAATTTGGTGTTACTTAATTAGTTTATTATTTTTTATCAATTTTTTCCCGTATCAATTAATATATAAAATTCTAAAAATTTTTAGTTTATTGGTAAGGTTAATGTCCCAAAATTATTGAATCATTTGTTTGACTCCAGTTGATAATAATTAACTACAATTGTTAATAAATATAAAATGAATTAAAATAAAACGTGATTTTGATGTACTCTTGTACTATTATATATTTTGTAATATTTAATTTATATGTGTTTATACAATTGTTAAGTTACAAAATAATTAAAGACAATTTAAAATTTTCATAAAATTAAATAATAAATATTATTAATAAAAAAATAATTACATTAACTAATAAGGACTTGGTCCAAAACTTTTAGAAAAATAAAAAAAGTCATAAAACTAGTTTAGCTAATCATTTTTTATTGAATTAGATCAAAAATAAATTTACTATTTTTCCTACAAGAAATTAGATTTTTTTGGTTTTATTTTCAATCTAATTTTATAATTTTCAGAGAGACTGGTGTTCCTATTTATGAACAGATTTTTGTAAAAAGTAAAAATATGTTTGCATTAGTTGATAGGTATGTTCGCGAATTTGTTTTATTAGTGGTTTTCTATAAATTTTTATTCCAAAAATATTGAAACTTGAACTTTTTATTAGTTTCAAACTTATTCAAAATGTCCGTCGACATGTGTACATAATCAAAAAAATTTATTATTACTATTACAATAGAATGTTGGTGGTGTCGCATGAATATGGACATTAACAAATTCAAATAATAAGAAAAAATTAATCTAGGTGAAATATTTATGGTAAATAAATTATAATAAAAAAATATTAATACGAAACTAGAAGTATAAACATTTTAAAGATAAAAGAAAGACAAAGAATAATTTCAAACAATTATTAAATGATTTTGAATTTTATAGTGATTAGAATTATTCAAATTGTTACTACAAAATTTTGAACTTGATTGATTTTGAAATCCTCCTACCAAAATTCAATCTTAATATTGTGTTAGGATTCATGTATGCGAACTTAATGATTTTTAATCATAACAACGAATTTATTAACTTGCTAATATAATCTCATTGTGGTCCATTTAAAATCCAATTAAGGTGGAATAATTTCAATTCTTCCCCCCCATTTCTTTATAGAACTGTTAGGACAAAAGTTGTTTTACTTGAATTTGATTAGTCTTGGAAATTTCAAATTTAATTGAACTCAGAATTCTAATTTTAAAATTCTTTGAATTCAAGTTCAGTGTTTGACTTAACTTTCAGTTCTAGTTCAAATTCCCAAAATTGAATCAAGTCTTTAAATAACTGTATTCGAATTAAAATTCGATTGCCCCTAATCTTGCATCCAAGCTGTTTTGATATGACTAGACAGTGAACTCAAAACACATACGGCGTGCAGGAATCCAACTCCATTTGGGCCAATCAAGTCTGAATCTTGATTTGATGGGTCCTAATGATTCACTAAGGCCCAAAACGATTGCTTCAGCCATCAATTCAACGAGTGCTAGAGAAGAGTGGAAGAAGGATTCGGTGCTCCGAGTGGACACTTCTATTTCTAAGCTGATAGTGATCAAGTGGGATCGAGCCACCTTCCAGAACTCTCAAGCTTACCTTGTGTTTAAAGTTTCCGACTGTCTTCCTAATTAAGATACTTCAAATCACATGAAAGTTTTCATGTGGGTTTATCTAACTTCTGTAATCTGCCCTTTGGCACACCTGGCTTTTCCTCACTGCTGCTCACAAAGCTAGCAACACTTCACCACAAGTCTTAAACCCCAATAATATCTTTTTTAACGCAGTTATGTTGTGGGCTTAGGTTAGTGCAGAAAAAACCAGGAAAAATAGGAAAGAAAGAAAGGGGAGCTAGCCGTTGAGTTGGAGCAGCAGCATCGGTGAGGTTTCACGATAATGGGTTCATTTGTTTGGGTTCTGTTTGGAGGGATAAGGCAGATTTGTGCTCTTGAAAATTTGCATAAGCAGTTTTGTTGAAGTTCTTACTTTCAGGTAGACTAATCACCTCTGTAAGAATTTCTCTTTTCCTCCCCTTTTCAGTCTCCCCAAACAGTTCTCTAAATCCCTGAGAAAGAAACATGACAGCTTCAAGAAGCTCTGAAGAGTGAAATCTATCGGAATATAAAACAGCGCGTGGTTTCTCCACTTTGGAAAATTTTCATGTCCTTTGTTTGTCTCTTTATCTTGCAAAGGTTGTGAAACGTCTCTTCTGTTAAGTGTGAGCAACTAGTTTTTGACAAGCATTTCAAGATTGAAGGAAAGGTTATAGACAGGGAGAATAATATGATTACTTGTGATCATTTGACTGAAAATCAATTATCTGCTTTTCATTTCTTTTGTGGTCCGGTTTTCATTTGAAAGTGTGGGGAGGAAAGAAACCTGTACCCTTTATGCATAGCCCTTTGTAATTAGTCTTTGGCAATTGGCATTCCCCTGCATGTAAGAGCTTGTAAAGGCTCCAGAATTTTGAGTATAACCTCCTTTAATTGGACTTGAGATCGTGTTAACCCGAAGCCTTCCACCTCAGATGAATTTCTATCAACGGCCGCACCGCGTGCTCCTAGAGGCTCAGCCTGGCGGTCCGCCGCAGGGTGGCGGTGGCAGAAGCCACAGTGACTATGGGAGAGCGGTGAATTTTGAGACGAATGTGGTGATCGTTCTTGCAGCCTTATTGTGTGCTTTATTGTGTGTTCTTGGAATAAATACTATAATGAGATGCCTCCTTCAGTGTGCTTCGATGATGAGTTCAGATGCCACTGATGAAACGCCGCCACATGCTAGGAGAAAGGGGCTGAAGAAGGCGGCGCTCGGCCAGATTCCAGTGGTGGTGTATGGCTCAGGGGAAGGGGTCGGATCCACAGACTGTCCCATATGCCTTGGTGAGTTTTTGGATGGGGAGAAAGTAAGGGTGTTGCCTAAATGCTGCCATTCTTTCCATGTCAAGTGTGTCGATGTCTGGTTGGCTTCGCATTCCTCGTGCCCCACTTGCCGCCAGTCACTGGTGGAGGAGCAGCCGGAGTCCGGTGGTGAGGTGGAGGTGGTAGTTGACGTTGCAGGGAGACAACTGGGAAATGCATCCACAGGACATGGCGATGCTTCTGTTATTGGCTCTGCTGAGGAGATGGGCTGATATGCATTTGTAAATGTAGTTTTCTTTGATGCAGTAATGGTGAAGGAGATGAAAATAAAAATATGTGTGTTGTTTCATTTAAGTTTGCACCAGTTTTTGGAACTTGGCTTGTTCTTGTACTTGTGAATTCCACATCATTCTGAAGCAAATTTCAGGTTTCCCGGTTAAGTGCGATTTCATGCGTCTTCTTATTTATTTATTTAATGCCCATTAGTAGGCAATGAACAAAATGATTGGAAATTTCATGTAGTTGTCTAATTTTCGTACATTTGATAACTCAGTTACTAAGGAAAACAATTTTTCTTGTCCCATTAATGGATACACCCAACCATCAAACTAAATGAAAATTAGTAGGAGCTCAGTTCAAGTTGAGGAACAGTAGTTCATCCTTTTATTATTATTATTATTGTTATTATTATTCATTTTCATGGCCAAATGGAATTGTTACAAGTGGCAACCTAACTGACCATGCTAATCTAAGCACTATGTTCTGACCTTAAAACAGTACAAGCCTTGATAGATTTGAAAGCACATAGGATGGATGTGAATAAGAAGCATGTCATTTTCTGCAGTGGAATCTCAATTTGCTTTTCCACTCTGTCTTCTGCTCTTCAAGTTCAGACTTGGTGTGCTCCATGGGATTCCTGAAAAATTAATTAACTAGGAATTGGATTTGGTTCATGCTAGCGGAGGAGGATCATTCAACTTCAAGACATGGGTTTTTTTGCTGTTTAAATTAAAAAAAATTTCTACTTCAAAATAATTTACAAAAATAATTTATTACTGTGATTTTAAATAACGAAATTAATTTTCATGATTTCAAATCTTGATATTGAGCCAGTGATATTGTATCATGGAAATAGTCATTTTTGTCATGGAAATGTGCCTAATCTTTCCGTAAATTAAATGAATATTTTAAATTTTATATTTTATAAATTTGAACACAAGCGTACATAATTGCAATTATACATAGAGAATTAAAAAAAAATTAAGAGTACAAATTCAAAAAAATAGAATGTTAATTTTCAAATTAAAATTAATACAAAAAATAGAATTAATCACTATATAATTATAAAGAAGTTGCACAAGTAAATAATTTAAAAGTAAATGCAATAATGTAAAATTTTGTTGACAAAATTTTGTATTGTATAAAATATGTCTTCATTAAAATAATATACAATAATATTATTTAATAATAAATTTTTGTTGGACAAGTAAATTAAGAGAATTACATTTATGTTAATTATAATAATGATTTAACAATATTATCTGTTTTTATGCAACTAATATAGGTTTTAATTACAATCATATTTACATTGCTAATTTATAATTAATCGTACTTTAATAGGAGGTAATAAAATTAAATTTCACAAATATGTGCGAGTAATGAATAATAAAACATAATAATTTGAAAATAATTCAAACAAACATATTTATTCAAGTAACTTCTAAAAAACAGTACAATATAATCATATATGAATGTCCTATGTCCCTCAGTGCCACACTTGGGAGTGTGTTGATTTCTACAAGGTATCAAGTTAGGATCATATCTACATACTATAACGTGTCATTACGCAACGACGCTGTGGATTGTTCCAATGTATTATTTTGTTACACCTCCTCATGTGACCGATAGCTACTCCATAGAACATGTAATGGATGAAAAGTATGTCTATAATTCTCTAGTGTTCCAAAGTACTGCATGGGCATCCAGACCCGATTTGTTGAATAGTAAGGAGCTTGCATCACCTGTGGTGAATATGGACTTTGTATGGATGGATCTGGTGGAATATGCATGTACATATCATCATGCTGTTGTGGTGCAATAGGTGTGTAAGAGACCTGTACTACACCGTAAGCCGAAGTGGATGGTCTATCAGGATATGAAGATGCTGTAATATGAGATACAGAACGACATCAATTGCATTACTCTACTCTAGGCTTGCTCATGGAGGAGCGCATCTCTGTAGGCATGTCGTGTGTCGTAGGAGTGACATCCACCTTTGCATTGACACACAATCTCCTAGCCTACCTACACGACTGCTTGATAAAACCCATGCACAATGACTGGCATCGGCATCTATAAGGAACTACTCCATTTCATGGACCTAAAAATGGATAAGTGTTTCAATACATATTAAATTTTTATTGTCAAATAGACATAAGTAAATAATAAATATTATTTGAAATTACATACCATATAATCAGTCCAAGAACCATCTTCGGATTGAAATTCAAACTCTAAGAAGGCGGTCGGTGGAGTAATCATGTGGCGAGTGATCTGATAATATCAATTAATGTACCTACTTACTACCTAGGGCACATGGCTGTCGTGTCTTTGTCTATGCACAATCATTACTAGACTCCACCAATGATCTACGTATGCCTGATGATGTATCACTCAATCTTTCACCAAAACCCCTCCGTGACGGTCAATTGTGTGTAGGCGATTCTCAGTAAATCAGGGAGTAGGTGGAATGTCCTGCACCATCATAAATTGTCGTAGAATTCGCTCCAACCAGTGCATCTTTGCAATGTTATACAGACTATGTAGACTTAAGTATGTCTACATACGATATCCAAATCTCACTGGTAATGCGGTATACCACTCAGAATCATATGACTGTCAGTTAAACTACATATTATTTACAACAAATACCTATGATGATTATTTCAATCAAACATTGTGTTGGCAATGTGACATAATATATACTGTAATAACGAACTTGTGTGTGTGACTCAGAATCTAAAATCTCCAAAAAAATCCATACGCTGTGGCTACCGGTCTCAGTCATTTGTCTCCATGCATAAAACTATCTGTACATTTATAAAGAAAAGTAAAGGTAAAAAAACAATTATGTATTCTAGAGCGAATGATTAAAAAATTAATAAAAACGTATCAAGATCATTTGTGGCAACATACGGCGTTGCCGAAAGCTATTCACCATTAAGTAGACCTAGTAGACCTAGATCAGAACGGTGGCCCATAATTTGTGGTACAAGTCCTGATATTCGAGACCATGCTTATATCTGCATCATTAGCAATAGAATTACCATCACAATATAATTCATATTTGGAATCAAAATCCTATTATGCGAATACAAAGTGTGCAAAACATATCTGTAGATGAGGCAATAGGTCAGGAATAGACGAACGTCCTCTCTGGCAAGTAACACAAAGATTTCGTTATAGGCATGTCAAAACTGCATTACCCCAATTGTATCTGTAGAGTAGCCTACACATAGCTCAGCACAAATTGTGTGCAAACTCTTAATTCAAATCTATTACTATCAAGATCACTCAATTGGTATAATCTTGTGAAAAGTTGTATTAAATTCGTATCGTGAGAGATGATGTCTAATGCACGTGGCTTGCAGTCGTATATAATAAAATTTACATCTCGTAAAATAGTGTCATTCCAATAGAGTACGATTTGCACATAATCTCCACCAATCAACATATCTTTATAAAAACAAGTCACAAAGAAAAATATAATAAACTCCATGGATCCAATTATGTATTTAAACTACTAAATTATTTTTCGTATACTTCTACTTAAGTTAAACTATTCAGAGAATAATTTAATTGTTATAAAACGATATATAAAACTTATATATATCTTTAAAATAAATTCCATGTATTTATTATACGCATCATGCTTACTCAACTAAATTTATTAATAACATTTTCTTGAAAGTACATCTAATTTTCAAGTTGATTTGATTGTTATAAAATAATATGTAACATGTAAATAAATATTTAAAATAACCTCCAACCACTTTTTATATATTAGACTAAAATGTATTTTAAATTTTTGAAATAAAATACAAGGCAAATTTAAATTTTATCAAAAATGCACACATAAATATGAAAATTATATAATAAAAAATAAATTTCTGAATAATTTATGCATACATATCTAAGAATAAACTAGCCTACTAAATTATTAATTATACTTTTAATTAAGTCAAACTATTTAGTGGATAACTTAATTGTTATAAAACGATGTATAAAACTTATATAAATCTTTAAAATAATATATTCATTATATCTTTAAAATAAACTCCATATCAAACATTATACATGTCAAATAGTAAAGTAACTTATTAAAATTCTAATTAATTCAAATATGCATATCAAACAACCAAAAATACCAAAAAAATTAATTGCGACAATTAACTAAATTATTAAATTAATTCAAGAATATTTTCTCATTAAAATAGCACATTCACATATTCAATATATATAAATATGAAAATATTTATATATATATCAAAAAGCATACACACATAATCAATAAATTTATTTATATATTATATAACAAAAGTTGTGTATACACCTTGTTCATTAATTCAAATACAAGAGAAAAATAATAAAGTCAAACTATTAAATTATTAAATTAATTCAAGTACATTTTTCACGAAAACAGCATATTTAATTATTCAACATGTATGAATATAATAACATTTCCAAAAATATTAAAAATATAAACACATAATAAAAAAAATTGAAATTATATTATATAACAAAAATTGTACACATACCTTAGAACATAATCTAAAATTTTCAAAGTTGTATACCAAACATGGCCTTAAATAAAATTTGAAAAAGTAAATTTAATTTCAAATCAAACATTTCCTCTCGACAAATCCAAAAATTTTAATTGATATCAAACCAAATATAACTTCCAACAGTAAATTCAATCAATTAGACGATAATTTATTTTAACTAAACACCACTTTATATCACAAAACAATTGAATGGGTTTTTAATTTAATCTAAAAATAGTGTAAAAAAAAATCTAATCAAATACTATCTAAACACTTATATACTAAACAGAGTCTCAAACATATAATCTAAAAATATAAATAAAATTATGGATCTTAACTATAAAAGCTTTAAATCAAATGTAGATTTACTAAAATAAAAAAAGAAAGATTACCGTTGAATGCTGATTGATAATGGAAGAAAAGAAAGTTGACCGAAGAATTGCTGCTGTACAGTGAAGAAGATGGTGTTGGTGCGAGAGGGAGGAGCGACTGATGTTGAAGAAGATGGTGCGAAGACGGTGTGGTTGAAGAAGATGGTGCGAAGACGGTGTGGTTGAAGAAGATGGTGCGAGACTTGAGTTGATCAAAAAGACATTCAATGTGGCAGAGATTCCCTGCTAAGATCATTGACATTTTCATGATATGAGTTCCCGGAAATCATTTCTATCAAGTCGTATCATGAAATTTATTTTTTTTAATTGATTTTTGGAGTTTTCGAATTATATAAATTACTATTATCGAGATAATTCTATGATTCAAAACTATAGAAATTGATTTTCTTAAAATTTGAAATCAATTCTATGATTTCAAATATCGGAATTAGCTCAAATTCCATAACACCTTTCAAAACATGAGTATTTTGAAAATTTGAAAAAAAAAATTAAGTTAAATAGTTAAAAAGACCCGTTCAGGCATATCAATACCATCCACATCCTAGAATTTACATGCTGAGGGAAAACATTTAGGGGCAAACGACTTCCAGGGAATCAAAGAAAAACACTCATATTTCTTCAGATTTTGGCTAGTAATTTCTTCAAGAAACATTACAACTGATGTTTATAATGGTCGACAAATTTATTGAATGCAGCATTAGCAACACAATCCAAAGCCAAGCTTAGTAGTTCAGACAATATTGTTCTTCCACATTACAACTGATGTTTCATTTTGATAGCTCGACAGAAACATCAGTGGCCAAGGAGGAGATGGTTGTAGGAGCCAACTGATGTTCACACATATAATTAAGTTCATGTGTTTGTGTTGTGATGGCTATATATTCTCAGTCATGTTATGATGCATAGTATCAAAAATTGAATATTGAAAGAACTTGAAATGGATTTCGTCGCCAATGAGAATAAATATATAGCTTCTTTCAGGGGTTTGGTGAACTTGCTGCATGAGCACAGCTAGCTTTACCTATCAAGAAACCCTTCATTAATGAACAACTATCAACTTCCCTAATAATAATAATAAACAACTACCTCCCTACTGATGATAAATAGTAGCTGTATACACTCAAGCGTGCGAAAAGAAAATAAATATTAATGATTTATAGTGTCTTAAAAAAAATTAATTTTGAAAGAAACAAATTTAAAATTTCTCTTAGGGTTAGTTAAAAGAGATAAACAAAAAAAGAAAATGATATATAAGAAATAAAAGAATTTAAAATAATGATAATTATGTAATTTTATATTATGCAACTACATAACTTTACTAATTTAATGTATAATATAGATAGATGATGAAAATTTTAATTATACTTAAAGAAAGTTTAAAGAATATATTAAAAGACTAAAAGATGGTCACTCTAAGGTTCTCAAACATTCTAATAGAGCATAAATAATAATAATAATAATAATAATAATAATAAGATCGACAATGATGACAACCATGTGTTAAGAGATTGGGAATGATTTTGTTTGAAAACAATATTAGCTTTTATGTTATTTATGAATCTGATAGTGGTGTACAAGATTTGATTCAATCAATTTAATAATGAAAATTCAATTTGACGTTCAAATTTGAAAAGTTGAGTTTCAAATCTTTTCAAGTCAAACGGTTTGACTCAGACAGTTTGTTCTAGTTTGACAATTAAATTGACAGATTGATAGGTTGCAAGCATTAATATTATTTTAAAATAAAATTTAAATTTAAAAATTTAATGGTATAAAACTTTTAAAATTTTTATTGACTAATAAATTATATAAAAAATTGAGTACCAATTAAGTAAGACTAACATTAAGTTTTATGTTTTTACGTTCAACTTAATATCTCTCTTGCAATCAATTTCACACATATAAGTTTTTCAGTCATGTATTATTAGTTTATATTCAAATACGCTAGTTATAACTAAAAAAAAATTAAAAATGCTCATAATTATAATATAAAACAATTAGACAAACAAAGATAAAAAAAACGATAATATAGATATTTTAAAACGAAATTAGTCTTGTTATAAAATGAAAAGTCATGTCATAAAATAAATGTGTGTGAATAAAAAAGTGTTCTTGAAAAACATTATTATATATGTGTGTACATTACTAATAACTTCCAATCAAAGGAAAGGTGTAGTTAAATTTCACTGTCATATTTAACAATTCTTGTGAGTTACAACTTGCTAATGAAAAGGCACGAGTGTTGACATTTAAAAAGAAATACTGGATTTCATAGGAAATCAAATTACTAGTCTATAAATCTAAATAGTAAAATATGTAGACAAAATTCATGTATTTGAATTTTTATAATCAAGCAATTTACACAAGTGCAAGTAAAATTTAAAACAAATAAATTTCTGTTAGTATATTTTTTAATTTAAGCATCTGATTTTTCCTTTAATTTGGAGAAAGAGTTGAATGTTCTTATAATTTCTAAAAACGAGGACAGATTTGATATTTTTTACAGTTCGTTGAACTCCAAAAAACATTAATTTCTTAATTTATCATTACGATCTTTATTCAAACAATGAGATTTAATATTGTCTGAAGAACACAGTTAGGATAGAGGCTTTTGTACTTTAACCCTCTTTGAAATTGATTGAATTTTCAATTAACACTGGTTGCTGAGTTTAATACCACAAATATGAATTAAATATTAACATTTAATAGAATCCACAAAGAACTCTAAGAATGTTTAAGAACTCCTTTGAATGCGGTTAAAAACACTTTTAAACCTCTTCTAATAAGACTCCTTCATGATGCACGGTTGTTGTGTGTTGAAGTTTGGAGTGCCACGTTATTTAGAGTGATGGGGAGGCCTTACTTCCATGAGTTCTTGATAATATAATAAAATTTGATTGATCGATAATATTTAATTTTGACATAATTTTTTTTAATTGAAAAATTACGATTTGACATGTCAAACAGTCAATATTTTGCTTTCAAAATTTGAGAAAATTTGATTTACTTGTCAATTTAGCTAGATTTGAAATTTAACGCTATTTGATTGATCGACTTTACACTTGTTACAGTTTAATTAGCTTAGTATTAACTCATTATAATTTGATTGACTAACTATATTTGCATTAAAATGTCAATTCATTTTATTATTTAATTTTAAAAATTATTTAATGAAACTCTAAAAATATAAATAATTAATTTTTTGTACAAAAGGCTACATGTCAACATTTGATTTGACGAAATTTGCTTGCTTGCAAATGCCATTCAAAACTTATTCACGAAAAATTATATTTTCGAGTGAATAAATCTCCAAAATTTTTCTCTAAACTTTCTTTTTCTTTTTCTTTTTCCCTTTTTTCCGCTCCTGTTTTTTTGTTTTTTCGTCTTGGATTGGGCTTTAAAGAGTGTACACGCCCAGTACCTGACATTTGGGCTTGTCTTTTCATTTGGGCCCATTCCAATTCGAGTGTTCACATTTTCCCTTTTCATCCAACTTCAATCCGCTTCTCACTCGTGGGTGTCACGTGGCAGAAACCAAACCCTTTAGTGGGATTCATTCTCTTAGGAAGCCCATGAACAGTTGAACACACTTGGGTAAGATTTAATGATTTAGATTCTCTCAAACACAACACATTCCTCTGTAAGATCGGTGGTTACCAGCAAATCTTCAAGTGCGGGGAGGGGGCTGCTTTGTTTCTTTCTGGCCCCCAAGCTCGGCTAAGATTGCGCTTCACCTCTATCAAACGTCCTTTTCCTCCAGTGTTGTCACTTTTGCGGTTCAGTGAAGCGCCGCCGTCAGGAGACGGCCATCAATCCTCCGCCGGGTTGCAGTCGCCGACACTCGTGTCGTCGCCGCTGCCAGTCGCCTGTGTTGCTGGTTTCCTTTTCGTGCCACTCTGATTTGTGGTGGCGTCAAGATGAGGTGGCGCGGAGATGGCGGGCTGAGGGGCAGATTGATGACGGCGCGGAGACGCGACGGGAATCGGTGGTGTTAACAGGTGGAGAGAGAGCGCGGCGACTTAGGATAGAGACAATGAGAAAAGATGCAGACCGTGTTTGGGGAGGCTCTAATATTGCCATTTTGTTTAAGTGTGTTGGGCTTTGCATGGGCTTGAGTTGGCTAGCGTTTTCATGGGCTTGGCCTTTCTTTCTACCTTACTTTTGTTTTTTTTTTCACTTAATGGATATGGGCTTCTAAAAAGAAATGGGCTGGTAGGCTGGTGGCTTGGTTTGCGGGGTCTATCTCTTTAGTGTGTTCAAATTGGCTCCTAACTTTTAGGCCATGTCCAAGTTGGGCCTTGATTCCTCTCCATCGGGTTGGAAGAAATTGGGTCATTTCCCTCTCTTTTGATCCAAAAAGGAGCTTCAGGAGAAAGGTCAAGATTGGCCCAAGCTCCCATAAATAATGAAATCCAATTAAACTGGCACCTTTAATGATTTGACAACACTTTTTTTTTTTTTAATAATTTTACACTCCCTTTTTAACACCCTATTCTCTCTCTCTCTCTATCTCTCTCATATGTACGGTAGCATCAATTTTTTTATATAACTTTAATTTAATGAATTTTTATGTATTTTGACAATTTATACAATGATACATATTAAGAGTCACGTCTCCGTCTCCTTAATTGGTAATGAATATTTGATCATTCTTCATGATGAAAGGCACCATATGGAGCAAGGAACCTTTTCTCTTGTGCATACTTATCTAGTTAGTCAACTTGCAAGCCTTTGGTTAAAATTGATTGTCTAACACATGGTCTTAGGCGATTTCTTTTGGAAAGACTTTTAAGGTGTGAGTCTTGCAATAACTCATTATCATTCTTCCAATGACGCTACCCTGTTGCCTTTATTAGACTATTGTATTATTGATTGAAAGGCTAAACGACGGAGTCACTGTCAATTTGTTGGTGAGACAAATGCCCAATTTGTCCCTTGCAAGCACTTAGTTTATGTTTTTCACAAGCTCTTAGGGAGAGCTCATGTAAGCCAATCCTTGCGAGTTCTCATTGTCCAAATGTTGAAATTTTGATGCAAGAAGGCAACAAGTACCAAATTTGTCTTTCACTTATGTAAGCACTTATTTCATACTTTTCATAAACTCTAAGGAAGAGCCCATGTAGGCCAATTCTTGCGAGTTCTCATAACCTAATGGGTGAAAGTTTGGTGCAAGAAGGCCACAAGGTATCGTGTGACTCCTGCCTACAAGGAAATAGTACTTTCCATCTCAATTTGAGGACATTGAAATGCATGAACCTTGTGGGGGATTTATTAGAGATATGTCCTCTAGCACTAATTGTAGATGGGATACTAGAAGAATCATGGTTCTATATGTACTCTTTGACATTAATTAATAAAATTGTGATTTACCATATCAATGTTTTGGTAAGTTTGTTTATACACATGAATCTTAATTGGCGTAAAGTATTGCATATGCACATGCGTTGAGTAAAGAAGTCTTATTTATAGGAAGTTAAGAACATGGACACAAAGCTATCTTAGTACTCAATTGCTAAACTTGTCCGTGAGTCATAAACATTCTAAATGGGATTAGAAAGTTGATACGACTTGCACACCTTGTATTTTATAATGAGTGTCATGTTGTTCAATAAGAGATATTGAAAATATATGTATGTGGAAGTTCCATGGGAGAATGGGTATTCGGATTATGACTTGTAAAATGAAGCAGACACATAGAGTTCACTTTTAGTTGTTAATGTCTTACTTCATGATTGTGTTAAGTACGCGTGAACTTTAGACCTAAGATGATATGGTTATTTTGTACATGACAATTAACATGCCATTAGTGTATTAAGGGTCAATAGCTATCCTAGTATAGGATATGGTCATGAGCCCAACGTGTCATTTTTTGGATGTGTATGGAGCACATTTGTGTTCAATGAGGGATTTATCTTCTTGCAAATAAATAAGGCATTTACTTTATGTAGTTGTTGTTCTATGAGACAAAAATTCTTGATTAAGATAGTTTATGTTCAGAAAAGAGTTTCTAATAGAAATATTTGTCTCATTAGATAATGTTGACTGGTCATGTGACCAAATTTGTGAGTTTAACTAAATTTATAACTCTTACTTGGTTAGTAAAAAGCAAAATAAAAGATTTATACGACATGATATTCATGATCGGAATAGTTCATTGTGATTTGTTTCACTTCATGTTAATTGGGCTACGATATAAGCTGTAGGTTAGATGTTATTCATATCCTTTGAGCTACGTTCGTTGTCAATTAAGGATCAATCTAAAGAGTTACACACAAAAGGTTAGAATGCACGATGAGAGTTAAATTGGTAAGTTGCATATGAAGCTTGCGAAAATTTGTGAAATAATTTATTTAGTTGTAATTGGATTGAATTAAATAAATTGTTATGATGTTTGTTAACAATGAAATCATTAATTAAAAGTATAATAGGAATTTAACTCAATTAATGGAGATTAATTAAATTTAAAAAATTAGGCATAGATAGGCCTCAATTATTAATGAGATTAATAATTAATAAAATATATAGGCTAATATTATTACTAAGATTAATAATTAAGGTCTATGGGCCATGTTTCAATTAAAGGTTTATGTAGGAGGACCCATGGAGTTCATGTCTCCAAACCTTAGTATTTTAACTATTTAAAGGGTGTTTAAAGAGTTCAAGACACCTAAATTAGACACAAAAATTCATGCACCCCTCCAAACAAGAAGAGAGAAAATTCTTAGCTACATTCTTCCCTCCTTTTCTCGTCAAAAATTTATTCTAGACCAAAATATCTACACGAGCCATGCAAAATGAGTTTTGTAAGGTGTAGAATGAGCTCATTGTCGGGGTTTAAGAGACATGACTCAAGGATCACAAAAAAACTTGTTGGAAAATGTTTCCAAGAGGTACATTCCTACACTCTTTTGTTTACATGATATCTTGCGTGTTTTGCAACAAAAATAGACAAGTTTTGTTGTGTTATGTTCCTTTGCGTATTTATAATGTTTTCATGTTGTAAAATTTGAATTTTTATGTGCAAATCCAAACTAGATTTAACAGTGGTATTAGAGCCATTGTTTTCCTAACAAAACCATAAAATTTAATGTTTTTTCCATGATTTATGTTAGTTTTCGCATTAAATTTCATTAAACATATATTTGATACGTGTAAATTTTGTAAAAGTGTTTTTTAGATGTTCAAAATTGAGAAAATTGGTTAAATATTAAGTCTTGTGTGACAAAATTGAAGTTGCTGCAACTCTTATGCGATCCACTACTATTGTTGCAATCATGAGAAACATTCTCGCAGTTGCGACATGCAGTCTTGTGACCATGCCATTAGTTGCAGGGTTACATGAACCCTATGGCCATGGTTCATGATTGTGAGTGAAGCGATTGTCATCATGGGGGTCTTTTGCGCAACCGCCCACCATTTGCCGGGTTATATGAACCTTGCAGCTTTGGTTCATGATTGTGAGCTAAGGCTTATGATTGCGGGGTTCTCCCTCGCGATTGTGGGCGGATCTTTACGACTCCGGATTGCGGGCTTGAGATCAAGGGAATGGTTCTCGCGATCGTGAGCACTGATTATATAGAAATTTTTTCTTAATTTTATTTTTGAAAAATTATTTTTTAAGGAATGAAAACTAATGCATAAGATGTATATGTCATGGAAATTATCATTAAATGGAATTATTTGTTTATACATGTGATGTATAATTGTTTGGATATCTATTGTGACAAAATTCTGGACTTGGGACACTTGTGAATGAATGCATTTACCAGTCGTTTGGTTTTTATAGGTTGTATAATTATTTTTCATGAGTTGTTAGGGTATAAGCCTAAGTTTTTATTTTTATTACATAGAATAGGGATTCTTTGTGGTATGCTACATGCATTTGTAAAACATGAAAGGCATCAAAGAGTTGGTGTTCATGTGGAGACTAAGGAGTTGATGTCATTCGAGATTCCATGAGGTGATGAGCCCCATGAAGGAAACGATAAATACCAAGATGAAAAGGCATTCAAGAAATTTCTATGTAATAGTGCAAGATTTTATTCACTTGTGCACGATCGAATTTTTAGCTTAAATTGGATCTAAAAGTGCATAATCCTTCATATTTTTATTTTGCATATTATTTGTGATAGATGTGTAAGATATATGAAAATGGATTACATGCAAAGTAAAACTTAATTTACATGAACCAAAAGCTTCCTCAAACAGTATTAAATAGTAATGATAAAATTGTCAATTGAGCTTGAAGCCCTCAATGTAGCTTTCAGGTGTGATATCGTCACATTTGTAAGGTTACATTGCGACAATGCATTTATAACTTTG
This sequence comes from Avicennia marina, assembly GCA_019155195.1. Taxonomy (NCBI): domain Eukaryota; kingdom Viridiplantae; phylum Streptophyta; class Magnoliopsida; order Lamiales; family Acanthaceae; genus Avicennia; species Avicennia marina. The sequence goes on from CM032773.1 coordinate 9,360,926, forward strand.
AGTGCATTAGATGCGACATTTAAAGGATATTTCACCTTAAGAGCATATAGCGGGTGGGATTTAAATTCGGTGAATTGTTAGTTAGTGGGTGTGACTTAATTGGATCCATGGTGCTAAGATTTGATTATGTGAGGTATTGTTGGACTATGGGTTGAAGGAAAAGATTGGACTATGCACGAGATACGTTGGCAAGAGTTATCACTCATTGGGCCTAGCTTGCTAATATCTATATGTGTGTGGTATGTTATATCCAGTGAAACTTTAATCACCTACTAAGGAAGTTTTACCAATAGAATTTCCATTTTCTACTCGAGTGAGTGTAAGATTTGAAAAATCTAGTAAGAGGCCATTTTAATTTAAAACCTATAATAATAAATAGTAACACATGATACAACCAAACTAACAAAGTCTTGTTTATTTTTGGTAGTTTACTTTATAATTGAATAATATCTATGCCTCTTACAAAATTGTGTGACATCAACATTTTGATTGAGCTAAACTATGTCGATTGGTTTTAGAATTTGATAATTGTTGTTAATTTGGATCACATTAACAATGATTAGACACAAATATCCCACTAGCCCCTGCTGACATGACTAGTGAGAAGGAGAAAGCCACTTATAAGAAATGGGTGGAAGATGATTTGTGGGTCAAGAGCTACATATTGGTTGCTATGACTAATGATCTCCAAAGAGCACATAAAGGGATGGGGAGCACTCACGAGATCTTGTAATTCTTGTGAGAGTTGTATGATGGGTGGAGTCGTACTACATGGTACAGGGTGGTAACGTCCTTGAGTCATCGGACTTCATCACGGATGCAAATCTAAAGATGGATTAAATCCCACAATCATTTCCAGACTCATTCTCATAGTTTTTTATGAATTATTATATGATGATATTGAGTGCACACTAACGAGGCTCCTTAATAAGATAGTGATTCCATAAACAACTATGAAGGGCAAAGGGAAGGAGATCATTCTTGCTGCGTTTAACTCCTCTAGTGTGACCAAGAAAGAGAAGACAAAAAGGAAGAAACCTTCAATTCCCAGGGCCAGTGGAAGTGTCAAGAAGACTAAAACTCCCGCAGAGAAAGGAAAGTGTTCCATTGCAATAAGAATAGGCATTAGAAGATGAACTGTGCTGAGTACCTTAATAGCCTTTTGAAGGCACTAAGAGGTAAGGAATTTTGTGTTATATAAAACATCTTGTTCCATTAGTGTATTTTGTACTTCTTGGATTTTGAATTTCAATGCTTCATTTTATATTTATACTTCACATCAGCATGTGGTTAGAAACAGGACCCTTGAAAAACATAAAGTGGTGATCAAAGTGGGGAATGGAGTAAGTATTGCATTTACCACGATTAGGATCGCTTTAATTAGACTATCATCTAGCCATAGTATTATTTTAAGAGATTGCTTACTTTTTCTCAAACGGTTTAATAACATTGTTTGGATTCCTCTATTAACAAAATAAAATTATGAATTTTCTTTTAAAGGCAATGTGTGCAATATTTATTATTGTAATAAATTGGTTAGTACATCTTTTATGAATGGCTTATATTACTTAAATATGAATGATAGTATTTTGATTAATGTCATTTCAAACAAATATCTAAGGGATGGTTTAAATTCCAAGCAATTGTAACATCTTAGACCAGGCCATGTTAGGGACACAAATATTAGCAAATTGGTGAAAGATGTGCTTATTGGCCATTTAGGAGAGGAAACCTGTTTAGTTTGCAAACCTTATATCCTAGGCAAGATTGCAAGAAGTACATTTGATAGATATGTCAAAAGGACTACTGAACTGTTAGAGTTAGTCTATATTGACATTTGTAGGCCATTTAATGAAATGGCAAGATGAGGCTTTCTTTACTTCATCACCTTTACCAATAACTATTGTAGGTATGGTTATGTATACTTGATGAAGTACCAATATGAATCATTTGAAAAGTTCAAAGAATTCAAGGCACAAGTAGAGAAACAAACTGGCAACTATGTCAAGGCACTACGATCAGATTGTGAAGGTGATTAGATGAGTGCTGAGTTTTTCAAGGATAATGTTATTGTATTACAATTGACACCACCGACAACTCTTTAATTAAACGGAGTAGCTAAGCACACTATACAAATCCTTATGAGGACATGTCCTTACTATCACATATATTCTGAATAAGATTCCTCCTAAGTCTGTTTCCTCCAACTCGCATGAAATGTGAAATGGAAGAAAGTCAAGCCTTAAGGACTTAAGTATTTAAGGATGTTTGACTTATCTTAGGAAGACTTAGACAAACAAGTTAGATGTAAGGGTTGTTATGGGCTGCTTTGTAGAATATTTTAAGGATTCGATGAGAAATAAGCTCTACCTATTTGAAGATGATAAGATTGTTGTTAGATATCAGGCACATTTTCTCAAAGAAGAGTTCTTTTGATAAAATATTATGGGTAGAATAATAGTGCTCAAGTAAGTTGAGCATGAGAAACAAAATAGTGGGCCCATAAGGCAAGTTTCTATTTGAGAACAACCGTCTAAGATGCAATTTTTGCGATGGTTGGGTGGAATCTCTCGAATAGTAGAGAGATATGGTTATATTTTAGAGAATAGAGAAGTGTTGTTTGTAATGGGAGATAATGATCATGGAGAAAATTCGTTTACCTTTGAGCAAGTAATGGCAAACAAAGACTCTGCCAAGTGGTTAGATGTTATGAAATTCAAGATAGATTCAATGCATGGAAATCAAGTATAGACTCTGGTGGATCCACTTGAGTGAATTGTTTGTATTAGTTGCAAGTGGTTCCATAAAAGGAAAATTAATTCGACTGATAAGGTAGAAATCTACAAAGTCAGGTTAGTGGTGAAGGGCTATATTTAAAAGGAGAGAATTGACTATAAGGAAACAAACCTTCTTGCTAGTTGAAATGCTCAAATCTATTTAGACCTTGCTTGAAATAATTGCCTATTTGGATTATGAGATTTGATAAATGAATGTCAAAACCACTTTCTTTCATGGTATGCTTAAGAAAGATATTTATGTGGTGCAACTAAGTAGTGTTGAAGCCCTTAAAAGGTCCATTTATGGCTTTAAGTAAGCATCTTGGAGTGGAAATTTTTGTTTTGATGGTGCAGTTAAATTGTTTGGCTTCATAGAAAATAAAGATGAGCCATGCATCTAGTAGAAGGTTAGTGGCAGTGTAATCACATTCTTAGTGTTGTATGCAGATGACATACTATTGATGGAAAATGATATTGGGATATTAACCTCAACCAAGACCTGGTTATCTAGATTTTTTCTCTATGAAAGACTTAGTATAGTTATCATGAATATTTTGCTATATTTATTTGGCCCATAAAATTATTTATGGAATTTCTCTTATGTATGCTTTTAGATCCTGCTTCAACTGTGAGTGTTTCTGACCTATAATACATATTATTCTAAACATGTTAAATTACAATATACAATTTGAGGACACAAAAATGGTTCTGTACTTATTCAACATTTTCTTTCAATTAAAAAATTGAAAATCTCATAAGCTGTATTATATTTATATATTGAAATTCCATAAGTGATCATTTTTTTTAAAAAAATGAACAATACATTATCTTAATTTTACTTGCCAACTTTGTGATATACTAGAACTTTACATTAACTTTTTAAGAATTTAGATTTTATAAGAAAGTTTTGTTTGAATTTCAATTAATTCTACAACAGCTTATTTAAATTTGATAATTATTGAAATTCACCTTAAATCCTTTTGCACAGTAAAAAATTATCTAGGTTAAAAAAATGAGATTTAGAAGCATAATAAAACTGTCGTTTATTTTTTCATAAATATAAAGTTTACCATCTTTCAATTAATTTTAATCATACTCACACACATATTGATACACATATATGTTATAATTTAGTAAGTGATCTCCAACAGATATCACTTTATAAATATCCTCGTCAGTTAATTTATTTGATTATTTTTAACATATTCATGTTTTTATTTTCATATATTTAATAAAACAATGATGAAATTAAGTGAGAAAAAAGTGCATTTAAGTTCAGTTATAAAGTTTCAATTGTGGATGCTTAATATCATTATATTTTTATAGAAGAGGTTGAATAAGATTTTGATATTGTTTATAGTTTTACAAAAATATTTTTCATAAATTAAAAATGTTTAACAGATTTTTAAATTAGAAAAATAAACTATAAATATTACAAATATGTACATATAAAGTGAATATCCTAGAACTATTAAACATCATCTTTATTACCTATAGATATACACAACCCCTGTATCTCTTAATATCTTATTATTATTATTTTTTTTGTAAATGTTACAAGATGAATTATGAGCAATTATATAATATAGAATTAATTTGTAATTTGATTTCAAAAATAATATGAAAGGAAAACACTTAAAATATTTTATACATTCCACACAATATTTACACTAATGTTAACATGTAATATACCTTTAGCTGAAAAAATATTAATTTTAATGTTGATAGAATAACTACGTAAGTTTAAATTATTTTATTAAAGATTAACATTTTCAAAGTTTTATCTCTTACTATAAAGGACAAAAGTCAAGTTAGTAAATATATTGAAATTAAACTTCTTAGTTGTTATGAACTTATATATTCTACTCCCTACTTATCTTTTAAAAAAATAAAAAAAAAGTTAATTATAACTAAAAATGTATTGTATTTTGTATACCTTTCCAATAATAGGCGTATGTTTAATAATCGTATTTCATCCTCTAGAGTTTTATTTATCTTCTTACTTATTCATTTAATTTTACATTTATAACAAAATTTTGAAATATAGCATAGTTATAATGAATATTTTGTTATATTCATCATATCTAAGAAATTTTATTTATAATATTTTTTATTCTTGCACACATAGAGTGTACTTTGATTCGTAATGTGTCCTATGTTTATAATACATATTATATTACACTTGTCAAGAATAAAATATATAATAATTTGATGACATACAAAAGATTTTATAGTACAATATTATACCTATTAAATTAAAAATTTTATAATCTGCATTATATATATATATATATATTAAAATTCTTTATATCTTCATTTTTATGCATTAAATAATGCATTATTTTTATTTTAACTTGCAAACTTTGAAATGTACTATGTTTTTACATTAATTATGATTTTCCAGAAGTTAAATCAATGTTTTGTGGCACAAGTTTATGTATCTAAACTTACAAAATTTTACATATAATTCTAATCATGTACGCACCTCCACTAATTTATATTCATAGCTTCATCAATTGTTTTTCATTGTAAGTTTATAATTTAATATAGTGTTATAAATTTGAATAATAATAAAACTCTCAAACAAGATCCTTTATATATTATTTGGTATATGGTTAGAAAGACATAAAACAACTACAACATGTATAATTTTTTATATTTTTCAAATTTTAAATTTTTTTTGCAATAATTTGTCAATGTTTTTAATTAAGCATTCAAATTATGCATTCCTTTTGAATGATAATACACGCACGCACACACACACACACACACACACACATATAGATAAGCTACATATTATGTATGACTGGATGCATCATTTAAATGATATAACACAAGCACATATATGATACACACAATTCTTAATTATTGAAATGATCAACTTCCAATAAATTCCACATTCAATTTTTAAACTTTTTTGTGTAAATAACTGACTACTAATGTCATTATTTCTAGCATAAGAGACACGTACATATACATACGTGCGTGCACAATACTCGCCTTTCATAATCTTTGAATTAATCAACTTTCATAAATTTCACATTCCTAGGTTTATTTCTGTCATGAATTAAGTTGCGTGGAATTGATGACATTGACTTAGAATCGGATACAATGATACTTTAATATTACTAGATATACTTCTTGATTCTATTTACACAATTTGAAATTAGGCAAGTACACTTACTTAAAACTCTCATTTTTCCCATTATTTATTTCTTCCTCTTCTTTAACTTTTTCTTATTTATGTTTTCTATCAAATTTTTCTCTTTCTTATTTTTCAATCTTTCTTTATTTTTTTAAAAAATTTATATGTTTATTATTTAATAATTTTGTTCTTTTATTTAAAATACTGTAACAATATAATTTATAAATAATTTTGTGCATGCGGATGTGTGTAGGACTTGTGCATATTGATACCAAGGGACTTAGTTGCATAATGTAAAATTACTATAATATTTTTCATTTCAATATTTCATGTTTCTCTTTCATTTTTCATTCTCATTTGATTTCATTTTGTACTTTTTTTCTCATATTTTCCAAATCTTTTCATTTCCATTTACTCTCTTATAATTATCTTTTTTTTTTTCTTAAATTTTCACTACCTTTAATTTAGAATAATTTTACATTTATTATAGTTTGATATAATAAATAAAATTTTATAATTTATAAAAATTTTGACACCTGTACCAAATGTGTCTCTACTACTTAATTGTAATAATAAATCACGTAATTCAAATTTGTATCATGTAATTGTTATTCAAATTTAAACTAAGCATGTACATGTTCTAGGTTACACACACACATATATAGGTATTGAACTTGTTTATTTCCCACAATATATAATAAAGTATGAGGCCAATAAGTGGCTAGTGTTTTTCGAGGACTCATTTTCCTTCCTTTACCTTCTAATCTTATACATGTGAGATTATTGAGATATTGATATCCCCACAGTGAATTACGCGACTCTTTTCGCTTGAAATGATAGACATCTTTGATCATTTAATAAAGGATGTAAGAAATCATTTACCTCAAAGATTAAAAAATGAAATCAAACGAAATAATGACTGGAAAAAAGGTAATTTATTGAAAACTAACACTTTTTTTAATGCAATGGATTCATGACACATCATTGTAACTAATAATTCCAAATTTTAAATATCAAGTAAGGTTCAAGTTTGGCAATAATAGCTCGTGCGTGTGCATATAGGTAGATGTATATTTGTGAGAGTGTGTGTGTGTGTGTGTATAAGAATTAATTTAAATGTAAATAGATATGTGTGAGAGAGTGAATATGTAGAATTTTATTGTAAATGAAAATTTTGTTTAGAATTTTGTAAATTATAATGTGATGAAAATCCATGAAAAATGGACTTTTACATACTCATATATGGAAGTCTTTTTTATATTTGAGATATCTATATTATCTATACTATCAATTTATCTATCTGTCTATAAAAGAATGAGGAATAACCTTGGACAATTTTTAATTTGTCTGGTCGTGCTGTCAATTTTTCCCAACTGGAGGACGAGTAGGACGGATATGATAACTTGACGCCTACGCTGATGGTTTTTGTCTCCATCGCCAATCAACTACTCCGAAAGCGGAAAGGAAGAAAAAATTGTGCAAAGAAGACCTACCTCGCACGACTTTCAGTCTGGGTCACGGTACCACATTTTCCACACTGAGGGCCTCAATTTTCCTGTCAACTTATAGGTCGTACACGACTACTTGATGCATACGCTTGTTAATTTTTTTTTTGTCTCAACAACTGACGAATTACCACGAAAACAAACCTACAAAATTTAAAATATTTAATTATAAAATATGGACATTATGAAGTGTACCAAAATCATACGTTGTCCCCCCGCCATATAAAATATAAAAAGTATATGCATTCACAATTTGAAAATTTATAATTAACCAGGCATGTTAGTTGAGGTTATCAAATGCCAGAGTTCATTACCGATCATAGCTTTCTTGGATCGCTCTTCATGGTTTGCGAAAATAAGTTGTTGTTGGATTCTAGAATACGTGGAATCTTGTATCTTTTACGTTTTTGCACATGCATCAATTTGTCTTTTAATATGTTCATAATTTTAATAATTAAATATTTATAAAATTTATTTATAAGAAAATAGAATAAATACATAATATTAATCTAGGCGCAATGCACATACAGTTTGTTAATGGGATTAAAATTTTAACAAAGAAATGTAATACGAAATACAATGAGCCTTCACAATTTTATGTTGTTTGAATTCTAGCAAGATTTTACAAAACATAGTGGGGGGATAAATGAGATGTCATATATATATATATATATATATAGATATAAATGACTCATTGCCTTGTAAAATTTACTGGTGATTGTAATCATTTACTTGTAGTGAGATGAAGTCGAGAATGAGATAGTATTACACACTTAACAAAAATTACAAGTTTACTTTTTTTAAAAAAAGATAGAAATACACTTTACTTATTGTTACTCATACACCTAATGTGTATTTAAATGTGGAAAAATTAATGTGATGGATTTTTTTTAGAGGTGATCAGTTATATTTTTAATCCATTTAAAACTGCAAATTCAAGTATTTATATAACTACGGAGCAAAAAAAATGTTAAGTAGAAGCCTACAGCACCAAACATAGCTTTAATGTGCAATATACATAGACAACCCACAATATACATAGACAACCCACAAACTGCGAGTTACATAAACTTAACAAAATACCACACTAAAATACAACTTAGAATAACATAACGAAAATGCCACACAATTTGGTTCTTGTTACAGCCCCAACATTTTGCCAATAGTCAATTCTAGAAAATTGAAATAAGCTTGCCTCCAGCTCCTTTTGAAGACCAAGACTCCGATGAACCCCCAAAATCCAATGGCAAAACCACTTGCCACCACTCCATAAAAGTATATCTTTTCAGCTTTATCTCCCTCATTTGCTTCTCCTTTATTTTCTGTATTTGGAGATTTTGATGATCCTTCATTAGGACATTTCTTTAGCAACGGAGGTCCACAGAGTCCGGGGTTGCTATCGTAAATTGAAGGATCCTCAAGAGTTTGAAGTTGATTCCCTGTGGGGATCTTTCCTGACAAATTATTGTGGGACAAATTCAAGTGGCTTAGAAAATTCAAATTTGATAAACTTTCTGGAATGGTTCCTAATAAATGGTTGCTTGAAAGATCAAGAGATTGCAGTGACTTCAAATCTCCAATCCTGCTTGGAATTTTCCCTTTCAGATGATTGTGTGACAAATTGAGATTGACTAAAGGAGAAAAATTTGTAAGCTCTGAAGGGATCTCTCCAACTAGATTATTATTAGAAAGATCCAAATTAAACCACAATTGTAATTCTTTGTCTCCATATTCCCGTTCTAATCCCTTAATCACTTGGCTCAAACTCCAATAGGGATCGACAAAGCTCCATCCTTTCGAGATTGATCCTGATAAATTGCCGAGGCAGTGTGGAATCCTTCCCATTAGCTTATTATTTGCAAGGTCCATTATATGAAGGTTGGACAATTGGCAAAATGCGGGAGAAATGATGTCATGGAACTCATTATTTCGTAATCTAAGGACTTCAAGATTGAATAGATCCAACCCAATCCATTCAGGTAACTTTCCTCGAAGCTCATTATCTCCAACATCGAGAACAACCAAGTTCTTGCAACTTTTCAAAGTATATGGAAGTTGACCTGTTAGACTGTTATTGTTCAATTGTAACCATGTCAACGAGTGAGATTCTTCAAAAGAATTTGGAATGATCCCCGAAAGCTCATTGGATGACAATTTCAAAAGAGATAACTCTTGTAACTTGGCCCAACAATCTGGAAGGTTACCCGATAAATGGTTTTTGGAGAGATCTAGAATTTGCAATTTCTTCATTTCACATACTGAATGTGGTATTAATCCCGTAATATAGTTGCCAGATAGAAATAAGCCAGTCACATTGAAGTAATCAAGATGTTCTGGCAAATTTCCTGAAATGCCACAATCTGACAAATCTAGGTATGTGAGATGCTTTTGAGTTTGGAGCCATTGTGGAAATTGATCTCCAATTTTGATAGATTTCAGCGAAAGGTGATTTAGTTGAAATGGAGGCACCCAGTCAGATTTCACTACAAAATTGAGCTTAGTAAAAGTGTTAGACTCTGCGAGAAAATATTTTAACTTTGAGAGCTTAGCAAAGTGAGCTTCTGAAATTGTCCCATCCAAAGAATTAGAAGATATATCAATGCTCTCAATATTTGATAGTTCTCCTAAAGAGACTGGAATGTGCCCATGTAGTTGATTAAGAGAAACATCCAACCGTCTCAAGTCTGTCAAATTACTAAGGGATGGAGGAATGTGACCACTAAATGCATTAGTTGAAAGAACAAGGGCTTCTAGGGAAGTCATGTTTTGAAAAAAGTAGGGGAGGGGTATATTTGTGTCATCAATTCCACAATCCTCAAGGCTTAACATTGTTAAAGAAGGAAGCATCTTGAGTACCTTTGCTAGACGTTTTATTGGACTCAGGTTTGCACCACTTAAATCAAGAAGCTCCAGTAACGTAAGATTTGATGCCCACATGAGATCATCAACTTCCAAACCTGCAACGCCGAGATCAAGCACACGCAAGCTCGAAAGGTTGCCAAGATTGTGGGGAACAACACCACTGAAGTTTGCATACGAGAGATCAAGATAATGAAGCTGCTTCATTGATCCAAGAAAGGCAGGGATTGGGCTGAGCCGAAAGTTGTTGTAACTCAAGTCCAAGTAACTTAAGTACCTCAATTCCAGCAAAGAAGAGTCAAATCATTTTACCAGTTAGTTAGTTTGTTATCATGCCTGAGATAATGCCCGGGATATGGCCAGTTGTTGAGGTCAAGCATGATAACACGACTGGTGATATCGTCACACGTGATACCTTCCCATGAGCAACAATCACTGCCGTTCCATGACGACAATCTATTGGAAGGATCTGAAAGGCTTTCTTTGAACTTTAGGAGTGCTTTCCGCTCCTTCACAACACAACCAGTACCAGTTGTGCTTTTTCCATTAGAGCAGACCAAACTGCTGCATAGTCCATACTAGAAAAAATGATGAGAAGGAGAATGGCAGAAGGTAGCTGCCCCATGTTTACTCCAAAAATGAGTTTTGGAAAAGGAAAGGTGATCAAAGTGAGCACACCTTCTGAAGAATGAAATATATACAACACATTTTTTACGGTATAAGATGCACTCGTATATGATACATGCAGTTCTTAATTATTGAAATGACCAACTTCCGTTAAGTTCCACGCTCATTAATTCATTACGTGGACTTTGACAAAAAGAAGAGCGTGGAATGGACATTGTCTTAAAATCACACCGAAGGATACTCATTTTTGTTAAGACAGATTGTCAAGGAACAGCCAAATAATTACATAGTTCAGCCATCTGATTTGGCCTACATTACATTATGTGAAAATGCCAAAGGAATGAACACCTTACTTGTGAGTGAAACATTAAGCCCGACATTACAAACACGACAATAAACAAAACAATCTGTCACATAGATGCTTCCAATCTTGGTATGATTTGATTTAATACAATCTAAAAAAAATGAGTTCTAATCAAATTGACTTAATTTTCAATAAAAACACACTAAGTGAAACGACCTCTAAATATTGTCTTTTAAACGATATACATAGTTAGGAAGAGGATATGGCAGAAGGGAATATTGAAACTGTCATCCTAGCATTTTTTTCTTTTCAGGCGTTGCTAAGCATTTCAATATACTCTACTAATAAATCTATCAGATATTCCCTACTGTAAACATATTTATCTGTTAGTTTTTGTTTAATGACATATACAAGATAGTGGTCACGTCTATCTCTATTAATTGTGAAATTAATCATCCAAAAAATTCCACACCCATCAATTGGAGATGTGGACTGGAGTAACACCTTTGTGCTTCGGGTCAAGTTTAATCAGCTCGGATTCACATTGACTTTCCACTGTCCATGTATGTATATGTATGTATGTATCTTTCGGTCTATATATGTCTTATAATATGAAAATTATGAATAATTTGGTATGGAAAATAGTACTATTGTTTGCAAAAAATAACAAGTAGTTTACTTTTTTGGGAACTATAATAACGATAATGATTTACATTGTTTTATGCATTTTTTAAATTTTTTTGTGTAAAATAAATGATTAATGATATCTTTGTTATTTCTAGTATAAGAGATGTATATACACGTGTATGCACTGTACTCGCTTCCGGTAATCATGGAATTAATCAAATTCCATCAATTTCAGACTCCTTAATTTATTCTTGTAATGAATAAGTAGTGTGGAATTGAGATTCACTTTAAATCGTACTATATTATAATATAAGTATTATTAAGAATACAAGTTCATTTTAATTAAACGACATGCAGTAACATAAGTACGCTTATTTAAAACTCTTATTTTTTCTCTATTACTTGTAAGATACACGAACGTTGAGCATGAACAAATTATATTTATTTTAATTTATTTTTAAAAATAATATTTAAAAGTATTTCAGTGTAAATATTATAAACGGATTAAAGATTAAACTTTGAGGATATGTGAATAAATAAAAATGTATTTTACAGACATTAATATAACTATCACTTCGTTTGTTTTATTAAATTTTTCAATATCTTAATCAGTATTTACTAAAATATTTTTAATTTTGTACTTTTTTTTTTGTAAATGTCATCGTGCGGTCGTAGCAGATGGAGATAGTGGCCTATTAAAATATTTCATCCATTTAACTTTAAAATTTAAAATAATTAATATTTATTTTTAATGTTATCTAGATAATAAACTTCATTTGTTCTTCTTCTTCATATATAAAATTATATTTTAATTTCATAAAATGTTAATAAATTTAAATGTATTTTTTTGTTATTTTTGAAATATAATATAATCATGACATTCTAATCTTTTAGAAGCAAGAGCGCAAAACAATTAAATTTGAATATTAACATCTAAAATTAATCTAAAACATATAAAATAACAGAAAAATAAAGTGTTATAAAAATAAATTAGAAATTAGTCAAAGAAATAATCTTCAATTTATTTCATAATTTGGTACACTAAATTTTGTGCTTATATATTATTATTTTTTATAAATTAAAATACAAATCCTACAAACTCTAAAATTAAAATTATTTTTATTTTTAGTTTTAAAAAATCACATTTATTCATAGAGGGGGTTAAACATGATCTGATATGCTTTCAATTTTCACAGAAACATACTTCTTAAATTAAAAAGAAGTGATAGATTTTAAATTAGAAAAAGGATACCAAAATTACAAATTTACACTTGTAAATTGAATACGAAATGAATATTTTGGAACCAAAAAAACAGCACTTTTATTATTCATATATATGCGATGCTTGTGTCTCCTAATGTGTGTGCGTGCGTGTGTTCATACATAATTTTTTGTCTGAATTAGAAGTAAAATATTCTTTTCCTTCTGTTTGTTTGAACGCTAAAAGATGAATTATATACAATTATGCAACATAGAATTAAATTTCAATTTAATTTTAAAATTTTTATCTAAGAAAAATACTTACAATTTCATTACCAGACATGCTAACTTGGCGCCTACGCTGATGGTTTTTGTCTCAATCACCAATTAACTACTACGAAAGCAGAAAGCACGAAAAAATTGTGCAAAGAAGACCTACCTCGCACGACTTTCAGTCTGGGTCACGGTACCACATTTTCCACACCGAGGGCCTCAATCTTCCCGTCAACTTATAGGTCGGACACGACTACTTGATGCATACGCTTGTTCTTTATTTATTTATTTATTTATTTTTTGTCTCAACAACTGACGAATTACCATGAACACAAACCTACATAATTTTAAATATTTAATTATAAAATATGAACATTATGAAACAATATTGTTACTCTTTGCATACAATATGGTATGAAACAATATTGTTACTCTTTGCATACAATAACTATTAGTTTAGTTTTTTACAACAATAATAACGATAATAATTTAGAATGTTTTATGCATTTTTCCAATTTTTTGCATAAAATAACTAACTAGCAATATCATTGTTATTTCTAGCGTCAGAGACACATACATATATGCGTGTGTGCACAGTACCTGCCTTTCATAATCTTTGTATTAACTTTATTTATTCCCGTCATGAATTAAGTTGCGCGGAATTGACATTGACTTAGAATCGCACAAAATGATACTTTAATATTGCTAGATATACATCTTGATTCTAATTACTCTTATTTTTTCTATCATTTTTTTCTACCTTTCCTTTTAACTTTTTCCTATTTATGTTTTCTATCAAAGTTTTCTCATTTTTAATTTTCCAATCTTTCTTTATATTTTTTTAAAAAATTATATGTTTATTGTTTAATAATTTTGTTCTTTTATTTAAAATACTGTAACAATATAATTTATAAATAATTTTGTGCATGCTGATGTGTGTAGGACTTGTATATATTGATACCAAGAGACTTAGTTGCACAATGTTAAATTACTATAATATTTTTCATTTCAATATTTCATGTTTATATTTCCTTTTTCCTTAAATTTTCACTACCTTTAAGTTAGAATAATTTTACATTTATTATAGTTTGATATAATAAATAAAATTTTATAATTTATAAAAGTTTTGACACATATACCAAATGTGTCTCTACTACTTAACTGTAATAGTAAATCACGAAATTCAAATTTGTATCTGTAGACAATTAAAATATCTATCCAGTTAAATGTCGTCACATGATATTAAATGATTAATTTATTTAATTATTTATATTTTAGGAGTCAAATAAATATAATTTCTAAAATTAAATAATAAATAAATTAACATTTTTATTATCTATTTAAATCACGACAAGTGGGCCAGTTATGTCACGCCACGTGTCAAGTCTTGTAAATTTAGAAGGAGAATATTGTTGATTTAGCAATTAATTTGCAATCATCCAATTAAAGGAAGCGATGCCAAATCAAATATACTCGGCCAATCAGACTTCGCCACATCGCTTGTCAAATATGACAGTTAAGCCTTCGCCACCCCTATAAATAGGGATGGCATCTACAAATCAAGGGGAAACAAGAAGAAGAAGAAGGACGACGACAACAAGAACAAAGCAACCAAGCAACGAAGAACAATAAAGTTGAAGAAAGAGCAACCAACAACCAAGCAACGAAGAACAACAAGAGCTGAAGAAAGAGCAACAAGCAACCAGCGACAGCAACAACAAGAATTCTTCGAAGAAAAGGACTTCAAGTGAAGAAACATTCAAGGAGGAATTCAAATTCTCTTCACCAACTTCAAGAAATTCAAAGAAGTTCGTCATCAAATCCAAGGCGTTCTTCACAAAAACCCATCAAATTTTGGCGTTTGATCCACATTCAAGGTGCTAAATCAGTGAATTAACGTTATTGAAGGCTCCGGTCAACATCAAGGAGGATCAAAGCTCAAAGCTCAAAGCCCCCTCAGTTTCAACTGGGTTCTTCAATTAAACATTCAAGCCAATGGTTCGTGAGAGAAGAATCAGAGGATCAAGTTAGAGATTGTACCCACAAAATTCATTTGATTCAAGTCAATTGTACTTGTACAAATTTCTTGTTAATAGAAATTCAAATTGCAAGAATTTTGTCCTACAGTATCATGTAATTGTTTTTCAAATTTAAACTAAGCATGTACATGTACTAGGTTATACACACACGTGTATATGTATTGAACTTGTTTATTTCTCACAATATATAAAAGAGTATGGGGCCAATTAGTGGCTAGTGTTTTTTGAGGACTCATTTTCCCTCCTTTACCTTCTAATCTCATACATGTGAGATTATTGAGATATTGATATCCCCAAAGTGAATTATGCAACTCTTTTCGCTTGAAAATGATAGACATCTTTGATCATTTAATAAAGGACGTAAGAAATCATTTACCTCGAAGATTAAAAAATGAAATCAAACGAGATAATAATTTGTTTTATGGTGCAAATATATATCTATATATATATATATATAAATGTACGTATGTATGTACATGTGTAAGTAAATATAAATATGAGTGTATATATATGAATTAATTTAATTATAAATAAATGTAATGATCGCATTTTGAATATTTGTGTATATGTGTGAGAGAGTGAATATATAAAATTTGAACGTAAATAAAAATTTTGTTTAGAATTTTGGAAATTATAACGTGATGAAAATCCATGAAAAATGGATTTTTAGAAGAAATTAATTTTATATAACAGTAGATTTTGAGACCTATCTAATCGTATATGATAAGATACAGTAAGGATTTCATATGAAAATTTTATTCATTTTTAAGTTAATCACTATATAAAATTGTAAACCTATAATAAAAAATTAACTGATGAATCACTGTATTACTTCGTTTCAATATAAGAAAAATATTTTTGTAAAAACAGAAAGGCTGTGTTTGGGAAAAGGGTTTTGTGAAAAGATGAATTACCCTGGACAATTTTAATTTGTCTGGTAATGCTGTCAATTTTTCCCTAACTGGAGGACGAATAGGACGGATATGATAACGTGACGCCTACGCTGATGGTTTTTGTCTCAATCACCAGTCAACTACTCCGAAAGCAGGAACGACGAAAAAATTGTGCAAAGAAGACTTACGTCCCATGACTTTCAGTCTGGGTCATGGTATCACAGTTTCCGCACCGAGGGCCTCAATTTTCCACTCAACTGAACTTGATGCATACGCTAATTATCTTTTTGTCTTAACTGAAAGAAGAAAATATATCAAATTTTTAAATTTCATATTTCTTTTGAAAATGTAAGCCCTTATTTTGTAACACTTCTAGAAAACTTAAATTTTATGTTTTATTTCAATATTTCATAAAGTTAAAAAATCTTTAGTTAATATTCAGAGAATATATATTTTGAAATAATTTTATTTTTTTAATCAATATTTCCCACAGTAATGTAAAGAAGGAGATTAATAAAATAATGTTTTTTACTTGATTTTATATGTAATAAAATACGAACATTACGAAATATAGAGTTTCCAAATTGAATTATTCCAAGTTTCCTTGGTTGAATTCGTGACGTCTTTACTAACCCGGCGTGTTAGTTGAGGCCATCGAATGCTAGAGATCTTCCCTAATCGTTAGTTTCTTGGATCATTCTTCATGATTTGCATAAACAGGTTGTCGTTGGGTTTTAGCATACGCGGAATCTCGTGATTTTTACACTTTCACACGCATCAATTTGTCCTTTAATATGTTCACAATTTTAATAATTAAATGTTTATAAAATTTATTTTAAAGAAAATAGAATAAAATAAATAATATTAATCTAGGCACAATGCACGTACACTTTATTAATGGGATTAAAATTTTAAAAAAGAAATATAATACGAAGTACAATGAGCCTTCATAATTTTATGTTATTTTGAATTCTAACATAGAATTACATTTACATAAACCAGACAAATAAGATTTTACAAAACATAGTGGGGGTGAGATGTCATATATATATATATATATATATATATAAAGATAGATAGATATAGATGTAAATTACTCATTGCCTTTTAAAATTTATTGGTGATTGTAATCATTTACTTGTACTGAGAAGAAGTTGAGAATGAGATGGTATTACACACTTAACAAATATTACAAGTTTACTTTACAAAAAAAAAGATAGAAATACGTTAACTTATTGTTACACATGCACCTCATGTGTATTTAAATGTGGAAAACTTAATGTAATGGATTTCTTTTAGGGGTGATCAGTTCTATTTTTAATCCCTTTAAAACTGACAATTCAAGTATTTATATAACTATATAGCAAAGAAAATGTTGAACTAGAGGCCTACAGCACCAAACATAGCTTTAATGCTGCAATATACATAGACAACCCACAAACTACAAGTTACATAAACTTAACAAAATACCACACTAAAATACAACTTAGAATAACATAAAAGAAAATGCCACACAACTTTCTTCTTGTTAACTCGTAAACTCAGTGAGCTTGTAGCCCCAACATTTTGCCAATAGCCAATTCTAGAAAATTGACATAAGCTTGCCTCCAGCTCCTTTTGAAGACCAAGACTCCGATGAACCCCCAAAATCCAGTGGCAAAACCACATGCCACAACTCCATAAAAGTATATCTTTTGAGCTCTCTCCCTCATCTACTTATGCTTTATTTTCGGTATTTGGAGATTTTGATGATCCTTGGTCAGGAGATTTGTTCAACAATGAAGGCCCACAAAGTCTCGGGTTGCCTTCGTAAATTGAAGGGTCATCTAGTGTTTGGAGTTGTTTCCGTGTGGGGATCTTCCTTAACAAATTATTGTGTGACAAATTCAAGCAGCTCAGAAAATTCGAATTTGATAAATTTCCAGGAATGATTCCATTCAAGTTATTGCTTGAAAGATCAAGAGATTCCAATGACTTCAAATCTCCAATCTTTTTAGGAATTTCCCCTCCCAAATGATTTTGTGACAAATTGAAATTAATTAAGATAGACAAATTTGTAAGCTCTAAAGGAATCTCTCCAACAAAATTATTATTGGAAAGATCTAAATTAAACACCAATATTACTTGTTCCAATATATATTCCAGTTCCAGTCCTTTAATCACCTATCTGAAACCCTCAAAATCGCCAATAAAAACAAATCTTGGTGTGAACAAGCCTGATAAATTGCTAAGGCAATTTGAAATCCTTTCCGTTAGCTTATTATTTGCAAGGTCCATTATGTGAAGTTTGGAAAGTTGGCAAAATGTTGAAGACATAATGCTATGGAACTCATTGTTTTGTAATTTAAGGACTCTCAGACCAAATAGATATAAACCAATCCATTCAGGTAACTTTCCACTAAGTTTATTATCTGCAACATCAAGAAAGGACAAATTTGTGCAATTTTTTAAAGTATATGGAAGTTGATCAACTAGACTATTGTTATTCAATCGTAATAATACCAACGAGTGAAGTTCTCCAAAAGTGTTCAGAATGATCCCTGAAAACTCGTTGGATGATAATAACAAAGCCATTAACTCTCATAAATTGGCCAAACAGTGTGGAAGATTACCTGATAAATGGTTTTTGGAGAGATTAATAATTTGCAATTTCTTCATTTCACACAAGGAATATGGCATTGATCCCGTGATATGGTTGTTAGATAGAGATAATTCAGTCAAATTAAAGAAATCAAACCAGATTGGCAGATTTCCTGAAATTCCAGAGTCCAACAAATCAAGATGAGTGAGATTTTTCTGGGTTTGAAGTGATTGTGGAAATTGACCTCTAATTTTGATGGAGTTTAGCAAAAAGAAATTGTAGTTGAAATGGAGGCACCCAAGTCGATTCCACGACAAAACTGAGCATGTTAGACTTTGCGCCAAAATATTTTAATTTCAAGAGCTTAGCAAAGTGAGCCTCCGAAATTGTGCAGTCCAAGGAATTAAAAAATATATTAATTAGCTCAATATTTGATAGCTGTCCTAAAGATATTGGAATGTACCCACTTAGTTGATTACCAAAAAGATCCAACTCTCTCAAGGCTGTCAAATAACCGAGTGATGATGGAATGGGACCACTAAATGCATTTTCAAAAGATCAAGGGCTTTTAGGGAAGTCATGTTCTAGAAAAAGCAGGGGAATTGCCCATGAAATGAATTGTAGCTCAAAGACAGGTACTAAATATTATTGGGTAGTGGAGAAGAATTAACATATTCATGGAGGGGCATATTTGTGTCATCTATTGCACTCTCATTTAGGTATAATGCCATCAAAGAAGGAAGCATTCCAAGTACCTTTGCTAGATCTTTAATTCGACTCAAGTTTGTGCTACTCAAATCAAAGAGCTCTAGTGAAGAAAGATTTGAAGCCCACGTGAGATTGTCTACTCCCACATTTTTGAGATGAAGCATGCGCAAGCTCTAAAGGTTGCCAAGACTATGTGGAACAACCCCATTGAAGTTTGCAAAAGAAAGATCAAGATGATGCAACTGCTTCATTGATCCAAGAAAGACAGGAATTGGGCTAAGCTGAAAGTCATTGAAACTCAAGTCTAGATAGCTCAAATACCTCAATTCCAACAAGGAAGAATCAACCATTTTACCAATCAATTAAGTTTCATACCCCCTATTGTTGAGATCAAGCACAATGACATGACCAATGATATTGTCGCACGTGACACCTTCCCATGGGCAACAATCACTATCGTTCCATGACGACAACATATTGTTAAGATCTAAAAAGCTTTCCCTAAACTTTAGGAGTGCTTTTTGCTCCTTAGCAACACAACCAGAACTAGTTGTGCTTTTACCATGACAACAAATTGATGCATAATCCATACTAGAAAAGATGATGAAAAGGAGAATGGCGGTAGATACCTGCCCTATGTTTACTCAAAAAATGAATTTTCGAAAAGGAAAAAGAATCAAATTAAGAACACCTCCCAAAAACGAAGTATATATAAGTTTATATATTTTTCATAACTAGATATGCCCTCTTTATGATATAAGAGATACATATATATATATATATACATATAATTGTTAATTATTGAAATGATCAACTGTCATTGATGAAACAGTGTGGAAGATTAACTAATAAATGGTTTTTGGAGAGATCAATAACTTGCAATTTCTTCATTTCACACAAGGAATATGGCATCGATCCTATAATATGGTTGCTAGATAAAGATAATTCGGTCAAATTAAAGCAATCAAACCATTTTGGTAGATTTTCTGAAATTTCAGAGTCCAACAAATCAAGATGAGTGAGATTTTTCCGGGTTTGAAGCCATTGTGGAAATTGACCTACAATTTTGATGGAGTTTAGCAAAAGAAATTCTAGTTGAAATGGAGGCACCCAAGTAAATTCCACTACAAAACTGAGCATGTTAGACTCTGCGCCAAAATATTTTAACTTCGAGAGCTTAGCAAAGTGAGCCTATGAAATTATACCATCTAAAGAATTAAAAAATATATCAATTAGCTCAATATTTGATAGCTGTCCTAAAGATATTGGAATGTGCCCGCTTAGTCGATTACCTAAAAGATCCAACTCTCTCAAGGCTGTCAAATTATCGAGTGATGATAGAATGGGACTACTAAATGTATTTTCAAAAAGATCAAGAGCTTTTAAGGAAGTCATGTTCTAGAAAAGCAGGGGAATTCCCCGAAATGAATTGTAGTTCAAAGACAAGTACTGAATATTATTGAGTAGTGGGGAAGAATTAACACATTCATGGAGGGGTATATTTGTGTCATCTATTGCTCTCTCATTTAGGTATAACGCCATCAAAGAAGGAAGCATTCTAGGTACCTTTGCTAGATCTTTAATTCAACTCAGGTTTGTGCCACTCAAACAAGGAGCTCTAGTGAAGAAAGATTTGAAGCCCACGTGTGAGATCGTCTACTTCCACATTTTCGAGATGAAGCACGTGCAAGCTTAAAAGGTTACCAAGACTATGTGGAACAACCCCGCTAAAGTTTGCAAAAGAGAGATCAAGATGATGCAACTGCTTCATTAATCCAAGAAAGACAGGAATTGGGCTAAGCTGAAAGTCATTGAAACTCAAGTCCAGGTAGCTCAAACACCTCAATTCTAACAAGCAAGAATCAACCATTTTACCAATCAATTAAGCTTCATACCCCATATTGTTGAGATCAAGCACAACGACATGACCAATGATATTGTCGCACGTGATACCTTCCCATGCGCAACAATGACCGCCGTTCCATGACGACAACATATTGTTAGGATCTAAAAGGCTTTCCCTAAACTTTAGGAGTGCTTTTTGCTCCTTTGCAACACAACCAGAACTAGTTGTGCTTTTATCATGACAACAACCGATTCATAGTCCATACTAGAAAAGATGATAAAAAGGACAATGGCGACAAATACCTTCCCCATGTTTACTCAAAAAATGAATTTTTAAAAAGGAAAAACAATCAAATTAAGAACACCTCCCAAAAACGAAGAATATATAAGCTTATATGTTTTTCATAACTAGATATGCCCTCTTTATGATATAAGAGATACATACATATATATATATACATACAATTGTTAATTATTAAAAGCCGTTAAGTCTCACACATTAATTCATTTTGACAAAAGGAATATTGGAGTGTGGAATGGACATTGACTTCAAATCAACACCAATGGATACTCATATTTGTGTCGAGAAAAAAAAAATATTTGTGTCGAGAAAGAGAATGAGGAGAAAAGGTAATTACATAATTCGGCCATCTAATTTTACCTACGTCACATTAAAAATATTCCCGAAGGACTAAACCTCATTTTTTAAATGAAACGTAAAGCCTTACATTAGAAACAAATCACATAGATACTCTTGATATGATTTGATTTAATATATAATTAACTCTAATAAACTTAAATTCTATCCAATTGATTTAATTTTCAACAAAAAATACATTTAGTGAAACAACCTCTAAAATATTACCTTTTAAACTATATAGAGAGCTAAGCAGAGGACATGCCAAGACGGGATGTTGAAATGGTCATTCTTGTACTCTCGGCTATGTTGAGGGTGTGTGTGTGTGTGTGTGTTTTTTTTTTTTTAAGATAAAAGATATTTGATGAGAGTTGTGTTGAGATAAGTGATATGTTTAGAAGGAAGATTTAATGGAATGAATATTATTTATTTAAATTTGTTTATTTATTAAAATATAAAATATATTATAATGATTAAGCATGTATATATACTAGATTATATATCTGTATCTATGTATATGTACATGTACATGTATATGTATTGAACTTATTTATTTCTCACATTATATAAAAGAGTATTACGCCAATAGGTAGTTAGTGTTTTTCAATGACTCATATTCCTTGCTTGAGCTACTAATCTTATAGGTAAGATTATTGAGAGATTGATATCTACAGATTAAATTATGCAGCTCTTTTCCACTTGAAACGATAGACACCTTTGATCATTTCATAAAGAGTGTAATTGATCAATTTACCTCAAGGATTAAAAAATAAAACAGAATAAAATAATTAGGGGAGACAAAGGCAATTCATTGAAAACAAACACTTTTTTAAAAGCAGTGGATTCATGACATCTTATTGTAACTAATAATTCCAAGTTGTAAATGTCAAGTAAGATCTCTAAGTTTAGTATAATGTATGCATACAGATGATGATTTTAGCTCTTATATATATATATATATATAATAATTGAATTTCAATTAAATTTTAAATATTTTTACGTATACAATTGACAAAAAAGTTATTTTCAAAATATTAATAATTGAAGTATGTATTTTTTGTTCAAAATTTTCTCAAAAGACAATCAGATGTAGCCATAATCTCTTTTTAAACTTTAGTGGTGTGCTGTATGTACAATTATATAATATCAACTACAACATGAGATACAACATATATATATATATATAGATATGTGTAAATTTAAAGCTCCAAAGTATCACACAAACTAATTGGTTAAATTTAAAATTAAGTTAACATATAAAAGTAATTTGTGTGCCAATACCTATTATTCGATCCATCCCACCTACGCACGATGGAGGAAAATTTTGAAGAGCTCAAAATGAATAGAAAAAAGAGTTGGAGGACCAAACAACAAATACGTAACAATGGACGCGGCAATGTTGCCGTTGCCGTTGCCTTTTGGGTCCCCCAAAGAAACCCTCCATTCCATTTGAATTTGAAAACCTTAAACGCAATAAAAAAAACCAAGAAAGAAAACAAAAACCAGAATACTAAACATGAAAAAAATACATGCATAAATGCTTTTGCATGTGTCCAAAATTATTCCCCACAGATCCGTTCACCATAATAAGCGCTTCCCAGCGCGCTTCTTCTGCTATTCAAATCTTTGTTAAAAAATGCGCCACCCATAGAGTTTAAACAAGAATCTTTAACCTTTTTACACTTTTTTGCTCGAGCCCGTTATTGTTTTGCCATCCCTTTTTCTTGTTTAACTGATTACAGTTGTCATTTTTTGCTTTTGAATTTGTGGGTTGCGCTCGCAAAGGATCGGAGTTCAATTCGTGGATCTTTCTCAGTTTTCTTGATCGACGATGGATGTTGAGAGTTGGGTACAGAATCAGTATTTAACCAGGCACAGATCTGAATCAAAGGTAGGAGCCTTTGCAGCAGTAATGGATTTTGTAATGCATGTCATTTATTCTGATTTGGGTTAGTCTTTCTGTGTCTTACCATTTGGTTTCTTGTTTTCTCTTTGGTAGGTTTTGTTGGGACAGAAAAGGGGCATCATGAAAGTGGAAGATACATCTGACAGTCCTCAGAAAAGGGTGAAAATTCGCGACCTTGAATCAGTCATTCGGTCCGAAGGTGTGGCATTCGTCCCCTTTCTCCTTAAGTTTCACTTTTTTGTCTGGATTTTGGTAGTTTACATTTCTTAATTGTTTAATTTGAAATATCTGGGATTTGTGTATATTGTTCGAGGTATGAGTTTCCATGGGTATGGTTTAGACTGTATCTAGTCCATCATATGTCTTATGATTCTTGAATTATTTCGTTTCTTTTTTTTACTAAAAGGACCCAATGTTCTGTGCAGAAAAATTGCGAAACTGTTAATTTATGTTGTTGAAGTCCAGACTAGGATAAATTGAATCTCTATACATTTTTTGTTCTTTTTTTTACTGCTGCGCTGATTTATGTAAAGAGTTCGTTTGTTTCTTTTCTGCGACACTCAGTTTAAATTCCTTTCTGAATTAGATGCCAATTACTAATCTCATTCGACGAAGAGAAAACTAAAAAAAATTAATCTGATGTAGCTCAATCAGAAAGAGGAAGCAAAACAGCGCATGCAGGTGTCAACTCTGATTCAAGAGCACTTGATCTTAATGTTAATGTTGGTTCCGACAGCACTCAGATTGGCGATGATGTCCCAACAAGTAATGATGAATCCAGCAATCTCCCAACCTTCGGGAAGGAAGAGGTGCAGCATAGTGGTGGTCTGACAAAGGTCAAAAGGTTAGACTTAGACCTAAATGTTGAAGATATTTCCAGTTCAATTAATGATCCCTTCTATCCCTATAAAAACTGTCAACATTTGAAGTCAAGGGACGAATCAGAGTGTGGAAGTTCAATAGGTCTGTTGGATGAAAAAGATGTGATGAGAGTTTGGAAAGGATTAAAACAGAATAATTATATGTCTGCTCCTTATGGAGCTGTGCCCGTGCCAATACCAAGGCCGCGCGGGAGAAGGAAATTTGATAATGATGTGATGAAGAGGAAGATAGAACTTGCGAAGAAAGAACAGGTTGACAGATTGGCAAGGGTGGGTGCTCCAAGTGGTTTGCTTACTGGGCTAAATCCTGGAATCATTAACCATGTAAGAAACAGCAAACAAGTTCACTCTATCATAGAAGCCTTAGTGAAGTCAGAAAGAGCAGAAAATCGGCTTTCTGGAAGCAAGAAATGTAATCAAGTCAAGTGTGGTTCACAAGAATCAACTGAAAGAAAGGAACAGGAGGATGTGCATGCTTTAGGAGTCGATACTTCTGGATGCAGCCATGAAGATTCTATATCAAAAAGGCAGCAAATGGGCAACTATAATTTTTTTTCCAAATCAATTTGTGCAAATGAGGTCGCAAGAGGAGATAGTGATTCACAAAAGGGACACTTAAGGGCTTTTTCAAAGATGCGTTCACGATGCAACATAGGACGTGAGGATGATGAACTAGCACTAAAGCTCTATTCATCTGTAGCAGTTGCATCAGAGAATATTAGCTGTTTGTCAAATGATGAATCAGCAAACCTTGGCAGTGTTACTTCACTTTCTATTAAAGGTTGTCTGATTACTCTCTTTATTTGGTTTTTATGGTTCCAGCGTTCCAATATGGTTGCTTGAAAGTTGGAGAAGACAAAAATTTTTCAGCATGATCTTGAATTAAATTTAAAATTTTCCCTGAGTTCAATTGCATTTATGAAACAATTTCAACAAGATGTCATTTACTATTGGTCTAAGTTTAATGAAAATAAATTATCACTTTCTTCTAAACAATTACAAATTTTCCAATTTGGCATTGTGATGATGACTGTACAGAATATAAAAAACAAACCATTAAAGATGACACGGATTCTGTTGATTTTCAGCTGCTAATGTAGCTTCGCAATGGCTGGAGCTTCTGAATCAAGATATAAGAGGTCGTCTTGCAGGTAGGCTTTATCTTCCGAAAAAAATTGAAAGCTTCCAGCACATGCTAAAGGGGTTAGGTATATATTCCTGACAGGGATTGTTCTTTACTTGCAGCACTACGACGGAGTAAGAAAAGAGTTAGAACGGTTATTACCACAGAATTACCCCTTCTAATTTCAAGAGAATTTTCATCTTACTCACAGAAAGACTCATATACAACAGAAGGTCGTAATGTTCGCCATCTAGACCAACCAACTGCTGAAGCACACTCTATTAGGTGGAGAACTCTCCTTGCTCAGATGGATAAAGCACTTTCTGAAGAAGAGAGTCATCTGGTGAGAATTCTTAGCATTTTTGTCCCTTTTTCCTTTGACAACATTAGTATTCGAGGATCTGGAAAGGCTGGAATCATCCTCAGGATTCTGGCCTCTGTGGTCAAATTAATTTGTGCTTCCCTGCATCCTTTATTTTATCTTCTTTAGTTCAATGGGGCCAATTGCTCTTTTGATCATAAAAGATTTACAGATTACACTATTGATGACGTACAACACCTGTTGCTGTATTTGGTGTTTCATGTAAACTATAACTTGAACGATATATCAATCATCAGTTAATTATTTTTCGAACTTGAATCTTGGTGCACTTCACAAGTGCAAGGCAACTTCTATCACAGTCTTTACACTTCCAATATTTGCTTCACTTTTTAAGGGATAATGCATCTGTTTTGGCATTTTCCCTGAAATTTTATTCCTCTATAATGATTAATTAAACTTTTAAGTTCCATATCTTTTGACTTGCTCCTACCTGATTGATGAGCACTTCTTTCCCGGTATATTATCAGGAAAGTTGGCTGAACCAAGTGAAGGAAATGCAGTTGCATTGTGAGAAGGATCTATATAAAAATAGTTTGTACCATGCTTCACTACAGACGGGCCCAGCCGGAGGTGGCAGCAGGTAAATATCAACAATCTTATTGATTTCTGAAGCATCAAGCTTATATCTGCTCCAGGTTCCATGGTTTTTTGGGAAGCTGTTGAACAATAATTTGCAGCTCTAATTTATTCTATACTTCATATATTCGCACAACCTGAGGTCAGAAAAATTACTTGAAATTGAAAATTTTAATAATCTTTCCTTCACAACGTACACTGATTTTACTCATATATCATACTTGATTTTTGTTTTCACTTTTTCATAATTTATAATCATCCTTTAGTCATGTAAGTACTCGTCAATCCCCAATTGATTCTTTCATTGTGGAGCAGTGTGTTGCTCCAAATCAAGTCCCCTATTTCAATCCAAATATCCTACATTTGGCCAAAATTATATTTTGATATTAAACTGGTCTGAATCATTCAAAAAATTTTGAGTACAACAGTTCAGTAAGTTTCACAGCTCAGGAAGCGCATTTTGTAACAGTAAATATTAATTTCTTTCTCCTACTTCTTGAATATGCCCCAATGTCCATTGTTAACATAGTTGTGTAACTATTTTGTGGTCGTAATTTGTAATGCAGATCAGGAGCAGCAGATAACTTGGAGAAGGATTTATCTGTTAGGGCCGCCGCCGCTTCCATTTATTCAACTTGCAACTTTTTGTTGTCAACAGAAAACCTACCACGTTGCTGATTTCGTCCTCCCAGCCGCTGGTTCTTGACTGGAGTGACAAAGAGTCCTCATTTTCTTTTGTATTCTAATTTATTTGTTTATGGATAGGTATTCAATTGAACAGGTTTTTCAACTTATTTACAATTATTATTTTGGAGATCATGTACATTAGAAGTCGAGTCAAGCCAGATTTTAACCATTTCCTGTCAGCAGGAGAGCTGATAATTGAGAACAGTTTGCTTGTTGTGGAGTGTCTAATGAGAATCAATAACAGAATTTGTTGTTCCGATTCTTTTGTCTTATCTCTATTTTCTCATCATCTCGTCCAGACAAGAGGCACTCTAGCAATAAAGAAGTTAATACAAAAGGCAACGTTACAATAGCAAAATATCATGTGAGCCAGAGACAGCAATACATATGAAACGTGCATGCGATGTTTTAACTAAGTAGATTGGTATGCTTTGCAGAAGGGTTCTCCACGACCCTGGTGGGTGACTGACATTCTGCTTCGCACTTTCTTCACTGTCCGGAGGTTTTTACATGTACCTATCCGTTGAATACACGATACGAATTATGACGACGCAGAATGAGTTGGCAAGCTTATCTGAGTCCAATAACGAAGAACAAAAAGTCATTCATAGTAACACAGCAAACAGCATTCCAGTTAATGAGAACGTGAAACAGTTGTGTCCGTCTGTTGTGTATCCGCCATTCTTCTTGCCCCACCATTGCTCTTCATCGGACAGAAGACTCGTGACTCATCCACCAACCTGATAAGCCAAAAACTCAAAGCAACGTTGGCTGGAGACTTAGAAATACGTCGTCTTTGGTAATTTCTAATGCGAGCACATCAGGGATGTGATTTTTCTCTGGTTCATCTCATTTGCGCACATGGTGTTCTAGGCTTCGGATAAAGTTCATATACGTACTGAGAACGAGGCTCACCATCCACTGAAGCACTCAGCTGTAGCAATAGCCTCAGTTTCCCTAACTTAATGATTTCATAGTCAATCGTGTGATGAAGATAAAATTTTGGTTTTCTTGGCAATACCTTTGTAATAATCCGACCAGCAGCAGTGAAAGGAAACTTAACTCCTCTTACCCTCGGATAATCAATCTGCGAGGAGGACAGTAACTCTAGAAACCCCTCGTCCTACAGAAAATAGAATATATCAAGCTTAGTTCTTACAATGTTTATACTACATGCATGGTTGCGCCTTAGTTGGCATCTTATCCATGCAGCAGAGCTTGCCTTTTCTTTTCCTTTTGTTTTCCATTATTGTTTCGCACCCGAGTTCTTGAACTGCATGGCTTTGAGCTACACAAAAGAGGGCCAAAAGTAACTGAAAACACTGAAGGGCCATAATCTGCGAGTACTGAAATCTGGGTTTCAAGCAACTTCTCCAGCTAAACTCAGGATTAGCATTTAATGATGCAAACAAAATCTAATGCTTTAAGAAGAAAATGTTCATTCAATGCAGATAAAGACCCTTGATATGTCAGTGTTGACTAGGTAGCAAGCATGTCCATTCCAAACTCAACATTGAACCTCGAGTCGAGGTTGAGATATAAGTCTGCAACTCGAGTTCGAACTTAGTGCATTAGTGTCGTGCTTAAGTTTGATTCAATTTATTTCTAAATATCATTTAATTTAAATATTTTATAATTTTGATATATAATAAAATTAAGATTTATAATAAATATATTAATAAGAAATAATAAAATATTAAAAATATATACATTAAATTAAATTTAAATTAGAAGATAATTTCAAAATAATTATGAGAATGAAACATCACTAATAAATTTGGTAAATAACTTAAAATTTATAAGACAATACAATAATTTCGAAAAAAATATTCATTTACGATTTTCAATAAAAATATTTGAAATATTTTAATATATAGATAAAAATAGAATTTTTTTGAAGATCATCCATAGACTATTCAAAAACCATATATGATTTTAACTTATCTAAAAATTTATATAATTTGATATTATATTTCATAAATCATATATATTTGATATTTTGATAAGATTTTTGTAAGATTTCACTATTATTTTTATTGACTTATATTTATATTTATTATTTTAATTTAAATTAAAAAAATATTTTAATTATCACATTAAAAAGATCTAGCTACTTTTATATCATACATATGAATAAAAAATGTAAAGACTCTAAAAATTTCATCTAAAATTTCACAATATAAAATAAAAACTATACATCAAAATTAAAATTTAATATAATGGATGTACAAACATGTGTAATAATTACCATACATCAAAATAATGCTAAAGATGCACAAATGTATTAATTTATAATGCTTCAAGTTTCATTTAAATTATTTATCATTTTATGTATTTTTATAATTTATTTTAAATGTAAATTAAAATTTTAGAATATTCAATTTTTTATGAAAAATTTATAACTTTATATTTTTAAAATGCATACTAAAGTTAAATTCTAGTATCAAATGATTCATATTATACCATTATTATGATATTACATATTCGAATTTCAAAAATATGGAAAGATTCAAAGACAAAGACAAAAATACCAAATAGATTCCCTATCATATGTATTAATGTATAATATCCAAATTTTTTTCAAAAATTATAAATATTATTGATAATGATCACGCCATAATGTAAAAATCGCTTGCAAGATAAAACAAGAAAGATTTACATGGTTCAACCAAATATAGCTTGTATTCATGAGGGTAATAAAATTTGGTAATTCTTATATATATATATATATATATATATTTTTATTTTTTTTTTTATTTTTTTCTTATTTCTGTTCATATGTTCCTATCCATACTTATAAGTACACCCAAAGAACATTCAGGGTGAGGGTTATTCTTACATTTTAACTTCAATTACATTTCTTTCCACTACTGTCAATTGATGTACGTGCTCACTCCACACTCTCACAATATTGGGCCGTTACCTCACTCACTCTGATATCAACATGAGATAACTCACATACCGAACCTAGGGGCCAAGACTGGGTTTCTTAAAACCTCATGCCCACCTCTTTGGGCTTGGGCCCAGCCTGCCCCTTTCACGACTTTAGTTTTCTAAGTTAGGTGGTGAACTCGCATCCATCACTTTGGACAACTTGCCTCTCCATCTAGATTGGGCAGTAAGCCTGATCTCTCCTTCAAGCACATCAATTATAATATACTTTTTAAATTTTTTAGGCAAACTTTAATACGTCATACATTCATCTAGATAAATCTCACACACACACACACACACACACACACCCATACACACACACACACACACACACACACACACACACACACATATATATATATATATATATATTGTAATTGCTATAAATAAATGTATCCTTACTAATTAAATATATTATTTGAATATATGTGTATATATATTAATATACTATTAATTATACAAAAAAAATTAAATATAAAAAAGCTTCTGGACTGAGTGTCGAAATAATAATTTGAGCTCGATATGGCTACAACTTGAGTTTGAGTTTCATCTTGTTTGTTTGAGGACTATTTCTGTTCGGAAGAACAGACACTACTCATTGAACCATTTGGGTAACTTTTCGAGTTATTTCGATTTTCACAAAGTTTTATCACCCCCTTCTAAGGAATTTAACATCCCACAAAAGGCACACATCAGCCCTAGAGATGTTCTTTTGTCCAGTTAGGTCTCCAAGCTCATCATACAGCATAAAAATTCTATGCACCTAAGGTGCCCCCAATGGGGACTCCAAAACACATTTGGATGAACAGAAAATGCCTCAGCCCACTCACAGACCAAATGGGACTTTGATTTCAATGTTGGACCAGACAATATTCAACAACATCACTTGCAAGTTTCTCTGTGAAGTGGTCCGGATGTCCCAAGTGGAATTCTTCAAATTTCTTTAGCTGGCAGTGTTGGGTCCTATTCATGCATTGAATACATCTTGAAAGAAATGCTTTAGGAATCCAACATCATGAGCCTCTCCTCAAAGACCCCACTCCAAGAAAGTGCGTCTCTTACTTTCACTTTTTTGGCCATTGTAAACAAAATATATAGACATGCATGGTGCTGCTCCATGATAAAGCAAAAGGGACTAATGGAAAGTGACATTCCAAATCACCTTTCATAATCCTAAGACAAAGGTACCACCTCTCTCTTGCTTTTGAAGGGTGCTTAGGGTTCTTCTTGTTATGCTTTATCTTCCCAAGGGATTCTCGTGCAGCTTTTCTCAACTTTTCTGTCTCCATGCTTTCATCAGCATACATGTAGGCATGTATGGGAAATATGATTTGAATTCCCATATTGGTCATGTGATGATCACCAATATCTTCTAGCGTGACACAATTTTGCAATGCTCAAAATATTCCTTGCCCCATGCCTTGATTAGCTGATGATACTCTCAAGAATACATGTTCAAATTTTGGAGGGAAAACAAGGGGAGAAGAGTTTAGGAGATTATGCATTCATTTGTATTGGAAGGTGTCATGTTTTTTATACAAAGTTTAATTGATTATTTTTAGAAAGTATCATACGAGTCCAAGAATAAAGCTATGTGAATAATTTCTTTAAAAACATGTCTATATCTATATAATATATACCATATAGGATGTAGGAATAGTGAATAGTAAGTACCTTTCTTTTCAAAATTAATTTACTAAAATATCCTTGTTAACTTATTTTTCCTTTCAATTTTTTATATTTTCCCTTTTTGTTTTTACTTATTATTTCACTATCTCTTCATTTTTCTCTCCTTTAATTTATAGAAATTGTCCAATACAATTTTTATTTTTTGATAACTTATTTTTATTATAAAATTTTTTAAGATATACCATATTTAATTTTTATTATCATAAGTTTTTATTTTTAATAATTCATTTATATTGTTAAAAGTTTTGTAATAAGATTATTTTTATATTTTATCGTCATTGATAAAAAAAAAAAAGAGTTATGTACACATGTAGAATAAATAATTTTTGTTAAACAATAAATTATAAAAAATATATATGTGTGTAACATATTTCAAAATATTTTTTTATTAAAATGCACACATATAGAGTGTGGGTGTAGCTTAGTATGGTGAGAATTGAGGAATTTGTTTCCACGAGAGTTTCCCAAAGCTTTGCTTTACATCTCATCTCATTGCTTCGATCTTTTAAATAGGATTGTGAATTAATGTCTTATCCAAGTAAAGAAGTGAACTCAATGAGGTTTTTTTTTTTTTTTTACGTGAGCCATGTTCCCTTCTCTTTCCTTCCTTCTTTCCCTCCAATCAAAAAGCATGGGGGATGGGGGATATATATTGCAAGAAATTGCTACAAAGGGACATGATTATTGTTTTGGTCACTTTGGGAGCACCAAGCATTCAAGTGTGCTTGATAAATGCATCCCTAGTGTATAAAAAATTCAATTTGTAATTAAGAGTCCCATGTGCCAACTGATTTTGAAAATGCCAATTGGGTAGGTTGCCTTGGGTCCAACATTTTTATTATTCTGAACATTTGTTGCCTTAATTGCATTAGGGCTAGGGACAGCTCATTTTGGTTAGCTATTCACATGGTCCTAATGTCATCATGAAAATTGTACACAAATTATGAAACCCTACATTATGAATGTTCTTTAATGATTATAAGTAAAAACCCAAAAGGGACAGCCATGATCTCATGCTTTTTGTGGGTTTTCTTTTTTTTTTTTTTTTGTGGCCATGAAGGAATTTAAGCATCTGTGTCAGAACTTTATCAAGAAAATTTTCAAGCATGATTTAACAAATGATTGGACAAATTTGGGCACTTAATGTGGATAGAATGAATATTCCGTCATGAATACAAGACTTGGAGGTAAAAACAAAATGATGCTGTAGATTAATGAAACAACAGAAGAGTTAAAAATGCAGAAAGATATGCTTACAAACAGAAGAGTTTCCAACCAAGAAAAAGACAGCAAGACGACGGTGAAGGCATGTGAATTTCAGCAGCTTGAAGACCCAACAAACTCAAAAATGGCTGAAAAGAATAAAACAAAATATGCATTTAAAAAGTGACAGATTAATAAAAAGTTAAAAACTAAGGACATGGAGCAACTACATTATGAAAAGAGATCAGAAGCTTGATTAATTACTCCCAACAACATCAATCTTCTTCTGCATTATACTATTTCCATTCCACTGACCCT
This sequence comes from Avicennia marina, assembly GCA_019155195.1. Classification (NCBI taxonomy): domain Eukaryota; kingdom Viridiplantae; phylum Streptophyta; class Magnoliopsida; order Lamiales; family Acanthaceae; genus Avicennia; species Avicennia marina. The sequence goes on from CM032773.1 coordinate 9,394,645, forward strand.
TTGGCTTGCTTTACTGCTTTGTGGCCTTTTCTATTCTCTTCTTTTACTTTCAGCTTTTTAAAATTCACCACCTTGATTGTTTGCTTGGAAGTGGGAACCAAGAATCTTGCAAAAACCCTCACCTCTGACAGGCCATCATGTTTTGCTTTTTGACCTGCCAAATTTTATAATGGTCTGTGACTGTACATGCATGGTTCCATGTCCTTGCAAAATTTTCAAATTTGCCCTTCTCTCAAATTGAAAAAAGTACCGCTGATGGTGTTCAAGAGAAACTCAAACATCAGAAACATGGGAATAAGAACCAACATGCTCAGAGGGTCATCTATATAAAAGTAAGTAAAATGAGGCGAGAAACAACAAGGAATTAATCATATGAACAAAGTCCTTCATTGGAAGCCGGTGAAAAAGAATCCAGAAACCAGGAGTAACACGGAGAAGAAGAAATTACATAAACTCGACTACTGCACCAAAAGATACGTGAAATGCAAACAGAAAGAGAGCAAAAGAATTCCAGCAACTAAATCTAACTTCTCCTTTAAGAGATATAACAAACCAATCCCGGATTCTCATTCGCCGGATCAGGCATTGCTAATGCATATCCAGACTCCTAACAAGTCAGCTGAAATCTCCCAACTCATCTTGGCTTTCTGGAGGGCATCTTATCAGCTCCAATATGTTAACTACTTCTGCCATGTCAGGTCTGTTTGAAGGCACCTGTGATGTGCAGATTAAGCCTAACTTCATCACAGGAATCGCCTCCTCAGCAGGAAATTTTCCTTGCAGCCGGCTGTCAACACAGTCTTCAACTTTGCCTTCTTCCAGTGCTCCTCTAACCATGTCACAGAGCACTACAACGTCATCCTCCATGTACTCAACAGGCCTCTTCCCAGTGACCACCTCCAAGACCAATATTCCGAAACCATAGACATCACATTTCTCAGTTATCTTGACAGTCTTGCATGCAAATTCGGGTGCCATGTAACCAAGGGCACTCTGAATCTTGCTGCTCAGCACATAACGATCCAACATTGGCAGCAGCCTAGCTAAACCATAATCTGCAACCTTAGGTTCCCCAGAGTTGTCGATCAATATATTGCTGGACTTCAAGTTGTAGTGAATTATATTCATTTCGTGCAAATGAGCTAAACCTTTTGCAGCCCCAAGAATAAGGTTGAATCTTTCATTCCATGACAGGTGGTTTCCATCAATTCCTTCATGAAGACGCTTGTACAAATTTCCACCCGGGACAAATTCATAAATGAGAAGCTGTAATGAAGTAGTCCAGTAATATCCATCAAGTGCCACAAGATTAATATGACAAACCTTCGCCAATTTTTTTATTTCCCTTTCAAAATCTTCCTGGGACTTGACAAGACTAGAAACAGTTAGCTTCTTGATGGCAACAGAGCGTCCATTCTTAAGTGTAGTCCGATAAACAGCTCCAAATCCCCCTCGCCCAAGTTCACAATCTTTGTTGAGAAGAGCATGCGCACCAGTGCTGAAATCAGCATCACCTGAAAACATGACGAGCTTCCCAGAATTTCCATCCGTGGATGGTGAATGGCTAAAGTCATCACCACCAGAAAAAGTAAGAGCCATGGCAGAGCGAGATGCGGAAGACCGTACACGAAGATTAAGCACAGTGATAGCAATTACACCAATGACAATTGCAGCAGCGGCACCAATAGCAATCAGTGCAGAAATGCTGAGCATTTTCTTCCCATGTCCAAATGTTTGAGGGATGGTTCCCGGGGTGGCATCAGTAGAATTTGGATTAAGTACAATTGGTTTGGGAAGGACTGTGGGGCAACTTCTATTGACTGCTGCCCCACAAACAGATGGATTCCCAGATACAGATGAAGGAGCAATGGTGTTGAAAAAACCACCAGCTGGGAGTTCGCCTTCCAGCTGGTTGTGTGAAATGTTGAATGACTGCAGGTGTACGAGATTTGCCAGTTGCTTTGGTAGAGTTCCTGTCAGCTTGTTGTAACGGAGGTCCACAATTTGCAGGCAAGAGAGTTTTCCAAGGGAAGCAGGGACAGAACCAGTTATTTCATTATGACCGAGGTACCTGCCAGGTTCAACCAATGCAGGAAGGAACTCTGTTAGACCAGTGGAGATTGACTGACATTACGACCATACAAATTTTCATACAAATTTTCATAATGAAACAATCATAAGAAACCACAAGATGTCAAAAGTTTACTGCATTAGACACATTAGATCAAAGAACAATGCATTGTAAAGTCATGCATTTTATTTCATACCCCTGAAGTGCAGTAAAATCAACCATTAAGATATTTCCTGGAATTGTGATATAAAATGTTGGAATATGGACGAGAGGCAGGCGCGGCTGAAGCTAGCATGGCAATAGGAGCACAAGAAACTTATAACCTAAAATAAGGTCAGATGCAAGTGACTTGCATCAGGAAACGAGTTAAAATACACAAAAAAGTTATGTGATCTACAAGAATTTATGGTCAATCACCTGGATTAATCTAACAAAGGCGCACCCACATCCATAGATAAAAGCCTAAATTATGACATTAGACCACTAAAACAAGCAGAAAACTTACAAAGACTTAAGCGACGTGCAGTTCCGAATTGATAAAGGAATGTTTCCCCTCAATGAGTTCTTTTCCAGTCTCAATTCATTAAGGGATATGAGCCCTCCAATGTCCAAAGGAATGCTGTCATTTAACTGATTTTCACTCAAATCAAGAATATTTAAATTCTTCAGTTGTCCAATACTTGCAGGAATGCCACCCAAGAATGAGTTCATCGCCATGTTTAAGATATGCAAACTGCCAAAATTCCCAACCGCAGCTGGAATTGCACCATAGAGCTTGTTTTGGGAGATGTCCAAAATCACAAGCTTTTTCTGAGAGCTCACCGTCAATGAAGCAAAAGCATCATCAAGGCTGCCGTTTAATAGATTGTCAGAAAACAGGAGTTGCTCTAAACCAAGTTTGAACATCCAAGAAGGAAGGTTACCCGCAAAAGAATTATGACTAATATCAACAGCCATTAGGTTAAGGCAGTTGCTCATAGGCTCAGGCAAACTTCCAGTGAGGTCATTCTTGGATACATTTAGAAGCTTCAATGACTGAAGCTTCCCCAAAGAATCCGGAAGTCGGCCAGTAAAGTTGTTCTCAGAAAGATCCAGGGTCTCAAGGCTTTTCATTTCTCCAATCCATTCAGGCACCTCCAATGTGAATCTATTTCTACCTAAAAATAGATCACTGCACAAGGAGAGATTCCGCATTGCACCTGGAAGCCCTCCAGAAAACAAATTTTGGCTCATATCAATTGATCTCAACAACAAACAGTTCCCAATTCCATCAGGAACTTCACCAGTAAAGTTATTATTCCTTAAACTTATGGCCCTCAAATTGTACCAAACTTCAATACCCTTTGGGATTTCACCCTCCAACATATTATCAGACAAATCAAGTGACCTAAGCCCAGTCATCGACCAAATTCCCAATGGCAATGGCCCAGAAAACTGATTCCCAGAAAAGTTAAGTGAAGTAAGAGTGGAGCACAAGCCTAAACTCTGGGGAATTGGGCCAGAAAACTTGTTTTTAGCCAAGGAAATTGATCTCAAAGACCCACATTTGGTAAAGGAATCACTTGAAATCGAACCTGATAAGCCATTCTCACTCAAGTCCAGTACCCTCAGATCACGTAGCTGATCAAAGCTGAGGCTTAAGCTTCCGGTGAGATTGTTTCTTGCAAGTGAGAGCTTTTGCAGAAACTGCAATTGAAGGAGTCCTTTGCCTAGTTTTCCTGAGAGGCCAAAGCCATCAAGAACTAGGTCAGATACTCTATTGGATCTAGGGTTGCATTTTACCCCAACCCAGTCGGTACATGGGCTATCATCATCTTCATTCCAAGAACTTAATTTGCCATCAGGATCTCGAATATCATCCTTGAACACAATCAAGCCCAGAACATCATCGTCGAAAGAGGGGCTCAGAGATTTCACTAAGAATGGAAATAAACAAATGAAAAGGCAAACACCAAGAAGACCTCCCATTTCAAGAAATCAGTAAAATGCAGGGCCCCAAAGACATTAGTTGGTTTAGAGAAACTCAATAAATATTTTCTTTTTTCTCTTTTGATAAGATACAACTTAATGAGCCCAACAAACCACCCTTCCTACCATTGGAAAACAAAATAAAGCCGAATAACTGATAAAATAATGACCAGGAAAAAGAAGCTCAAACGATTCACGAATCTTAAATTCTTCCCTCAGAAATCAAATTTTACAGCATAATCTCATCAAAAAGCTTGCAGAAACACAGGCAAGTATGCACATACATATTGGTTACATATGACGTTACGACTTTTGTCCCCCAACGGCAAGAATTTGAGAGCAGAAAACGAATATTAAGACAATCCAGAAAAATAACACCTAAAAGCCCTAACACACGCAACCAGACAACCACATTAGCAAAAGAAACCGTCGACAAATCCAACAACGCAATGCAGAAAATCCTTTCCAGAAGGCCAAAGCACGAGGGGAATAAAACAAGGGAGACTAGGAATTTAAAGGTCAAAGTTTCGGAGTGAACAGCCGATTTCTGGAGACAAAAGTGACAGAGACGAAGTGGGTATGCGGAAAAACGGTAGTTTCCATATGAAAGCAACGGGGGCGTGCCTAAATGTGACAAACGAATTTCGCCGGAAGTACTTCCCTGGGACAGCCGGAGCTTTAAGAGCTCATGTTACAGAAAATCCGGTGGGAAATGTGGAGATGGAAAGATGAAGTTTCCGGTAGCCGGGGGTCGTTGAGAAACACTTAAAGCGCCCTCCGCATTCTCTCGCTCTCGCTCCAAGCTTTTACTGTGACGAGCATTTATCAACGGGAAAAAAGCAGAGGGAGAAAGAAAAGAACCGAGGGTTTGAGTTGCGTGTGAAGCAATTTATTACAACCAAAACGTGGCGGATTCTGGTCAGTGGATGTGAATCTTACGTGGATGAGACGTGGCTGTAAGTGGATCATGGAACTCACTAATTGCTGTCCGTACGTATTTTTAGATGTAATCTTCATTATATTATTAATATGCTAATTTGCTTTGTAATTTTATAACAATACTCTTAATTAATAAGTTAACTCTATACCTTTAATCGAAAAGATCAAGCTCGCACAAATATAATTATTAATATATAATTACTTTTATACACACACACACACACACACATATTTTCACTCCTCATCTTCAAGCTATGCTATATTATTAAGTACATAAAAATTTTTTGATTTTGCAATGTTAAATTATAAAATTGTTCTTAAGTTAATTTTTTTATTTTTCTATCTTTTTTCTTTTTCTTTTAACTTATTATTATTAGTTGTATTTATCTCTCAAATTTTTCTTTTCAACTTCATTTTATCTTTCTTTATTTTCTTGTTTTCTTAAATAATTTATTTTTATTATATCATTTTTAAAAATTTTGATATACATAGAGTGTGTAATTTTTACTAGTATGATATGACCATTTTTGTTTCAAATTTTAGAAAATGGAATTGTATGTCTTTTGTCGAGCCACACTAATTTAAATCCATAAGTAGAATGCTATACAAAATGAATTAGATTGAGTTAGATACGAAGTAAATATTTATGAAAATCTTTAATAAATGATATTATTATTGAAGAGATTTTGTGTTTGTTTGAATCATATGTAAATATGATGACTTTACGACTTCTTGTATCGATGTAATTGCACTAATTATGTCATATGATGACACATATCATCATCTTAATACATGTCAAAAAATGTGATTAATTATTTTTCAAAAATAAAACATGCTATTACATGAAGTATCTAATACATCTATCGAGTGCATGGTTTATAAACCCATCTCGATCTTTGCAATTTGGGTACTAGTGATGGCTCTATCAAGTATTTCACAACCAAAAAAAAAAAAACTTTAGAACATCCTACACTTCATGCATATGTATGAAGTTTTCTTGAATTTTGCTAAAAAATAATACATGTATCATAGCTTGAAACATCTAATGGATATACACTAAACTTTGATGTTATAAAACAAAAATTCTTATGATCATGTCAATTTTATTTTTTTTAAAACTTAGCTTAAGTACCATATTTAATGCTAACTTGAGGCAATGAAGAAAAACATCATTAATTGTTTGTAAATTGGAGTTAGGTGGAGAAGGAAATTTTAACTTTCCCAATGCAATAATGTCATTAATTGTCAAGATTTATCAATGGCTGGATTCAAAATGATTGAATTAGGGTCTGCAGATGGAAAAATCTTACCAAGTGATGAGTACTTCCACATGTTGGAAACATGGTAATTAGTTGACACTAAAATCTACTTTGCACTCAATATGGTACTTAATCATGGGATTAAAAAACCCATGTTAACAATTAATACAAAGTGTTTCTATGGAGATTTTTATGAACTTTTCCCTCGCGTCATGTCTTTCACTATTTGGCATTCTAAGAAATTTTCGTTAGATTTGCCAATATGGGAAACCAAAATCAGTCATTTATTAAATTCACTTTTTCTTTTTATGTGGTTTTATTCATCCTTGCCACAATAAATACACCCATCAAATAATCTCATCCATAAAATTTTTAGTTCATGATCCCAAGAATTAAAAAGTAGAGGCATTAATAACATCACACCCTTTTATGAGTAGTGGACCCATAGTATAAAAGACTAGTGCCCAATGTCATAATGGGAATAATTGTTTGAAAGGAAATGAGAAAAATTGATGAATTATTCTTAAAATGTAGAGTAGAATTAATGAAAGGATACATACATATGTACTTAAATGTATAATACGTATTCTCGACTTTCCTCGACACTCATCTAAAAGCTAAAGTAGAAATTTCCTCATTCCCTTCCCTTTGATTTGCTTTAATGCCAAGTGCAAATTTGGTTATGTTTGGATGTCACTTTTAATGGAGCAAAAAAATATTTACTTTTAAGTGTAAAAATTTTAGAATAATATTAAAGAAAGAGAAGAAAAAAATATTTTGAAAAATTAGTATACTTAGTGTGTGTGTGTCTGTGTGTGTGTGCGTTTTTGGATACGATGAAAATTGCTTAGCAACGAACACATCCCTTTGTTTTGATTTATGGAAATGATAAATAAAAAAATATTGAATATTTATTTACTAAGAAAAGAGATTATTAGAAGAATCAATTTTTCATTCGATCTGAATATATCATAAAATTGGATAATCATTTGGCCCATGACCTGGTGATGGACCAAGCAAATTCAATTAAACTAGAAAAAAATCAATTTTGTTTATTATTAATAAAAATTAAAAATTGCCCTATTTAGAGTAAAAATAAATAAAATATTTTTTTGTTTCGTCAAATGTTTACCTCATAAAAGACTTATTTGCACGAATAATTTTCACTAACTATTTTTTAAACTTTTATTTATTTAATTAGTTTTATCTATATTTTATTCTAATTGAGTTATAGAAATTTAAGTATTGCACCTTGCAATTAATTTTTCTCATATCAAGTATGTTCGTTTCTATTTCACCAAACTAAAATTTTAATTTATGTATTTTTCACTTTGAATTTATTTTAGTTTCTTTTATGTTTTTATAATTTTTTTTATTCTCATTGAATTATTAAATCTTAATGTTACATATAAAACCTATCATTTGACATATTCACAATTAAATTTAAATTTATTTCTTAAATTAATTTAATATTATTATGTGAGTACATATATATAATTTAAATTATTTAATTTTTCAAAAATAGTCGAATCAAATCGAGATAGTTATTTGGTCCAACGACGAATCCGTTTTTATAACATTGTGTTTATGTGACAAAAAAAACATATTAGACTCGTGACTATTTGTTACTCAACTACTCATAGGAACTATGTTGTTTTATTGCTTCTGGGAAAATATAAATGTATACAAATTGAAGGATGGAATTATGAAATAACCTCAAAATAAAAAATAAAATAAAATAAAATGAAAATAGGAAGAAAGGAAGGAAAGTAGGTGGATGAATGACAGCGGTGGGTGGTGGCAGGCAACAAGCAATTACTTTGTGGGCACAGAACAGGACTGTGCAGGAGAGGGACTCCTTTATGGCTTTGCTCAGCTTTAAATTCCATTAAGTCTAAAGAGGTCCATCCCCCACCCCACGCCCCCAACCCCCACCATCATAATTATCCAATTCATTTTTACATTTTTTCCGCCGCAACACTTAAAACTAAAATTTGATATAATCATCAAATCGAGTTCAGCTTTTTTTTTGAAACATTCGCATACTCTGTAATGCACTCAACTCGAGCTCGAGCTCGAATTCGATTCAATAAGTTCGAACTCCAAACCGAGCGAGTCCGAACTCGAATTGCAAAATTTTACTCGAATTCGACTCGACTCGATTTCAGCCTGTTTAAAACTTATTCTTAAATTTATTATAGGCTACATATGTATAAATTTATTCTTTGATGAACGATGATCCCTCCAAAAATAAACCGCATCCAATGTCGTTTGATATTTAGTTTCATTTCATTTTAATTAGGTAGATAGGGTGAGGCCTTCTATGGAATGGGCTAGCTTTAATTGAGTTTTGTAATTAATAAAACTTACAATAGATTATTTATTTCTTTCCATTAAATAGACTGTCTTCACACACACAGAGGCACACACGTATTGGTATGAAACACATTATTTTTGTTGGTAGGGGACTAATCATTTAGCCCCCAATGATATAGATATATAGAAAAATATATATATAAAAAATGATATAGATATATAGCAAAAAGTTGCACATTCTCCATCCCCACCCCCAACCCCCTAAAATTCATTACTTTTTCTTTTCACAAAACATGTAAAAAAAAAATATAACAAGAAAACAGATATCCTCATATTTGTCATTTTTTTACTTGAAAAATTTTAGTTGGATGTAAGAAAACTTCATTAAAAAGACAAAAAAATGAAAAGGCCAACACCGTCCACATGTCCTCAAAAATAATGATACAATTTAATGTTTGTCCTAAGTTCTATGACTCCAATAACATAGCCTACTATGTACAGATATGTACACATTACATGTGGATGTAAGGACCTCGTTTCTATTATTATTTATAAGACAATTTAAATATACTAGTTTATATATATATATATATATATATATTTACTTTCTCCTCCCTTGATTTTCATTTATATCTATTTTCTTCCATTAATTTAAAGTTATTATATTTTTCACCCTTTTCATGTTTCTTTCCTTCTATTTTATTTAATATAAATTTATATTTAAAAGTATTATTAATTCATTTATGTAATTATGTACATAAATCAAGTGTGCTTTTTATTACTATTTGTTAATGCACACTAGTGACAAAAAAGGCACACTGAATAATTGTATGTAATTATATGAACGAATAAAAAATGTATTATAAGATAAAGGAAAAATTTTGCTAAAAATAAAAAAATAAATTGGATTAGGTGAGATGATCAAATGAAAAAAATATAAAATAAATTAAAATTAAGAAATGCTCAATGTTTGTGCATATAAATAAAAGAGTAATGTTTATTATAAAATTTATAACATAGAAAAAACAAAGAATTCTGAAAAAAAATTAAAATTTAGAGAAATGAATGGAATAAACAAAAATTAATAATAGTTTGGTACTTGCACGTTTTGTAATAAACTCCCTTTTGTTCTTAATGTTATATATATACTGTACATTAAGCAAACAACAAAATTTAGTCACATAATATGTAATTACACAAATACCCTTAATTTTGCACTTACTTTTTCTTCAATAGACTTTTAATTTTAAATTAATTTTAATTTTATTATAATATTTTACTATGAATAGAACATTATAATTCATAAAATAAATGAATACATATTTCAAGTACCGTCATTACTACTTATGTCATGTGGTTCAAATAAATTTAATTACGTATGCAATTTATTAAATACACCATTATATAAAAAATAACGGAGCTTCCAGTAACGTTACAAAACTAACAAAAAGAAAAAAGTTAATATGATATTCTGCAATCAATTTCCACGTGGCAATTATATACTTGCGGAAGACATCTGTATCGTCAACCGGACTGATTTGACTTCATGAATAAGCCAATGCATAGCAGTAAACCGACCGCGTAACTCCAAGTCTCGATCATACACCGTGCGGTAGGTCTAGGTGGTCCACAATACGGCTGACCAATGTAAAAAACACAACTGCCAAGGTTCGAATATACAATTTGAATTTCATAATTACTTGAATTTAGTTCAATTTAATTTAGTAAAATTTGAGTTTAAACTCAAGTTCAAATCAAACAATTAAGATAGAGTTTTGTAAAATTCAAATTCGATTTTAATAGTGTGGAAATTTTTTTTTCAAGCTTAATCAAATTTGAGTTCATTAATACCCTTAATTAAATGCCAAACCTCACATTTGATAGTAGATTGGGTATATTGGACTTAATCTATGTAGAATCATTCACATATATTGTGTGAATTCACGTCAAGACGAAAATTATATAAAAAATCTTCAATGAAGAATATTTACCCTTTTTCCTAAATTTCTTACAAAGTCGTGTGAACAAATCCTTTGGCCATTTAGGTTACCCCTTTTCTAATACCAAAAATTCAAAATTCAAGTTGCTTCTCTCTTATCAACACTGCGAGTCAAAATAAGTCTCGAAGGTATTTGTAGAATTTTTAAAGTGATCTGCACATGCTGAGTGAGCCAAATAACATCTGATTATCAACACAAAGGAAACTTGTCTCCTCTATTTAATACTTCAGTCAAAAATTGCAACCTTGAAAGTGAAGTATCAATGCCAGCTTTACTTGAAAGTTTCATCCCTTCTTTCTTGTCTTACTGCCATAACCAGATAGACATTCTTTTGGTGCCAAATGAATTGCAAATAGTGTGTAACAATTTAGTGCCCATTCATTTGTTACACTTATGTTTGAGGTGAAGGATTCTTTGGGATATGGTTGGCAGCCTACATGGTCCAATTTGAGTAGCTGCGTTAGAAAACTAAGTTGGTCAGTTGGGCTCAGTCAAGCTTAAGATCCTTCTGCCCAAGCTTGAGCTCAATGGGCCTTTTCATAAATCTAATTATATGCCCTACTCAATAATATAATCCAAGTTCAAGATCAAGTTCAAGGTCTAATTCGATGAACAAACTCCCCTTCTTTAAAAGGCAAATGTTTAAATCTTATCGGTAGCAAGTAAATTTTTTAAAAATAATATATCAAGTTCGAGCTCGATTCTCAACTACTCGAGTCCATCGAATTTAAGTTCAAGTAGGTTAGATTTGGACGAGATCATTAGAAAACATTACAAGTCGAGTTCGACGTAATTCGATTTCAATCCTAAATATATGAGCTGGTTTGATTCAATCCAGATGCTTGAGAATGTTTTATTTGTTTTATGCGATAACAAGCATAGTTCTGTTAGACATCTATTTGTCGATCTATCTAAATCTACTATTCAAAATGTATAAGTAATATAATTTTTTCAGTATTTCTTTTGATAAATTCTATTATAATTACTTTCCTCCATTCTTTAAATAAAAAATAAAATAATATAGAAGGTTTATCGCTAAAAACATACAAATTTCTTCATTAAAAAATAATACTGTATTCACTAACTATTTTAGGTCATTTAATAAATTTCTTAAAATGCCCTTTTAATAATTTAAATTATAAACACTTCTTTCTTTTTTTCCCCTAATGTATAAAAAAGGAAAGAAAATAAAATAAAAGATTTCTTGGTAAAAACAGGCCATCCCTTTTTAACAAGAAATAACAATTTTGAACTCATATTTAACGGTTTAGGCCTATTTTTATTTTTTATTTGTTAAAAACCTTGTATCAATATAATTAATTAATTTATAAAATATTTTTATTTCACATACAACAAATTTTTCAAAATAATAATATGCATATTACGTATATTTGCTAAATGGCTTCACCACAAGTTTAAATTGAATAAAGCAAACTTTGAAGAGAACAAAAAAAAACAGGGTTCAATTTGTTGTATACCCTTTGGGCTTCTCTGGCCAGTCCATTACCCTTCTCTACATCCACGATGGAAAAGGAACTGCCTCCCAGCTTCTCACTGGCTTTTCCTTTTTATTTCCTGTTAAAAAAAAATAATAATAATTAGGTTTCAAATATTATTTTTTTGTATATTATTTTAAATTTGAAAATTTATGCCACATATCGCAAAATACAACTTTATGAAGGCATACGACTGATAATATTTAGTTTTGGTGCCAAGGATAAAAATTGTTAATCAAGAGGGTAAAAAGTACAAAGAGGGAAAACATATATAAAACTGTGGCTGCTGGGATTCGAGCCCAGGTCTCCACGGCCACAACGTGGAATTCTTACCACTAAACTACAGCCACTTTGTGATTTGGTCGTGGAAAAAACTATTTTATATATTTAATAAATTGGGGAAAAGCCCCCACTGATAAAAATCCCTCGGCGACCAAGTTGCAAGAAGTACATCAATTAAAGACATCAGAAATTCGGTGCTCAGGTATTCTAAGCAGTAAGCAGAATCGTTGTCCATGTATAGGAATGGCATTATCTGTAACGGTCTCTTGCTGCAGGTTTCTCGGTTCTGTCTGGCATTGTGAGACGAAGTTGCGATTGCTGATGCCCTGAAAATCACCCAACTTGTAAGCACTGCATTAACTTATTCTAAACCTGCTGGACACATATGATATTGCCTGCTGCTTTAAATCGAGCTAGGGCATTATCTTGCTGATTTAAGCAAGATATGTCTGCAGGCAGAATGTTCTGGTGAAAGCTTTTGCTTAGTTGGGAGAGAATTAAAACTATTGTGATGATCATGAAATTTAATGGGCTGCTGAGACGAAGAGAAGATAACTACTGTTTAAAGAATTTGCTTGAGCCCATATTCGATGAAACCGAAGGAAGGAAGCGTTCTTTAAAGTTTTGAGCTTGCTACATTCTCGGTTGTTGTTTATGTTCATGATGATGCTGCTTACACAGGCTGTTTGTTCTCTGGCAATGCGTTGCTGCAAGCTTAAACGTTTTTCTGCCTGTTTCTATTTTGGCTTATTATTAGCGTATCCGTATATATAAATTAGTATGTTGTTTCATTTCAAACTAGGAAATCTTGATTGTTGGCAGTTGTTTATATACTGTAGTTTCTAGATAATAATGAGCAATAGATGCTGTTAGCACAGAAGCTCCAGCAAACTCTTCATTTGTTGAAATTTGGCATTGCTCAGATATGTTCTTTTCTTCTTTTTATCAACCCTTCTCGACTGATCATACTGGAACAATGATTAATCCCAATCCAGATGGTAACTTATTTCTCCCATTGCAAGTGATCGGAGTCAGTGGTGACTCTTCCAGCATTCTTTAAAATTTTCATTCACCAAAGGAACTCCACTTCTGCATTTCTACACAAGTTACTTATCAAGTATAGTTGAGGTTTACACCATCAGATGCATAAAGAATAGGACTGATGATAAAGACAAGAAGGAAGAGTTCACTGTTGAATAGAAGAAAATTGAACGACGACAGTTAAGATGCTAGAGAACAAAAATAGACTATTTGGACACTTGTGGCTTGTGGTTGTGTTTTGTTCTCTTGATCTCTGTCCCTCAAGTAAATAGTGCACCAGAATCACCAAACAGATGACAGCTAATATTAACTCCATGAATTCCACCAAACAGAATGATTGAGATCTTGCAGGGAGCTTAGTCAGTAGAAATGCTTGTGGTGGTGATGCTGGTGTCTGCAATCATCCAAGCCAAAGCACTGCAACACAGGATAACAAGCAACAAAGGTGCACCTTCCTATCCTTTTGAAAATAGAGGAAACTAGTAAACAAGGGCAGCAGCATGAAGTCATCAGACGATCATCGTGTGGACTATCACATCGATGGTTGCTCATTTTCCTTATAAACCTGATTACATGGAGAACCCGAGAAATCAATTTGGCGTGCCAAATATATGCATATATTTTGCAACCTTTCATGAATGAAAGGACAAGAGCTCAAGAAACTTGCTTAGAGAGACTCATGCTCAATTCTTGTTGTTATGAAACCTAACATACTTGTGCAATACATTTATTCCGAACTTTGAACAAAAGAAGGTAATAAACTTACCTCTATGACCCTCTTCAAGCAGTGCCCTCTCGTTGAATTCTTGGAGATCTGAATGAAAGGAACAGAGAGATGTACAGATGTCTTGTGGGATTTGAAGTGGACGAAAGAATATGCTGGGGGAGGTTATGGAATTTGCCTACTGGCATTCCCAGAAGTTGATTCGAAAGCAAGACAGAGACAATGTGCGTTGGGGCCCCATCACTGAAGTTGAGTGTCCAACTACATAATTGTGTTATTAAATACTGGTGATGGTATCAGCTAGCCTGGCATTTGAGGAAGCAAGAATTCAACTAAAATTGAATGACTCTTGCTTTTATCCATGTTATCATAAATGGACCTTTGTTTTATGCCAGTGGCAACTGCCAACAATTAGGTAGTTGGACAGCCGTGGAAATTTAGGCCATCATCTTCGGCTCAAAACAAGGGTTTTGATTTTGATGTAGGGCATGCATTCTTGGACCTGGTCAACTTCTTGCGCTTTTCCCTGACCTGGGAATGTAAAAAAACAAACCAAGAATTGGCGTCGAAATCTTGCTGTTTAGAATCCCCCTGATTGAGGGCTCTGAAAAGTGCGACAGAAGTTGCCTTTTTTAGGCTTTTGTTTATGTGTTGGTGTAAAACAGTGAGTTTTATAGTATGGTTTTCACTACTTTCAATCCCATGAGTGACTCTTCGACAGGAGTCTCCACCCTCATCAATTGGGAAATTTTTTAAAAACCAAAGTTAGGTCAACCTTCTTCTTTAGTGATCAATTTTTTAAAAATAAAATAGAACATGTGACATTTGAAATAGCAAAAATGAGTCTTATGCATTGATACCTACGTGAGTGATCTGAAGAAGCAGTGGCACATGCATGTTGTAAACAATTGGAGGACTCATATAAGCAGAGTGAGTGGTCTAGAAGAATGGTGACACATGCATGAATCTGTGTAAAGTATTTGGAGGATGAATTTACTCATGCGTATGAATTTGTGATGATCCCATACCATGGGATGCATAGCATATGCACAAGGTCGTGTAGGTTTAGGTGGAGGAGAATATAACTCTTATTCACCAGAAAAGGTCACTCAACCAATTTATCAATTGAGTTAACCTTTCTCATTAGAAACCGATTTTTCAGGGACAAGATTTTCACAATTTGACCAATTTAATTGAAAATCAATTATTGGTCTTGTTCAGGGCAAGGGTAGAATGGGTTTGTCCTTTAGGTTTGTAATAATTAATTATAAAATATGTTATTTATAATTAATTATGAATAATAAAAATATATTTTTTTAAATTTTAGTTTTTAAACTTTTCCAATTCTCATCAATCATTTAATGCACTCATACGGAAACTTTGTATAAATTAATTTTTCAAATAATAAATATATTGGGGGGAAGTCAACGAAATTTAATATTCTTGATTTTAAGGGTTCGCTTTGAAAAACCTAATGCATTTATATGTACATTGCATGTATTTAACATATTATTTTGAACGATTATACATGTTTGCAGGTGTGTACATGTGTATGTTACTTTATATTTATATATACAGGGTTAATTGGTCTTTTAAAACTAATTGAACAGTCGAACGAGTAACATGGTAACCCAATGAAACATCTAATTTGATTTTAAAAATATTGTCCATAAATTAGAGTGCATGATATTGAGAATAAATAATTTTCTGCTGCAATTAAGTCAATTTCAAGTAAAGGTTGTACTGCACAGGTATGACATGTGTTATTATTTTATAAAAATAATTAAATATTTTTTTCCTATATATAAAATGATGGCATGCATTACTATCTAAAATACTCAATACAAATACACTAGTGAGTAATTTCATGGATTGAGTTTGCAGCTCACTCCAACTCAATTCTCGAGTCATCACAAATGCATTTGATTCTGTCATCACATTTGTTCTTTTTTCTTACTTTTTCATTGTCAGCATTTCGTATTGTACATAATTGCCTTAACTAAGAGAAAAACTGCATGATTAAATTGCATTTAGCTAAGGTCTCAGCAAGAAACTCTGTTCTTGTGCCTACAACATGAAAATTTGACACTTCGCATGATATGTTATTGGAAGTACCAAAATAAGAGAAAATTAGTAAAAATTCATTTTCTAAATACTTAAAAAATTAGTGTTGGCACACCTGAATTTGATTTGTTTTTTGTTCCTTATCGGGTTGTTTATTTATAGCATGTTTGTTGTGTGCATCGGTGGATGCGTTCAAATGTGTGGAAGCACACTTGTGGTATCAATAATTAAACTTTTGTTATTATAATAAGGTTATGGCCATATTGAGGTAATCAAATAAGACTTGATGAGCCTAATCATTTAAACTAAAGTGTGAGGGTTAAGACCATTTTTATGGTGAAGTGCTAAACACCACAACTTATATCTTCACTTAAGTATAAGCAAGTGGCCACAAACAAACCCTCTTATGAATTATATAGATTGAAAAGAAACTTGTCTTGAAACACCTTTTGGTATGGTGAATATGAAGGAAGCAACTTCGTCTTTGAAGACGATCTAATGGTCCCCCTTCTATAGTTGCTACAAAAATGATATGACATTCATTCTTGACATGATTTTGAAGTTGCACCAAAAACATCCAAGTTTAGCTAATGATCCTTCCACCCGCTAAGAAGTATTTTCTCATTTGGTATTTTAGGAAAATTTTGAAAGGCAAACTTAACATGCTCAATATTAATTTAAACTAGTGCCTCTCACGGTCCATAAAAGGAAAAAGAAATACTGTATAGGGTGATTACATTATATTTTTTTCAATAAACATAAGGTAAACAATTATTCATTGAAGATGACTTGCTCATCTTTTGTTAGGCAATTGGATGTTCAAACTTTAAAAATTGAATCGAAATTGTAAATGAGAAAATTCAATCCACAAGGGACAATGACATTTGAGAACTTATCTCATTGCCCCAAGTGAAGCATATAATTGAAAAAATGGGTATTTAAAAACTTAAGAGAGATTTATGAGGTAGTGTAAAAAGGTAAAAAAAGTGTCTTGTCAAAAAAGGATATAAAAGGAGGACATCTTTTTCATGGAAACTTTCTCCATAATTTTCACAAAAGACTCCTTTATGATTATTACAGCACTGTGCGCTTTGATCTTAAGATGACCTTCTTCAAACCATTTACATGATGCACCTATAAGGCTTGTCTTTGAAAGAAATAACAACTTCGTTTGCAATCTCAAGAAGTCCATCTATGGGATTAAGTAGGCATTCTGATAGCGGCACCTTAAGTATCATTTAGTCATTCTTTCATTTAGCTTAAAAGTTTATGTCATTGATGATTGTGTGTACTACAAGTTCAGTGGGAGTAGATTCTTTTTCTTGACATTGTACGTGAATGACATTTTACATGCTAGCAGCAATGTTAAGCTTCTTCGAGAAACTAGGAGATTTCATTCAAGCCACTTTGAAATGAAAGATCTTGGTGAAGCGTCCTATGTGGGATCCATATTCGTTGTGACTAATTGAATGAATTTTTTAATTATCATAGAAATGCTACATAAAAAAGGCATTTCAAAGGTTTGACACGCATAATTATAGCTCACGCGTCACACTCATGCGTTGCACTCATGCTAAAAGAGAGATAAGTTTAGTTTCAAACAGTAATAATAAAGTTGATTCTAATTTTATGAGTGATATCTCATATCTATCCATACTAGAAACTCTCATATATACATAGGTTTGTACCAATCCATATTTTGCCTTTATAGTAAGAATGTTTGACAAATATTAGAATAATTTGGAGAAAAAACATTGGTTAGCAACAAACAGAGTCTCCAAATATTTGCAAAAAAAGAAGGAGGTATATGCTCATATATACAAGATTGAAGTAGTATGAAATTGTTGGATATTTGCTTCATTAGATTTTAAAAAAGTAGAAAATCTAAGTCTGATTATATTTTCTTGATGGTTGAAGGTGGGATTTCCTAAAAGAGTGCTAACCAATCATTGGTGGCTTCCTCCACCATGAAAGTGGAGTTCGGTGTGGTTGTATAAGGCATCAAATCAAGCTATTTAGTTACAAAACTTAATTTTTTAGAGTTCATATTGTTTATGATATTTAGAGGTCACTAAAATTTATTGTGACAATTAACTTCCAATCTTGTATTACAATAGCAACGGGAGCCAAATTGAATAACATAAATACCATGTTCCTAAATGCAAAGAGTTCAAGTCTATTTAGTTTATAAGAACAAACTATCAGTTGTGGATCTATTCATTGAGGCATTAATGTTGACAATTTTCACTAGTCATACAAGTGTCATTAGTTTAATTTAGATGTCATTTGATTGGTAAGAGTTTGCCATTTGATTAGCTTAATGCTATGTTGATGTAATGACATTATTTAGTTATAGAATTTCATCTTTCAATTTTTTTTTGTTGTTCTGAACGTCAATCTTATTTAGTTTATTTAAAGTTGGTCCAATTTAAAATAAGCATATGATGCAAGACCTATTGGGATTACATGTGTTTATATTAGGGATTTGGTCTTCAATTAACATTCATAAATATAACAATTTGTTAAAAAAAAAAATACGACACATTATTCTATTCCAATATCCCCATCTCCTTGCTCTATATACAATCAATTAAAATTAGTTTTTCCAAATTCACAAATTGCCAACCCATTTACATCACTTTCTTAGCATCTCACAATTATAATAAAAAGTTTTTTGTTTTTTGTTTTAAATACAATTTACAAGACTTGCTAGTGGTATGCAAAAGAAAATAAAAGAAAATTTCAAGAAGTTGAGAACCTGACACGTGGAATATTCTCATTGGATAAAGACTGTCCAATTATATTTGGCTTCATTTACCCTTTTTGTTGACACACAAAATTTGGCAATGGCTGCTTCACCGTTAGAGCCACCGTTTTCAGGCTGCCACTCGCTCCTCAGCCCCACTCGTCCCTCTTTCAAACCCCCAAACCCTAAGCCCACTACCTATGTCTTCCCTCTGCTTCGTTTCCCGCCCCCCACAACTCCCATCCGCCTCTGCGCCGGCGGAGAAATCGTCGACCCGCCACCGCAGAAGCCACCTTCTCTGCCTGAGACGTCGGAGGCTTCCCAAGAGCGCAATGTTGCATTTGAGAGAAGCAGGGACCGGCGCAAGGTTGTGCGCGTGGCGTGGGAGAAGCTGGTCCGCTGGTCTCGTTCTTGGCGGTCCAAGGCCAAGACTGATGTTCTTGAACGCACTGATAAGGTCTCAGGTTTTCGATTGTTTGTTTGTTGGCTTGGTTCTTTAAATATGGGCTCACAATTTTTTTGGTTCTTGAATGCAGCGACAACCACTGTTTTCTTGGTCATTTTCTCTTTTCAAAATTTATTAAGCGTTTCATTTTCTTTCATGCTGTATTATGTCTGAGATACAGTTTATTTTTTGTGCTTATAAGTGTGGTACTTTCTTTTATGTACTTGGGGGTTGGTAATGTGGCCAGTCGGCATGGAGAATGAATCCGTTGCATTCATGATTTGGGACAAATGTTGAAAGAACGAATTGCACAAAAGAACTTAATAAACAACTTTGTTTTATTATGTATTATATCAAATGAAAAAAGAACCAAGTCTGCTAGACACTGTTTTGGATTATGATCTTGAGTTTTAGCAGCTGCACTGGACTTCAACGTTTGAGTTCGTTGAAAGTCGATACATTAAATTTGCTTGATTGTTTTGATTATTCGGTAGAATACACTTTGAAGTACTATATCTATCTCTTTGCATGGAATATATTTTCATTGATGTATATGAAGTTAGTTTAGTTTGTTGTTCCATTGCTTATATAGTGATCTGTTGATGTATGGTGTTTTCACTATTGGTCCTCATGTGTGAAAGGAATTTACGGTATTTTTTGATGTCCGTAGGTTGTGGTACTTGGAGGTGGCTCTTTTGGAACTGCTATGGCAGCTCATGTTGCCGATAGAAAAGCCCAGCTAGAAGTTAATGTGCTTGTACGGGATCCGGAAATCTGTTGCGCAATTAACAAAAATCATTTAAATTGGTAATGTAACATCTTCCCTTCACTCAAGCGTTCATAATTAAGATTCTCATTTTTTATTGTTATTTTTTTTTTTATTTTTTTGTTGTAGTGTGCTGAATTACATTCTATAGTTTTGCATGTTCTCCGAGAGAAGTCAACAATTCTAATTTTCTCCTATCTATTTTACATTCAACTTATTCTTCTTTTATACCAGTATGTATTTTCCAGAGCACAAGCTGCCTGAAAATGTCATTGCAACAACAGATGCTAAAGCTGCTCTACAGGGTGCAGATTTTTGCTTCCATGCTGTGCCTGTGCAGGTTGCTAATTTCTTTTCCATAGTAGTGTTTTTCATTTGATTTCAATGTGAAGGATTTCTGACGAAATCTGTTTAGTGGCTTTCAATTATTGATTGTAACAGTGTATTTTTATTCTCTATCCTTTTCATCAACAGAATGTAGTTTCAATAACGTTGTCAGTGCCTTAAACTTGAGTATATCTGTCCTTATCCATTGTATCGTGTTGCAGTTCAGTGCCTCATTCCTTGAGGGCATTGCTGATTTTGTTGATCCAGGCCTGCCCTTCATTTCTCTCAGCAAAGGTCTGGAGCTCAATACATTTAGAACGATGTCTCAAATAATTCCCCGAGCACTTAAGAATCCACGCCAGCCCTATGTTGTTCTGTCTGGACCTTCGTTTGCCCTTGAGTTGATGAACAAATTGCCAACAGGTCATTTAGTTACTTTCCAATATTTGTTACTTTTGCAGAGATTATGTTGCATTTTGTCGTCTAAACTGACTTAAATTCTGCTTTATATATGCATAGCAATGGTGGTGGCATCCAAAGACAAAAAGTTGGGAAATGCTGTTCAGCAACTGCTTGCTTCTAGGAGCATGAGAATCAACACATCAAGGTTGTTCATATACAGGAGATTTAGCCTTTTCATTTATGTTTACTTAATTCGTCAGGTGCCATGTTTTATATGGCCTGCCATCCCAAACACATGCACAGTCACACAAGCACATACCCAATCAATTAGATTGTAAAACCAGAATAAATGTAAACAAAAAAAAATCTAAAAAGCCTGGTTGTGGTAATATTTTCCAGAAAGTGAGACACATATACGCATATATTGATTATATGCTCAGCAGTAACCCCTGATGCTTCAGTGATGTCACAGGGGTTGAAATTGCAGGTGCTCTTAAGAACGTACTTGCAATAGCTGCTGGGATTGTGGAGGGGCTAAATCTTGGAAATAATTCTATGGCAGCTCTTGTTGCACAAGGTTGCTCAGAGATAAGATGGCTTGCAACAAAGGTTAGTCCACTAATGACTGTCACTGTGACCTCAATATAGGATTTCTTTTTCGGTTGTTTTTTATCCTTCTGAGCCATCCAGGTACGGCCTCTTTGTTACCTAAGGCATCTTGATTTATATTTCTAGCCGCTGTATAGTCATCTTAGTTGGGCAGCTTCTTATATGTTTGGAATTCCATCGTCCCTTGATGTAAGCCATCCAACAATGAAAAGAGAGGATGACATTATTTTTTTCTCGACTCTTAGTTTACCGGGAATTCAATTTTTAACCGTGAAATGGATATTTACTAATTGATTATTAGAAAAGACAGACGGGAGAGTACTTTGGCTTAATTGACAGTGGAGAGCTTTATGGGTTTGGTATAGAGAGGTCCTTTTCTGTGAGCCATACCAAGGCAGTACGTTTCTTTCGTTTGCGTATGTGAATATAACATGATGTTGCTCTGTCTCCAATCAGATGGGTGCCAAGCCAACAACATTGACTGGTTTATCTGGAACCGGTGACATCATGCTTACTTGTTTTGTGAATCTTTCAAGAAACAGAACCGTTGGGGTTCGTCTTGGATCTGGAGAAAAACTTGATGATATCCTCAATTCCATGAATCAGGTGCCTAAATACTACACACTTTTATGCCTGAACTAAGTCTGTCCATTGGAAGAACTTTATCCCTCACAGCTTGACTGTTGCGTTTTTCAGGTGGCTGAGGGTGTATCCACGGCGGGAGCTGTGATTGCATTGGCACAGAAATACAAGGTTAAAATGCCAGTCCTCACAGCAGTCGCTAGGATTGTTGACAATGAACTGACTCCTACAAAAGCTGTTTTTGAACTAATGAACCTCCCACAGGTTGGTTTGTGGCACAATCATCATCATTATCAGTTGTCTTCATCCTTGCGGGGTTAACTTCTAATGCTATTCTGTAGGTTGAAGAAGTCTAGCAACCAACACACAGAATCATAGTACAAGTTTCAGCATGCAAAACTCTTGCTGCACCGGCCTCGAATTGCAGCACACAACTGATATACCTTTCCTGATATATATGCTTCTGTTCTTTAAGAAAGCAATACAGATTAGGCTAGAAAGGACACTAATGTTGGGCATGCATCCAATGCTGGTTTGCACAATTACATTTGGACCTAGAATCATTTAGTCATTGGCCTGGTTTGCGGTGGTTGCCAGTTCTACAGGGGAATCGTGTGCTGATAACCACTACAAATTGTAACAAATTTTTACCTTTGTCTAGCGTTTACGGACCTGTAAGAACAAAACATACATGAAGGGATATAAATGTAAACACCATTTTTTAAATCTGCAAATGACAAACTCAAGCTTGACTGTAGGACGAATGTTTAAATTTTGCTAGTGTTGGAATTGCAGGGCAATGTTTGTCCCACCTTCAGAGTAATTCTGTTTGAATGAGGAAATCACAACCCAAAGAGCTGCACTGTTACCAATGTCATTCAATTTTACAGTAGCTTCAAGCGAAACATGCTAAAGAAATTCTAGTCCGACAAAAATAAATACAGATGGAAGCTCCACAACAATGAACCTGCAATACAGGCCTTGAAACGTTACATGTAAGGTATCTCGAGGCTTACCCATTTTGTTCACCACAAAGTTCATCCAAAGAAAACAGACCTTGGAAGTGCAAGAGGCACAAGAACTATCAAGAAGTAGTCCACAAAGATTGGCCAGTTTGCTAAAAGCAACAAGGCTAGTGCCAAGACAGTTAATTTATGTTTTGAAGTTCAGTAGATTCTATAATTTCGGTTAGTTCAGTTTCTACATGGGGAAGGTACAGGTGAATCAGGTGAAACTTGTGTATATGCACGTCACAAGATGCAGTAAAATGAGAATACAAGATGAAAGAGGTACATCACTCTCTTTTGTCTTCCTCAAGATCTTCTCCCAGCCCAAACACATGATCTGATGCAATTGCTGCCTTCCTCTCTTTCCTTTCCACCTTGGATGCCATGTCTCCAGCCACTATTACTCCAGCCCCGGTCAGAGATATACCCTCTTCGTCGTCCTCACCAGTCTCATATGCATACCTACAATTAAAATCACTCGCAAATTATTTACGCAAATCCTCATGAGCACTCAATCTGTCAAATAACAAGAATCAATCACTTATTATCATATTTCCACAAATCAAAAGTCAAGAAATGATTCACCAGTTTGCACTTTGTGCAGATCCAATGGTCATAATAAGCAAGTACGAATTTGTTTAATTATTTCTTGTGTGCTCCATTTTGCAATGTTTGGATTGCTAATCAGGTAGCACATCCACTGAAGTTGGCAAAAGATGCATAGGTTGCAATATGATTAATATTTAGAGTATGATATACCACAATATCACCCCGAGCAGGTCTTTTGCTTCAATTTTCTTTTCATTAAAATTAATGGTCTTCACACAATTTTCATATCATTTGTGATGTTCTAAAATACTGTTCTAAAGTAATTTTGAAATGGATTAACAAAATTGTAAAAAATATTTGAGTTGCCGATAGTGATAACACAAAAAGTATAATCCATGCACAACCTCAGCAGACTTCCAACATTATTACAGAAGCAAGTGACAACTGAAACCAACACAATGATCTATCACTAGAAAGAAAACAAGAACACTCTAGAAGATACCTGGTAGGGTTATGTGAAGGAGCAAAGAGGATGCATATAACCACCAATAACATGAAAGCAAGCAAAGTCCAGAAAGTTGGAATGATCCAGGCTCTTCGCCATGATTCACTTAGGGGGTCACTGGCATTGAAATATAACTAAACAAGCAAAATGAAGTAGTTACAACTTTAAGCAACTCTAATACAGAACAAAATGAAGTAGATTTAATTCTTTTTGTTGTCTGCATCAGATTAAGATGGTAGGTAACATTAGTTAATTGTTGAGGCTGCATATGGTAGAAAACAGGCGAGTCTGTGGCATTATATTTTGAAAACCTTCAAACCATTTGAGATTTTATCAGGTAAAAGTCGTGGAATAAATGGGCTTTGTAAGTCAGACGTACAGGTTTCAGTTAAACAAAGGTAAGAAAGAGTATGTGTGTGAAATTGCATGTGCACACACACACACACACACACACACCACACACACAGGGGATGAAGGATCTGAGAAACAATGTAAGAAACTACCTCATAGCCAATCCATGCAACTGAGAGTAGAATTGATACCGCCAGAGCATTGGTAAATTTTCGGTAGAGCTCAAGTTTGGCCATGCTTCTACGAATCTTAGCACATACCCAGAAGCAAAAAGTTCGTCATAAGTTAAATCTACTTAACAATTTGGAAAATAAAAGATTTATATTTTCACTATTATTCAGGGTAATAAAACTAGTAAAGCCATATGCGCTCTTTGTCCAGAAGATAAAATAGCACTCAGTGGAATCAATGAAGACCCATGACACTACCACTCTGTAGAGGCAAACAATTGACAACATAAATCAATTCAATTTCTGCAGATACACGGCTATTAAACAGCAGCATTTCAACATCTAAGCCAGCTTCAGGATACGCAAACAATGCAAGTTTCTTGTTTAACAAGCAGAAACATCATGAGCAATAACATGATACTCTAAATTAAGCAGGCCCACATGCTGATAAGGGAAAAATTATTGGTCTAAAGGACTGCTCTCTCAACAATTATGATCACGAAACTAAGTTCTCATTTGTAACTTTTCAATTGGACAAATGAAATGGGGATCCTATTAAATGCAACATATTAAATCAAATGGATATTAAATGCAAACAGATCAAGTATGAGCCAGAAATCAGAAGAAGATATACTGGTAAAGTTTGAAGAGTAAATGGAGTTAGGCACTGACAGCCCTTCCTTACTGCATAGCAAACATGCACGCACACAACACCCACACCCACACACAAAAGAAAATAGAAAATAGAAATGTCAGGGAGCCGGCGGAAAGCAAAGAAATTCTCAAGGACAGCATTGATCCTGCTGTTTGGTTATTTCAATCAACTTAAAAAATCCATAAAGGTTTTAAATTCAGGCTATATAATTTACATAGAACCTGCTTGCTTTTCAGGACAATCACCTTTAAGAAATATGTGTGACCATTCCCTTGGTAGATTGGTTTTATTAAAGCACCCGTATCAACAGTTCTTTGCTCTATTTCTTTTTTCCTGTATTATTTATTCTATATGTTAAAATACCACCCCCTACAATAACTAGCTTTGGTCATTTTAACAGATCTCCTAAAATACACCTCTTAATAAATTTATTTATACTGTTTAATAACTACTTTTGATCTTAAAATATGAACAAGTTAATATCCCTTTAACTCTTCTTCTTTCCTTCTTCGTTACTAATATTTTAAACTCTCTCTCTCTCTCTCTCACACACAATTAGCATTTAGTTTCTTCTTTCCTCATCTCTTTATTACCTTTTTTTTTTTTCTTTCTATCATTTTAATGAATTTCTTAAAACACCCCTGTTAATAAATCCATTTATACTATTTAATAAATACTTCTAACCTTTAATTTAAATGAATTAAATACCTTTAGCTTCTTTCCTCTTTGTTTTGTTACTATCATTTCAAATTCTCTCTCTTTCTCCCTTCTTTTTTTAATTTAGTTTCTTCTTTTTCTCACCTTTTTTTATAAAAAAAATTGTAATTTTATTTTATTATTGAGCAACTAAAAGTAAAATAATTTTATATTCTATTATAAAATCAAATAAATTTTTTATTAGTGTGCACACACAAATTGTGCAAGTTTTACTAGTGCATATGTATCATGCTAAGCCTGTTACTCCCCACAGCTCGCCCACCCTCCACCACCACCCCAAAAACCCATGGAACAAAAATAAATAAATAAATACAATGAAAAAAAGATTGCCAGGAAATTACTTGAAGCTTCTCCAGAGTTTTGGATAATGATGAGAAGATCCAAACAATAAAGCAGGCATCCAAAAGAGCTACAGGTAGCACCAAATAGAGCCTGGTTTTTCCTGAAAAGTCATTGATATTTCCCAAATGCTCAATAAGCTCCAGGGCTTCTGATGCCATGAAATATACCACACCAAGAAGAATTACTTTTGATGTCATGCCCCCTAGGGTTGGTCTCATAACACCATAACCCATTGAAACCACAAGGAGAAGAAGACGAGAAACTGTTTTCTTTATAGCACTGAAGGTAACTGCCCAAAGTGTAATATCAAATGGTCTGCTTCCAGTGGCATTGAAGTTTGCATATTCAAAGTACCAGAGGGCCATCTCACACATTCCCAGAGCAATCACAGCAGTGATTTGGTAATGCAGTTGTATTATATCTTTCCAGTGTTGTACAAACCACAGAAACCATAAGAGTCCAAGAGCAAGGTATGCTAGAGACATGAGGCCATAAAATGTCATAAGTGGTGCCATCTTCCCAGGTAGATAACCATCTGGATTTCTCCACACAGTTCTTCCACTGATTAATGTGTCATTCAGTTCTGGGTCACAAACCACAAAATAGAGATAGTACATCCCAGTTTTATTTATCTCAACCGTTTGAAGCACCATTTTAGCCTCTTCACTGTTTCCCTCAAATGAAGTTTGTAGCCTTCTCGGCCACCCTGGGTTCTCGGGATCTTGGTGGATGATAACCTCACCGACCTTGCAAAACCCCTCCTTAGCAAGATCAGGATTGCAGCATATTGCATTGGAATTCTTATAAGCTCTCCCAATCTTGTTGCTGTCTTTGACTTCAATTATTATGGCCTCTACTACTCCAGTACTCTGTTGCATTGTGTTCTGCTTTTTAGCAACATCCTTTGGTCTCCTAAATGTGATGGACTCAAACCTAAAACAAACAGGGCACAGAGCACAAGAGTTACATCTTTGAATCTTGGAAGATTTACTCAATATCAAGTCCCAGGGATGGAGAGACTGTAAAATTCATAGGGCCTGATGCACAAAACGCTAAGAACAACTGTGTTGGAGCTATTGAAAATCAAGACACTATTTTGAGAATCCCTACTTAGCGGAGAACCAAATACACATTATCACAAATGCTTGTACTGACCGTGTTTAAGACAATTGTGGTGCATAAGTGCCAAATTTTGATTTCTCAAGCCTTTTAGAACTCACAACCACAAGTCTATCACATCTTTCACTTGATTATTTTGAAGAATAGCAATAATAACAATGCCCTCAACAAATTCTCCTAAAAGTTAACCCTAACAAAGATGATTTGTTAAAAGACCACAATGACTATAACTCTGACCAGTAAAGAAACCTCTAGGTGACATTCATGTCTATATTCCATGTACTCTAGTCCAATCCATATGATTCAGTTATATTTAAACAGTAATTTAATAACAAATCAGCCAGCAATGGAACATCCATGTGCTCATTTTTTTGTCCCATCAAATGTTGATATTCTGATAAACTCTTTAAGTATAAATTTGACCGGGAATGGCAACCTCAATGTGATTGTTATTTCTTTCATTTTACCAACTCTAGGCCAATTTTGGTAGATATTCTGATCAACAAGTACAATGCCGACCAGTAATAGAACATCCATGAAGTTAACGCATTGATTTCATGACATCTATTCCAAGAATCCAGTCTAAGTGATGCATATATATCCCAATCAGCAATCTTTTTGAAACCAGTAGCAAATTATACATTAAATGCAACTCAATATTGTCAGCAATCAAAATTGTTGTCTTGTTTGGCCTTAGTGCCAAAACCAACACCAAAACAAAAGCCCTGGACATTTGTAAAGCCATACTCTCATGTCAGTTCCTCTCCTCTGTCTTCTTATACTCTATTCAATCGACAGTTGTATCAAATACAACTAATTCCACTGGAAAACCTCAAGTTTTTTAATGCCAAAATCTCAATGTTCCTAATTTTTAGACTAAACCTAATATTACAAAGAATTTTTTGTGCACTCCTTTGGACCAGACAGAATAGACGATTTTTTGATTTATCCGCCTAAAGCCTCTTTGCAACCTCTTAACCCACAATTGCAAATTAAAACAAAGTTTCATCACTGACAGCAAAAAACCCACCAAACCTTTACAGATATATGAAAAGAAGAAATCAACTAATGGAGACCTCATATACCACACAAGATACACAGAACCCATTTTATATTACCTTTAACGGTAACAAACAAATATTACAAGAGCCATATGGATCACACGCCACAAGGATGTCATCAACAAAAGAATTAAAGTTAAACACGAAAAATTCAAAAAGAAAATTTGCATCTTTATAGATTGCAGCGCTCTAACACACAAGCGCACGCGCACACTAACAGATAATTGACTTTAACTTTTTCAATAAACCCAAACAAATCTTGTTACCTGATGAAAGATTTACCCTTGAGAGGTTTACTGTTATCTTCACTGGACGTAGTTGTGGTCGGATCAAGATTCTTGGAAGCATAGAGCCCTTCACTGCCGCCATGGAAAAAGAAAGAATTGAAGCGAGGAATGAATGCGTCGTTCTTGTACTCGTGGATCGATGCTCTCACCCCATGTCTTCCCACTGAAGATAATAGCAACAACACCCCAACAAGGATTGGCAACTTCTTTCTCTTCATAAACAGCTGATCACACTCAATCCCTCCTTGCATCTACCTTTCTCTCTTGCCCTCCTTCCCACTCTTCAGTTTCGTATGTGTGGATCAATAACAAAGAAAATAATGAAGAGGGTTTGTGGGGGTTAGCTTAAATGGGAAATTAACCAAAATCAAACGAGCAAAATGGAGATATGTATCAGTTTCTGGTATTTATTTTGGCTACTCGTACGCAGGTAACAGTAGGCCAGTGATAGATATTAGGCCTGGAAACGCTTTTGCTTTTCTTTTTCTGGAAAATGTTTCCTCGTTTGCAAGAAATAGCTGGGCTTACTAACTTAGACTTATCAAAGTTCTTCCCAACACAATTTTACTAAGATTATAGATGTCTCAAACGTTTGGACTTGTAAATTTTGTTGGATAGAGTTTAGTGTAAAAATTGAAAATAGTAGTTAAAAAAAAAAGGAATTAAAAAAAATTATTCTGATCTATCAAATTTAAATTTTAATGGGATGAAAAGGACAAAAGCTTGGATACAAACATAGCCTCCATATTTGTCATGTAATTTAATATATTTTAAATTTTTTTAAAATATCGATCACATTATAAATTTATTTGTTGTTGCATTAAAAGGGAATTAAACCAACAAATCTACGTTATAAAAGATAAAGATGGAAGTGGTAATAATTAGAGTAACATTTCTCTTTACCTTTTTGTGTACTCTTTTTGTGTAAATGAACTATTTTTCACATTTGGTGATACATCAATTATGCATTTAATTAATGGTTTTGGGGAGGAGAATGGAAAGCTGCTTAGCCTTCGTATTACAACAAAACCACTATCATATATATTATATACATATTTATATTGTCTCAATTTCCCTTTCGATGTGTCTAAAATTTATGTAGAATCTTCCATTGTACGTTTAAATTTGTATTTTTCTCGCATTGGGGCTTATGTGATGTTTTGGCTGCCAATACCAACTTTTACTCTTCTCCTCTACCTTTTTGGTTTCTTTTTGTAAGATAGATTATAGAGCACCCTACCTTTCGTGAAAACAATGAAAAATAATTGAAATTACCGAAAACCCAATGAGAAAAGTGGACACGCGTAAAAATTACATTACATTGCAATAAATATCTCTAAATTGGGTTCCTTTTCATTTACAGGTAATGAAATTCCCATAATTATTTCTGCATATGAATAAGGGAATAAATAAAGAATCAATCAAACCATGAATTATGCATCGTTCATTTGAATAAAATTTTCTCTTTAAATGTTTGAGAATTTTAGTATTGAAAGATTTTAGTTTCAAGGGTTCTCTAAGCCGAGGAAATTTAGAGAACCATGAAATATGCACAGTTCATTCGAATATAATTTTTTTGAGAAATTTATGATAGCCCAAAAACAAGAAGAAACAACAAATGAGCTGATATTGCAAGATTTTAGTTTCAAGGGTTCACTAAATTGAGGAAGTTTTCTTGAAAAAGCTAATTCCTCAATCAAAATTAGAAGATTGTCCATTAATCAAAATTTACAAAATGATTTCCTTTACAGATTTATCATTAACAAGCTCACACAAGAAAACAAATTTTCTTTCCCTTGGTTCCAATCTAATGTAGTTGAAGATAAGAAAGAATGGCAAACTTCTTGTTTTATGGATGACTGAGCGGAGGCTTTCCTCCTACTTTTTCATTGCAAGCTGAGGGCTTCCATAAGCTTAAAAAATATTATTCTTTTATCACTGCCAGAAATTATCAAATATCCAATAAAATAAATATTTTGATCGTATAATTTGATGAACAAATATAAAATAATAAAGGAAAAAAATGAAAAATAAGGTAACGTAAAGATTGACACGTTACTAATACACAAGGCACTAAATTTTTGGACGTCTGATTGTTTTTAAATAAACAATCCTACATAAAAAAAAAAAAAAAACATGACACGCATCTTAAAATGAAGCAATGGTAAATTTGCACCAATACATAATCTCCTTAAGATTATAGAGGCCCCAAAGTAATCATATTAAAGAGCAAGAAAATAGGTAGATGAATTATTCGACAACAGAATTACATAAATATGATATCCCAAGTACAAAAGAATGTCTCGTTTATATAACGTAGAAAGAATAGTGTTCTTTGGTTTTGCAGATGTATTCTATTACAGATGATGTATAGGTTTCCTGTAGGAAATACAGATGCAAATCGTCTAGAGGCACAACACTATACTACTACTCTTCCAAAAGAACTGCCAACTCACCAAATGAAGGGGGCAAAAGAAATACAGAAATTGTCGAGATTTAGTTCCATGTCTTGAACCTAACTTAAGGTACCTGATGATGTTCTGTTTATCCTTCGAGCACCTAATTTTGGGGCAGCAGGTTTGGAACCTCGGCCTCGGCTGGATAAGGGCTTGTGCCCAGTTGCAGGTGGAGGAGCTGCAATGGAAGCCCAAAGATAATCGTCTGCCGATCCACTGGATTTCAGGTTCAAAGGCTTGGACGAAGATTTTGGAGCTGGAGCAGCAATTGCACCCCACGGGTCATCCTCATCAACTACTCTGCTGGCCTTTGCACTTGACGGTTTCGATGTAGATTTAGGAGCAGGATCTGCTACGGCACCTCACAAGTCGACATCATCATCTTTAGTTGTCTTTAACATGTTCTTCAGTCGTGAATTTGAAACTGAACCAAATATTTCGTTTATTAGATGAAATTCCATAAATGACGTCAAAAACTTTGAAGCAAAAACGATCAGAAGCATGGAAAGTTTCTCTCGTCAGAGCAGATGCCTAATTTGCAAAATAATCACCAAGGGCACATCTTTAGTAATAAAATTAACTATCTACGTGTGAACTTTATGATGCAATCAACAAAGTGCACATCTATGCTTGTCAATGTTTAAACTAGTTATCAATAGATAGATGATAGCACTACCTTGAGGTTTTGGCAGAGGGACGGGCCGCTTTAGAGCTGCTTGGATATTTGTGAGAGCTGCAGATGGTCTAGCCTCCTCTAGTGGTTCAATGTTATCCCAACCATCTTTGTCACTGTCATGCTCTCCATGAGTGCCATTTTCAAGTTCTCCCCATCCATCTGTTGATGTAGGGGACGTAGGTGGAGGATGATCACTTAAATCAGCTAAATCTGTCCCGGAATTTACATGGACTGGCATTAAATTTGCATCTTCCATCCCTGTAACATCAAAATACCAATATCAGTGCAGAGAAAATGCATTCACACAAATGCACAATCAAAATTAGTTTTTTACAACAAAGAACATCTTACAAACTCAATATTTCATAAGCATAGTAACGTACGAGTGCAGAATATAGAAGGAAAGACAAATCGACATATATATCGCAATGTGCATGATCGAACAAGAGAGAGAGTACCAGAGTTGGCATTGGAGGTTGAAGATGCAAGAGGTTCACTTGTGCTTGATGAAGTGACATTACTTCGTTCAGAAGGTTTACCTTTCATAGTCAACGAGCTCATTGCCCACCTGCCAAATGTAAGAGGCATTGTCTGTGAGGGTAATATTGTACGATAGAAACTAATAATTCACAATTTAATGGATGTAAGAAATTTTACATCTGCATTAACTGCAACATAATAAAAGGTTATAAAGCCGCTGGAGATTAGAGGGAAAAGGGAAAGAAACAGGTGGATACTTCGAAAAATGGCCAATCATAACATCATATTTATTGCTAATGGTCAGTCTATGTTAAAATAACAACAAATGCAAGTACAGATTGTAATCCTATAAAGTTTCAATCTTAATCATCACAAAATAGGTAGTGTCAACATCATCAAAAGCATGAGTCATCAGCAATGCAAAGTAGATATACATAGTACTATCTACTTAACAGGTAAAAAAGAAAAAAGGAAAGAAGAAATGAAACTTTCTTCAACTTGCAAAAAAGAGAAGTTGGCTAACCATGGTGTCCTAGCTCATTATTAAAGACCAGAAACCTATAAAACTGATTTTAGCTTAGCATACCCAAGTAAACTTGTGTTTCCTGGTAAAGATAAAATTCCTGCGCCTGATGCACCTGCAGCATCCTCATTGGTTGTCTACAAAGAACCCCAAGAGATCATAAATCCTCAATAAAACAACCTATAATAAAAGAGAAGGAGACGAAAGAGACAGACACGAAACAAGCATTCAATACATTTAGCAAGATTTAATTAAATCTTGAGTTCTCCAGCCAAAATCTCAACCATTAACACAAGAATATAAATATGTTTAATCTAAAAAAAATCAGGAAAAATATGATCACCAGCTTAGTTCAAGCATATTGTATCTTTTCCAGAGTCAGAAAATAAAAACAGAAATATGGAACCAATTTAGAGAGCTAGAAAGACAATATACTAGCATGTTATGTAGCATTTATCATCAATTATACCATAAAAAAATTCAATCCTCCGTTGGTCCAAAAACAATACCTCTTTTATAGATTTACACCACGTTGGCACATCTACAAGCCACTAGTAGAAATATTTTAGTGGAGGCCAACCTCATAAATACAAAAATGTGACTCTTACAAATTGTTGGGAATATACCAAAGATTTCACACCATAATTGCAAGAACACCATAATAAAATATTTATTTTTCTTGTATTAGTATTAGCCCAAGTTCATCCTGCCTAAATATCAAAATTAAATATTAGTTCAACACATTGGTTTGATATGATTTAATATAACATTCTTAATTATCCCATATATCTATGATACGTTATACAGCTGTATAAATAGGTTGCCATTGTACTACCAAATTAAGAGTGAACATCATGATTTAGCCCTTTGACCATTTGTCTGTAAATATAAACTTAATGACCAAACTATGTCATGTTTTTGTACTTAATTGTTTCTCCATTCATTCCTTTTAAATTTAATATGATACCAGAGCAGGTTTAATTTAGCATCTGTTTCACTTTTGTTGGCTGGCTATTTACCAGTGACTGATAACGTGTCACTTCGGGCTACCAGCACCTATTTCTAGCTGTCTATTCTTCTGATTGACCACATACTGGCTGCATGATTATTACACTCCTAACTACTATCTATTTGTTGACTTTTGGCTGGTTGGCTATCTATTTGTCTTATTTTGGTGATCTAAGTAATATTCTAAGCACGGTCCCAAGTTCAACTTGAGCAAGTGTTTTGATAATCTAAGATAAATTTCTTACCATAATTACAAGATCACCAAAATAAAATATCTTTTTTTTCTAGTATCAGGATTAGTGCAAATTCATTTTTCTTAGATGTTTAAATTAAATATTAGTTAAGTACATTGATTTTATATGATTTTATATAATTTTGTTCTTTATTTATCACATGTGCTCACTTACATAAATAGGTGGTCATTTTACCATCAAATCAAAAGAGAATATTGTGATTTAGCCATTTGCGCATTTATTTATGGAATACAGATGTACACTTAATTGTCAAAGGATGTTATGTTCTTTGGTTCAAGTGTCTCTCTCTTCAGTCTTCACTACTTTTAAATTTAACGATTGTCTTTAATTTGAATAAAAATGCCCATTATGTAAAGGATTGCACAAGATGGAAGCCAACGGCAATTTCACAAACTAAAAAAGCAGTTCACTATAACTAAAGAATTGTGCGAGGATAAAACTTAAAGTAAATCCTAATAACATGGACACAGGACCTTCAGCAGCACATTTCAGAGAACAAAGTGAATGACCTGGATAAAATAAGGTAAATTGAATGAAAAACAATCGGTCTGTAGAAAAAATATACCTGTCAGGATCAATTGTCAGGACAATAACATTCGGTAAAATTCGAGTTGCAATCTCAATGGCATCGTAGTAAGAGCTAGTGGCACATAAAGCCATAATAACTGACAGAGAATGAACGAGCAATCTTGAAGAGAAGGAAATGATGCAAGGGAAAGGAAGCTATAGAGGAAGAGAGAATATTTTTTAAGTTCTTGGGGAGGGAATGTTATTGTAGTAGGAAGTAGCCTCAGCAAAAAGGTTAAGCAAATACTCAGGGAAATTACTAACTCAAAGACACCATAGAAAGGATGGACGTCAACAAAAGAAGTAAAGCTTTACCTGCTCCTCGTGCAGGAGAGAACGTATCACGCAAGGCTCGGACAGTGAATGCATTAATGAGAACTCTTTTCCTAGTCTGCATTGCAGTAAATTATTGAATAGTCCATTCATCACAATATAATTGCCTCAGTCCAACTGGCTATAGAGATTATATCTGGTACTGACCCCTTCATTTAGGTGGCCGGCAATATTACCAAGCAATATTGTAGTATTTGTCCGGATAGCTGGTTCTTCATCAACCTGCACCATGAAAGTATAAACTAGAAATCTTTTGAACACAATGACTATATCATGGGTGCAGAAGCAAAATTGGGCAAAACCCAACACATTCAAGTAGCACCCTTCTCTCCGAACATAAATAAATTCTGTACCTGTAGCTTGGAAAGAAATTTTAACAATGACCCTGATATAGTCCGCTGAGAGAGCTGTTAAAAGATATAAAAATAAATATGCTTATACAAAAAAAAGAAAAGAACTAAAAATGAAGAAACTAGAGCCAGATCCTAGCGGCTAAAGAAATAGATTCCTATGAATTCAACTCTACTTGTCAGATATCAGAAATATTCTACATGGCACTGATGCCTCATACATATTCACAGTCGACTGCTGTACATATTATAGCACACATAAGTTCAAAGTCCTATACAACCTACTATAACATAATTCATACCCCTTCTAGCATGTGACCTAGCATATCATTTTCAACTGACCGTTTGAAACAATTAAATACTGAACAAGCAATGTGACATGAATTATAGTTGTCACGACATGTGTCATGGCAGCACCATGGCTCATGGATCTCAAAGCGCAGTGTCTTGGATCCAATTCAATCACTAGAAAACCAGTTACATAAAGAGGAATATTACCCACTATATAAGTTGGTCTAAGACCTCCAAAACTGAAGTCCCACATCATTTGGAAAAAAGGCAATAAATCAACTTATATAGTAGATAACCTTCCTTAAATAACCAATTTTGTAAGAATTGGATTCACCTAATGATGTTAACCGGTGGACGCATAGGATCGAAGATAGTTGGGAAAACGGGGGAAATAGAAGGGGAAAAAAAAACAAGGACAATAAGCAAGGAAGAGAAAGGGATAGATGGCAAGATTAAACCAAATCACTCGAGTACCTCAAGGTAAGCCCTTACAACAAAGTGGAGATGATACAAACGAAGAAATCCAAACAACCATATCATGAAGTTGTTTACCATGAACCACTAGAAGCAAGACAAATGACCAGATTTGACACATGAGTTTTGAAGGTTGAATCACACAACACACAAAGTATGGAAAATAAAAGAAGAAACCTTCATTTAAAGACAATTTCAAGTTACATGGTTTGATGTTCTAATCTTACAAAATGCAAGACCAAGGAGTATTTATACTGCTACAAGCCAAAAATTAGGGGTACAGGCAAAAACAACAAAAACACCCTTAAAAAAATGGCTCCAACGATCAAGATTTGAAGTTTTCAAACCCAAAAATGTAATTCCCGTCTGTCGCGATCAATCTAGCCTAAAGAGCAATCGAGCGCTACTTGCCTAGCTCCATCTAGAGGGGCAATGATTGCCAACCTCTCCTACATTTGTGGTCACGGTCTTCACAATCTCAAGACGCAATCGCTTACGTGTCCTGCGATTGTGAAGACAGTGAAGTCTAAATTGCGCCTAAGTCAATCGCGTTCTATCTGCTCAATTTGGTCATTGCCTTATCGTCATTCCAATGTGCTAAAATCCTTCCATGTCAATCTGGTTACCTTAAGAGCACTTTGGCATGTCTTAGATCGCAAATCTAACATCTTCCAAGCTCTTTGGCAACTCAAAGTCCAAAAAATGGAACCAAATTTCATCCTTTAACTGCTCCTAATCACCAAAATTCACTTTATTCATCATTTCAGCCCAATTTTTTATGCCAAACTTTACCTATAACCCCTTCCAATTTCAAGACATAACAAAATATCATGCCCCAGTTTTGCAGCACCTCCAACAAGTCCGGGATTACGTCACCCAAAGTGGTATAAGAGCAGGACCCACACAAGTGCTCAAAGGGAGTAAACCAAATGGGCCATGTAGCCAATGGCAAAAAGACAAGGCAAGTGCGTAAGTGTTCAAGGAGAGCCAACTTAGAGTGGGGACCGCATTGTATGATGGCATGCACAGGTTGAGTGGGAAAAAATGTAATGTATCCACATGAGTCAAACAGAAGGTTTTAAACCAACTTACCTAATGGATAATATTCCATTTTATACAACCCAATTTCTAAGAATTAGATTGGACCATGGACTTAACAATGCACCATAGATGGGCAACTAAATAAAGGCACCCTTTTATTTTTATGTTTCTATATCTGAAAATATGAAAAAAAAAAAAAGGAAAAAGAAGAAGCCCCAATACTCGAGATGATTTTTTATACATTTCTCTCCAACACGATTGTTTCCTCCTTTCCGAGGATGATCATCTACTCTACTCCATGCTAATCTTCTCTTTTCTTCTTTCTTTGTTTCCTTTTCTCTTATTCCTCCTTTTATGTTTTCAATCTCTTTCTCACAATAATTCTTGTTTTTCCTGTGTATCTTTTTCTATTTTGATCACTTTTTCTTCTTTCTTTTTCCTTTCACAATTTTTTAGATTTAATTTGTCATTTTATGTATCGGCATAATTTTAAGAAATTATTTTTTAAGTATTGATATTAAGAGCTTAATATCAGTTGAAATTATTGTTAAATAAGAAAATTAGAGTTGAATCATAAAATTTATACTGTCATTTGGAGTTAGAATATTTTAATTGTCATCTCTTTTTTATTTTTTCTGAGAAGTACTATTAATATAAATATTTTGTTCATTTCTATAATTTAGAGATGTGGTTCTACAAGGTGCATGCCACACCAAGCGTTATGCATTATGGCTCCAAAGAACCTTTTATGCCTATTTATTGTGAGCCATTAATAACTTGCCTTGAATGGATATTTTAGGTGGTATGGCAGCAATGAATGAGGAATGAGTAGTAGCAGATTCCAGAAACAACTTAACCAAATCAACTCTTTATGGGCAAAAATAAAACTTCTCAACTGCCGCAAGTAATATTATTTTACTTGAGCAAACCTGTCAGTAGCTGGGCACTAGAGATGTAATTTAGTTAGTAACCTGTTTGTGAATCACGCACTTTTAGAATATTAAATTTTAGAAAAAGCAGATCTGATGACTTAGAAGATGCTCTTACCTTAGGAGCCAGGACAAGCATAGACTTCAGCGTCAGCTCGCGTAGAGAAGCAGATGTGTCTGAAAACCCATTAGCGATATGGGGGTAAACCTATTATAGAACAACAAATTTACTTACTTCCCAATATTCTTCTCAGCATGTTGGATGTCAGCGAATCACTCATACAGGAGATTGAACTATAAATTAACAATTATTATATGTTACCATACTTGTTCGTCAACAATTTGTGCAGATAATGACTCGCCATACTGATCAATATGCCGAAGAAGACTGACGCGGATAGCACAATCATTTGATGCAAAAAGTTTGACAATAGTTGGTAATATCTACAAAGAGAACAAGGTACAACAATGACAAATTTTTTATATTCCATTCACAAATAGTGAGGCTTGGACAAACAAAGGCAAGACACTTGGGGTTGGACAGATTTAAATAACACTGACCTTGAGAGTGTATTCTTCTGCTGAAAGCCAAGATCCCATTTTCAGCAATGCAGTCAAAGCAGGCGCAGAAGCTGAACCAAATTCTAAGGCAGATGCTAGTAA
Source organism: Avicennia marina (assembly GCA_019155195.1). Lineage (NCBI taxonomy): Eukaryota > Viridiplantae > Streptophyta > Magnoliopsida > Lamiales > Acanthaceae > Avicennia > Avicennia marina. The sequence continues at coordinate 9,433,490 of CM032773.1, forward strand.
TGGAAGAAGCTGGAAAAAACCCCAAATTGTAGTGAAGTAACTGGCATAAGATTACACTACAAAACATTGGAGATCAAAAGGCACCTTCTTCAGCACTATTTGGCGAGGAAGCTGTTCAGCAAGATTTGGAAGTTTATGGAAAAAAGTATCCTTTTCCACACTGTCCTTCAAATTAAGAATTTCCATAAACTGTATGGTCTCCAGCAACTGATTTTGAAAATATTCTGTCAATGCACCACAAGTAAATTTTAGCCAATCCAAACAATTCCCAACATTCATTCACAAAATGTTAAGAAGGTGGAGGCTTCAAGCCTTTAATCAATAACTAGTTTGTTGAAAGAAATGCTGAAGAGGAAGAACATCTAGCAAGTAGGATTGATAATCCTTGAAAAATAAAGGATTAACAAAAAGAAACTAAAAAGACAATAAACTACACTGCCATATCCTATCTATCATGGCATGATCCAGCTTGATGGAGACCTCAAGCGCAATGAAGGAGGGGAATGAAAACAAAAATGAAAATGTCTATGCAAACATTCACCTAGTAATGATATAGAAATAGAACTAAAATTTTAGTGCTCATATTCATTCAAATGGAACAATTATTTTGGCTTGCGTCTGATTGGCCACTTGTTAAGGAGACACAAGTTTCTGTATATTATAAAGCCAGAATTTTGAAGAGAACAGTTTATATGCAATGTTTATGTGGAACAAATTCAAGCAAAAGTTGAGATGAAAGATCTAAAGGTTGTCCAGCTACTACACTAACAAAATAAAATTGTCTTGCTATTCAGAATACTCTATGTACAAAAGTAAAGAGACCTTATTTTCCCTAGCCCAAGGAAATTAGAACTACAGAAAAGATTGATGAATGAATATAAACTCTAGCTGTGTTTTTCTTGCTTGTTTAGTTTCTTTTTCTTTTTTTTGGTGGAGGGGGGGGGGGTGTAGGTGGATGATTAATCAATTAGTAGTTTTATGAAGAAAAGGCAGTTTTTAATTGTCACTGGAATCTTTTACCGGAAATCACTAAATAAGATGTCGAAGGTAATATTGGTCTTTGAACACAATAAAATATATGCAACCAACTTTAGATTTCTTTTTGTATATGCTAGTTTTCGAGCTCTACCAGCCTCCCCTAAAACCATAGACTAGCATTCCCAATCACAAATCATAACACCGTTGCTTCATTTACACCGGGTTCTACAGCTGTTCGGTTAACTCCCCTGCCAATGTGAAATTGTTTGTTTTCATCATTTTGTGAGGGCTGCAAAGGAAAGAGTATGAATATGCAGAGAAATGGACAGATCCAAAAATATCATGTTCAGGCAAGGAAATTATTTCAAGGAGGGTAAAAGCTTCACTCAAGAATCAACTAGGGCCAAAAACTTTGGAGAAAAAGAAAAGGGAGAAATGCTTGATATTGCTTATTCCCCTTTAATAATTCTCAGTTATGCTGCGTATCTGTTGACAAGTAAATTCAAAATCAAACAAAACAAAGAAATTAAAGGGGACTGAATGGGAACTTTGACAAGAACGTAGGACCCAAAGTCAAGGATCAAGCTTTGAACTGGGTATCAACAATTAAGAGGGGGTTTGCATCCTAGTTAAGAAGATAACATTGATCAATTGGATGCATTGGAGGCAAGCACCAAGCAAGGAAATCCATATCAGCAGGAAATGGATTCTACATTATCAATCTTGGCTTATTAGACTCAGATCGCCCCCAACCTCTCCGGATCTATAAGACAATGCTGAATTCAGCTGAGACAGATCACATAGATCGGAATTGTCGGGATTGTGCCCTGAGGCAGTGCACAATTGGTTTTGCTTTCCGACACATTTGCTGATGCTGTAGCATCCATGATCCAACAACTCAGTCTGAACTCTTCAAACTCCTTGGGTCCAAATTGAGTATGAGCTCGAGCCAATCTCCCAATTTCTATCTGAGCGATTGCAGCATTGAGATCCATTGCAGCCTGCAGAACTAGAACAGGGTTTTCTTTTTAGGCTTAAAAGTTATGTTTTGGCCCATTAGTTACAAACACTGACTTTTACTGCATTTTTTAGGGTTTTCTCTTATTCTTAGTATATATAAGGTGTCATTGTAATCAGAAACAAATAGACTATTTTGATACTGAATGAAAATTCTTTAGCTTCCTAAAATTTGAGAGCAATTCTCAATTCAAGTGATTCAATCCTAGATCGAGTCATTCCGGTCAGCCCCAAATTGATTCATGACAAATCAATCGACGTTGGTGTGTCCATTGTGGCTGTCTTTCCCTGGGTCTGTGTCTTCTTCATTGTGTAAGGGTCAGCAATTCAGCATGGTTTGCAGATCAGGGGTTGATTCAAGTTCAAGCTATGCTGTTATCAATCATTTCTCTTTCCATCACTTCCGTGTTCACTTCACATTGGCTTATGAATTTCAGAAGTTAAGAGCTTATACAAGTTTGCCATAAGCAATATTTGAGCGAACTCTATGAGAAGCCATTAAAATTAAAATTTAGATAATCTTAATTTGAAAAGCACTCAAAAATTTTTGAAATTAAATAAACCCAACGCTGATAATGAAATGAGAAAAAATAAGAGCAACAGATAAGGGAAAAAAGGACACCGATATCTAGTCTAGAACAATTGACTGAGTTATTTGGCAATGATATCTCATGGCTAAAAGATCAGACTGATGATAGGCGTTAGCCTCTAAAAGATGGATTTACCAATGGAGCTGCATGCATAAAATCTGTATATACATTTATGTATGTATATGTACAGAATGCTACCATGTGCAATCTGTAATGTTATCATCCAGGCTATCTAGGTAATATTGAATATTAAAACTCCTATAACAAAAATCAGAACAAAGAACACCACTCACCACTATTCTCCAGAAGCCTTGACGGATTCAACCTGCAAGAAGGCATAGAACACAAGAGGAGCTCATAATATTGAAGTAAAGACTGCGAAACAGGAAAATATACATCAAATCAAATGAAAGTTAAAGCAATTACTAAATGAAATGAATAAAGCATTGAATTATATACAGATATACTGTAGGCAAACTAATTTCCCAAATGGAAATTGGAACAAAACCCATGACGAGTTCAAGAAAAGCAACCTTTGGTCTGCTAGCAGTACTTCGCAAGTCTTCTGTTCTACTCAACTTCACACCAAAGAAGAGTTCATAAATTAGGCAGCCTACCAATTGCCACATGAAAAAAGAATGAATCCCAAGTTAAAAAATAAAATAAAGGACTAAGATAGGGGTAAATGATGTAAATATTTTTAGTGAGAAAAGAGAAAGCAAAGAAAGTATAGCAGCCACATAAACAAAATATTAAACAGGAAAAACCCCTATCCACCTCCATCCTGCTGTCCCTGGTTTGTTACAAATTCAGAGAATCAATAGGGTGAAATCAGGAGCAGAAAAAGAAGACTGAAAACAACGGGAAGGGAACTGAGAAATAGAACTAGGGAGAAAAGGCAGAGGCACACGATCTTATGATTTTAAAATATGTAACTTAAAAGGGATAGGAGGAAAGCTGAATTTTGGAGTGTTTTTCACATTGTTGAAAGCAAAGTTTGAAATTTTCGTTATCTTCAAAACACTCTGCTTCACAAGCAAAGTAAATAAAAAACCAATCCAATATGAATACCCTCAGGCAGTCATATCCTCATCTTTATATTTATAAGTTATTACTATGCCAAAGTACAGCTCATCTTAGCTAAATAGAATCTCAGTGTTGCAGGATCCAGATACTGTCTTCATTTATTAGAATTCTTTTACACAGAGAAACCACACAGAGAATAATAAAGATGGCAACCTTTAGTCCACAAAGAATTATCAAGCTTCAACAAACACAAATCAGAGCAATTTCACAAATGCCACAAATAGGACTTAAAGCCCCATTAATCAAACATCAGGTTTGCTGCTAGCCACTGCTTTCAGCCTCCCATTCATCACACATAGATTATTGTTTATCAACATAATCAGTTGGCAGTTATTTATTTATTTATTTTTTTTGGGAACTTATTGCCAATTGAAGTGTTCAAATACACACTTACCCAAGCCCCAAGAATCTATAGCCCAAGGTGCAGACTTTCTGATAGCTGCCCAGTCAGATTTCGACAATTCCATTGGTTTGTATTGTGAACCAATAAGCCATTCATATTGCTGTGCCAAAAATAACACAGAAATGATGAAATAAAATCAGTCAATAGACCACATGATACAGCATTTAGCGAAAAGCGGCAAAAGCACCAGTAATCTATTTGCCATAAAAATATTGAATGAGCAACATGCATACTAGATTCCAAATATATTGCGAAATTGCAACCAAATTCTACGCAATGAACAATATTCTGTAATAACAGAACTAACTCACAAAATTCTACAAGTTGAGTGGGTAAGGCTCCATGTTCCATTCTGATATCACTTACATTTATATTTTCTGAAAATGAATTTTTGGGTGCATTAACCAAAAATAATATGCTTTCCTCATTATCTAATACCACTTAAACATTTTTGGAAAAAACCAACTAATTTGAAGAAGAGTATACACTATTTTGAGGAAACATGGATGTAAGTCAGAAAATATGTATGCTTTAGGGCATGTGAAAACAAAAAAGTGACTTGATTAGTCTATGTAAGAGGTTCACCGTTGATGTGTCAATTTTGAAAATGTGTTTTGGTTTCAACATTTTAGAACATCTCATGTAATTTCTCAGTATGCGAACATAGGATATGAAATAGAGCAGAAGAAGGTGGAAAAAGATTGGCAATATTTTCTAATGTTTTGATAAGATGAGCCAAAACAAACACCTAGTCATTTTCTAAGAAGAGTTTAGAAATTTCTCCCTAAATAAATAGAAAAAAAGTGCATCCATATAGCCATTATTTTAAATATTTAATATATAATAAAGATGTTGAAAACAAATAGTTTTTGCAGGATAGTTGGGCTTCCATGACAATTTTAAGATCTAGCCATAATTTTTTTATTTTTCTTCTGCTCTACAAGGCAAAATTTAGTTTGTCCAATATCCAATCAGAAAAACCATGGAAAAGATGGCCAAATTGACAACTCACAAACATCGGTCCAGTAAAAGCTTCATTATTCCCATCAAGCTCAGACAAAACATCAAATCCATGGAGTTTCCAGTCCAGAGTTTCAGTTGCAACAACACTAGCCATACAAACATTACCATGAACCTGCATTAACCAACATAGGAAACATAATCGTTGATATATAAAGCTAAACGCAGGAACATGTTTGGGTTGGTCTGCAACCTTGAATTTCCCATTCTTCTAGATCTAGCATATACAATTGGAGTAGAGCCCATTCAGTTAAACTTGTCTCCAAAGGGTAATGTCATAAAAACTGCTAATAATTAGATTTAAAATGCATACCAGTTTACAGTCATTATTCAAGAAGCTCACAGCTTTAGCTATCCGGTGCAGTCCCCATGCATAGTATTAATTCCTGATTTGTAAGATTAAATGAAGTGAACTTGTGGTCTGGTAAACAGCACTGGACCCAATTGAAAATCCCAGAGAGTTACAAGTTTTGACTAAATACAACGACATGACTTCTTATGGTAAATGCTAAAATGATAGTGTCATCAAACCCACTGATTCTAACTCATTTGACAGAACAATAACAACAAAAATTTATCTAACATACTGCAATGAACTGGTAGCATTAACAGGAGTCAGTCTAATTACAGCATCATAAGCAAAACAGATTTAATTTTACACGTGCAAACAAACTGAAAGCACATCAACAACACAGTAGATGCTACAGCAACAATAATTTAACAACAGTTACACCTTTGGCTGCCTTCCAACCCCAATTCCTTGATCTTTTCAGAAAGTGGCATAACTGGCTCAGTCACAATGTAGATAGTAACCTTAGTACTAGAAACATCCAAAATTTCTGCCTCAGTACTATGCAGAAATGACAAAATATTTGGATGCCTGACCTGAAAGAAGTTGAACATTAACAGCTCTCTAGGACCTGAGACTAGTGACCTTGAAGACCATGTCCACATGCTTATTCAGCAGACTTCAGGAACTATGAAAGTTGTAGGGTATAGAAATGAAGATATCAGAACCCACAACCTAAAGATAAATGAAATCATATGATCTTCCACCAAGTGTCACAGGCTAACCACTTCACAACCTAGATGAGACCATCTTTAAGAATCCCTACACTACATTTTCATCAGCAATATGATGCAATTGCTTTGCCTTCTCTTTTAGAGATGTCCTTTTTTACCATTTTGGTTTGATGCTATAGCAGTGTGTACCATTAGGAAAAGAAAATTGCAAATTCAACTACCAACAAGAGCGATGAATACTCATCTTTCATCTTGAAAAAAGCTCTTCACCTACATCACTGGATTGACCCTTAAAGTGTCAAATTGCAATCCATCTGTTAGCTATTAATTACTGGGAATAAAAGGTCATGCAAAATATTAAAACTAAGTGAAGATTAATGAGCACATTCAGCTTTAGACATCACCAATCCACCTTTTTTAGTCATTCTTTTCTTTTTTACTTTTGGGTGGAAGGGGGAGATAATAGCTGGCTATCACATTTCTTCCAGAAAAATATAGTCAACTAGCAACGGAAGTTTCAATTTGAAAAGTTGATGCAAAAGCAACAACAGTCATTTGTATTTAATTAAAGTTGCAGAAGGAAACAAATGACAGGACTCAAATTTTGGATAGACAACTGAAGCAAGGGCATATGCCGAATAAGCATCATGTTGACCACTCTAAGAACATAATAATTGTCACAGAATATTTGACGATTAAGACATTGTAGGGGAACACTGGAAAAGAAAGTCAACAGGAAGTATGCAGATAAAGAAAATTTTCAGATTGGGTACAATATAAGTAAAATTAAGCAAATCAAGCAGGTATCAAAATGCTAATCAAAATGTGAAAGGATCCCATTGGGCACAACCATGAAAAAAGAAGACTCAAGAAGACGGCTAAATTCCTGAATAGATCAAGCTACAGAAATTAGTGGTAGTCAATTAAGGATTCTGGTGAAAGAACAAGAAATATTGCTGCCATCTTGTAATTGAAAATTATCAATCAGAAGCTCACCGTTCGAAGGCATTTGACACCATTGCGACCAGCAACTAAATGCCCATCATTTGCATTGTTTCCAGAAAGAGAAAATATTGAGACTGGAGACCCATCATCCTGTTGAAGAAAGGGAAAACAAAAGAAAGCCTAAAATCAGAGACCTTCTCCATGATCCCAGAAAAATGATGATTCAAAAGCACAAGCAAAATTCAAACAAAGGGTAATATGAAGGGTGTTTTTTTTCTCCCTTTTTGTGTGTCTCTGTGCATTTTTTTTTTTTGAATTCTGTAAAATTAAGATTGATAAAAGAGAGAAATAATTATGTTTGACGGATTGAAACTTTTGCTCAATCAGTATGTTTTGATTTTGGCAGAAGCAAATCAAACATAGAGAAAATAAATATCATCTGAGTAGCTTAGTTGTCCATATGTAGGCATATGAGTTGTGAAAGCAGAAACCAATTTGAAGCAAAAAGTACTATGATGATTATCACACCAATGCAGTTCTTTTAACAATTAAATATTGTCTTACACTCTCTTTCCCATTCTCTTCTCAACTTCTTATCTTATTTATTTCCATTTCTGCCTTCATCTGATATAAACACATATTTCATCATGAAAAATATTCTCATACTCAAAACTGACACAATATTTTTGCCCAACAACCTTGGTTTGGGCTCCTATAGACTTGTCAAAAGATCTATTAGTTGGGTAACCCTAAAATCAGTAACCCTTGTGTAGAATTCGAATTTCATCCAAATGTTAAAACATTTTAAATCAAAGCTTGATAGTGACATAGAAAGGGGAAGCGCTCGGTGGCACGATCTCCACTTCAAATGATGGACATGTGCCATCAAAACTTGCCAACTCCCTTGAGCCAGTAACATATACATTAAGCAAAGCATGAGAACACAGAATAATATAGAAGGCTAGAAATTATGAGTGGCTTTGGGTCCTTTTTTCTTATTTGATCTGTGAAAGATGATGTATGTTTTGTGCAAATAGTTATGTAACAGTGATAAATGTACATCTTGATTTATTAATTTTTGTATAATATTATATAATGCTCGGATGAGGTGATAATCCACAGAAGTAATAATTAGTTTTTAGGATAAAATTTATGTATAAATGTGTATTTTGGTAATGATTTGTTTGTGAATATACACGTAATGACTGAATTTTAAACATGTGTATATGTGAGAGAGATAAAGAGTATGAGTGAGAGAGAGAGAGAGAGATCTATTTTCAAATTGATTTATGTTTAGTAGCCAGGAAGCATGATGAAAAAAGGTAACCAAACAAGGCCAATACACTTCTATTCAGCCACTGAAAAGTTTTCTAGTAAACAAGAGATCAAACAAAAGAATATATATTCAGCATTGAAAACTAATTAATTGTAGAAATAAAATTTTATAACTTCTAGCACCCAGGGTACCAACACATGGGGGTTTATGGACATAAACAAAACAAAATTGAATTTCTTGATGAGATATTAGGAAATCACCAACATGATTCGCATTTTTCTGATCAACCTGTAATCTTTTCCTTTTCTAGAAGTCAACTGCACGACAATAAAATGATAAATCACTACAAAAGGTTTGCTGCTAATAGTATCCCTCTTATTTCATCACTAATTATAAATATTTTCAACTACAAACCTCTACCAATTACACCTATGGCGTGCTATTACAAAAAAAATTTCTCCTCGTGCAGTGTCAAATACGAATACTGACATGAAACAGACACAGCTCTGAAACATGTTTGACACAGCATTTGGCATGTCCAAAAACTAAACAAAAATAAAATATTTCAACAAAGCATCAACATGGAAACCATGGGACTGATGGTATCTCTAGTGAATTTCAGGCGAGGTGATTCGTTTTCTTCATATTTTATAAGTTTAGGCCATAACAGGCTATATGTTTAATAAAAAATAAATTGAAAAATTAATACTACCTCCTCTAAATTCAATTTCATTCCATTTTTTTTGAACTTTTCTATTTGAAGGTTATACTCCCTGATGTGAATTCTTTTTTAGGTCCCTAGTCTCCACTTTGTTTGTTTTCATTTTTTTTGGGAACCCATGAAACTTTTTCCTTTTATCTGATCAGTACATGCATGTATATACAAACTAGTGTTCAGCTTATCATGTGGCCGCTACCATAGCCCTACAGCGACCACTCTACCTAATGATTAGCTGCCGTATCTACAGCTAAGCTTGCTACCCTACTAGTACCCTACCTATGGCTAGATTTTCCGCCGAAGCTATTGTTGGTATTGTCAGACTACGAAAGTAGGCTGGCAGCATATTCGATGTATGTCACATCACTCTCTTTTCCCACAATATCATAGTCCACAAATTACACTGACAGAAGCGCAACGCTACAATTCAGATTGACGTACTTGCAAATTCATCTTCCAGTTACAAATAAATATTGCAGAAGTTACACATTTTTTGTAAACAAAATATACACCGAACAGCCATGTTTTAACCATATCATGTCCTAATTCTTTTAAGAATTGCAGCATCCCACATTCATGTCCACGTTGCCCCATCTATATATCCGCATCATAGGTCAAAACAATATTTAAAAATATTCAAATCAACAAAGCCTCACAGCCTCAATTATTTGAGAAACAAAAAATGAAATGCAATATAATGATCATATCAAAGAATAGCATGCCCTGATATACATAAACCATAAATAGACAGCATGGTAGAAATTTTTTCCCCTTTCAATAAATGGCAACGCAGAGGCCAGAAATTTCCTCAAACACTACACTCATTTGACCTTATGAGAATACTCAACTAATGCCCCGTGGACATTCTGAGATTGTAAAATTTCCAGTTCTGCAAAACCAAATCCAATCTAATAATTCAAAAACGATACGAACAACTTTTCTTCGTCCTTTCCAGTTCAATTGCCTCAACTTATCAATTTCCGCTCAAAAATAAATAAAGCAACAACACCCCAAGAAACTACGAACTTCGCACCAGCAACAATTCCCACGACATCAGCACTTAATAACCGCAAATTTGAGACCAAACCGAATATAAGAACCAACCGAGCTGAATGAAAATCCATCAATTAAACAACTCAAATACAATAGGGAATAGGGAGAAAACCTCGGAGGCTCCACGGTAGTGCACCCAGGAGCCCCACGCTGAAGAGTACGGCTCCCCAATGTCATACGGCAGATCCTTGAGGCCCGTACCCGATCCGCCAACCACCCCTTTCAAGAATTTCAGCATCTTTGTTCAGAGCCCGGCCCGATCAGAGAGAGAGACACAGAGTTCAATCTGCCCAGCTAAAATGGAGGATATGCTGGAAGGGGCAGTACGTTGCAGCGACTGGGTGCCAAACAGAGGATTAAAGTTTCCGAAAAAGTTACGCTGAGCATCCTTGATTCCCTGGTCGGAGGTGCAATGCAGCTCACTGTTCCCATGGATGTTGCACCACTGACATCCTAGAGAAAGCTAAGTGGGTAAGAAGCCACGGCTGGATGCTTCGGAAGATGAAATGATTTTAGTGTGCACTTGAATTGTACTATTTGAAGAAATATTTAAAATTCATGATAACAAATTTACTATATTTGTTTGGACAATTTTATTTAAAAATGTATTTCAAATTTATTAATTCTCATTTTAAACTTTTTTTTTTAAACCGTGATAGATTTTAAATCATTTTTCTTAAGAATCATTTATTTTTTTTTTAAATTCGACTCTAAATTCAAATCATTCTATCAAAAACAAGCCAAGGGAAAATGTAAATTCTACACCCCTTTGGTTTATACTAATTTTGAAGTTTTTAGTGTATGTACTTTTTAGAGATTATATTTTATAAATAGAATAAAATTAGGGATAGGGGCATACACCATTAGAACTAACAACTCGTGCACACTCAATATATGTGTATGTAAAATTAAAATATAATTTATTGTGTATGTGCATAAAATTATATTTTTATTATGTAAATGTTTTAATTTATTAGCGTTAATTTTATTTTTTAATTTTTTCATCTAATAAAAATTATTTATTAAATATTATTATATAATTTTATTAACAATAATAAAATATAAATTATTATGTTTTAAAATTTATAAAAAATGTATATAAAATGAGATAAAACATAAAAGAAAATTAGATGAAAAGAAACAATTCAATAAAATTGATTACAAATAATAAAACAGAGAAAATATATAAAAGAATGAAAAAATAAAAGTAAAATAAAAGAAAGGCATTTCAGTTTCCCTACTTAGAGGAGTACTAAGAGGTAGTTGTTATGTGGAAATTAGTTATAATATAATAAATAGTATATAGTTATACTAGGTTAAAATTCAATTCTTAATACATGAGATATTGAGTTTAAACTCTCTTAAGTGCAAGTGTATTTGTGGGAATTGTGTGAGTTCAAAAAAATATATATATTAAAAAGCTATTTTAAAAAATATAGCAAATGATCAAAGTTAGTTGTTTTAGAAAACTCTCCTCAGTAGAGAATATATACATATATACATACATAAACATATTACATTTAATAAAATAGACAATAAAAGAAGATTGATAAGAAACAAAGAAAGCAAAGACGTTACATTCAAATTTTACGAGAAAAAAAAATTTGATTTTTAGAGTTAAGCTACCAAAAAAGTTAAGATATGGGTGGGAGACAGGTTATGTATATATAGAAGAAAAGTCACAGTCACATACTATCCCAAAAATATATTTAACAATTTTACAAACTAAACCACCGTTAGGGATGTTATATATTTAAATATCAGTATAAATATGTTATATATATATATATATATATATATATATATTTTTTTTTTTTTTATGGGCATGCTGTCTTGGTTTTGAAAAGTGAACGAAACGAAGTGTGTGTCTAATAATTAAAGTCAAAAGCATTTTATTTATTTTTATTGAAAACAATATTTTTTTGAAATTCAATAAACTATTCTGTATCATTTAAGTGAAGATAAATTACACCCCAAACTTTGCGACTTTAATGACTTTAATAGTAATAAGGAACATACACTACAAGAAATTTGGCTAATTGGAACGGCTTTTTGGCACAATTTATTTGTAAAAGCCATTCTAAATTTGATTTGGGACAATTTTAGAATGGTATTTTTTTCGTTCCAAAATGGCACGTTCCAAATTTTTTGGCACGACTGTCGAAATCCGTTCCAGAAATTTGGAACGGCTTCGTATTGCCGTTCCAAATTTGACACGGTTATAATAATCCGTTCCAAATACGTACCTAAGCCACAGTATTTGGATCTGCAATGGGTCGGATTTGGTACGGAAATTTGGAACGGTTTGGGGACAGTTTTGGAACGGCTTTGGCAAGATTCGTTTTGGAACTGCTTTGGCACAGTTATTTTTAGAACTGCTTTGGCATAGTTCGTTTTGGAACCGCTTTGACACGGTTTCATTTGGCACGACTTTGGAACAACTTTGGCATGAATTTTTTGGCACGGTTTTATTTGGCACGACTTTGGCATGGTTTTATTTGGCACGACTTTGGCACAACTAATTTGGAGCAGCTTTAGCACGATTCTTTTGGAACGACTTCGACACGGGTATTCTAGAACGACTTTGATACAACTATTTTGGAACAGCTTTGGAATGCATTTTTTACAAATGTATTGGCATTGAGAAGGATTGTGTTGGACGCAAATTCAAATTGTATTTTGTATTTTTTGGAAAAAAATCTTATACAATAATTGTCCAAAATATTTTTTTCATCCCTACTTTGGCGTCAACTAAAATATAAAAGCATACAACCATTATATTACCCCATCACTAGAAAATAAAATTCAAATTATTTAATCTAAAAATATCAGATGTATTGTAACAATAATATGACATACGGAGGAAGATTCAAAACTCTAAGTGACATGGCATATTAGTCAAGACTCTCGTCGTCGTCATCATTTGCATCTTGATTCGGGGTCCGAGATGGCTTAACGGGAGTGAAAGTTTGAGGGTAGTTTGTGTTAACCCAATTCAATAATTGATTTAATTGTGTCTTATTTCGCTCAAGCCTCTCCTCCGCACTTTTCCATTTCTCCTCAGCCATAAGCAGTTTCTCTTCAGTTTGAAGTAGTTTTTGCTCCACATTGCGTAACTCAGGAGCAGGTGAGGAGGTTTGCGAGGTGGAACCCCTACAAAAATTGTGAAAATTCTTACCCTCTAATCTCATGCCCGGCAGTCGGCCTTTCTTAAAGCCACCAAGAGCCATTGGGACAGCATTGCTACTAGATGAACTGTAAGTTGATCCCCCTAGAGTAGTTGGATCATCGGAATTCATGGCATTTACTTCTTCTAGTGCATTCGCAATGTTCTCCTGTATATTAATTTATTTTTATAAATGATGAGAATAAATTAGGATATAAGTAATGCATACTATGTAGAAGAGATAGACAAAGTTATCACTTGGATCTGTGCACGAGGTCTTGCCCAAGCCCCAGATGCAGTCTTCCAAACCTTAAAGTACAACTCTAATAGATTTGGCGGCCTGCCCAAATTTGTCTCCTACGAGAACATAATTTATGATTTTAAATAATGAAATAATATAAAATTTCATATTACAAGAAAATAACGTGCGTTGACTTTTTGAATATAACTCAACTAACCATTCGGTGGTTGTGAGCAGTAATGGATATCGAACCACCTTGGTAAATAGTGGATGCTGATGCCGTATCAGCAAGTCGATTGTTTTTATTTTTTTCACACGTTTCAACATATGACTCCTGTGTCCACTCATTCTTCATTTGTACCAAATTCTCTTGGGATACCCATGGTGGCTTTGTATCTGAAACCCTTGCGCGGTGTAAGTGCTTCCTTAGGAGCTCAGAAGCTTTCTTCTTAAAGTTATTCTCAATTGCAGTCGTGTCTGCATCGTTCCATGCAAATTCTGCCTGTAATGAATTTTATATTTTTTACACAATCACATGTCAATGGTACGTCATGTACGCATATAACAACTAATGTGCAAACACCACAGGGACATTTAATGTTTACTATGTAGAAATTGCATGTTGGTAAATGGCAAACTTGTGCTCGAACTCTTTTTAACACTAGTTTAGTCCACCACCATGCATAAACTCGCTGGTTTTCTTGGTCTCTACATTTTCATTTAAATCAATACTGAGATTCACTCGGGATTACAAGGAAATTTCTTATAATTAATTAGCAAGAAATAAATCAGAAGAACAAACATATATGGTATCCGATGAGTTCAAAGGGCCTACGGGACAAAGAAAGCACATGTGTAGACACAAACACGGTCCAACATATATTAAATCATTCATACTATTGAATTTGTTCAAATAACGCATATAGCCATTTATGATACATCCATACATCTATATCAAAAAGTATATATTAATTAAACAGCTTGCCAACAATAAAACACCACAGGGGACCAAACATATATGTTCATTTATTTTAAAAAAGTACACCAACATGTAACACGTTATGTACATAATTTTTACAATTTATACATTATACAAACGCGCCCTAGTACTTGTCCACTAACCTTAAACAGGCGAAACCAGAACTTGCGGATGTCGAGCTCAACATCCTCGAATCAAACCCAAGCACCATTATAGTAGCCAAATATAATCTCTCTTATACAGTCAATTACTTCTTTATATGCACTGTGAAAACAACTTATGTTATGACAAAACTCCAATAACATACATTGATGAGTAAAAAATGAGATATGTATACATATTGAAATGTTCGCGGGGTTATGTGTATAAGCCCTCCAGTTCTCCAATAAGATGTTTCTGATGGTTGTATATTTGGAGCTACTTCGGCAATAGGGTTTTATTGTTGGGCACCGGAGGCGAATGAACCACCCTCGAACGGGAGAGGGCTAGGAAGACTATTATGTAGTGGAGATTGTGTTGGTGAGGGTGGCTGCGTTTCAGAGTCTTCTGAAATAGGCCTACGTGTAGTGGAATTACTTCTATTTATATTGAGCCTTCCACCAATAGATTGTGAATTATGTCCATGTCCCCTTGAATAAGCACCACGTGTGATCTGGGAACAATTAAATGAATAAGTAATAGTTACAAATAATGTGGGACAGTTATGACTTGAGAAAAACATTATCATACTTTGTTACCACATTACCCACTTCACTTTGAATTAGTTGTATACAAAATATAGCCATCTAAATTATGTCAAACATGATAGATACGACTAGCCAACATTCAAGTTGAAATGCTATTTGGCACAGCTTAACATGTTAACATCAAACAAAATCGGAATGCAGCACTATGAGAACATGTTAACAAATGTGCTTGAAGTCAATTGTAAATTTAAACAACATATACACATCATTGTCCACTACATTTCTTCTATGTTATTTGGCCTAAAAATAAATTGAATTTCACTTAGACATTTCATCGAACATTTATCATGCATAATTTATGTAGCAAAAGTTTTGCTAATACATTCTTACACAATCAAACATTTCATTCACCATAGACAATAACCACAATAGTTTAATGAAATTTAGCACAAACATCAACCAACTACGTTGTTGAGAAAATGCAAAAACAAGTCGACCAAATTTTCGAAAATAAGAAGGAATATTACCTTGAAATATATGGTATATGCTATTTTCGCTTATCACGAATCAAATATGTGTAATACTTGGTTTGAATGACTTGACGAATTTCACCTTTTCACGAGCGAGAGAGAATTTTGGGCGGATGCAAGTTTTTGAATTGAATGAAATGAGGTCCGGCGGGAGATATATTAAACATTTTGGAACGGTTTTGGAATGTTACGTGGAAAAATACCGTTCCAAACCAAGAAAAGGTCCCAACGTTGCCACCGCCGTCGCGACGATAGAGACGACGGCCCAAAATTTTTCACGGCGTTGCCCAATCGTCGCGCAGGTCGTCGCGACGGAGTGAGGCGACGACGACTCCAGAGGCTTTTGGAATCGCCGTCGCGCTCTCCGTCGCGACGGCCAAAGGCGACGGCGCTGCTTATATATTTGGGGGTGGGGGGGAAAAATTGTAAAAAACTCACATTTTCCTACACTCTTTCTCATTTTTCACTAAAATCTTCAATCTTCGTCATCATAGTTGTGTTCTTTGACAATGTATCTTTCATTCACGTCGTAATTAGTATGTTTACATTATTGTCATTTATTTAGACGATATGTTTATTTAATCTCGTGATTGAAGTTTAGTATGAAATTGAATAGTATGTCACGTTTATATAGTTTGTTGATAGATTTGTTGCCCAAAATGTTTATGTTTGTATGTTTACATATATGTTTAGGCTTGAAATGTTTTGATTACAACAATTTCATTTGAAATAGTTTTGCGTATAATGTGTTCGATGAATTGCCCCTGTTGATAATTAGCAATATTGTGCCACTGAACGACATGGTACTATTTCTAAATGGATGATTGGGAAACTATAAACCACATTTCATATGTGCTACTTAATGTCTGGATTTGGAGTGATTTGATTGCAACAAAACCATTACTAATTGCATTGCATATAAGGTGTTCGATGAATTGCCAACGTTGATAATTTGTAATTGTTTTCACGTTTATGCTACGCCGTTGTTGAATGTGGATAATTGGGGTGCAAATATGACACATTATGTGTATGTTGGCATGTGTAGTGTATGTGAAATGTTGATTAGTTGTGGGGTTTGATAATATGTGATAAGGTTTTTATACATTGGTAATTAAAGATATGATCATTTATTGTGTTGTTTTGTAAGATAATGGCACCGAAAAGAACCCGAAATGCACCATCATCCAGCTCAGTTGAAAGGAGGATCTTTCTGTCCAACAAAGCAAAGGAAAAATATGAAACTGTCATTAAAAATCGAAGTTTCATGCCTAAGCGAGGGACAGTTCGAGCGATGCGACACCACCAATTATACCACTCAACTATTAATGCTTTGGGTTGGTGGCAATTCACTCAAGAGCCCGAGCACCCCGCAGTGAAATCTGTGGTTAGAGAGTTTTATTCCAACATAGGGAAATATCAAAGTGATCGAGTTTGGGTGCAAGATGTTAATGTATATTATGATATGACCACTATAAACCAAGTGCTGGGAACACTGCAGAAGGAACATAGTGCAAGATTCAATCAGCTATTGAACTTACAAAATCCATTAGTAGAAATAGCTGGAGAGTTATGTCCAAGTGGAGTCCAGTGGACTGAGCCTTCGGTACAAAGTGCATTTCGGAGTGCTGGGTTAAGTGATGTGGCTTGTACATGATTCTATTTTTTGGCTGCTCGAGTGCGACCTATAAATCATCATACAAGCATCACCAAAGAGCGAGCCATACTATTATATGCCATCACGAAAAGTATATACTTCAATGTTGGATGGGAAATTAGCGATGGCATATTCAGGTGTTCAAAGATGTCGAGAGAGGCAATGTGGCACCCCCATCTGATCACTGAATTATGCAGGGAGGCTAGAGTAGCTATTGACTCCACGGAGGAGACACTTACGACACAGAATGAGATTATTTTTGATCTCCCACCAGATGCACCAATAGAGCCAGCAGGGGAATATGAGGAGCCCCTTGTTATTCAGCAACCTCGCCCACAGCGCCATGGTATCTGAGGTACGGAACAATTATTTATAAATTTATCAGATCGTATGGATACGGTTGTCGGGCTACTGAGGGAGGAGAGAGAGCATAGAACGCAACAGGATGAGCGCATAGGACGGCTCGAGGCCCAGCTAGCTTCGCTCAATGCTTGACAGGATCATTATTACCATCAGACTCATCAATATTGGGGTTACGTCACAGCACGAGACGAGGCCATATACGACTACCAGCGCATGATGGCCACTCACAGTGCAGTAGGACCTATGCCGGCATGGTCGCGTCCATTCAGACCTGTCCCGTATCCCATACCCTAACAGCCGCACTCTCCTGAGGATTTGGGCCCATCAATGTCTGCAGACCACACCGCGTCGGGAGATGAGGGTGGTTATTAGTGCAGCGTTTTATATTCAATTTATATATGTTGAACGACGTGGTATTTATAACGAACTTTCATGTATGAACTTTTCTCTGTTGTTCTTCTGTTTATAAATATTTGGCATGTATTTTGATATTTAACTCACAATTTGGAACAAATTCGCGGTGAAAACAACCCTTGTGGGACCCCCAAAATCTATATTCAAAATTATGCTTCCATATACAACAACCACAGGATTTGAATTCCCAATAATAAAGATTACACATTACATTCTTCTCACCAATCATTAGATTCACTACCACTAGGTGAGGTACCTGTCGAGGTATCTCTAAAACTATCAGTTGACGTATTACTATAAATATCGGCCTCTATAACCTCGTCTGAATCTACATGCAGTCCAATACCAGAAGGGTCATGCAGAAGAGGAACGTCTAACTGTGTTGACAAAGCACTGCGCATGAATTCATTGTTAGGTTGAAAAGGGACATCACTCCACTTCACTTCCACAGTGCTTCTGGCCTTCGTCCTGCACGCAGCAATCCAATCAACTCTGTTCCTTTTCGAACCCGGCTAGCCTACATAATATACTTGAGTAGCTTGTTGAACGAGCACAAATGGTTCATCTGTTTTGTAGATACGTGATAGGTTAACATCAATTATGCCATACTTAGGATGTATATTTTGTCCTGTTAGAGGGTCAACCCATCGACATTTGAAGAGTGTAACATATATATTTGGCAAGTTACAGTATTGAAACTCCAATATTTCCTCAAATAGTCCATAAAAATCGTACTCTGTGTCATTGTAGTAGGATGATCGTACACAAACCTCATAGTTCATTGTTGATTTATCTTGGGCATGGTCTATCGTGTGGAACCTAAATCCATTTACCATGTATTCTGAATAGCATGTGACTCGATTTCTCGACCCATAGGCTAAGCTCCTCAATAATGGATCACTTATGCTGCTACTTGGATGTATGATATGTTTCATAAAACAAATCTAACAATGATATATGCTATATAATGATTAAACTCAATATTAGTGTTATTATGCTTACATATGTTTTAAACCATGGGAGGAACTGCTCAGCTACTATCTTTTCCATGAGGAGATCAGCCTCGTCATACTAGGAAACAAACAGTCTTCCGACACCACCATATTAATGCTCAGTGCGAAACTATTCAAATGCAATTATATTTGTGCTACAGGGTGCGTACCTGTAGATTGGTTCAACTTCTGGACAGTTTAATAAAACATATGTTTCTGCTGCGTGCTTCTCAGGAGTAGTGAGATAACGTGGAGGCCTACAGCGAGATGGTTGACTGGGATAATTGAAAATGGAGTAAGCAGCAACTGTAGAGGGCACAGCTCGTGGGTCATTACGGACCGGTCTATTTCTTTTCGATGAAACAGTCGAGTCAAAATAGTATGATGCAAATGTAGCTATTTCCTCCACAACATATGCTTCACATATTGAAACTTCAACACGTGCTTTGTTTTTGACTTTCTTCTTCATGGTTCAAAGGAACTTGTTAAGAAAAATAGTAAAATCACCTTCATCTTTATCAAATAGAAATTAAACCAATAACATTTGAACAACAGAGGTTTTGCAATCAAACCTTTCAAACGGATACATCCATCTATATTGCACTAGCCCACCAATTCTCGTCTCATATGGCAAATGAATAACCAAGTGTTCTATTGAGTTGAAAAATGATGGTGGGAAAATTTTCTCAAGGTTGCAAAGTAAAATTGGGGCCTTCTCCTCCAACTGTTGTAGTTGCGTAACGTTTTGAACAGGTAAGCAAATTTGTTGGAAAAACAAACTCAATTCAGTCAATGCATTCCACACAAACCCCGGCAACAGCTCTCTAAATGCAATGGGAAGTAGGCGCTTCATGAACACATACGCATTGTGGGTCTTCATACCATGTTATTTCAGTTCCATCATGTCAATGCACCGACTGATGTTCGAAGCATACCCATCGAGAAATCTTAATTGCATAAGTCACTGACATATCATACGTTTCTGATCTCGACTAAGGGTATATGCTGCCTTGGGCTTAGGCCCACCACCTTCTGGTGGAACTGCAATCTCGGGTCGAACACAAAAATTACTCATGTCCTTACGACCATTCAAGGTATCTTTTGTCTTTCCTTTAATATCCATAACTGTGTTGAACACGTTGTCGAACACATTCTTCTCGATATGCATGACATCAAGATGTGCCGTAACATATTATCATTCCAGTAAGGTAAATCCACAATATGCTTCTCTTTGTCCATTTATGTTCAGTAACATAACCAGCCACCGTTGATATTGGGTCATCAATGACCCGAGGCAGGCCACATACCTGATCCCATATAAATTCACTTGACATAATAGGAGGTGGGGTGCGGTACTCTAGATGTCCTTTTCTAAAATTTTTCTTATTCCTCCTATAAGGGTGATCAGGGTATAGAAATCGGTGGTGACAATCAAAATAGCTCAGCTTTTTACTATGGAGAATATAAGTTGCCTTAGTGTATTCCATACATACTGGACAGGTTATCAACCCAGCACAACTCCACCCAGAAATCATAGAATACGCAGGTAAGTCATGAATTGTCCACAATAAAACAGCCCTCATATTGAAGGTACTATGCCGTGATGCATCATATGTTGGAACGCCTTCATGCCACAACATGAGTAGTTCATCGATCAAAGGTTGTAAGTAAACGTCAATAAGTCTTTTAGGACTTGATGGACCAGGAATCACTAAAGACAAAAACATGTATGGGTTCTTCATACACAAACCTGGCGGAAGATTATATGGTGTCACAATGATGGGCCAAGATGAATATGTCGTGCCATACGAACCATGCGGTGCAAATCCATCTGCACATAAACAGAGCCTTACATTTTGTGGCTCAGCAGTAAATTCAGAATGCTTCTTATTAAAACTTTTCCATGCTGCCTCATCTGAGGGGTGACACATAGTTCCCTCATCAGTTGTATGTGTTGTATGCCAAATCATTGATCTGCTGTCACATTTAATGCATACAATCTCTGCAAACGGGGAGTCAAAGGCAAATAATGTAGGCGAGCTAATGGTATCTTTTTTCTATGGTTTTGGGAGCTGACCTTGCCTTGTATCTAGGTCCCTGGCAAAATTTACAACAATGAAGGTTACTATCAGATTTCCAATATAACATGCAACCAGCCAAACAATAATCTATCTTCAGCACAGGAAATTCCAAATCTCTTATAAGTCGTTTCGTACTATAATAGTCTGCCGGCATTTTATGGTCACGAGGTAGGACCTCATCAAGCAAACTACATATATCATCAAAGCAACTTTCTGACATGCCATGGTCTGCTTTTATACTCACCATTTTTGCCACAGTCGACAATTGAGAAGAATTTTCACATCCGTCGTACAAGGGTTCATCTACCGCATGTAACACATCCAAGAATTTATTTGTTAGCCCATGAACATTACCTGCTTCAACATGCTCTGTGCCATCAGCTTTGTCACCACTATCATATATTTGATTTGTACCGCTACCATTTGCTTCCCACACATATGAGGCACCATATTGCATTTGTGCATCATGCAACATCCTTTGCTCCCATGAAATCATTTGATAATTGCTTTCGCCTAGGTTGTATTCACTCAATGTAACAGTTGGCTCAGCTACATCGGGGTGATTTAAGCACTCGTTCTCACCATGACTAGTCCAATTGAAATAATTCTTCACAAAACCTTTTCTGAACAAATGCAATGTCACCTCTTCAGGCTCTAAGAACTTACTATTCTTGCATCGACAACAAGGGCACCTAATTCTAGAACCATCTATATAACTTTCTTGTTTTCTTGCCCATTCAACGAAATCATTCACACAATTGACAAACTCCTTAACCAATCCTCGACGTCCAGGGAGGTTTTTGTTGTACATCCAGGCCGTAATATCTCTCAACATTGTGCACTATAAATTTAAATAAAAATAAAAGTATAAATTAAATATTTTTTACAAAAATAAACACATTTTGGCCTAATATCTCTTAACATTATAGATTCATAGCCCTAATATTTCTTAACAACATAACAAAAATTTCATCTTCACTACAAGATTCTCATCATCCAATTAAAAGATTACAAAACACAATTATAGTCTCACCTTACTTATTTCATATCCATGTGTAAGCTAATGAGATATTCACAATAAACTAAATACCAAAAGTATAAAAATCTACACAAATAACAACATTAACCATATATGTCAAAAATTGACGATTTATTAGCAAAGATACATCTAAAATTAGAACATTACCTTGGACAATCTTTAAAAAAGCCTCTCCTACCGTTTGAGAATGTCTTGAAGGTGATTTAGATGGGAAAATTGCTTAAATGACAGCTGGTGAGGCATAAGGGTATTATATATATCTGTAATAGTGGAACGGATTTGGAACGACAATAAATTCTGCTCCAAATTTGAATTTTGAAATTTGGAACAACAATAGAAAGCCGTTCCAAAGTCCTGAGTCAAATTTAGAACGGCAGTGAAAAAACCGTTCCAAAATTTCCAAATTGGAACGGCTTCTAAATGCCGTTCCAAATTTAAAATTTGAAATAAATTCAGAACGGCAATGAATGCCATTCCAAATTGAGAAATCAATTTTTGGAATGACTTCCTAATGCCGTTTCAAAAAATGGAACGGCTTCGTGTTGCCGTTCAAACATTTGGAACGGCAACACGAAGCCGTTCCATTTTTTGGAATGACATCAGGAAGTCGTTCTAGTTTGGAACGGTTATTATACCTTCCCAATTTAAAACGGTTTTAGAACAGACTTTTCGTATAATGTCATTTATGTTCCAAATTTATGTCAAATTTGTGTCAGATAGACACGATTTTTTGGAACGGCTTTTCAGCCGTTCCAATTAACCAGATTTCTAGTAGTGATATTTGCAGAACTATATTCTAAATTTAAATTTATTAATTATAAATTCTGGTGTATTAAAATAATAAACATTACTATACTTGCTGATAGAAATATACAACAGTGAGGGGTGGCCACGTAATCGTGCCCCGGATATGTTATTGCAATAGTATGTCCGATTTTACAGGAATCAAACCTTCATTTTTTTTCAATCGCAACCATCCTTTTTTGTTAGGCAAAGTTAACATGAAGTGTGTCGATTAGAAAATACTAAAATTAAAGACTTATTGGGGTCTTTAATTTTGTTGGTTTCATGAAATAATCTATGCAGCACAATATTTTTCCTTTTTATTTTTTTGTAAATCAGTAGTTCTTTATTTTATGTAACATTTAATTGAACTGCATTAAAGAATATTTTTTAACAGTACAATTCTACCAAAATAGATGGTAAACCTAAACCACTGTTAATTATAATCAAATCAAAGGTTATCCTCAAAGGGAAACCCTAATGGTTGAAAACTGGCTAACTCGATGTCAAAGTCTAGAGATTAAAGTTCAAACTTAGGTGTGAGTGTGTGAATTCAAGTGTATGAGTGCAGTATATATTTTTTATTAAAACAAAAATCAAATGCATGTTATCATAAAAAATGAAATTTAAATCATTTTAATCTCTTAATTTATCTTATGTAAATCACACTGAGTGCTACCAAGACGTGGAGCTGCTATTAAGTAACCTTATTTTTAAAATTTAACATTTAAGTATCCCAAGAATCTATGCAACGGCTAGGTTGCTATTTTAGGTTGTTTTTGGAGTGAGGTATGCCCTTTTTCGGCTTGATTCAATGAAAACATATCCCTAACGTTGTCTTCATAAACAATTTTGGGAGTTTCCATGTTTGGCCCATTACCATTATTATTATTATTATTATTATTATTATTATTATTATTATTTGGAATTTGAAAGCATCAAACTTGTTTTGAGTTGATCAAACTTGACAGTTTATAATGGTCATTGTATTTTTGGAATGCCCCAATAATTGAAAACGAGTATATCCTTCCAAACATTTGTTGCTATATCTATCTATATAAGTAGCATGTGTATATAAATTTATTTATAAATTATAAAATTATTATATTTTAAATAATATAAATAAAATTATTTAAAAACGTAAAGAAAAATGTTTACAAAAAAAATAAACATAGCAAGAATTCGGAACGAAAGGAAATTTGAGGAAAGATATAAATTAAAATGATTAACTTAAAAAGAAGAAAGTAAAAAAAATTACAGAAAAAATAGAAGAGTTTAAAATGAAGAGAATTATGTAATTTTATACGGAACCACAAAACCTTATTAGCTTAATTATAATGTAGATCATGCATCAAGCTAGAAATGATATTTGATTGTATAATATAAAATTACTTAAAATTGTTCTCTTGTTACCTTTGCTCTATCCTTTCAATTATCATTTATATCATTCACTTTGTAACTTTAATTTATTCTGATTTAAATTTTTTTAATTTTGTTATCTATTTTTTATTCTATCTTATATATTAAAATAGAAGATATTATTGTAATTGAAAAATGTTAAATTAGTGCAATACCTTTATTTAAATAATTTTTACCTTTCTTTCTTTGTTTCTTTATTTTAATATAATTCTATTGTTTTCTCTTATATTTTTAAAGCTTTCAATTCACTCTCTTACCCCAATTTGTACCATTTGGCAACACCCATGTATGTTATTAAGTTCGAAGGTTATGTAATAATTAACTTGTATTTAATGTGAACATCACAAGATAAGTCCCAGCCTGTCAAATCAAAAAGCTACAGTCTGTAAGCCAGATTAGTCGTCGGACAAAAGGACCACCACTTATTATTGGGTAAAAGTAAATAAACAATAAATAAATACAAATAACAAATAATAACGTAATAATTTTAATATAATTCATCTTTTAATAAACTGTATCTTAAAAACAAATAGTACAAGAAAGCAACTTTTCTAAAAATCTTCTAAAGCCAACGCAAACGAGTTCTCTCCTCTATATACTGCAGTGCACCATTATTGGACCACCCACGCCTTTTAATTATTTTTTTAAATTAATATATGGGCCACAAACAACATTGTGCCCTACATATTGGGGGTTTTAATTGCTGTCTGTTCTCCACCATCACCCCCTCCCCTGGAAATTTCCTCAAATATAAGCAACGTTGTATGAAGGAAATATAGTCAAGACATAAAATAGACTAGAAAATATGAAAATTTTCTTGATCAAGTTGGAGTATTCTATGGAATTGTCGGTATATAAGTTACTGATTTCGCAAAATGACTTAGAATCATTATATAATTTAATTAATTTTGGGTTAAATTGCGTCGGGTTGATTAGGTCAGATTGCATTTAAGATTTAAGCCCATAAGTATTATACCCAAAAACTATAATTTTATTTAATTATCTATCTTTTAGCATGCCACCATATAAAAACTTATTTCTTGTATGATTTAACTCCATCCCACGTATTTTAAACTCGTTTAATTTTTAAAATTCTTTATTTATCTATTCTTTATTTTTTAATACTCTTCTTTCATGTTTCTCTCTATCTTTATCTTTTCTGTTTTACCTTTTTTTTTTTTAGAAATTTATAAATTTTTTTACCTGTGCTGTTGTAATAAATAATTATGTACAGGTGTAAAAGGATAAAATATTATAAATTAAGATTGTAAATCCATCTAAATCTCCTGTTGTTGGTCCTCAATCACCGACCCCGTCATTAACAGATTATCATTAATCCACGATACAAATAGTACTTAAGTTAATAATCTCATCATTTATGCGAGTTTAAATAAAGTTCAACTGGTAAAACTTGTTCAAGAATAGACAACCATTGGACTAGTCGAAACTTGGGAAGAGGGTGAGAAGCTTCAGACATGGCCTTATTAAAGCTTGCTTTCTTTTGCCCTTTCGTCACGAACAACAAATGGACGTCAACTCAGCAAATTCCAAGAAACTAAAACGTACGATAATAGTCAAGTGAAGTATCCAAGAATCTGACTTTTTTGTTACATAATGTTTTATCGAATTAATAATTAAAATCAAGATTCGAATACTTTAGAAATATTCAATGCTTTAGATTTCAATAGCTTGTTCATTAATTAACCAGTAGTTACATGAATAATTAATACATCAAATCATTTCAAGACCAAAAAGAAATTTGACTGCTCAATATATAATTACTAAAGTATCCTTAATTCTATGTATTTTTTTCATTTTGCTTCCTTAATTTTCATTTATTTTATTCATTTTTTCTTAATTTTAGTTCATTCTATTTTTCTTTAAAATTCCTTTCTTTCTTGTATCAATTTATAAATAATATAAACTTTAAATCTAAAAATATGTTCATTTTATTTATGCGCACTAGCATTAAGTATCCCTCAATTCTTCTCTTATTCAAATTTTGATTTAAAATATTAATAATTAATTAATATTTCAATATTATAATACTATAAAAATTGAAAAATCGAGCTTTGTCTGGACAAATTAACTACTTTAAATTCCAGAAGGTCTAATAAACATGGAGAGTCCAGCTGTTCAACCTTCCAAGATATAGTTATTCCAAATTTATTCACTGACCCCACTTATGCTAAGCTTTGTATATCTCCAAATAGTTCGTGGTTTATTCAGCCACAGCTTCCAACCGGGGAAAAATTTTCACGGTCCAAATTAAACACCTTTATTTCAATGAGGCCAGGTCTTCTGGTGGACTTCCAGGGTAGAATTGCAGGTGAAATTTGGCCTAGAATAATGACCAATGACTTAGTCATATTTCACTAAACCTGTCTTCTACTTGACGTGTTCAAAATATGCAAAATACTTGAATATTAATTCCCACATTCTTTAAAATTCCCACGCATATATATATATATATGCATATATATTATGCCTGTATATTTATATGCCCTAACAAGAAAATCTAGCCCCCAAAGCCCACCAAGAAAAAAGGGTAGAACAATCAGAAACAGCTCCAAGAAAAGATGGATGAAACCTCATCAATGTTGTTGTTTGGTTGCGAGTTGGCCAAAGAACTTGAACACAAGTTGCATACCCTACCAAATTTGGCCACCCAGACAGATGTTCTCCTGATGTCTTGTGAAGAAATTATTACTGTTTTTAGTAGCAGCAAAGACAGGTTGATTTCTCAAGGTGGGCAGATGAGGAGTGTCGCGAGGCAGCCCCATGAATTGCAGCAACAGTCATTTGATGATCAGCAGATTCAACTTCAAGATTGGTTGAGAACTCCTGCCACTGTTACAGCTGCTACTGCTACTCCTGTTACGAGTCGCGGCTACCCGCAGGAGAGTCCTGCTAAAATGAAAGGGATGTTGCAAGAACAACAGCATCAGTCGCCGGGGCTAGGATTGATGGTTCGTGAATGGGGTGGAGGAATTGATCACCGGGGTTTGGGTGGAAGCAGTGGCACCACCGGAGGGGAGATTCAGATCTTAATGGATGCGCCGGATCCCAGCAGAGCTTCTCCCTCGCAGAGGCCGAGAAGGAGGTAAGAACTTTCTTGCCTGAAAATTGTGCATTTTCCACGTCCATATGCCCATGTAGTTCTTTTATGCCATATAGCCTGTTTAAGATCGGGACATTACGACTTCATACAGTGGTGTTGCCATATTGTACATTCTTCCTTGTTCTTTCTTGGAAGTTGGAAAGAAACAACGATTAGATGTGTTGCATTAACAAATATCATATTTTACTTCATTCTATAATGAAATTAGAATTTAAAAATGAAGCTAAGGTCTTTCGATAGATTAATTATTATTATTATTATTATTCTTTTCCAAATTAAAGAACTGTTTTCGTCAATGAATTCGATAAAATTCTTCATGTGGATCTTCCATATTGAAAGAGTTTAGGATATGACATATGCATGTCTCATCCCTATTATGGGCTGCTCTTCTTCTTTACCCTAATAGATCATACTGCATGATGTTGATATATATGCCATTCCTTTTTTTTTTCTATTGCTACTGCTAATAGGGCTACATTCTCATATTCTTTTTTGATCCTTATTTGATGAACTGCAATGGGATTTAGATGGCCTTACCGTGCGCTAATTTATTTATTTATTTGTTATATGTTATTTTAGTTTATAAGATGGTATAAATTATTTGAAAAAATTTAGAGAAAACAGCTTATGTATTCTCAAAATATAAGATAATAAGATCTTATAAGATGGATTCAGAGTGTGCTATTATGTTGTTTTTTATGTTTCTAATGAACCCCTTCAATTTAATTTAACCGTGTTAATTAACAAAATGGTATTGCTAATGCCTTATGTAGGTTTTATAATTTTATTATATTTTTTCAAATGATTCAAGCCCTAATTTTCAATACAATCTCCAAAAGCAAGATCTTGTCAACATTAAAAGTACTTTATAACTTCTTATAATGTCTTCTAGTTAAGCTCAACTAAATACCCTCCAAAGGTGGCAAAGCTCTCAAGTTCAATCACTTGGTTTTTCTTTATATATGTTATGTAACTCCAATGATTGAGTTCTCTATTTTTTTATAAAATATATACAAATAATATATGACAATTTTATGAAAAAATGCAACAAAATTTTGATAAAAAAATTAGATTAATATCTCATGATTTCATTGAAAAGACATATTTAAGTCCAAAAAAATTATATATATATATATATATTTTCTTTGTATGTATATATATGTATATATTCGAAATTTAGTTATTACTTACAATTCAAGTTTTTACACACTCACAAGTACATATAAACATCAACAAAAATACTATACCCTAATCATCACTTTATGTTACATTTATTTCTGTAAAAAACAAATTAATCAAATATGATTTAATATCTATAGCATTTTTTGTAGAAATAATATCTATAGTATTTGTTGTCCCCAGAAGATTCAACAACTCAAAACCAAACTTAGTTTTCTTCATATTGTGACACCGGTTTTTTTTTGGTCAAAACACAAACCAAATACAAGTGCATTTTCGAATTTCACATAAACAACTTATTTTGGAACGCTCGAAAGCTAAACACCTCAGAAGTAGTGTTCCAAACAAAGCCTAAATCATTTAATTTGAGGCTACGTTTGTTTTTAAATTTAGACGTGTGTTTTTAGGTGTTTCTTTTTAAAAAATTATATAAAAGTAAGAGAAAGAAAGTGATAAAATTGAAAAAATGTAACAATTGAGTATGTGTTTTTTTTAACTAAAATTACAAAATAAACATAGCCAAACCAGTGACCTCCATACAAAATACCATAACCTTTTATATATAAATATACACAACATCCACTCATACATGCTCCAAATGAATTTGAACAATAAGTTTCATGCATATCATTCTATATCCAAGTCCAATGAACATTGGAGGACTATTGATGAGAGCACCTCCATATATTAATTATTCAAACATAACTTAATATATTTCTTTCATTCACTCTACCTATGCATATCATATCACAATCACACACAGACACACACGCAGATATTTTTTATATATATATATATATATATATATATTCTCTCCAATATTGCAATGAACATTATGGCAATGTTTGGAACCTAACTTTCAAACTATAAAATAACATCTCAAATTTCTCACTACCAAGTATATTATTTAACAACATTTTCATCCAAATTCAAATTCAAAACTTCTCTCTCTGATATATATAACTAACTAATTATTTTTCAATCATTACATTTATTTACAATCAAATCAATACCTACGTATATCACCTATATGTTCACATTTATTTTTATTTATATTCTATAATATAATTTCATCTTTAAGTTATTACATCATCCAAACATTATTCTATATTTTATACATTTATTCAAATAAATTATACTATTTATCTCATTAAAATATTCTTTCCAAACATACCACTCATCTCAATACAACTCATGCCAACCATCGTATCAAACAATAACCCCTCTCCCGAACATAGCCCGTACGATTCAATATTAAGACCACTTCACATGTTAAGTACCGAATATATTTAAAATATACCATGCATGTCATTA
Source organism: Avicennia marina (assembly GCA_019155195.1). Taxonomy (NCBI): domain Eukaryota; kingdom Viridiplantae; phylum Streptophyta; class Magnoliopsida; order Lamiales; family Acanthaceae; genus Avicennia; species Avicennia marina. The sequence goes on from CM032773.1 coordinate 9,463,560, forward strand.
ACCATCAAATGAGTGATATAGGAATATTTTCCTAACTGTATCCTCTAATTTAATCAAACAGAAAAGATGAAAGTGAAAAAAGAGTGACGAGGGTTCCTGCTCCTCGAATGGGAAATCTTGATCTTCCTCCAGATGATGGCTACACTTGGAGAAAATATGGTCAAAAGGAAATTCTTGGATCAACTTATCCTAGGTAACAACTTTTACTTTTACCTAATATTTCCCACAATTACACACACATTTTTTTTTGGAGCGATTAAGAATAATCATTTATTATATTATCAACTTGCATGCATTACTTATAATGGTCCGATTCAATACAATGACCCAGTCCAATGGCTTGAAAGCGTCAATGGCCTTGCTTTCCTTTTCTTGCCTTTTTAGACCCTCTTGAAGCGGAAGTCGGGTTTCACTGAACGTGATTCTTGGGTGGCATTGTGGGAAAAACGGGTTTGAACTTTCAATTTCGAGTAGAAGAAGGTTTTCTAGCAAGTTGAACAAGCTGGAGTGGACTTTTTTAATTAATTTATGTGTCCTGGCTATAATTGAATAAAAGTGATGAAAAGGGACCGACTACTTTTATGATGGAAATTAAATTATTTAATTATTTAATTTTTGTGCCCTAGCTAGATATGAATTTAATAAAAGTGGTGATAAGGGACCGACTATTTTAAGATGGAAATTAAATTAATCTGCTAATTAAATTAAAAGGGAATGAGAAAAGGTCTTAAGGGTTGGTAGTTTAGAGGGTTGTCATTGTATGTACTTTTTCAGGCACGAGTTTGAATAAGTAAACGAATTGAATATGAAATGAGCATCTCAAATGTATATTATGCTTTGAAATTATATAGCTATTTTAATCTGAATTTACTTTAAGGAAACGTTGAGATAGGACTTAAATTTTCACTGTTTGTAATTACAATTAGACAATATTTCAATTGGAACGATGGTATTTATTTACTATTTAACGTTGTATTTTGCTCTTAATTACTTAAAAAGGGTGTGAGTGCCAAAAATCTTTCAGGTTTAAAAAGTGATCAAATTTGTTCATTAATTAATTTTTGAAATATCAAATGATTTTAATTACTTTATGTACAATTTCGTTAGTGAGTTTGTGTTCCCGAATAATTAATTTTAAGTATATATATTTATACTATTTTTCAAGTCAAGACCTTAAAATAACATCTTAATTTCACCATGCGAAGGGATCCGATCAATGTACCTTTTATTTCTAATATATTCTCACATTACCACTTAAAATTGAATTTATCATCATATTTTGCTTTTTAAACTTTGATTTATTATATTTTTTTCTCTTTTCTTAAACTTTCTTATTTTCTCTCTCATCTTACAAATAACATAAAATTTATACTTAAAAAATATTAATTAATTTATGTATTTATGCACACGCATTAAATATATTTTAATGCTTAAAAAGAGTACTGCATGTATAAATTTCGTTGCCAGTGAGAGCACATATATATATTTAACAACAATAAAATTAACATTATCAAAAATATTAATTTGTGACGATTATTCATTTTCCAGCAGATATTATTCCTCGTACTAAACGTCATTAATAGCCATCACCCAATCAAAATGACTACAATGCCCTCCCCATAAACCCTAATTGCTAAAATCCCATTGCAGGGGTTATTACAGGTGCACCCACCAAAAATTCTACGATTGCCCAGCCAAGAAGCTAGTCCAGCGAGTGGACAACGACCCCTTCACCTTCGAGGTCACTTACCGCGGCGCCCACACCTGCCACATGTTCTCCACCGCCCCTTCCTCCGCCGTCCCGCCCCCCGAACAAGCCCTCCCGCTGCCACCACCTACCACCACCACCACCACCACCACCACCACAGCCATGCACCCACCAATTCATTTTACTACCTTTCAATATCTCAGCGGCGGCGCCGGCCCGTCGGCTCCGAGGTTCCCCGCGGAGTACCAGTTTCCGGTGACGGACATGGCCGACGTGATGTTTAACTCTGCGAGCAGCAGCGGCAACAGCATGGACCTCATTTTCTCTTCTATGGATGACAAGTGGGATTCGGAGGAAAAGAAAGATTAAATTGGAAATCGGATAATTAATTATTTAATTAAACATGAAAATAATTAGCTGTGCTGCATTGAATGTGATAATTAAGCCTAATTATACGTAATTAGTTGCGTAGTTGGCCAACGAAGGCACTTAGCATCAATCATTGCAAGGGGGAGATTAGTGAATGCCCACTACTGTTGTATAATTGTCGGTTTTGTATACTTGATTTGTTTGATTCAATCAGTTCTGTTATTTTCTTGGAATTGAGGATAATTATTTTCATCAAATTGGATATTTTCAATTTAATTTTTGTCAAGTTTTGTAAATTTGTGGTTTACAATCTGTGGGAAAAACAACAGCCCACTACGCAAAATGACAAAATATATTTGCCCTTCCTTTTAAATGTCAAGTGGCAGATTTAATACCACAATTTGCAAACTTAAAGAATTATGTAACAATAGTATTTAAGTACCAACTTTGGAGTTAATCACTACATGATCTCCAAAGTGAAGAGACTAATAATTATGGGACACTTTTTACAATAATGATATTGCCGCCACATTTAATTTTCACCTTTTGTTTTAATTTTTTAAGTGCTCCCATTGCCTTGAAAATCATATTTTATACACACACACACACACACACATATATATATATATGTATATGTATATATCGTTAAAGTACTTTTCATGAGTATTTCATTGGACTTTTAATAATTCTTTCAATTAAATATTACCACAAGTCATAAGATCCAAAATTACACCTTTGTTAAGAATATATATAAGTTCCATCTATCTGTCATAAATTTTATATGTACAAAAACTAAACTTGCCCAACATGATTTTTAAAAACAACTTGTTCAATTTTGAAACCATTAAAGAAGATTATCTAGTATCAATTTGATATACATTAACTTACGTAAAATAATATTGACCAAACATATAGAATACTGTGGACAATTACTTAAAAATAAAACCAAAGTGAGTGCCTTATATAATGTTTAATATACAAATATTAATTCCTCTTTTACTAGTCATTTTTTTTGGATTCTAAAATTATTTGAAGACTCAATTCAATTGATAACCAGAAGTTTTTCGTTTATACCATATATTAAGCAAATAGGAAATTTTAGTTGTACAACTTAAAATAATTTAAATACCCTTACTCAGTTTTCCATTATATTTTTCTCAATTTTCATTAATTACATTCATTTTCTAAGTTAACTGTATTCTAGCTTTTTCATTTTTTTTTATTTTTCATCTATTCTATGTTATATACATACACTAAGGCCAAAGACATGATTTTGATTGTATAATATCAAATTACCAAAACACCGTTTTTTTAACATATTTTTTATTGTTCTTATTCTTTATCAATTGACGTTCAACATAATTTTATACTTTTTTTCTCTTCCCTTTTTATATTTTTAATTTTACATTTTTTGTAATTTATTTTTTAATTTTTCATACACATTTAATTTAAATTAAATTTATTTTTATTATAATTTATTACAATGAATAATAAGTTATAATTTATAAAAAATTGCAAACACATGGAGTGTACCATTATTAATAGTATACATGAATATATGTATGATACATTTCTTTAATACGACTAAGCCTAAATTTCTGAGGAATTAATTGTAACTAAATTCTCAAAATATAATTGTATCATAGAGATTTGATTATATGAATTTAAATTTTGAGATTTAATGACATTAAATGTTAATATTAAGATTATCACTAATTTAATTTTATTGGTGACAAAAAAGTGTTTGCTACAATAATAATTTACAAAATATAATACTGAAGATAATTCTCTATGTTAATTAGTTATCACAATTAAAAGTTAGCAAAAATTACATTATACATTGTTAATTACGTACAATATGAAATAAGTGGCACTATAATAAAAATACAATTTGTAGCAATAATGAATTAATGTTCTTATATTGTTACTAAGTTATTGCTATACATACACTACCAAAAAATATCTAATTTGGCACAACTAATTTGGAACGGGTAAATTCCATCTCAAATTAAAGACGACTTTGGGATGGCCCTTGAAAATTTGTCTCAAAGCCACTTCAAAATCGTCCCAAAAATGTTTTTTTTTCTAAGAAAAAATACCGTTTTAAAGTCGTCCCAGATTTATAATAGTTTTAAACCCATCCCAAAGTCATACCAAACTGAAATGGTTTTAAGACTGATTTACCCTTCAGTCTCTAAATCCGTCCTAAAGTCATCCCATATATTTTTTTCAAAAATTAAATAAACTCCGTCCTAAAACTGTCCCAAATTTGAGACGGTTTTGGAATGCCTTTTACATACGAACTCTAAAAGCCGTCTCTAAATCGTTCCAAATTGATGCATTATAAATTAGAATAACACCGCCCCTGAGTCGTCCAAGACATTGGAACGGCTTTGAAACGGAATAAGAAGTTGGGAACTCCTTTTATTGAGCCTACTTTCCACTTTTGTTGTCAAGTGTCAATAGTACCAAATTCTGAGGAAATGAGATAATTTTTTGGTTGCTTGTTCTTTATAATCATATACGTATTAACAATCCATTTTTTTGAATTTGTATGTTTTAGATAACTGGAGGAGCATACTCTAGGGATAGAACTAAACGTGGCAGTAACACCTCACGTGAAAGGCGAGGTGAATGAAGTGTTAATATCCCACGTTTTGCACTTATATCATTTTCCCTTCTAATTGATGATGATGAGACTCAACCACCAACCGAATTCCAATATGCAACTAGTACTTCTACATCAATGCACAACTCCAATCAACCAGCCAAACACAACCCCATTATACCTACTACTTTGGATGCTAGGCCATTTGGATCATCTAAGCTCCAAGCAGCCGGGCCAAAACATGTCACACCCCACCTATTTTAGTGAGCATAGTTTCAATTTTGCATGTATATATTGCATTTATCTTTTCACCCATGAGCACATAATGAATGAGTAACGGAACACAATCTTAATTTGGTATCATTACAATGCCTGAAAAAAAGTGATAGACTTAGTTAAGTCCATTCTTTTTGGACATTATAATGGACTATGGATCTATTATACCGATATCCCATTAGAATAAAAATAAGAATGGTTTCGACTCTTCAAGGTATATCATATCCACCATTTCTACGACTGTACCAACTGTTACATTGCTATTTAGTTTCTTAGCTTACTTAGTATATGCATGGGATCTACCACTTTTGTTCTATATTGTAACTTTCACGATATGAGCATAATATTAGTCCTTTTCATAGAATGTTAACATTTCTATCTATAGAATAAATTCAGGCTGGACGTGGCTAATAACATAGCTATACAAGGCATCTTTAAGAAAAAAAGCCGTTGAGATAATACAGAAACACTTGCACCGGGTAAGAGTTTACAACACAAAAGTTAAGTGGATTCCACAGGAAAAGTGGGATGAGATGTTAAGCAAATGCGTGCAGGATACATATCGCGTAGTATGTGAAAAAAATCGGGCCAACTAGGCAGCCGACAATGCATCTGCATCCACCATCTACCGTGGTGGATCGATCTCAGTCACTGCACATAGTGAGAGATTGGTTAATAAAAGCTATATTTCTGTCACCTATCTTTTACATACTACTAACATTTATTCAAATAATCTAGGAAGTACAGCTTGGAAGGCCACCAACTCCACTTGAAGTTTACTCTAAAGTTTGGAAGAATGCAACTGGCGAATGAGCAGGGCCTTATGTACAGTCTTATGGGGTAAGTACAGTTACTGAAACATTTACATATGTGACTCTAATAGCGTATACAACTTCTAAATGATATTGTATGTCTGTAGAATATGATGAAAAAATTGCAACATGACCAAAATGCTGCTGAGGACCCAGAGACACATGATCTAAAAGGTAGTGAGACTTTGTCTAGCTTAACCAATAGCAACATGTTCGTCTTCAATGCGCTTGGTGGTTTTAAAAAGGGTCAACTTCCAAGAATGAGTTCAGAGTCTCAGTCTTATAGCCAGTTGAGCCGTGCATCCACTAGCTCCACATCCTCACCGAACCTTGAGCTGCAAACGATGCAAGAAATATTGGAACGTATGCAACAGCAGCTACAGGAGTGATATGCAAAAATGGATGATTACAAAATTAGGCTGGCCCAAACAGAGACAAAATTAAACAAATTTATACTACTTGCTTTAAAAAAATTGGGACTAGACTCCCTGGATGATGGTGACGATGACGAAAATCGTGAGGACCTTGACAGCTAGATGCGTGGGTTGTTCGCCCAACACTTCCTCATTGTTATTATAGCTTCTCTTTGCAATTATTATTTTGTATTTAAAACTCTATATGTAAGATTGTCTACAAGTAATTTTATCCCTTTATGATAGTTGCAAGTATAATTTCTGAAATATTTAATTTGCATTTGACATTTTGCAATTTATTATACAAAAAATATAGATATTTTTTTAATAATTAAATCATATTATGCTTCTTCTGGAAAAGCCATTCCAAAACTGTCCCAAAAATTCGTGTCAAAATTGTCTCGAAAATTCATCCCAAAGCCCTTTTAAAGCCGTCCCAAAACCCTCCTAAAAAATGTAGTCCCAAACCCGTCTTAAAAAAACCGTCTCAAAATCGTTCTAAAAAACACAGTTCCAAAACAAAAACCAATCCCAAAGCTGTCCCAAAACTGCCCAAACAATGCTATCCCAGAGCCATCTTAAAAAACCGTTCTAAAAAAATCGTCTCAAAGTCGTTCAAAGAAACTCGTCCCAAAACTGTCTCAAAAAAACCGTCTCAACGCCGTTCCAAAAAAAACCGTCTCAACGCTACCCCAAACTTGGGATGGCTATTTAAAAGCCATCTCAAATATTTGAGACGTTCCGTCCCAAAAAACAATTGGGGTAGCGTTTTTTAATGAAATTCATCCCACATCTCAAATATTTGCGACGTTCCGTCCCAAAAAAAATTGGGGTAGCGTTTTTTAATGAAATTCATCCCACAAAGTCATGTCAAACAAATAATTTTTACACGGTGATATGCCACTAGCGTCAAAACACAACAACTCATAATTATATAGTTCCACAATTAAAAATATAAAAATCATAGATGACAGAATCAATATTACTGTAGCCATATGTGTGTGTGTGTGTGGTTGCGTGTATTATTAACGATAATTTCAAAATTATTGTTTAATATTTATCGTCCTCCAAACCTTGTATTTGCTGTTCTTTATTTTTATTTATTTGGGAAAACCCTAATTTATAATATTTTTTTCTTTTTTGGGGTTGTTGTGAGGAAGGGTTATGGCCAATGAACTGTAGATCCGTTTTTGTAAGCTGACACACGTAAGAAATAAACAATGATAAGACCATCCCGATCGCCCATCTCGGTAATCAAATTTGGAAGCAAACTACATATAAATATAATAATTCTGTGCACGTTACAGGAATTTGATTGGCAAAGATTTAGCTGTATCGATTCAAGAAGACACACTGCTAGCTGTTTATTATAAGAAAAAATGGCATTTCTTGTTCACCTAAACATTAGCACACAGGTACAAACAGTCTCTCTCACACACAAACACAAGTAGGCGTAACATCTGTATACTGTAACTTATCGTCTGGAGTTGATTTAATTTTTGACAGATGACTAGGGTGCAAGACAAAGAAGATATTTTTCAATCTGAACACTTACAATGTTGAGGAAGACAAGTGCTTAAGTTTTTATTAGACAACATTAATAAAGTATTTACTTGATAGAAGCCAGAAAGCAGCAGCTAAAATAGCTCAGCACATACCATTAAAATTAAAGCAGTAGTTGCCTATGTCACCAAGCTGATTAACTTCAACATCAAGCTCATGCAGGCTAGTAGATTCACACGACTGAAAGCCAGAAGCCACTTCCTCTTGGTAGAAGCTCATCAAGGGAGCCCACAGGGGCTTGCATTCCAACGACCCGAGCGCGGCAAGTTCCTGCCATGTATCCTGCTGCACTAGTGTTGATTTTGTATCATAGAAGTTATCTCCACTTTGATCAGCTTCTTCTTTAAATTCTTCCACTTTCACAGGAGAAACATTAATGGTGGGCTTTGGAAGATGATCACCATGTTGATCAACCTTTTTGGTTTGGAAACTGATGAGCTTGGGTTCCACAGGATCATCTGACTCCACAAAGACATGTGGGGCTTTGCCAAGTGTTCTGGTGCAAGTGTGATGATCGAAGTATGTTGTGAGATACCAGATGGGGTCCTCTTTGATCATTTGCACATGTTTGATAGCTTTGCAACCTTCATACTTGTGGGTGCACCTATAATAGCACCTGTTACATCACAAAAAAAATGCTATAAGTAAACTTAGCAATCATTAGAATTACCTGTTGAGGAGGATATACATGTAAGATTATTATTATGATAATTCAACTGGTGCTTCAGTGCAATTCAAATCTTTTATGAGAAATTAGTGTTGGTTCGTTTGTTGTGTTTAATTTATATGCACGTGTTTAAATTCATGTCATCTTTATACGTTCGAAGCAAAGCTTTTTCTTATATCGTTAATTTTTCAATCATAAGAATAGATAACGGCAGTACTAATATATCAGCTAAATATTTTCTTTGTATAAACATTATGTGATCAAGAATTCAAGATTAGCATAAGTGACAACGAAAGATGATGACGACAAATGAATATGTCTTGACCGTGATGTAATGACTGTAACTTGAATACGATAAATGAAAAAGATGCATGCATGGCGACTGTGTTTTGACAACAAACCTTGAAGCATTTCAAAACTCTGTATTCCAATTTACTTGTTCAACTTGTATATATTTGACATGTACAAGTGGAATATAGACTTGAAGAAGAAAATAATCAAATAAGATGATAAAATAAAAAAAAATAACAAACTACGAATTCGAAATAAAAGATCCAAACTAAACAAAAAGATTGTCTGCGCGCGCGCGCGCGCGTGCTTTATTAAAACTTTGCTAGCTAGCGAACCTAGTTAAAACCTTGATATAAATAAAAGAAGCTATTTTTTAGCATGATTCAATATTTACCTTGGATATTCCGAATTCAAGATAGACTTTTGACCATATTTCCTCCACGCGTAGCCATCTTCTGTAGTTGAAGATTCAATTACCCTTGAATCCGAAGTCTTTCTGTAAAACCATATGCAAAATCACGATATATATTCGCCATTAATGAATTGCAAAATCCAACAGAAGTAGGAACAAGTAAAACATCTAAAGGAAATTCCCAAAAGAGCAATATATTATTCCAAGTAGAACTCTATACCCCACACAAGAAGTATATATTATGTCAGTTTATTAAAGATATTATACATACATACATACACACATATATATAACATAGATAGTGTGGGAAATGTTAACAATGGTATTAATTTTTTTGGGCCTGAGAAGTACCAAGTATGCCTTAAGATGGTAACTTTATGGTTGGTAAAACTCTACTCAGAAGTGGTAACTTTTGTTATTTAGCTACACGTACATAGAGAAGCCGCAAAAGAGACCACCTCCTTGTTTTTATGTATCAAGTAGCCGACAAAAAAAAGTTGCAGAGTGGACAATAAATGTCCTCCACAGATCCATGTGTTGGTACAAATTTAATCCACAAAAACAAAACGTGCATACATGTTAAATAGAAAAAATTGAACTCTTTGTAAATATAGATCTCTTAATTTCTAGTTTGTCTCAAGATCATCAATCCCTTCAACTGGGGTTTGAAAGGCAGGACTTAAAATCGTTTTCCAAAAAAACAGTTTCAAAAAGTTTTAAAATGTGTATATTTATAAAATATATGTTTTGGGGCATGAGAATTCGAGATTTTCACTGTATTTAACCAAAAAAATATTTTATTTTCCACAGAAAGAAGTGAACAAATGGCAATAATATCATACATATATATGTAGTGTGGATATGTAATAGCAACATATATAATCTCACCTCCTCTCGTAGCAACCCCTCCGATCTTTGACCCCCGGCTTCTTCTTCCTGCCGCCGGAAGAGGCGGAACCGGAGCCGTCAACGGCGGGGATCTGGGCTGACTCGGTTGACGCGGTGCAAGAACTCAACTCAGAAAGAGGCTGAGTGAAAGATCTCAAGATTTGGAGCGAGAGCTTCTCGGCTGAGACGGGCCAATGGCCTTTGTCAGACTTCTTCAGTAGGGTTTTCAGCTGGATTGCACTTTTTTTGCCCTTTAACAGCGCAGCCACCACTCTCTTCCTCTTTGCATGGAAATTTTCGCCACTCAGACTTTCCATTTTCACACGCCACAGTGCGTGTCGCGGATACCTGAGATCTGACGGCAAAAGGGTTTGCCGTAGGGTGCTCTATTTATCTTTTTTGTGGAAGTGCTCTAGGAAATGGGGAAAGAGAGAGGTCAGAGAGAGGCAAAAAGGGCGAAGGAAGACTGAGAGAGATAAAAACCCAAAGGCATGGGAGACGTACTTATGTGACGTCATCCGATGACGTCACTTGTCCTCAGCAAAACTTTAGGGCTTTCACCTGCGGCTCAGTGGACCGCGTAAGTCTTGAGAGATCTTGGCCGTTAAACATTTCGGGGTGGCCGTAAATTAACGATCGAGATCTTCCGAGACTATGGTCCAGCTTTCTAGATTTACATATATTTTTAAAATATACTAAATATTCATAATTTTTAAAAATAAAATAAAGTGCATTGGTTACGTTTGAAACCAATTTTCATATCCAAAACATTTTCTCAAATTTCATACCCCAAATATATCATCCAATAATATTTTTATTTAAATTTAAATTAAAATTTTTCCTCTTTCATATATAAAATTAATTAATTCTTTTAATTATTATACATATTCACAATCAAATTAATACATATATATCACATATATACTCACATTTCATTTTATTTATACTTTATAATATAATTATTATTTTTATACACTGTCACATCATCAAATCTTTATTGTATATTTTATACATATATTCAAATAAAAAATATTATTTATTAAATTAAAATATTTTTTATAAACATATTACTCATTTCAATACAACTTCTAACAATCAACATATCCAACTGAAACCTCCTCCCAAATATAGCCATTGTTTTTGTTTGTTTACTTATTATATCCATTAAAATTCTTATAAATAAACATCTTACTCTACAAACTTTACTTAAATTTTAATTTAAAAAGTTTCTCTCTTATTTTTATAACTTAATAATAATCTTCAAATTACTGCATCTATTCCAATAATTTTATTATTATTTTTCATTTTTATACTTTATAAATTTATAGAATATCACATCATCTAATTATTATTACACATTAAATATATATAAAAATAATTTTTATACCTACTTAAATTTTATAAATTAAACATAATTTTTACTTCAGTTTAAATCATCAAAATTTCCCTACCCCCTCTAATAAAAAGCCAACCATATCCATTTGTTTTTATATTATTAGCCAGCGATGAAAAATATTCGAATGAAAACTTTCTTGTGGTTTACATTGTGTGGACCCTAAATTGTTAGTACTAAGGTAGGGACAGTCAATCATAGACAATTTTGTAATGTTAATTGGCTGCACATTAAATTAATTAATTTGATGTGATAACCAACTTGGAAAAAATATGCATGTCATTATTTTTATACTACATTTAATGTAGGTGGGTCCTGGAAAACTGCTTCAGGAGTCTCCTCTTTGAGGGAGAATAATTAATTGTGTTTTTATTTTTATTTAATAGAATAATTGTGGGTTATTTATTAATTTCCAAACATATATAAGCTTTTAATATGCTTTATCTTTTAAAAACTAGTAAGTACTCAAATTTTACTAGTTAAATAATAATTTCTCTTGATTTATGGGCTATGTTTGGAACCCATTCTTCAATATTTAGCTTTATCCAACTTTATACTTTTAAACATATAACTAAATGAAATTTTATTTTAAAATTAAATTCATTTTTTCTTCTTTTACATATATATAACTAACTAATTATTTTTTAATTATTTTACTTATTTATAATCATATTAATTGCTACAACGACACATATATACACTCACACACACACACACACACATATATATATTTATACCGTAAAAACTAATTATTATCTTTATAGCTATTATACCATCTAATAATTATTAAATATTTTATACATATATTTAAATAAATTAAAATTTTCAAAATATCAAAATCTTACAACTAAGCATACAATTTATTACAATACAACTCCCACCAAATATTATCTCCCACCAAAAACCACATCTAAACATAGCCATAGTAACGAGGGACATAGTTGTACATTTAGTACATATAATACTTTGATTAATAAATAAAATATTAATATTTTTTCATATCAATATTTTAGCAATTTTTTCATCCATATAAATCTTATACAGCATAAAGTTATGCGTGTCCATGTAATTGCTTTAAAGAGTTTTACTCATAAAGATTTGGGAATATAGATGCAAGACTTTAAATATTGACTCAATGAATGAAGTAAACACATGAAATTAACTCTCAATTGTTAATATTTTGTTTCATAATTATGTTAAATACATGTAGACTTTAAATTATAAAAGATATGGTTGTGTTGTGCGTGTGATGGCTAGCGTGTTATTAACATATGAAAAACAAACATCTATTTTAATATAATATTGGATTATTAACCCAACATGCAGTTGTCTAAATGCATATAGAGACATGTATGCAATTAATAAAAAATTTGTCTAAATATAAGTGAATAGAATGTTTGTTTTATGTATTCGATATTCTATAAGACAGAAACCCTTGGCTAGTATAGTAGAAATCAGAAATGAATTTTTGATGGAAAGTTATTAGTCTCGTGAGATAGTATCAATATAGTTATATAATTGAACAATAAATTTGACTAAATTCATGCCTTACGCTAGCTCAAAACAAAGTTATATAAAAGGCCTATACTATATGGTATTTACGATCAGAAGGGTTCATATAGTCTATTCATTTTATCTTAATTAGGCTACAATATAAACTACAAGTTAGACATTACTTATATTATTTAAATTATACTTATTGTTAATTAAGAATAAATTTAAAAAGTCACACAAAAAATGATAAAATAAGGACAAGTTGATAAATTGGTTTAGTGCTTAAATGAGACTTGAGAAGTCTCATGACAAATACTATTTGATTGCAATTGGATCGGACTAATTATAATTATTTATTTTTTATTATGTTTGTTAATAATAAGATTATTAACTAAAAAATAATGAGTTTTTAAATCAATTAATGAGGATTAATTAAATTGAAGGACAAAATAGAAAGGGAATCATTTAGTTCCTATTTTTTTTTGTTAATATTGAAATTATTAACATAAATATAATGGATTTTTTATTTAATAAATAATGTTAATTAAATTAAAAGAAAATTTTAATGAGTTTTGATTATTAATGGGATTAATAATTAAAGAAGAAATGACCTTGAATTAATTAAAAGCCCACATACGAAGTTTATAAAGCCTATTCTATGTGCGCCCTAATGGTATATATAGAAATAAAAATTTTACCTTGTGTGTAATTATATGTTTTAAAAATAAAAAGATTAAGAAGAGTTTCAAATAATTAAATATTAGAATTTTAGTCAAAAATTCATGTGCTTCCAAGTAAAAAATAAAAAAAGGACTCCCAAGCCTCTTTTCTTGTTTTTCTTCTTATCCAAAAATTCTATATACACCGGACTATTTGTGTAAGGTTATAATGAAGGAGTTCATAGAAAATTTGGAAATACTTGTACATATTTCATATGTGTGGAGAAATTAGAAGTCACAATTGAATGTTATGTCTTTTGGGCCATGCAGACACATGGAATCAAATTTTAAGAGGTAACTTTCGTATGATTTCCTAAATTCACTTAATTATACATGTTACATGAAGGAAAATGGTTCAAGTTTGGGATTTTGTTTGGGATTTTCATTCTCCTACGTTTATTTTGATTTTATGTTGTTTTAAAATTTGTATATTAAACCTGTTGAAACCCAACATAGAAAACTCACAAAATGTTGGTTGAGAAATTTAGTTTAATTTTTCTTACAAACAATTAGTATTTTTTATATGGTAGATTTCTTTGTGAATTAAAATAACTGAAAATGTAATTGTTAGATTTCTTCAATCATGAAAAAAATTGGCTCTTGTTTGTATTGCTAGTTATCAAGCAGGAGTAGTATAATTCTCCAATAACTTAATTTTTAAGTCAATTCAATTATAGTATGGATTCTGAATAAATCCAAGTAAATCTAAGATGGCTCTAATCAAATTCAAGATTAAAAATAATAATCATTTGTTACAATAATATGATTAAAAAAATGTTAAGTTAGAGTTGAGTCAAGTGCTTATGAGTTCAAAAGTTTGGCATTATTTATTTTGTCTAATCGCCATCTTTTAATACTTTAAAAGAAAATTATATTTAATATTGAAAATAAAAAATTCACGTTTTTGGTTAGATAGTCTAATCCATTGTGAACCCAAATCAGATATTTGGATTCAAACTATAGATAAAAAAATGTTCTTACATAAATTACAATAAAGTGATGCATAAATATAGGAATCTTTATAATAAATAAAGTAATATTGTCATTGTGGGAAAGTTTGATTTTGTGGCAATGTTTTTAAAATCGGATTAATCATTGAATTAGAGCATTAATTAGGTCACTAGGTTGCTAATCCGACCAGTTTAACCGTTTTTTAAAAAAATCATTATTTTAAATTAAATATAATAGCAATGTTTATTTGGCTTCATATCTATTCAAAAACATACACTACAATCATTATACATTTTAAATTTTATTTGTTTCTCTTTCTTATTTTTACACATTTTTTTTAAAAAAATACGCCACAAAAATATACACATAAAAACATAAATAGACATAAATTTTCATAATATCTAAGTTCTTACTTGCTTATAAATATTTTTAGAGCTCGCAAATGGTTGGATTTTATTTTAAAATAAGTTTTGAAAGTGCTTAAAAGAATTAATATCAACAATAGATAATATATTTTGGAATAATAGAATTAGTATCTTTGTAAAACTTTTAGTGTAAAAATGATAAAAATGAACTTGATATTATTAATATAATAAAAAATAAAATATTTAAGTTATTTTACTGTTTAAAATGAACTAGTTTATAAAATATTTTAAAATAAGTTGAAGATAATTGTTTAAGAAGTGTGTCAGTGTCAAGCATTTTATTTTTATAATTTATAAACTATTTTATTTAAAAAAGTTATCAAACTCCTTTAAAAAGTTAATAAGTGCTCAAATATTTCACAAACGTGTTGAGAAACTTATAAAGTTAGCCAAGCATCCTATAATTGTAGTTCAGAGCTACAGTTTAGTTATTTACTTTTGCAGGGTCTGACCAAAATTTCATTTGCCATGTCAGTTTTTAATGAATTAAAACTTTCAGTTGCAATTGGACAGATATGTTGTTTTCACCAAAAATAATTTTTAAAGCATTAAAGAAAAGCGAGACAACTTAATTTGGAAGAGCGATAAATAATTTTGTGTGTATGTTTGCATTGGCTAGTCATTAGGTATAAATGTTGGATATTTCAGAAAGTTTCTTTTTCTTATCAACGTTTTTCTCCAAACAAGGCCTTACGTTTATTGTGTTACTTTTAAACACACCTTGCATTTTCTTCACAAAACTATTCTAAGCTCTTAACGTTATTATCCAACGTTATCAGATTAATTGTGATTAATGGCACAACGTTTCCTCTGTAATTACAAAAACAATGTTCGGATTTTCCTTTTAAATGTCGGAAGCAAATGGTCAGATTATTTGCCTATGAAAACCAAAGTTTGCTTCTGTTATGTATAGAGAGCACTTCACTCTACATCAGAAATACACACACCACGACCAAAGTAGTTGAAAGCATCTGGAAAAAGCCACTGCTCGTATCCTTTCCATCCTACCCTTGTGATTCTTCAAATATACCCCCCACCTTTCTGTTGGGTTTGATACAAAATTATGTTGTGTGTCAAAGAAAGCTTTACTCTTCGAAGACAATGTCGGAGCAGACATAATTCTTTTATGTACGGAGCTCAGCTTCTGCGGAGGAAAAGAAATGATGATTGATAGGAAATCGAGACAAGAATTCAAAAGAAATGGTAAGGGTTTCGAAGTGAACTTTCTGTACGTTTCACCTTCTCACTCCCATACATCAGTAGGGTTCACTTATTTATATTCCAATTAAAGTAAGTACCTAACCTAAGCACTGTCACAAAGTTACACAAGCATCGGCTCACAGCTAGCGCCAGGGTGGACCAACTACCTACAAGTGGATCAGCAGACTTTTCATCCTTCTCCAACTAGCTCTCAGCATGCTGCAGCACCTTCAACCCCCCCCCCCCCCCTCGCTCTTCAACCCCCTCCAAGATGGGAGTTGGGATTTGGCACCCCCATCTTGCTCGAGTGCATCTTCAAAATATATGAAGGCAAAGATTTTGTGAACAAGTCTGCAACCTGATTTTATGTGCTAGTATTCATAGTGTTTATAATTTTTTTTTTTTTTGTGTGTTCATGGAAAATCGGATTTGAAGCTTTATGGAATGCAGCCAAGTTGTCACAATGCACTTCGATTGCTTGCTTCTACTCCACCTGCAAGGTATACAACACATATTTTATCTATACTAACTCTATACACGAGGTAGTCATTTCTCTATATTTCGCATCAACTAAAGATTTTGGCATAATGAATTGTTTCTTGGACTTCTGAGACCCGAATGAGTCTCCTAACAAGTCCGTTGTCCTGTGGTTAATTTAAAATACTGCAAGACCTTATGAGCTGTTGTCATATGTTTTTTAATGGATTTCTCCATGAATTGACTTAAAACCTACACACTATGCAATTTATCAAGTCTGGTTATAATAAGGTATAATAATTTCCCAACAAGTCTCCTATAACTTCCTACATTTGCAAGAGCTTCACCATCAAATTTGCTAAGTCATAGGATCTATTCCATAGGGATATTTGAGGGCTTGCAACCTGTCATACCATGACTTTTCAATATGTCTAGAGTGTATTTCTTTTAGCTCAAATACATTCCATCTTTGTTTCTAATCACCTCAATTCCCAAGAAGTAATTAAGGTCTCTAAATGTTCTTGATTCTGAAGGTTTAATCAAGATAATCCTTCACCTCTTTGATTATATCTAAACTACTTCTAGTTAGTATGATATCATCTACATACATAACAAGTGTAGTGAATGATCCTTCCCCTAAATTGTGAAAAGGTTGTAATCAACCTTACTTTTAGAGAAACCAAGCTTTGTTATAGCTGTACAAAAGTCAGCGTTCATTGTCTAGAAGCCTGCTTCAAACCATAGATGCCTTTGTTCAGCATGCATACCTAATGTGCCTTTTCTTTATTATACATCGTGGTTTTTGCATATAAATTTCTTCCTCAAATTCTCCATACAAGAAAGCATTATTTATGTCTAGTTACCGCAAAATCCAACCTTTTTTCACTGCACTAGCCTTTAAGATCCTTACAATAGTGAGTTTAGCAACTGGTGAGAATATTTCCTTGTAATCCACTCTTTTTTCTTGGCATACCCCTTTGCATCTAATTTAACCTTATATCTATCCAATGAACTATCAAACTTGTATTTCACTTTGAACATATACTTACAACCAATGGCATTTTTCCTAAGCGACAGATCTGTTTTGCTTCATGTCCCATTCTCCTCTAGAGTTGATAACTCCTGTTTGATAGCTTCACACCATTCAGGATGTTGTGAAGCTTATTGGTAAGTTTAAGGTTCAAAACATGGTGAAAAGGTTCATGTGTTTGAGTTTGAATCTAAACCGTTCATTGAGCAATATTTTAAGGTTGGTAGGGGTATTTTGTTTTGGGACAATTGATAGATATACAGGTGGATGATTTTGATGGTGAAATATCAAACTCCAGTTGACAAAAATAATCCTTCTAGTACTTTGCTGGGTTTCTTAATCTAGTTGACCTTCTTAGCTGACATGCATCATGATTTATATTAGATGCTTCAAGTTGAACAAAGCTAAGATCAATGTTCTAAACAAGGTTAGGATCAAGTCCTTCTAAGATGTGAGGTTGTGATTCAATTTGTGGTGAGAGGACTAAAGGACTTTGTGAAAAATGCTGAGCTACTGGATTGGTGCACTAATTGATGAGCATCAGGTGATGAACCAAGGATGTCATGACAAACACGATAGAGATTTGTGTGATGAAAATTGAGATGTTCATAATAGGAACAAGTGTTTTTAGAGACTTCTTTGCTTTTTTCATGAAATGGAAACACAAATTCATGAAAAGTGACATCTCTTGAAACAAAAATTAAGTTGGTTCCAACATCTAATAGTTTGTAACCCTTTACTCCAAATGGATAGCCTATGGGCACACTCCGTTTACTTCTTGAATCAAACTTTCTTCTATCAGCTTTGAGTACAGTGGCATAGCATAGACACCCAAACACTCTCATGTGGCCATAATTTGGTTTAGTTATAAAAAGAACTTCAAATAGTGTCTTATTATCTAAAATAGGAATGGAAAGTTTATTGACAATGTAATATTTAAGAGGAAGATGTGACTGAAATCTTTGTGCTCTAGCAACACTACGTAGATATTGGTGTTTTCTTTCTACAATTCTATTTTGTTATGGGGATTCCATACAAGATCTTTGATGAATAATTCCCTTTTCATGGAGGAACGCTTTTAGACAAAATTTAGTCCTTTGGTCACTTCTAATCACTTTGATAGTAGATTCAAATTAGTTCTTAACTAAATTGTTGTAGTTCTGTAGAGACATGAGAGTATTTTACTTGTTTTAAGCAAGTACACCCATGTTTCACTTGATAAGTCCTCAACAATTGTAAAAAAATACCTACCGACATCGTGTGCTATTTGGTTACATGGCTCCCAGAAGTTACAATGTACAATTTCAAATGGTTTTGATATCACATGCAAGCTATTTGGAAAGGGCAGCCTACTTTTTTGCGTTGATGGATTTATATTATAGAGGGCTTTATTACAATCATCAAGCCAAATGTTCAATGTTTGATTATTTATTGATTTTAGTCTTTTATCAAGTCATGACTCAGTCTTCTATGCTAGAGATGGTATGATGTTTAAGACTACACATTGAGAATTTTATGTGGATGAGAGTTGAGGGAACAAGTCTTGGGATTGATCAACAGTTCCTTCAAGCTCACCTCATACCTATTGAGATGGTACAAACTATCTCTTACCTCACTTCTGCCAACAATTGTCCATAATGTTAGGTCCTAAACAAGGCATAAGTAAGGAAAAAAAAATAGTCTACAATTCAGGTCTATGGTTAGCTTGTTGATTGAGATCAAGTTACAAGCAAAGGTAGGAACACACAAAACTTTATAAAGTGCAATGCTATAAGCCAATTTCACTGTACCTAGATGAGTGGCAAGGCTAATAGATCCATAAAGTAAGTTCATCAAATAGTAACATTTAACATACCAGTAAACAAAAATTTATCACATGCCACACAACTGGAAGCATCAGTATCCAAATCCATTGCTTCTAATTTTTATTCAAGTTCTTAGATCCTAAAGTTTTAGGTTTAGCAAGCTTACATGAAACACTTAGGAAGTTTGTGCTAGCACCTTTTGTCAAGGTATTGGATTCATTTGCTACTCCTTTATGTGAGTTGGTACCTACTCTATCTTTGCCACTCCGCAAGGCCATAAGTTGCTACAGTTGCCCCTTTGTGACAGGAACATTTACCTCATTTTCTAAGCTATCAAAAGCTATTGTTTGTCTTGCTAAATCAAAATTTGTTATCTTGTAGTAGAACTTGTGGACGGGAGGATATCCTTTGAACTTGTAGAACTTATCAACTGTATGACCTAACATTTGATAGTGGTTGCATTTAGGCACCTCCGCATTTCTTTCCTTAAAGCACTTGTCTAAACTATGTCCTGGCATCCTACAAAATGTGCACTAAGGCGTATCTTTCCTTCATGTTTTCTTAGTGTTATTACTTGATCTTTGCACAACCATAACCATCAGCTCAATATCATGTCCTTCATTCGCAACAATATAATTTCTCTCTTGCTATTGAATAATAGCAAAAATTTTATTCACAAGTGGCAAGGGGTCCATCATAAGGACTCGGTCCCTAGCCTTAAAGTAAACATCGATCAATCCCTTAAGAAACTCCATCACACAATCCCTCTATAACCTATCACTCAAGACTCGAAGTTGGCCACAAGTACAGTGAGGTATTTCCTTTAAATTTACTAAAATAAGTTAGTACACCATCCCCTTCTCGTTTTGAACTTACAAGATTTTTCTTTAGTTGATAAATTCATGTTGCTGAGACATACGCTTAAACAATTCTTTTTAGAGTTCCCGTGCATCATCCACAAAAATAAAACTAGCTTTAATTGAAGGGGAAATAGAATCCAACAGCCATGTCATTACATCTTTCTCACAATTGCATCAAAGGATTAGTAGCTCGAGTAGGTTTAGATATCTGACCTGTGATGAATCCAATTTTGTTTTTAGCTCTAAGCGCCCTTTTTACATTTTTAGACTAGGTGACATAATTCTCCACAATCAACAATTTGCTCAGCAACGATACCATGGGGCTGTCACCATTCTCTCCAAAATGGATTCAATGGATCCATCAAGTTCAGATGATTACTTTCTAGTGGATTTTTCATTCTAGTTGTAGAGGTAGAAGCTTCCATGATAGAATATTGAGAAAGCGAGCTCGATTTGGGCTCTAGTACTATTTATATATCGAGCTCAGCTTCCATGGATGAAAAAAATAATGATGATTAGTAGGAAATCAAGAGAATTAATTTAGAAGCAAAGGCAAGGATTTCAAAGTGAACTTTGTGTATATTTCACCTTCTCACTCCCACACATCAGTGGGGTTCACTTATGTATATTCTAATTACAAGTCAATAATCATTAAGTGCTAAAAGTAACTACCTAATCTGAACATTGTCATTAAGTTACATAAGCACACTAACTAATATAACCATCCACACTCAACTCACAGCTAGCACCAAGAGGGACTAACTGCCTCTGCAGACTCTTCATCCTTCTCCATCTAGCTCTTAGCATGTTGCAGGACCTCCTTCCATTTCTTCAACAAACCACACTATTGCCCTTTAGCTGCAGCATTTGATGTTCTCCATTGGTGAATTTGGTGTTCCCTCTTAACTAGTAATTGTTGAGATCATACAAGTTCAGTACCTTTGTGTTCAAAAACATTATTGTGCTAACCTCTAATTAAGTTGGTGTTTCTGCTGTCAAGCTAACTTCCCAATGACAACAATAATGTATATTATATTATCAAGATTTTGAGTCTATTTTAGTTGCAATATGTAAATTTACATTATTTTTCTCATATTATATAATATGTTATTAAGTACAAGGGTTTATATTACACTATTACCCTAAGTCTTCATTCTTAAATTACCAAATTGTCCTTGGTTTCTTGGTGTTCTCTTTTCTTATTTTTCATTTTATTTTTTTACCTTTTCATCTATTTTCTATTATTGAAAAATCAAATTTTCTTCTTCTTTTCTCTTACTTTAATATATTTTCTCTCTTTATTTTTTATAAAAATTTATATAGAATTTTAATTTATGAATAATTTTATTTTGTCTTGTTACAGTTCTTAAAAATATAATAATTTTATATTTTGTTATAATAAATAAAGTTAATTAATTTTTTATAAATTACACACACGTAGAGTTTGTAGCTTTTAACTAGTAATAATAATTGTTGGATTGTGTTATATATTTTTTGAGTTTGGCACAAATTTAAGACTAATAATTTAAAAATTCCAGAGTTTAAATTTATTGATAGATGGGAAAAGATTTTGAGAGAAAATCTAAACAAGTAATTTTACTCCAAAGTTTCTATCAAAACAAGTTTTCATGGTTGAATGATCTATCAAAATTTTAAAACATTAATAAAAATTTGCACCATAGCTTCAGTAGACAACACATATGTTAATGAATAAAAATAAAGTGTTTATTACACCATCATTTCTTAAGAGTTAATATAATTACAAGTAATATCTATCTTCTTTTGATATTACAAAAATCTATCATTTATGTCTTAAATATTTACATTATTCTTTTTCAATTAGAATTTTAGATGGAAATTGACATATCATAAAAAAGTTTAACTAATTTTTCTGTTATGATATGTAAATTTTAGTTTTTGGTTAAAATTTAACCAAAAAAAAGGTTCAATCACTAATAATTATAACTGAAATTTTATCTTTAAATTTGATGTATTATCAAGGTATCATTTTTCATAATAAAAAAGTAAAAAAATCAGAAATGAACGTTAAGTGTGAATTTAAGAGATTAATTAAATTTTTACAACATCATTATTTTTTATTCAAAACCTACTAGAAAATATGTGGTTTTGTCATATGGAAAGGGAAGAAAAATAATTTGTAACGTGAAAAGAGAAGTTGGAATAATCAACCTTAACACTATGGAACTTGGTATATTTCATTTGATTTTTTTTTTGACAAACTCATTTTCGTTCTCTTGGTCTTATCACTAGACAATCATGATTAAATCATCGTCGGTCAAAACATTTAATGACTGTCTAGATAAAAGTAAAGTTACAGAAATGCCCTTGCACAGGCAATATTCAAATTCCCCCTAAATTCACTAGGCTGCCAAGTCCCTCAATTATTGATTGGACAGATGCTATCCTTGCAATCATTTCCCTCTGTCCCCCCACCTCCTCTTTCCATTTTCTCTCCCTATAAATACCTTTTTAAATTTTCTGTTTTCTATTTATGTAATATTTTCAACCTCTTCAAATATCAATATTATATTATAAAGTATTTGATTCTATTTTAATTATATATTTATTTTTTTAATTATATAATATAAAATAATTCATTTACTTTTATTTTTAGTTATTTTTCTTTTTTTTCATTTATGATTCTTTTTTTAATTTATTTTTATTTATGTTTTCTTTCAAATTTTTCAATTTTAATTTCTTTTCATTTTTATTTATATTCTTATTTTAAATACTTTTTTATATTTTAAATAATATTATTTATATTATTTAAAATACAAATATTTTATAATTTTATATGTACATTGTGTGTGCCAGTTTTACTATTTTTAAAAAAATTTTATCTTGCCCAAGGTATAGATTATTTTTTCATAACTCTCTTCTACGTTTTTTCTTTTGGTTTGCTCTTTATTTTCCTCTTTTCTATTTTTGCATCTTCTCTGTTTTTCAAACCTGTAATTTTTTGTTTCAAATTTATTATATCAAGAAATTTAGAATTGTGGCAACCATAAAAATTAAATAAAATCCAAAATATAGTAAATATATAAAATTATATTTTATTTATCAGACTGTGAAATCTATTTGGCAAACAAAATTCCGTGGAAAGAATAAAAATAGAAGAGAAAATTAAGAAAATTATTAAATAATTTGAAAAGTGGGAAAAGATCCAACCAAAATATAGGAAACTTAAAAAACAAAAATAAAAAATGAGAGAGAGAGAGAGAGAGAGAGGAATAGGAAAAACAATAAAAAAGTGAGAAAGGAGGAAATGCTATGAAAGTAGTGTAATGAAGCATAGGAACTACCCAATTCGTAAGTTCTCTGTCGTTGATCTGCTGTGCCAGCCCATGTTACCTAAAATAGAGTACACGATTGGAGGTTGATCAACAATGTATCGTCAAAAATAATGAGATTATTATAATAATAATAAGAAATGAATTTAGAGGGACAAATTCTAGGCATTTTCTTCCTTTACATTTGTGGGACCATTCTTGGAAAAACAGTCCTCACACGAGCACTAAATATTGAAACTCTTTGAGATGTGCTTGGGATGAAATGAAATATGCACATATAGAGACAAGTCCTAGGCCAGGCTATTTTCTTTTGGGTCTTGCCTATCACCTCACACTATACATTTTTGAACACGTGTACCACCTTGGGTCTTGCTTTTAGCCGTCCTAATTATATTTTCTTTTTACAGCCCAAAATCCTCCAAATTTATATTTCGAAACCAAACAAGGCCTTGACTTGATTGTCCAAACGTGTCTCTGATTAAACGTCTGATTCTCAAACGATCAAATTAACCTTTTCATTTCTTCCTTTAATAGCCTAAAAGTTCACCTGCTTCAATGCCAACGTTCGAGACCATTTTTTCAGTTTTGATGCTAATTGAACAAGTATTTCTCTTCTACATATTCCAGATGGGCTATGTCTGCAAAGTAAGACCAAGAAAAGGGAGAAAGCCTCAGACTCTATTCTTTCATTCCTCTACATTTGCTTTTCTCTAGAAAAACAAAACACATCCAACCATTTATCTCTCTCTCCCACTACTGGGTTTGATAATTGTAATTACACCCAACCATCTAAGTGCTTGAGGACAGTATCAGATTAGTCAGGACTCAACCCACCTATTGTTTTTATACATTCATTCTTCTCCCATGGTTTAGAGTTTCAGGACACACTGAAGTTCACAGCTTGTTGCAGAGTTTTGATATTCACTGTTGTATTCATGAGGTGACTTTTTTCCCCCTTTTGTTTACACTACATACACTCAATAGATAGACTGAATTTGAACTCTTGACTTCTCATTTGATAAGTTGGGGCTTAAACATTCTATTTCATAAGGTAAATTAGTATGAAATAAGTGGCTGTAAAATGGCTTCACCTCGGAATTTTGTGGTTGTCTAAGCCTAAAGCAATACTGCTCCTGTGGTGGATGCCAGGTATTGGCGTTTTCTTTCAACCTTTATATTTTTCAGTGGGGCTTCAACATAAGAGGATTGGTGAATAATTTCATGTTCAGTGATGAAAGACAACATACTTAACTCTGCAGCACCATTAGACCTAATGATTCGGATTTTATGATGAAATTATTTGAGCACGAGATTATAGAAAGTTGGTGACAGAGAGTAACACATTCCATTTAGATATGTTCAGCTGCATCTTGTGAAAGTATCAACAATTGATAAGAGAAAAGTGAAAATCATTAGTTGTTGCAATTAAGTAACGAACCACACATTAGTACATAGAAGCTCAAAGGGTTTATTAATAGTCTTAGAATGAACAAGAAATAAGTGTCTTTGCTTAGTCTTTAGACATTTCTTACATATATTTTAAGTGGCATTGCATTTGCAAAAAGTGTAGGATATATGAATCTTGTGAGGTTTGTCATGTCAAGCATGTTCAAGTTTAAAGTGCCCCACATCAAAATCATATAGAAAAGATGTATTTGCATGAGAATTAATAGGCTTGCGACTAGACTTAGAACTGAAATTAGTTTTTTTCCATAAATTTATGCATGTTTTTTTTCTTTGAAAAATAGTGAATATAATTAAATAAGATAAAAATGCTATGACAGAAAAATATGAGCAGTTTACTATGACAAATTAATCAAATAATTAATTTGTTTGATTTTGTATTATAGTCAATAGGAAAATTATTTAAGAACAAAAACATTTTTAATTTAAAAATAATTTTTTAATCATTTAAAAATTTTTAAAAATAATTTTGGCCGATCCAAAAGTGAAACCCTAGATCCCTCCTTGTATGTAAATAAATTAAAATACCTCTAACTTTTTCTTTTTCCTCTTCATTACTATTGTTTTGAATTCTTTATCTCTCTTGTTTTATTTTTCTCATCTTTTTTATCACATCTAATTTTTTCTTTATATGTTTTTAAAATTATATAATTAAATTGATTTATTTTATTATTGAACTACTAAAAATAAAATAATTTTATATTCTATTATAATTAATGAAATTATATAGTCTATTTTTAAGCTTACACACAATAATAGAGTGTGCAAGCTCAATTAGGCTATAGTTTATACTAAGGGTGAGTCATGATTTTAAATACCTTTTGATCATTTAATGTATTTTCATATTATTAGTTTCAAAAAGCTACTTTTTAGGGAATTATCTTTTCCATTAACTTATTTAATTGATGCCTTATAACTATTCAATACCAACTTCCCATGATTTAAAGAAATTCCCAGCCTCAATCAGCTGCATAATTTAAGCTCCATCATACATTCATACAACACAAAAATATTCTAGAGCTTCTTCATATAATGTCATACTTCATAAGTACAAAATAAAAAAAAATAAAAAAATGACAACACTTGGCAATGCAGATGATGTCATCACATATACACCCTTAATAGTCACCTTTATTCATTTCAAGTTTTTCTAAATCTTTGGTGAGAAAATAAGTTTAAGAAAATAAATTTGTCTCCCTCAAATAATTTTTATTATTTATAAATTAGTTCATAAGTCTTGCAAATTATTTAAATTTTTTTTCTTGCATACTTGCACACATATATGGATACACTATGTATAAAAATAAATCATAATAAAAATATTATAATTTTTAATGTGTATTTAAATATGAAATATCATAATATAAAAATTTTTGTACTGTTTTTAAAATTAGCTAATATGAGTTTAATATTTATTTAGTATCTATAGTTAAATTGTTTATAAATTTTTATTATATTAAATTTTTTTCATTTAGTTTTTCTCACACGTTGAGTATGCAACATTGCTGGTAACAATAATCTCTAGATTACTTTTTTTTTTTTCTTTCTTTTTTGAAATAAACAGTCAAAGATTACTTTTCAATGTTGAATATCAGTAGAGAAAATCAAGTATCATTTGAAGTCTGACCGCTGCATTGTCCAACACCACCAATCTCCTTAAATTTTTTTACCACACTTTATATGCAACTACTCTTCCTACCCACAAAATTTTAATTTGCTTTTCTTTTTTTTCCCCCCAATTTCTTTATTTCTTCATTTTATTCACTTATTTATTTAATTTTTTGTAATAAAAATACTATACTTTAAATTAAAATACACACGCATAAAACGTGTGTGAGTAACTATTGTATATATAATTTCCTGCTAACTCAAATTTTAATTCCAAACATAAATTTTTTCCACTCAAATCATCAAAATTTTTCTACTCATCCCAAATGAGGAACCAAACATCAGTTTTTTTAGAATTAGTGCAATAGCACTGGAGCTCAAAAAAAAAAGAAATTAAAACCGAATTGCAAAAATTTAATTTCACTATTTTTTATAATTAGTGGAATCCACCTTGTAGCCCTAAGAATTTAAATAAAAATAGAATTATGAAGTTTCAGACTTTCGGCATTCGAATTCTGACAATATAATCTATGAAAAGGTTATTTTTTTAAAAAATTATAATGTTTTTAGCAATTTTTATAACAACACAATTATATATGAATCCCGTGAAATTCCTACAGAAGTTTGGGCCAAAAAAACAGCCTCCGCTTTTAATCTCACTCCTTGCGTCACGCAAGAAAGTGATCCACCCATAATAGAAAACTCTTGAAAGCGACGTCGCAACCCCCCCCATTGCTCAACCCAACAAGTCGGAAGCCAAACAGGGTCCCTATTCTGACACGTGGCAGTATCCCATTTCACCCCCTCATGGCCCGGAAAGTAAACCTACGTGTATATATATCACCCACAATCGCAGAGCCGCACCCACCTCTTGATCGGAGTTGTTTATTTTTTCTTGCGAGAATCTTTGGTAGAGAGAGAAATGGAGGCAGTCATGTCCAAAGTCGAACCAGTAAACCACTTTCGCTGGTCCTCTATCTTCACGGCCAGAGCTGGGTTTTCTCGTCCTTTTGTGTCTTTGCCGGTCCGAGACCCGCAAAGATTCCTGAAAGGAAGAACTTTGAGATGTGGGCAGGTTCCCACGCTCAAGTGTGCTAAAGAGGGTGGTTCGGTATCAGAAGTAGAGAAGAAATTCATGGAGAATGAGTTCGACACGGAAGAAGAGTTGATTTGGATGAGGAAATTGAATGAGAAGTGCAAAGGGGTAGGTGGGATAGTAGAGCTGCTGGAGTGCTTGGAAAGAGAAGCAATAATGGGGGAAGACGAGGGAAGAGAGCCTACTGATTACAACAGGAGGGCACAGATATTTGACAAGAGTTCAAGGGTTTTCCAGGCAATTAAAGAAAGCAGCTCTGCTGATTAGTTGTCTTTTACCTGTGCTTTTCGATTGTAGACGTAGCGATCTTGTAGGTTTGCTGTAATAGGATATCTGGTTAGTTTGCAGTTTAACATTTATCACTCGCTGCGTTTCATGTTTGCTGAAATAGAATGTCTGGTTAATTTGCAGTTTAACATTTGTCACTCACTGCGTTTCATCTGCTCTCTCTCTCTCTCTCTCTATATATATATATATCTATATATATTTTGCCTTGTGAAAAATAAAAATAACCCCCCGCCCCCTCCCCAACCCAATTTGCGGCGCCACCCATTTGTTAAAAATGCTCAATTAATTGAGGCAATAGATGTACAGCAAACAATCTTGCTAGTTAACGAAGTGAGAAATATAATGCAGAATATTGAAAGCAACCATCTTGATAAATATATATATATATATATATATATAGGCAAGTCACAACTAGCTAAAACAAGAAAATAAGAACCCACAATATAATGAGTAGAAATGGTAAATAGAAGTGAAAGTACAAGGTTCGAAATCTAAGGTCTCCTGACTTCTACAACAAATTAGCTCTAGAGATCATTTCTAGGCCTAAACGAAATACCCCACCTAAAAAAATGAAACAATCAAGAGCGGAATGATCAGAGCAAATAAACTCCTAGGTGCCAGTAAGTTAAGCAACTGTGGCCGGCAGATGGCAGGTGGCAGATCAGCAGAACTTCCAGTGGTTACCACAGTTTACACAAGTTACAAACGTTGTCATGGGCTCGTCTGCACTCCGAGTCTGCATCTGGTAGTAGGTAGTTTCTTTCTTCTTGCACCTACCGCAAGTGAATTCATTTGTACTAGCCTTGGGAGCCGCCGCACGCTCACTATTGAACAATGCTTTCTGTTTGATTTTCTCATTCTGAACCTGTCTTGCATCACTAGCCATTTCTTCAGCCGTCAGGTTGGGGATGGCGCTTGGCTCAAATTCCCCAATCAGGACTTTCCTCCGAAAATCTGGGTTATTCAGATCCTTAATATTGAACATCATGGATCGGTACTTGAATTTCTGTGCGCCATTGGACTTGCCCCATTTTTCAAACAACGCAGTCTCCACTACAACAGCAACCCGATAAGGATCACATTCGTTCACTATGTCTTTCAGATCATCATCAGTCTCACTGGATACTTTGCACAATGCCTCAGCAAGAATTTCCCGGACTCTGTCCCTCAGTGGGTCTTTGCAGTAAACCAGAGAAGTCAGTTTTGGAAGTCCTACAGGATCTGATGCCGGTTTTCGCACCCCAGAAATCGTTCTCTCTACTTTAACATTCTTCTCATCAAGCAAGTGTTCTCCAGTGGCATCCTGTGTAGTCCGGACAGTATCATGTTCCTCAATTTTGATGCCAGAGGAAGTTTCCAACTTCGGGGATTTACATGAGTTTGGCATGCTAGGTTGTGTAGTCCCATCCACCTTCAGTTTCTTCACTGCAGGATTCAGCTCAGCCTTGAGAGAGTTTGTCCTCTGAATATTCCTGAAGGCATTAGCTTCTGAACCTGCTGGTTCAGCTTTCACTGTATCACCATTGTCAACAGTTTCATTCTTCTTGTTCTTCTTTGTTTCTTTAACAATGATACCCTTCCATATCTCAACCACATCATAAGCCAATGCCTTGATCCTGTCACTTCTATGTTTAGTCAGTTGGCGCAGTCGTTTTCCAACCTGAAAAAAGGGTAATTTAGTGCAAGGGAAACAGTATGATGAATTTAGTGATTAATAAGTAGACAAGATCCTTAAAGTGCTCATCAATCAGTGACAGCCAAATACAAAAAAAGAGCCAGAGATTCCACCAATAGACCAACCAGATGACATCATAAGCAATTTGAGCACATAAGCATTAATTCATTTCAAAACACCAGTCATCCATTAGAGAGCAACTACAACACCTGAAACTAAATTCATAAAATTAAATCTTTCTCAAGCACAATTAACTTCCTGCATCATTTCATGTAGCCTTTCAAACAATAAGGTTCCAGTTTAATCACTAAATTCTATCAAGAAGATCGAAATCCATCCTATCAGCTACATCAGTTAGAACCTATTAGCATTTATTCCAAACGTTAATTACCAGAAATTAACAAATGAAGATATTGGCAGGTACAAGAGAAATAAGATGTCACTTTACATTAGTTTCAATAATTTATGATTATTAAATATTAACATGTCCAAATATACAGATCTTTGTAAAGCAATTACAGTAATCAAACGTTTCCAGCATAAGGGAGGGTCCATCTGCAGCACATCTGTCATATTTCTTTAGATGAGTTTACATTTTTATAACGTATTTGGGCAAACACTCTTCCACCTAGTCTTAGATAGGCCATCTTTGAGTTTGATATATAGCACAAGTGAGAACAAGACTGAAGCTTGAAGACAATAAAGGAAAGGTAATCAATTTTTGAAGAACGTTTGTAACACATTACCCTTCAACTCCTGAAACCATCAACATCACTCATATGCAAACATTCTTTAAATGCAACCATTAGCACATTCAGTTCATGAATGAACAGTCCACTTCTCATAACTAGCCAATATTAGTCCTCGTGTTGCAGCTTTCCTGATGAAAACGTGTCGGTAACTCTTAAGAACTGTAAAAACTCGTCCAAAACAATCACAATGATGAATCAGCACTCAAGCAATCGAACATACAATGGCAACCACAATTTGAAAAGCATTGCCTGTAAGCCACTCAACCTACCAGCTCACCATCTCAAACTCCATTCCTTGGTTAATTAGATTAACATGTGCAAAAGGGTTCCCTCTGATAAGACAAGGTTCCCCTTTAAGGTATCAGATTTCATCAAACATAATGATTATTCCATATCCAGAATTTCATTACAATATTAATCGAATCAAATAAATAAATAAATGGGATCCAGTGCAATAAGGACAGAACTTAAACAAAGACAGAAACAATTGAATTACCTGCGTGGATACAAGGACTTGATAATTGACAGGGAACTTCTTGAGCCGCTTTAGTGCATCAAGGCACCTATCCTCTTCCCCTGGTGAGCTCTCAGCTGCATCTGCAGCCCTTTTCACCGATTCAAAAAGCTCACTAAGCTCCTTCTCCATTATTACCCCCTAACAGACGCACAAAAAGGAAAAAGATATTAAATTGTTTTCCTGAATAACCACAAGAAAAAGAATCATAACCATTACGAAAATTAGAAAGAAATTGGAAAGACTTCCGTCTCAAATATCTGGAACCATCAAATTACAAGAGCCAAACCCAGAGACAAAAAAATTGTAGGAGAAAAAAAAAAGGACATGAATGACGGCTACCAATAAATCAACATATTCATAATCAAATCAACAGTTGTTCTTTTTTATTGAAACATTCATATTTTATAAATTAGGAATACGAAAATAGGAATGAAAACAAAACATTTGACCTAAATAAAGATTCCTCCTTTCCATTATGCAGAAACGTAAAAATCATAAAAACAACTAGAAGAAGAAAATGGGTGCGCGAATTCATCGTCAAATACGTAACAAAGATGAAAAGATAAACAAATCCAACAACTGGCCAGAAAAGAAGAAATTTTTGCAAGAATTACTGAAAAACAGACAAAAAAAACCGAAAATAAAAAATACAGGTTTGCTAAATCGAACCTTTCGAGACTAGGAAATTCAATTCCGCATCGTATTGTGCTGCTCCCAAAGCAACTGAAACCCTAGCTTTCGGGTAGAGACTGGAAGCTTATTTGTGTTCTCGTGTGCCTCTTCCGCGAATTTGCACAAGGGGAAGAGATATAGCAAGATGGTTGTGTGTTGGCACGTGTGTTTCTTTGACGGTGAAGATGGTTCCATGGATATCCCAATCTGACGGATGACGGCACGTATACGTGTGAGGCGGACTTTCAGGGGAGAATTTTAAGGTAGTAGAATTGGAAATTGGATTTCAGGCGTACATAATGTACTTTCGTCTGGCACGTGACTTGGGATCTACTGGCACGTGCGATAGATAAACATAATTAATTAAAAAGGAAAAGAATATCATTAGATTTATTACAGTATCTCCTATCAAACTCGTATCTCTTCAAAAGTTCATTTGTCTTCTCTCACAAATTCTCTCTCTCTCTCTCTCTCTCTCTCCTCAAATTCTTTTGATATTTTTTTAATTTATTATTTTAAATATTCTTTATACTTTTTAATATTACTTAATTATACTTTTATTAACTAAAATACAATACATTTATAATTCATAAATAAATTTATATATATATAGAGTGTATAAATTTTATTAGTATATACATGTGTATACATTGGGGATGTAACAGTTTATACAGTAAAAGGTGAATTTTCAAAATATAAATGCGATTATTG
Source organism: Avicennia marina (assembly GCA_019155195.1). Classification (NCBI taxonomy): domain Eukaryota; kingdom Viridiplantae; phylum Streptophyta; class Magnoliopsida; order Lamiales; family Acanthaceae; genus Avicennia; species Avicennia marina. Next base: position 9,496,015 of record CM032773.1, read on the forward strand.
ATGTATAAGCATCGAGTAATGATTTGAGTGATACTTTAAATTTAGCTAATGACTGATAAATAAATTTAAATTTTATTTTACAGAAGAAAAAAATATTCTTTAAAGATTATGTTTGATGCTTGTAATTTTAATGGGTCAAAAATAATTAAAATCAAACTCCAAGGCTTTGTTTAGATGCAAATTAAATAGGAAGAAAAATTAGCACAAAATTTATAAATAGTGTAAAAATAAAAGAGAAAAGAAATAAAAAGAGATTATTTTGTCTTTATTTTTTAGAAGGAGAAAATAAATATAAATTTATATCCAAACACAGTCAAACATATTTATTATAAAATTGGATGAATGTATGAATTAGTGGTAGCTTCTTAGATCTTCAAATGTGAGACTAATGATTCAAATTCTCCATTATTTATTATATGCGTTATTGTTTAAAATATAAATATGTTTGTATGTATGGTATATATATTTAGAATAAAATCGAGTCCATCATTATTTATGGCACATGAGTGTGTGTATACACGCATACAAGCATACTTAGAACACTTGTTACATATGCAATTAAAAAAAAAAACTATTTTGCAAATAAAATGATATAAATAAAATATATTTCATATTAATTAATGTAATTTAATTATATAATTTGATTTATAATTGAAATCAAGCTCAAGCAAAAAAGTTTAATAATTAATCACATTATTCTCAAGAATCAACAACTTAAAAGAAGAAAAGCGAAAGCTAAAAAGAAAAATGCTAAATAAATGTTAAATAACAAAAGAAATAAAAATAATAATACATTAAAATATAAAAGAGAAAAAAATAAAATCTTAAAAATAATTAAAAAGAAAAAAATAAAAAATATAAATGATATAACAAATTTCAAAGAAGAAGATACAATAAATTAAATTTATGGAGAAAAGTATAAAAAAAATATAATATATAACAATTAGGGAATGATAGTTAAGAAATTAGAATGTATAATAACCTAAAATTGAAAAGTTAAAAATTTTAAATTATAATGACTGAAAGTTTGCAGAAAAAAAGTGAAAACTTAAAATAGAAAAATAGAAATTAGACTGATGTTGAAGTATTTTAGTCTTTATATTTTGAGACCAAAAAGGGGTCCCGTGTTTTGTATATAATAACAATATCTATTTATATATATATGGGTAAGTGTGTATAAAATTCATTTTTCAATTCAAACGATTTTCAAAAATTAATTGAACCAATTGACCAAATAACTCATATTGCCCTTTTCTCCCTATTCTTTTCTGGTTAGATCCTATTAACGAAAATACGCAAAAAAATATCTGCTTGGTCCGATTTTAGAAAATTGTCACCAATTTGTCAGTATTAGATATGTTATAATACAACTAATATATGTGTACGTATTGCATGTGTTTGTATATATTTATATATACTACTAAAATTATAGGCTCTATTCATGTGTAAATTTCTATGTAAATTATAAAGTTACTTCATTTTAGATAATAACAATAAATTTGTATAAAATTAAAAGTATAATAATTGTTCGAAATAAGAAAAAAAAAGATCTAAGTATTCGAAAAAAAATAGAAAATACAAATAAAAAAATAAATTAAAAATATAAACAAAAATAAATGAATTTAAAGTAAATATAATTTTATAATTTGACAGTGTATAAAAATTATTTAAAATAAGAAAATCAAAAGAATTTGAAAAGAGAAAGAATTGAGAGAAAATCTAAATAAAAACAATAAATTAAAAGGCATAAAAATAAAATAATTTAAAATAAATTTAGCTACATAATTTTACACTGCACTATAAAGAAATTTATTTTCATAATAATATAATAATATAATAAACATCATTTTTAGGTTGAAAAACCTTTTTCAAATTAGTCGAACCAACTAGTCCCAATAACCCAATAAATTTTAATTGGATCATTCTATATGATCCTTAAAACGCAACCAATTAACAGTCCATAATGAGATCCAAACTTAAATGTAACTGGTATGTTTTAAATGACAATAATTAAAATTAACTCCATAATTACCAACAATCACTGTTTAACACTCCCCCACGTTAAGGTGTCCTCATAATGATTGTTCTACCAACTTTTGATTTGAAGTTATACCAACTTATGTTCAGGGTCAGGTTTCTCGAATATTGTCTTCTTCAACCAATCCAAATGCAGCCCACATCCAAAAAATAAAAACCGATTTGAAACAAATCAGGACTAAAAAGCACTTGGTGACTACCAACAAAAACCATGTATTTTCCAAGGGTCAATATCTATAAACAAGATCACCAATTGTAAGTGCTAAAGTGCAGGCGTAATAGAGTATCTCTTGTCTTCAGACGTGCAGGCAAGCATCAAATTGATGAAAACAAGAAAATCAACACAAGAAAATGTGGTCTCCTGGCTGTTGGCATGAAACAGAACGAATTGGGAACATGTTGGAGTTCAAGAGGTCCCTCCCTGTAGCAGCCAGTATGGCTGCTCAGAATGGTATTATGAAACATTCAGAAATTAGCGTCTGAATTTTGTGTTCAAATCAACAAAGTCATAAAGGCTGGACTCAGAGCTTGCAAAATTTGTTTTAAATTGGGTGAGTGAAACATCTTGGTATAACTCTGCTTTCTAATTCAGCTAACATCATTAGGCTCGTCCAGGACTACAGATGCAATCTAGACCATGAACCATATTCCAATTTCAAACGTTTAGACTGAATTAACAAACCAGCACTTATTGTGCTATCAGAACCGAACTTACCATAGATTTCAGACACAGACCACAATAGAACAGTAATAGATATGCAAGAAAGACAGAGAGAAGAAACAAATATAATTGTACATTATACCATCTCAAGTTAACAAGAAAGGCGGCAGAAAGTAACATTTTCCAGTGTAGCAATCAATGGAACCGATAGGGCGTGCTTATTAAATCATCACGTTTCATTAGAATCTTTTTCATAAACTCACATATTCAAAATGACACAGTCCATTTATAACAATCAGGTTTGCTATTTTCCCGTAGTATATAGATAGAAACGTTAAAAATCCACCCTCATGGGGGATGATTCCACGATATTGATGTGGGTAAATTTGTGAATCATCATATCATAATCTGAGTTCCCCAAGTAAAATGGTGTCATCATGAATGATTTAATGGTTCACAGAAGGGTGGGTAGGGACTCCACCCACAGTGACAGCATTCACCTTTCTGGTGATGTGCCGTATTGTGCGTTTCACATTAACAGTAGCTAATTTTAAACCCAAGCGAGAGAGACGGTTAACTGCGGTTCCATGGATGCAAGATTGACAAAGAAGGCTTCATAAAAATTGTGAAGCGAAATCTATTCGCAATCGAAAATGACAAATATAAAACACGACAAAGAAAACAGATAACATAAAAATTAATCACAGAGGCAGGCATGAACTACAGATCGAGATTCGTAAAAACATACGGGGCAATATCGAGGGACCTGGATAAGCCAGAGGGCGGTGGTGCCGGCGGCGACTCCCCAGAGGGCGGCTGCGTCCACGTCGGCGAACTGAGGGAGAAGGAACTTGACAAGACCCGTCCCGGTAATTTCCACGTATAGTACGTTAGTAATTAGATATTTTATAATTAAATTTAATTTTATCTTTCGTGTAGAGACAGATAAATTTAGATTATTTTAAGAAACCTCAATGTCGAGCAAATCAAGTATAAATTCAATTATAACAGAAGCATATTTTATGAGTCATTCATTAATTAGCTTCTTAACAAAAAACTTCCACATCGTTTGTTTTGGTACAAAGAAATGAAAATTCACTCACCAGACTGAACAGGTTATGATTTTCCAAAGAGTCCAAACCCCATTCCCACGTATTGGAATCCATCAATCACCAACATGGTCCACCTGTCTACCTAGGGGCTGCACAAAAACGAAGAGGTCCGTGCAGAGGTAGTCATGCATGTCCATGTCCAGAGCAAAGAGAAGTTGCAGGATATGCAGTTGTGGTGTGCTTTGTCATCTCAATGTGATCGCTGTTAGCTTTCCTGGGAAAATCTGCTCCGCAACCCCTAGAAACTAAATCCTCACTATGCTATATTGAGCTTGATATCTGCCGACCAGTTCTTGCCTCACTTTCTGGGGCTTTTGTAGGGTTACGGCCTTTGTCTGGACCGCCAATAATGCCCCATCTCTCAAACTGTCGTTGCCTAGCTCTCGCCCTTTCTTTCTCTTCTTCCGATTTTGAAGAGTAGCAATACGGACAAGAAACCCCGTACTCCCATTCTGGAGCTTCCATGTCGGCATCACTCACGGGTTTCTTGCATCCATAGCAAAGTTTGTATGTCCCCTGCACCAGCCCATGCTCGACTGAGACTCGCTTGTCAAACACGAAGCACTCCCCCTCCCAAAGGCTCTCGTCACTGGGAACTTCCTCGAGGTATTTCAAAATTCCACCTTGCAGATGATAAACCTAGAATATTATCATTTGAGTCAGTTAAATATATCAGTAGCAGATATAACCAAATCAAGTCAAAGAAAAACAAGAATCTAGCCACATATGATGCATGACAGACAGGTGACATCAATTTACTATGATCACATAAACTGTCAATACCAAAATCTCACCTCTTCGAAGCCTTTGCCAAGGAGAAAACTTGAGGCTTTCTCACACCGAATTCCACCAGTACAGTACATTGCCACTCGGGGCATCCTCTTTTCGGTTTGCTCAAATTGCATTTCTGTGGTTTGAGTTGAACCAGCAGGCTCTACCTGGTCTTCTTGTCCGTCAATTCTTAATCGCTTATCCACCCACGATGGGAATTCCCGGAATGCTGTTGTACAGGGATCAACTGCCCGCTTAAACTTCCCTATCCTAGTTTCATAATCGTTTCGTACATCAATCACCACCTAAATGCGCAAAAACACAAACAAAATTGTTTGAAAAGATCCCACCAAAGCCAAATTGTGTGATCTTTACGAACTTAAAATGCACATGAGAAAAACAATAAAGATCTTACAAGAGTAAAGAAATGGTAAGTCTATAGCTATTACAAAAGCACGAACAACTTGGAATGTTTTATATTTCTTAAACAAAAATAGTCTGATGCCATATATAACTAAACAAAACATTATGTACCAATAGGCCATTTTATAGATATCTAATAATTATAAAACACAAAATAGATCACCAAAAGTTCAGGTTTTTAAAAATAAGAGAGAGGCGTATGGCGACCAAATATAAAAGAACTCTAAAACATTGGTAGCTGCTGTTGATCCTACGTCACCCTGCATACGCTTGGTCACATTTTCACAAGCAAGGAGAATTGGGGAGGAGGTAAGAAAAACATTTTTGAGATTTATTATAGCCAAAATTTGAATAAGAACAATTGTATCGTATGAAATTGAATTAAAAAACTTAAAAAGAAAGAGTTATCTCTCAGCTAACTACAAAGAGAATGGAATTACCACAAAAGAAAATAATCATGGAACACACGCAAAAAGATATTTAACTTGATTTTCATAAGTATTTTATACCAGCTGGAATAATTTATACTTACACCATTCCTGAAGGTAAATTCTCAGAGTAAAACTAATTTTGAATTAACTAACTTAATTTTTTCTAAAATTTTTTATTAGATAGAAGTCCGTTAAATTTTCTAATTTAAAGCGTTGCACTATTAAATCTCTCTCTCTCTCTCTCTCTCTCTATATATATATATATATATATATATGTACATATGTAGGTGGGTATGTATATTTTCTACAGCGGCAACACATTAAAGGTTTAACAACCAATTTAAACTCATATGAGAGAAGTCATTAATATGAAATACACTAATTATATTCATTTTAGTTGGGCAAAACTAATACCGCATTAGATAAAAGCCACAACGCTATTGGCAATTTCCATTTGAACAAGGACTACTTTATTTTCACAAAGCTTACGATTGTTAAATAATGAAAACTTGAAATTAATTGTTGAAAGTCCAACCCTTCCAGAGTGGAAGTTCATTTACTTTGTGTCAAAATATCATGCATGATGGCACAAGCCTTTTGTTTGTTCGCTACAATTATTAGATGTGTGTCAATATTGTATCATTTTTTGGTCCATGGCTCAAATCGCTTCAGAGTCCCAACCAATTCATTCTCCGGCCACTTTAGTTCATGAGTAGCAGGCTTGATTTGGCTCACAAATACCAAACTTAAATTCGGCTAACAAGTACTAGGCTTGAATTTCGCCTTACACAGTTGAGTCTGTGGGCTTCAAATGTATCTGGCTTGGAGCCCAAGCCCAAGGTTTTACTATAATAAGAGTTTTGACCCCTTGAAATTTGATGACTTTATTGCAGCATAGACCTTAGAGACCGCTTTTTTCCTTAAGAAAGCTATTTTGTTTGGCTAAGCTTTTCTCCATTAATTTTCCAATTAGCATCATGGTGTATTTCAAGAATAGTGTTATTTTTTTGGGCACAAAGCACTCAGATATCCTTGATGAGGAGGGTTATCCATTAAGAAGGGCACGATTCTAGCAGTCTATGCCCCCTTATCGGCCAACTCACATGCCCCTAGCCTAAATTGACAATTCCTCACCAAATGGACGAGTAGTCTCAAGGGATTCCATTTAGCAAGACATCAAATGGGGTCTTACAATCTACTCACCATCACCATGCTAGTAGGACAATTTCACTACCACTCTTAAGAGTGTCAAATCATTGAAAGCAAAACTAAGTGGAGGAAAGCTCCTCTAAGGAAAAATAAAGCAAAAAACAAACTGTAGAAACAGTGTGTGAACCTGGGAAGAAATGTTACTGTTTGTTAGGATAGTGATAAAGTGAAAGATTCTTTATTAGTTACACAAGTGCTATTACTATAATAAGATGTTGCAAACAATAATTGAAAATCTTTTTACGGAAATTTATTTAAAATTAGTACAGACAATAATAATAATATATCTTTAAAATGAAAAGAAATCACAAAATTAAGTGTTACTAAGTACTAACCATGTTTATTAAATAAATCCAAATAATCAAGAGTATATTATATAATTGATTATGAGTAATTTGAGTAGCATGATTTTCCAATTGAAATTTACTCTTATCTTTGTATATATGCAATTTTTCTATATATCATCACTGAATAATGTGATGAAATTACTCAGGAAATTCACCGAGAATGAGATAAAAGAATAAAAAACACAAAATAAGTCCATTATAATTTTTTTTTCTTCACTCTCAGATATTCATTTTTCTAAAAACAAAAAGTCAAGTATTTCTGTGTTGACTATATACACATTTAATTACTTATAGATATATGCTACATTTTCTTATGAATAACCAAACAGTTTCAAGTGCAACACAAAGTCATTTTACACTGTGATGGTCTGAAGTTGCTATTATATGAATTTAGAAACCAGCTTCAACATCTTCAAATCAGCATTTGCTATGTTCACAATTTAATACTCCTTCGAAGGAAAATTCCCGTACATTAGTATGGGAATCTAGCACCTGATGTACACAGTCTTTGGACTTCCCAAGAAGAAGCCAATTTTTAACATCGTAGCCCAGAAACTTAAAATATATTTAAAGGGTGCCATCTCCAGAAGTTCTTCAAAAGAAAAACGACAAAGTAGTGAGTATTGAGAGTGTAATCATGATATTGTACATATTTAACCCAACCACATGATAAAAAAATCAAAAACAATTAAGCGCCTAACATTACTCTCATAATAAATTTGAGATAAATCTAGTTACCGTATCTGGATCACTTATCAGTTTGTTCCACTCCTTGGGGCTCACATACTTTCCAACTCTTTCAATCGGTGACACAGAAGGCATCCCAAGTGTGACTATCTGAAAACAATGTGCAAAAGTTTGTAGCTTTTAGTCAAATTTTATAATGAATGAAGAACAATATTGCTCCATATAGCAAGATACCTCTTTCTTCAGTTTGACCCTCACATGGTCCCATCTGAAGGGAGCATCTTCTCCAGCAGCAAGAGGGGAACTGCTCATGTGTCCATGGTGAATAGCTTCTTCCTCTGCACTTACAGGGGATTCGATACGCCTAAGCCCTTTTAACCGATCATCAGCTTGGATGGAGGAGAGCACTTCCTCCACAGAATAACGGGTTCCACATATACTTCCATTTATTCCTTCTGGTGCAAGGATGATACCCCCCGAAACACGCTGAGGGTATCAGCTTAGTGAGGCATTAATCACATAAAAAGGTACATTCCTCATATGCAAAAGAAAATGTGGGAGAGAGCTGAAAAGGAGGAAAATGAAAAGGAACAAGCATGAATGATCATTGTTTTAAACTCATTGCATCAAAGCCTCATTCCTCTAGACACTAACCATAAATTGCACAGAACAAGTAAGTCTATTACAACTATGTAAACAAAATTCTTGAGAGATCACAACGCCTCATAATTGACTTATCAAGCTGACCAAATATTACAGAACAAAACAAAGCCCACCCTATAACATCTCCCTGTGCCAACAAAAATATTTAATCAATGTCAGATTCCGAATTCTAAAACATACAAAAGTTGCCAGACTGAATACTATAATAACACATTTTCAGGTTAATACAGAAAGTCGATCAGAATCTTCTCTCTATCATAGCCCACAAGAAATTCGCAGAAGCACAATCGATTCAATTTGTTCAAGAACCCATTTCATTCGCATAAATCAATTAAACGCCAATAAGAGAAAAATGGGAAAAAACTGATTTTTTCTTTAAAGAACAGTAGAGAATCTACCAGCCGTTGGCAGAGCTCCTTCAACGGTTTCCGCAAATCAGCATGGTCTGGAAAATCAGCAAACTTGTAAAAAGAAACCACCACCAACGGACACTCCAGATTTTCAGCATAGGCTTCACTGACAGCAACAGGAATCGGCTCACTGCTGGTAGCGAAGCACTTAGAGAGCGCGGGACTCCGAGTATTGAAAAGGGTAGGAAAAGACTCTGCAAAGAGAGGAAAATTTGGAGATTTTGACGGAATTTCTGAGGTGGGCTTGCTCACGGTGGGATGAAACATGGTGAGAGAGGCGTTAGGGTTTGGCGAGGAGGTAGAAGAAGAGAGGATTCTTGCCGCCGCCACAGAAGCCGTCCTTCTGTAGAGGAGAAGAGGGTGAGGCTGCATTGAAACCAGGGACAGAGAAACCATTTCCCTACGTACATTATTCCAGTTGTCTATTGGATTTATTTTTGTTTGTGCATTATAACCAAAGCCAAATTACATAAATATTCTTAAAATTCTTTTTATTTTTATATTATTTTATTTATCACCTTTCCTTTAACTTATTATTTTATATATGTCCTCTTTCAAATTATTTCCCTTCTCAATTTTTTGAATTTTTATTTAAATATTTTTTATTCTTAATTTTAGATTTTTTTTATCATTTGAAATAAAAATAACTTTATAATATACAAAAAAAATTGTGTGTGCAACTTTCACTTGTAACAATAATAATAATGATCTACATTATATTATTAAAAATTTGAGCTTAATTTGTTTTCACATTTTAAATTTGTCACTGTAAACAAAATTTTTACAATTGAATTTTTACTAACAAATAATTTATACAAATACAATTACAATTTAAATCAAATAAATTTTTGTAAATTATATATTATTTAACTTAATCCTCTAATTCTCTTTTTAACTTGAAAATTTTGAATGTTTTTGTAATTTATTAAAGTGTTTGTAAATTTGATCTTATTTAAAGTTTAATAGGTCTATGAGAAATATTAATTTTTTTAATTTCACACCACAATTTCATATTGAACACCAATATTAAATGAAATTGTTGAAAAAACGTTTTGAATATTACAATAACACTTTAAATATTGTCTGAAGAATACAGTTGAAATTGAAAGAATTTTTGAATTTTAATCTTCCTTAATATTGGTTGAAATTTCAAAAAACTTAACCCATTAGTTTAATATCTTAACTATGAATTAAACATTAAAATTTGGTGAATTTATGTAAAGAATATTTTAAATATTACAAAAACAGTTTTAAACTTATTGAGAGAAAATTTAAAACTACTTTTTTCATGACGTGGGTCTTCTTGCATCTGTAGTGTAAAAGTCATATTTATTTATAAGGGAAAAAAAGGTCATATTGTCATAAATATTTAGTGATGTAGTAGTATCTGATTGATTGAAAATATTGAATTTGATTACAAATTAATTAATAAATCAAAAATATTTTTCTTCTAAATTTACAAAACTTGACGTGTGACATAATTTGATTGACCAACTATAACATTTTTCATAATTTAGTTGGACAGTGCCTTTGTTGTACAATATCAATTCATTTATTACTTATTTCATGAATCACATTTGATTAAATTCTTAGAATGTAAATAATAAAATTCATTATTTTTAATGATATTTAATATAATAAAATGTCACATGGCAATATCTAGTTAGGTAAAAATTTTACTTGTCTACAATAACATTATCCTTTATTAGTAAATTTACACCATTAGCCTTTATACTCTCAAATATAATTACTAACTTATCATTGCTTCTTGTCCTTATGTTATATTTATGCTCATATTATTCTAAAAGTGAAATTTTTTAATTGCATATTGTAAAATTGCACAATTATTTTTAATTATTTTTATTATATATTCTTTTTCTATTCTCTTTCATTTAGCATATTAATTTCATTAGTTTTTCTCTCAAATTTTCTCTATTTTCAAATCCTTTTATCTTTATTTTGTTCTTTCCTTAAATATCCTTCGTTTTTAAAATTCTAATAAAATATATTATGTAAAATATAATCATTTTTATAATTTATAAATAATTTTGTACATGCACAAAGGGTGTCATATTTACTAATAATAATAATTCATTTTATCAGAGTGTTTGAACTCATTTTGATTGCATGTAAAGTGACATGTTTATCTTATTTTAACTGTTTAATGCAAAATTACACATTTATCCTTAATTTTTTTATTGTTTTCTGTCTTTTATTTCTCCCTTTTTTTAGTTTAACTTTATTTGTTTTTTTTTCTAATTCTCTCATTCTCAATTTTTATATTTTTAAATTTGAAATACATTTTATATTTTAAATATTAAACAATATTATTTCTATTATTTAAAAATAAAATAATTTTATATTCTATAGATAATTTTACACACACTTGGAGTATGTGAGTTTTACTAATAATATTTATAACAACAACAATAACTGGGCTATGTTTGGGAGGATTTTTCCCAAAAGGTGTTATTTGTCGAAAGTTGTGTTGGAATGAATAATGATTAATTTTTAAAATATAAATAAATATATATATATATATATATATATCTCTTTCTCTCTATGTTAAAGTTGGTGTACATATGTATTGATTTAATTGTAAAAAATTATAATAATTGAAAGATAATTAGTTATATATATATATATACACATATATATATAAGATGAAAATTAGAATTTGAATAAAAAATTTATAGTGTTAAGTTTGATAAGATGGAGAAAAAAAAAAAAAAAGAGAAGATAGAAAACAGACATAGTGTTGCTATCTAAGCGCCCATGATATGTGTATCTCAATTCAAATTATAATATTTTTATCATACATAAAATTTCATTTGTATTATATAAATAATTTAAAGTATATTATATATATATTTTGTATTAAAATTTGCCATTTAGAAAATATTACATGTTTTATACGTGTACATAATTTTTAACTGATAATAAAATATATGTTTTCACATTTTATAAAAATAATAATAAAATAAGTTAAACATTACAACCATCACAATAAAATAGAAATCTACTATATTTTTAAAAATTTAATAATAAAAATAAGTTGTTTAAATTTACATTAGATAACTTGTATAAAATGAGATGAAGAAAAAAATTTGAGGAGATTTAAAGAATGATGGTGGGGAAACAAGAGGAGGTTGGAACAATGGGAAAGCTTTGGGTTGAAAATACAACTAAAACTCTTGTAATGTACCTAAATTCATTGGTTTAAGAGCAATGATTTAAATTCACATTCTTTAATTAAGGATAATGGTGTAAATTATAGAGCAATCAAATTAATTTTAAACTCTTAATAATGTAGTATGCATAATAATGATGATGACATGACAAAAAATGGTACCTTAGTGTGTGCGTAATTAATTATTTATAAATTATATAATTTTACTACTCATTTATATAATAAAAATGAAAGTTTTAAGAGCTACAAATATATTAGAATTCAAAAAAATAAAAAAAGGGAGATGGAAATATCAGAGAAGTTACAGATAAAAAATTAAAAAGACGCATAAAGGAAACAGGCTAAAGAAAAGAAAAAATATTAAAAGGAAAAATGAAAACAATAAAGGGTTAGTATGATAATTTAAATTTATATAATCGTGGTGATTATTCTAAATGACAGATGCTTAATATACACTATAAATAAATAATAAATACTAATAAGGACGGAAACAATAATAATTAATAGTTTAAAAATAAACATAATACACACACCCACACACACACACATGATACTATAATTTCTCTAAATAATACTCACATGAGAAAAATACATTATATATATATATATATATATATATGATACTGTAATTTCTCTAAATAATACTAACATGAGAAAAAACCAACACTTTTAATAAGAAACACTTTCACTTTGGTATCACCCATCTTCATTAATTTGTATATTTGTGCTTCAGGGGCAGTTTTATTATTTTGTCTCTGCTAATTTAGGTTCTTCTTGTTCTAAACACTAGTAAAAGCATTGACAATTTTGTCACATTCTATGTGTACCCTTAAATTTACATAATATAAAATTAAAATATTTATTCAATTCTTTTCTATTTTTAGTATATGTTAGTTTATTTAAATGCTTACTTTTATATTTATTTAAAAAATATTGTAATTAGAAAAGGAAATAAAAAGAAAAAGAAAAAGTAAAATGATAACAATAAAGAGATAATTTTGTCATGGGTAAGTTGAAAAAGGGTTTACATGTAAATTTATTTAGTGGCTATTAAGAAAGTTCCTCCAGAGGCCAAATATATATATATATATATATAAACAAAAGTGCAGATAATAGTTATAATAACTATTAAAAGAAGCACATGTTATGTGAGTCCATAAATAAAAATAACATAAATTTATAATCAATAGAGTAAAATATAGTTTTTTTTTTTTTGATGATTTTAATAACAAAATACAATTAATTAGAAATGATATTGCATTAGAAACTCTAAAAATATAATTAACAATTACTTAACAAAATAAATTTAATTAAACATAAAAAAATAAGGAAAATATGATAAAAATTAGAGGGGCGTTTTAATCAATTAACTACCAAAAGACAACCTCTGGTTCTCAATATATAATATTGTCACTCGTTTGTATGCAAAATATTTTATACATACACACAGTGTGTGTAAGAATAACATTATACTCAATTAGAAAACTAAAGAAAAGGTAGTCACATAATACGATGGATTAAAATTTATGATAAAAATTAAGTTAGTATAAAATAATAACAAAAACAATGAATAATTAATCCTAAAAAATAGTCTTAATGGATTTTAATCCTATCTTTAAAAGTGATCATGATTATAGAATAGCAATGAATCTTAGCATTTACATTCTTATTTATACCTCTTTTGAGTGAGGGACCAAATGAGAACCAACTAGTCGGAAGAATATAAATATGAATATGGCTCAAATGAAAACAATGAAGATAATCAAAAGATATAACTTAAAACTTAACTAAAAAAGTTGATGAATGAAAGTTCCAAACTTTCGAGTTCAAAGACATTAATATTAACTTCAATAATAATAAAAAAAAATCATAAGTTAACATCCAAAATCACAAAGACTAATTAGAGTCGGCTTTTATGATAAAATTGCACATTAGTCTACTTGGATGAATGACACTAACGGTGAACATGTAATAGAGACACCATTGTATCATTACAACTCAACTCAATCCCTAAACATGAAATGAACTCCACTAATAATGCCACTATTTAGTTTGCAGTGCTTAGAAAATCAACCAAAATAAGAAACTTGCCATACTACTTAAAACATTTATCATCACTATCTCATAGAACCAAACTAGGAAAAATCTCTATACGTCATCCGGGTAGTCAGTTTTTTAGTACAGAACACTTGTCCAAACATTAAAATTGTTTTTTATCTACTCTAAACAATGTGGACAATTAAATTTAATTTTTGAGGTTGTGAATGAGCCACAAGCATTAAGAGAATGCCATATAACACATAGAACAACATCCAAAAGGTCATCATGTTGTTGGTTTGCTGATGAGTCTATAAAACAAAAACTTAATTCAAATGGTGTGCTTGAGAGGCTTAAGGCTAGGTTGGTTCTGAAGGCGTATAGCCAAATATGGAGATCTGATTATCAAGAAACCTTTGGTCTAGTAGCTAAGCAAGCTATTGTCAAGCTCTTCTTTGCTTTAGTTTTAATTGGTCAACAAAAATTAGCTCATTGTGATTTTCATGTAGAAGTCTACTTGACAATCCCTCAAGGATATGAGTTGAAGAGGAAAATGTTCAATAAAAGTTCATTAACAGCATGTAGATTGAAGTCTTGCTTTGGTCTTAAAAAAGCTTCAAGGCAGTGGAATTTCAAGTTCACTGAAGCACTTGGTTTGTTTAGCTTTAAGCAATCAAAGTTTGAATATTCTTTACCCATAAAAGACATTTAGACTGATGAGAAAATGGCATTACTTATGCATGGTGATGATATGGTTATTAGTTACAAAGTTCAGATAGAGATAATTTAAAGTTATGTACTTTCTAAGGCCAGGATTTAGAATTAGAGATCTAGAAGTTTCAAGATACTTTTCAAGTGTTGAAATTAACTTGTCAAAGGAGGGCTTGATAATGTGTCAAAAGAACGTATGTTCTGTATTTATTAAAAGCATATGGACTTATGGGATCAAAGGCTGTAGCCATTGTCATGGAAGTCAACCACAAACTAAGCACACATGATCAAAAGAAGTTGGAAGAAGTGACCTATTACAGAAAATTATTTAGGAAATTGATATATCTTACATTCACAAGAATGATATACAGCATGCATTGTCGACGCTTTCTCAATTAAGCTTGAATAGACTCATACACAGGATGTATTCAAAATATTGAGGCACCTGAAGTCAGTGTTGGGGAAATAAATTATGCTGCCTAAGGAATCAAGCACACTGTTACTGACATCTGGATATAGCAATTGGGAATTATGCCTTAATACTAGGAGGTCTTTAATAGGATGTTATGCATTTCTAGGAAACACCTCGATAACTTGGAAGTTGAAGTACACAGTGGCTACAAGGAGTTTAACTAAAGTTGAGAATCTTGCACCCTGTGGAGTCACGCGGATGCTCTGTTTGAGGGGCTTAGAGTTCCTCTCCAATGTTTATTATGATAATCAACATGCACTATAAAAATGAATGAATCATGAGAAAACAAAGTATTTTGATCTTGATTTACGTTTTGCAAGAGATAAGGTGCGAAGGCGAATGACAGAAGTCAAAGATGTGGTAACTAAAGCACATTTGTTAACCAAACCATTGTGCTAATAGCCAATTTGATTAGTTATTATTCAAGATGAGCATGAAAAGCACACTCATCTTGAGAAGTGCCAAACAACAGAGGTAATTAAATTAGTTGGTTGCCAGCCTAGGCTATTTAGTCTGGTAGTTAGTGATGTCAGCTTAGTTTGTAGTTAACAGTCATAATCAGTTGGAGTGTGCTTCATATATTAGCCATACTGAAAAACAGATGCAACAGATGCAATAATTCTTTCTAGATTGAGGTATGAAAGTTCATCTTTTCCTCCCATATCTGTTTCATCGAAGCTTAACAAATATTATTATTGAATCTTTCCAATCTTGCATTTGATGCAAGTGCACCATATGCAGGATAATTAGGTGTTTCCTAAGAGATCATGCCAGCATCATAGTTATAAAATGCAATGAGATTGCCGACAGTTTGATGTTGAAATTTTACATGATTTACATGCTCTTTCCATTCGTGCCTGAGCAATTCTATCTCATCTAGCACACTGTAAATCGCAATGTTTGATCTACTAATTACAAGTGAATTGAGATCAGTAAACCACGGAAACAACTAAAAACGCTTTAACACAGTGTGTGTGTGTTTCACACTGTCAGGTTCATATATCTATTTTGTCCTAAAAATATAGTTTTTGTTTTCAAAATAATAATAATAATAAATAAATAAATAAATTGATTATTACTTAAATGATTTTTCTTTTCCGGGCTACTGTATGTGCACACCTATGTTCTATACAGAGGGAGAGGGACGGGAAGACAAATTTCCCCATACGGTAAATTATTTTGGCTTAAATATCCCTTACATTGGCATTTAAATGTACAGAAGAATTAGATTTCCTAGAAGATGTACAAAGGTGTGTCCTATTGTCCTGCCATATGCACACACAACTTACATGGAAGAACAGGTTTTGATGTATTCAATCTACAATTCTTTCCTAAAATGAATGTTCTTCACACCAAAAACAGTGAGGATGATTCTACATCATAGCAGGACCGATGTCATGCTCGCACATGATCCTTTGTTTGGTGTAGGACAGCCGGTGCAACAAGTGTTTTCTTACTACTGGTAGATGGTCACTTGTCATCCTGGCAGCTCGAGCTCATGTATTTTTCCTCCTTCCATTAATCTTCTTTCTGCAGCTATAGCAGCAGCAACAGAAGCTGGCAGATCCCTCAAGCTTCTGGTGGGCGTCTGATCTTTGGTGGTGGCAGCAGGCGCCACCCTGAATAAGGACTCAACATCCTTGAGTGTCAAGCAAGGCTGATCTTGGTTTTTTCTGTTCCCACTGATAAATGAGCTCGTATTTCTACTCTTGTTCATCTTATATATGCTCTCCTCTACAGTGTCTTTCACCTGTCCATGATGAAAACAAGACGGGTAGAAATTAGGTTTTACCAAAGAATTTTGCATATCAATCGATTGTCAACAGTCAGACTACCACATCCACAAGTTCACCATCGCTGTGCATATTCCATATTGCAGGGCATTCAACCTCTATATTACGTTTTCAGAATCCAGATTTGACAAATTATGAGCATGCCATAATTAATTTACAAAGGACACTTCAAGTAAAAATCCACTTAGTAAGTCAGGAAGTTTGCTGCATATCGACCATTATGGTAAATTTTGGAATGTGGATGCCTTAAAATCTTACGAGTAACCAAAGACAGTAAGATCAGGATGAAACTAGTCCAACCGCCCCTCACGATGAATCTCACATTCTCAGTCTGAAGGAGTTTATGTATAATCAAATTGCAGTCTGAAAGAATTTCAAAGAAGCAGAAAAGGCCGCAATGCCAGGTGAAGAAGATGAGTTGCTTTTAAGCTATATGGCCCTACATGACCTTCACAACAGACTTAGTCCCACAGAATAGT
Organism: Avicennia marina; assembly: GCA_019155195.1. Lineage (NCBI taxonomy): Eukaryota > Viridiplantae > Streptophyta > Magnoliopsida > Lamiales > Acanthaceae > Avicennia > Avicennia marina. The sequence continues at coordinate 9,513,448 of CM032773.1, forward strand.
CTTTTCATATGTAGGTCACAGGATGTGCCAAGGGCAATAACTCCTCAACAGAATGGAACATGGGGATGTCTACCATTAGTTATTAAGAATACACAGAAGCAAGTCAGATGGATACTCACAATAAAACGATGAACGAGTGTTTTATGTTCCTGTCCAATTCGGTGCACCCTGCCAACTGCCTGTGCTTCAGCTGCTGGATTCAGTAGTGGCTCCACTAGAATGACATGTTGAGCTTCCAAAAGATTTAGCCCATTGGCTCCATGTTGAATTAATAGCAGTAGCACTTGAGCAGATTGGGTATCTATTTTGTCTTCAGGCTTCTTTTTGCTTACTCTAGAATTTCCAGTCTGTCCCCTGAAGTGGCTGATAGCAATTTGTGATTTCCTACAGAGCAGCTCCCAGATGAATTAAAAAGATGAAGTTATTGAATAGAATTCCTTAGGGGTGAGACATTTTCACTGTAATTCATGAAATCATCTGAAGCATGGAAGTGAAACTGCGCCTAATTCCATGTAGGAGTTTATGAACCTAAGTCCTGAATGGCAAAAGATTCTCCAACATATTTCCTTAGTGGTGTCAAAGTGGAGTCACAACAGTGCAATTATTTGTATGCGTATATATCTGAGCCCACAAAACTTCAAATTTGACAGATTCAATCCATGTGCAGCATGCAATACCCAAAGTGTAAAAAATAAATTGGATTGAAAACTAAATTAGATTTAATAGAATTCGATACGATTAAAATCAAATTATGTTTGAAGGGATTTCATTATATCAGATGAAATCAAATATCATCCCTTAAAATTGAGAGTTTGATATTCATACAATTCTACTGATCTATTTTCATCATTGAGCTTTATGTTTCACCTATAAATAACAGGTATTAGTAATGCAACTTAGAGGCACAATATACTTGGCCCTTGGAGATCTTTATTTGAGATGGAGGCCAAAACCGCTTGAGTCATATATCTCTTGTGTTCCATCTTTGTTTGTTTTTTTAAATACATAAATTTCAACACTTCACTTGTGATACTGTCATGTTTCAACAAGTGAAAAATCAGCCTAGTCGGTTAAAAATAACATGTATAAACCAAAAACATCTGCCACAAAGTAAACAGAGGCAAGCACCTACCTTCCTCCTTTCATCCTGATGTAGCTTATGCCATTGGCAGTGAAGGCATGTTGTAATACATCAAGGACATCATTCCAACTGGAAAAAACTAGAATCTTTGCCGTGGGATCAGTAGAGTTAATCCATAAAATTCTTCTTGTCACTGCTTCAATCTTTGATGTGAAGTGACAAAGAAATCAACAATTAGGAATCTCACAACATAAAATCCATGACTGGTAAACATCCAAAAGAAAGCAAAGACCAAAATTGAACAATTAAGGTGACCACTTCCACTTCTGGAGATAACATTGTTTAGAAGTCTGACTTCCGAATTCCAAGTCAGTTCCAACATACCTCCATGCTTGCTGAGTGCTAATGCTATAGGATCACATGTGCAGGAGAGACAAAAAATAGAATGGAGGCAAGAATCAAATAATTGTGTTTACCTTTGTACTGTATGAACCTTGGACAGTTACAGAGGCTTCAGATTTGTCATAAGTGCCACATGACTCATTTTGTCTATCATCAGCAAATGCAATATTTCCAAAGTCACTTGGTTGCCGGCATGTTGGGCATATTATCCTATTATTATCGTGAATTTTTCCTGGTGGAATCAGCTTCCTCTCTGACATTGCAAATAAACCTGTGACATTGTTAGACACAAGCAACTGAGGGAAAATGACACCTGGAAAAAATTGTATCAACATACAAACATTGACCAAGCATGAGCAAATCTGTTTTGTTAGAGGAGTTTGTTAGATTAGAACACAGTTAGTACTGTCTATCTTCATCTAGAACAGGAATTTATGTTTCAACAGGTTTCAACTTCTAGTAGTACTTTGTTTCTACATTAATTTTGCTAGGATTATTTTAGTCTATCTAGATCTTTGTATCTTATCCCTAACACCACTGTAAATTGAGTGTTAAGATTTTTCCACTAATGAGAAAAATACATTTTAATTATTCCAATTTAAATTTTAACATAGCATAAAAGACTGTGAAAAGTGTTGTGATAAGATAGACAGACCTAAGAACGTTGGAAAAAACCTATATGGGCAATGACAGAGAAAGCTACAGTTTTCAGTTTCGGATGTGGTTATTTTGCCTGATGAGGATTGCAACAAACTATTCAATCATCTCACTGCCAGCACTGCTATGTTTGCTCTCTTCATTTACTTAAAGTCTGTTCCTCATGGATCTACAAATAAGAAAAACAATTGCAGGAAACTATGATCTACTACAGACGACCTTTAATCTACTTTTGTTAGTTTACTAACTACTTCACTCTTTTGGAAATCAAGAACTACCAAGATTTTCATGTCATGTCCATCATGAATAATAATGATCCCTGCCAAAAAAATTTGATCAACATTTTCGTGACTATCTATCTGCATTTACTATCTGCAAGGCCTCAATATTTCAAATTAAACACTTCAATTAAGATCTCCCATATTCACTTAAGTGGGAATGTTAAAAGAGTTAGATTAAGACTTAGTTATCAATTCCCTATCTCAATCTAGAACAGGAATTTATGTCTCAGCAAAGTCTAAATTAGTTTTTTTATGATTTTAGATCACCTTTGTTGTAATTTTGGTCTATCTCAATCTTCTTATTTTATCCCCAACCTCACTCCATTACTTAAGCATTGAGAGCTTTCAATTATAAGGAAAAATACATTTCAATTATTCCAATTCTTAACATCTCTACCAAACATGAATGCTTGAAGCCAGTTTCTCTTTTCCAATATGTAAGACAAAAACATTATTTTTAATCAATGAGTGATTTACTATATAACATGTTTTATGAGATTATTGACCTATATATAAGAATGGCCATTGTAATAATAACCATGAGAGGATGAACATATTCAGCCATTACGGCAATTATCTGTAGATTTAAGATGAGCACATAATTCCTTCGTATTTTTTATCCTCTCACCACGTTTCTCAATGTATCTAAATAAAAAACAAATGTTTTGGCATGGCATCAGTGCTGAGCCTGAGAATCAACCATAATTACGTTTTTTCACCTCCATAGAGTTGCCTATTTTTCTCTTCTGCCCGGGTTCATTACATGCATTGTTAGTTTTCCATTGTTTCAACCTGTTTCATATCTAATCTCTCCACATGCTAGTGCAGAATTATTAAAGCTGCATCAAACTGGTATACAATCTCAAGAAAACTCAGAAGTTATTGCTAGTTGGTCTTGATCTATGCTTGGAAGTGTTGATTAGGCAATAAACTTGTCTCTCTCTCTCTCTCTCTCTCACATGAACACACACAATGTCACACAGCAAGATTGAGGCACTGGATTTTACAAAAAAATGCACTAGCGGAAGATATTTATTCTCAAGTACCATATGCTCGTCTTCTAAACTTGGAAAGATAAATTAGTACTCAACAATTCATCACAGTTTCATGCACAATATTTGTTGAACAAAGAAGCAATAATTACTGAAGAAGACTTACATTTACAGCAGGTGACGTGCCCACACTGAAAAACCATTTTCTGATTACCAAGCTGCTCCTGACATACTGGGCATGATTCTGCATCAGATTTAGCCATGAATCCATTTACTGATGCCACTGCCTCTTCAACTACATCTGAAACATTGAAGCTGTCTGATTTCATTTTTTGATTAGATTGCACCAAACCCTGGAAAAAACATGGAAATAGCAGCAATATGCATATTAGTTTTGTTGAATGGAATAATAAAATAGTATATTTTTACTGAAAATCAAAAACCTCAATTTATACTATGAGAATAGGGCAAAACAGGTAATATGCATGATATACCAACCAAACTATATACCTATAAAATAGAAAAAACATGAATTAGGATTGATAAATGTAAAAAGAATGAATGACTAGTAGGAATGAATATTCTAATACCCTCCCATCCTCCCCTCAACTTGAACGTGTAGGATCTCGATTGGAGGGTTCAGTTACACTGAGACCAAGCAAAAAGAAGTAGATCACATTCACCACCAACTGTATTCTTCATTATAAAGCAAACTAGATGCCCAGAACCATGGTTTTAAGTGCAGTGGAAGAGTTTCTCTTTTGCTGACAATGGACAAGAGCGGTGGCTCTCTCTTTGTTGTGCGATGGGTAGGCGCAACGGCTTTCACTTTTGAGTTGTTTTCTCTTTCTTGCACAGTGGGAAGTGCGGCAGCTCTAACTTTTGCTCAGATATCTCTCTTGTGCTATGGGCAAGCGTGGAAACTTTCAGTTTTACACATGTTGGGTAGGCGGAGATTATATTAGGTTTACGTAAAGTCACAAATTGTTAGTGACAAGTGGCACAACAATGGAAGCTAGTCCGTTTTTTTGTTAAGCAGAAGTAAGAAAAGAAATAACAAATAGCTGACAGGTAGTGATACCATCAAAGTGCCACAAATCACGTACAACAACAATAGCTCATAATTACCACCAATCATATTTCTCATCCACAATTTTATGAGAAATAGGTTTAACAAATATAGATCAGACACAAGTGGGCAGACCGAGAACATCATTGGTGACAGTAGGTTACACTTGCATATGAAAAGAGTCATTCACACACCTACACAACTATGACACTTGTTTGGAAAGACACAACTCATTTACTACATCTATACATGCATAACAATTTTAACACGGATAATTTAATACAAAAACCCATGACAATAAATAGCCAACTACATAGCCAACCACAAGTCACTAAACAATTAGACGCACTTTTATTAGCCACAATAATTCAATAGCATAAGGGTTTATACATAATTCAACAGAAGACAAAGACACAAACAAAACAATTTTAAAAGAGTGAATAAACCCAAAGAAAGGGCAACCAACTATAAACATAAACTAACAAGAAAAAGACAATTATTTGACACGTGTTGCAATGGATGACCAATGCATTACAGCTCTGATATTGTGCTAGAAGATTTGGGAAATTAATACTTGTTCCATTATTAAAGAGAAGTCTAAATTTATAAGATGGGATAAGTATAAACATACAAAAAATAGAAAACGATTTGACATAAAAACAATCCTATAAATTAAGAAACCAAATATTGCGAAACCCACACGAGGTAACAAAATGTTAAAAATATCAAATCAAATATTGTAAAATATTCTCTAACACTTACACTATCAATTTATAATATGGGATTCATACCCTATCCATTCATACCAGCCTAGATTAATTGTTAGCTATCATTAAAAAGAATAAAAGACCATCACTATTTAAAAAATTAACATTAATGAGCATACACCATCATTTTTTGGGGAATCCAGCACAAACCATTTTGTTATTTAAAGATTTTTACATTTCATATAAAGAAAAATTCTATATTAAGAACACCCTCACTTCCTTCTTCCTCTCAGAAAGATCACCACACACCATATTACATGAAACTTTAAGTTTAAAGAAATCTAATTCTCCAATTTCCTCTTCCCTCTTTCCATCTTCACTCGTTCGTTTATTACAAATGCATTAATTGCAAGGATACAAATCAGGCTGTTTAGATAATTGTTCTATGATGATGACACAATGCACTCCTTTTCTCTTCATCTGTATGTTGCAAAATGAATACTGATTTGGAACTATGTTATATAACCCCTTAACACTAACAAGCAAGCAATCTATGGTCCACTTAAGCATTAACCTGTAGAGGCAGGAACACCATATACAATTAGGAAGACATGTATTCTGTCAATCAAAGTGAAGGTGTGTTGGGTGGTGGGTATTCTAGCTGAATTGCAGATGAAGCTCTTTCAATGAAAGAGAACTTCTAGAGAAAATTTTGTACAACCATTTTCTAGACACACAAGTAATCCAAACTTGAGAGGAATCTCTTCATTATCATATGGTAGGCTCAATTAGCATTTATATGGACACAAAATCATACAAGCAGAAAATTTGTTTTATTGAAGCATAATGTTAATTTATGATCTAAGAAAAAGAACCAGACTAGTGAATATGCAGCCAAATTGAGGCTTTTGTTACCTTCAAATAACGAAGTTGTCCTTTTATACGTGACAATGAATCCAGCGCTAGAAACTTCTCACTAGAATTTTCAACATTAGCCATATCTAACTCTTCTGGACTCAAAGCATCAATAGATTTATCATCTTCATCTTCTCTAAGGCGCAACCTTGAGGTTGCCATCTTTATTTCATCATAAGCACGCAAAACCTGCGCTTGACCAATTGCCAAAGACCTTGCCAGGGCATACTCCTTACGCATTGCCTAAATGAAAAAGAATAAGATGGATGAAACCAAATTGATAAGAAAGATGCCTTTCTAACCTAGTTGAGACTTTGTTCATTCACATCATACTGCATTACAGAAAAAGGTCCATATAAGTATTAAAATCATCTCATTTACAAGAATAAGCCATTCAAAAGGATAACAATTTTAATATTCTAGTATCACTAAAATGTAACCCCACGGATAAGTACTGTTCTTTTTGTTAAGCGTACATATGAAACTCATTTTCTTGGGTGGCAGTAAAATTTGAACCTAAGACCTTTTTGGCATGATTCCAGTACCTCATTTAGTAGTCAATTCATCTAAAAGCTTTAAATGCAAGAAAGGATCGCCATTTTCAAGGACAGACTTAGAGGAAAGGGGGTTGGGCAGGGTCCATATAATTTTAGTAAAAATTATGAATTAGAATGAATTTGTCCTTCCCCCACCCTCCAATCCCATTCCATAAAATTTTAGTAATGTGATATTATACAGGATAACTTAATAATAAATTTGCTATCAATTTAAGATATCTATTTACTCCAAAGAAAACTATTTTGATAGGGTAACTTTTTTCTAAAACTCTTTAGATATATATATATATATATGAAAAAAAAAACATGTCACTTTTAATGGTTCATATATCTGTGATTTTATCTATTAGTATCATTTTTCTATATAAATGATAACTAGCTATTAATATTTAATAACTTGTTAAATTATGAAAAATAATTATTTTAGGACTGCTTTTCTAATATCTTCTTTATATTTTTTTGATTTTGTTCATGTACAATTAAATTTAACATTATTTTACATATTACAAAAATAGTGTTAGGAGTATTTGCAACATTATTTTTCTATTAATATATTTTTAACTTAAAAATTGATTAAAATAATGCTTATTGAATAATTATATGTGAATATATTGTACAACACTTTAGATATGCTAAAGTGATTATATGCTTTAAAATTGATACTTAATTTTCATGATACAGTATCAGTTCCTATTAATTACTACTTTTGATTTTTTTAATAAAATTATAAATAATTTTTTATATAAATAATTTTTTAAAACTAATGAATGTTATTAAATAATATAAAAATGCTAAGAAAAATATACACAAAATTTACTACGACTAGTTCTTCAAATAATTAAGAAGGTTGCCCCTCTAAATTTATATACTGGATCTGTCACCAGTCATTTTATGTTAGAGACGAAGTTAACATCCCTTCATTGGCTTATATTCCACATGCAATCATAGAAAGACTATAGGAATATGTTTGCCATACTTCAAGAAGATCGAGATGTTTTCGGGAGGCTGAAATTCTCTCCCTTTCTAAAAATCCCCTGGAGTTGTTTCTGATTATGGTCAACACGATCTCCAGATCAGATGGTGACTTTGAGACCTGCAAGAAAATTACATAAAGAGGATATAATAGAATTTGAAGTGTTTTCTGTCTTTACCATCCTATCTAATGCTCATCTCAAAATCTTGTGCATCCATAGACATAATAATGCTACCATTTGAGAAGCAATATCTAAATAAACAATCAAGACTCATGGTTCATGTTTGAATAGGCCACTGCAAGATAAAAATGAGCTTTCAGGAGAGGAAAGAAAAGCAGGACCCTAACTAGATTAGCTTTAATATTCATTAATATATAAATTCGATAGCATCACTATGAGTAGATAGTGTTTCAAGGAAGAGGGACATTGTTGATGTTTAGATGAAAATAGAACTATATAAATAAATAAATAGAGAAATGTCCAATGGTGAGAAAAGAGTGACTATTGGATTTATGAATACGAAACTTGTTTTTTCATATTTTCCCACTCAAAAAGCCAAAAATGTGTACCCACATAAGCTTCAACAATGCAGCCCCAAACAAAAGAATCAACCAAATTGCAACAACAAAAAAATTGAATAAACAATTGCATAAATCTATGAAAATAACATAGACTTTTCATTTAGCATATATATATATAATCAAGCACACATTTGATGTTTTATTACTAATCCAGCACTAGCCAGATGGGGGGATATTGTCATCCAGTCAACAAGAAATTATGGATCTAAAGAAATATATACATAGGTTAATACAGTAAACATAGGAAGGAACTTAATGGCAAAACACTCAAATATCTGATTATATAGTCCAATGAATTTCTGAGTTGCACAAATAAGATTTGAAATAATGTAATAACGAACCATCACTTTCTCCCCCACGTCCCTCTTCTTTCCATCATCATTGTAGTCAGAAGCAGACAAAGTCGAATTTTTGTCTTCTCGTGACAAGTTCCAATAAAAATGATTCAGAGCAGACTTCTTCTTTTGCAGGTTCACAGCCTCTTCTACAGATGTAATCATCTCACTGTTGTTGCTTTTGTTAAGGCGAAAGAGCCTAGCTTCATAAACCTGGTCAGAATAAATTTTTATGAAGTCCCACAATGATTATTACATAATAACTTGGCAGAGAAGGACAAAACAAAATTACTACAAACCTGAAATATTTCATCCAACTCACAATGGGTGCATGCAGGACCGTCATAGTTAGAATTGCAGTTTTTGCAATATCTGACAAGTGTAATATCTTCCTCTCTAGGACTTTCCATTGTTTGGTCAATTTCCAAGAGTCTATCAAGTAAAGTTTTTCTTGACCCTTCTAGAGCATCCAAACCAGTTTGAACATGGTACTTTAGAGTTGTTATGCTGCGGAAGCTGTTTGAAAGCACAAGATATTGGTATTGTTACTAAGGAATTTAATGGAATGTAATGCTTATTAGGGCTAAAAATGAAATGATTATACATAAATTTTTTCTGTTATTTGTTAACTAAAAACAAAAAGATACAATCTAGTAGATAATCTGAGCCAGGGCAATAAATGTTTAGCACTGATCTACTCAAAACAACCAAGGCAAATTTCAAGTACAAGTGTTTTTACATAGGTAAAACTTGCACACAATGTTTTAAAAGGGATAGTGCATTGGGTTTCATAGATTTAGTTCAATTCTTCAAAAATCGATTGTCAAAGGAGAAAGATTACCTACTATATAAGTTGATCCAAAAACCCTTATCTAAATGGTGTGTCCACCACCCCATCCACACACGCCCTCAAATGATGTGGGCACACCCTAAATTAGCTCCCCTTAAATACTCATGTTAGTATTGTCCCCTAGTCAATTCCTTTTGAGTATTCATACTAGTAAGTCCCACTCTTTAGGCATCAACTATGTGAGCCCTTCTTACCGGCACCTAGTGAGCACTTACATGTGGTTCCTATTCTAATACTACTTTTTCACGAGTTAATTGGATTGAACCTGAGGCAATGCACTGCAAATTTTTATATTTAAGATTCTTAAAGACTCGATACAACATTCCTAATTTCAAAAAACCAAGTGAACATATGAAAACACGTACAAAAGAGATTGTCAAATAAAAAGAGAATGCAGCTTAAAACATTATACAAAAGAATTTAAATTGTACCTTGAGATTATAGGAAAATAATGCAATATTTATTTTCTTAATCTCAAAACCATTAGATAGATAAACTCTAATAGGAGAAATTGGTATTGAATACAACAAAAAAAATTATAAAGACAAAGATAACAATGTATATATAGATAACCGACCTAAGAAAAAAAACATTCAACATGAGTTTGAAAACATTTATGGAAAGATGGAAGAAGAAAAATGTTTGCATGTTACAATTTTGTACAAGAATAGAAGAATTGAAAATATGGGAAGAGAGCTTCTTTGCTAATTTTTTCCAAACCTCTTCATTTTGTTTTAGTAAATTTGATTTTAAACTAGATGCTTAAATTTAGATAATTAAACCTTTCTAAAGTTGTAAAAAATATTTTCTCTTCTACATTTTTTCACAAAATATTCCAATGACTTGAGGTATTTTGGCTAGCAAATGGTGTTGGCTTATGCTGTAAATCCCAAGGAGCATAACCTAAAGGAGAAATAAATGCCAGCCTTACCCAAAGATATTTCCTAGCTACCACTTTCTATAAGATTGCTTAAAGACAAGGCTGGACTAAGGGGAAGGAGAGATGGTAGGGGTGTCCACAATTTGGTAAATCAATTGAACCGAACTAAAATTGAAATTTTGGTACGTACTGAGTATCAAATCAAAATTTCGGTATTTGGTATGATAATTTTAAAAATTTCAGTTTTCAATTTGATTTCATTATTTAGATTTGGTTTACCATATAGAAACAAATAGTAAATTTTATTTTTATTTTTTAATATTTATCATATTTTTACATATTTTTTCTTAATTTTTTATATTTATGATTTAATATATTTAATTTTTAAAAATTTTATACTATTGTCCAGCATTTTTAAACAAAAAATATTTTATTGTAATAGATATATTAGTTTCTTAGAAAAATCTAAACTAAAACAATGAAATATTAAAATAAAAATATTTGATATCTATTTATAAGCTATATAATTAAAATTAATAATTTTAAATAAAAATTTATTTATTATATTATTTTAAAAATTTTTTAAATTAAAATTTGGTATACCAAAATACAGAACTGAATACACCAAAAAATTTGGTAAATTACCAAATTGAAAAAAAAAATTTCAATTCTATATTTGGTATGTAATTTTGACATATAAAAAATTCAGTTTAGTTTGGCTTTACCAAATGCACACACCTACAAGTTGGCTCCTAAAACATCCTGACCCACCCCCAAACTCTATAACTTCAAATTTATGAACAAATTTGTCCCTTAGCCACGAACCCTCCACACCCATCCACTCTATTCCATAAAATTTAAATACATTTACTTTTTATTGAATAATTTATTGATAAATATGAAATCAATTTAATATATTTATCTACTCCAAAAATTATTTTGTTAAAGTCATTTTAATTTTTTCCAAAAACTATCTTTATAGACATACATATATTTATACGAAAAAATAATAGTGAGTTACTTTTAATGATTCAACATGTTTTTTATTTCATTAATTACTAAAGTTGTTTTTATTTTCAAATGTGTGTTATTAGATTTATTTTTCTTAAGAATTGTACAAGAGTATGAGAGAAAAATAAAGTAAATTTAATGAGTGTAATGCTTATAGTGCATGTATTTATGTTTCAAGTTGCAAAACAAACAGAGCCTACAATTTTTCTATATAAATGATAACTAGTTATTAGTATTTGATAACTTATTAAATTATAAATAATAATTGTGTCTTAATTGTTTTCTAATATGTTCAGTATATTTTTTGGTGATGGCCATGTACAATTAGGTTTAATAATGTTTTGTATGTTAAAAAATGTAAATGATTGAAGTACTTCCAACACTACACCAGGTAGCTAAACCATCACTAACCTGGCAGGCATTCTTGATTTCTTATTCAAATTCCCAGAAAGAGCTTCCCCTAGTTTTTGGATAAGTGAATTAGATAAATCCTTATCTTGCTCTATGTGATGGAGGGCATCTAACCACCAAGTTGTATGCTGATCTTTCCTTCTTATAAAATCACATACCTACAGAGAGAATTGGGGGGGGGGGGGGGGGGGGGTGGGGGCGGGGGGAGTGATACAGTCAGTAATGAGAAAAACAACATTAGATAATGTTCAACAGACTTAAAACAATATATTCGTGTTTAGTTATATGCAGTTAAGAGGTTGTCAGGCTAAACTTATTTTAAATAGCTTATATGATCATATAACTTAAAAGATGTTTTTAAAGTTTATAAGCTCATACATTTTATTTTTAAAATAATTTAATAAAGTATTTGGATAAAAACATCTTGTAAGATTTTGTAAAAATTTATAATTATGGTTAATTATAATTTTTTGATGTAATAATAATAAACATAAATTAAATATCATTAACATAATGTAATTTAAGATATTTATGCATTTTTAGAATATATAAAGAAGTAACTTATAAAATGTTTAAAAATAAATTAAGAAAAACTAAACATTTTTAAGGAACTCATAAACTCCTAAACATCTTATAAAATATTTTAGAGAGCTTGTAAGCTCAACCAAACACCCTCTAAGGCAGAGAAAATAACATAAGTACATGAAAGCAACATAATTCTCCACAATGGTAGTGGGGTCAATCTTCCGTATAATTTTTCCAATTTTATCTCTATTACACAAAAATGTGCACTGCATATGTAACTCACAAGAAATCATGTATCCTGAAACAAATATTACAGGAATTAAAAATATACCTTATTCAACTGTAATGACATAAATAGCGAACATACAGTAGACATAGAATGAACTGTGTTTAACATGATTACGTATGATTTGAAATACTTGAGACCAGAGAACCTGTCCATATAATTTCCTGAACTCTTGTTGAGTCACAGATAACTTTGAAGTAAACAGTGACAGGTACTTCTGTTTTAGATCTTCACATGCCAGTTTCAAGCTTTGAACGTATATTGATATAAGTGGCCGGACATCATCAATTGGTCCACCATTTGTTGCATTATCAGAAATTGGGTTTACACTGGGAGTATATCCAGTAACATCTTCCTTCATCATAGCATGATTACCATTTTCATCAATATCACAAGCCCCAGAAAGTAAATTTTTAGAGGTTCCTGAAAAAAACTCATGATGAAAACTGCTCTCAGTGGATGGGAGTACTTCAGCAAGATTATGATGAATGTGGATGTTCAACAGAGGATCCAAGCGCAAATCATCAGAGTGCTCTTCAACTAAATCAAGTGCTTCTTTATACAATATGACAGCTTGACGAAAGTCTTGCTTGATTATGGCTATACCAGCAAGTCCATTCAAAGCAACAACTACTTTCCTGAGGGCATCCTCACCTTCTATCTTTGTCTTACCTATAAGAACCTGCACAAAGTAGATCCTAACTAAAAGGCTCCAGCAAAAATAAACTGGGCAAAGCCCTTTATCAAAATGATAATTTTGTATTCACACCATACCCACCGACAATATCTCCTCCATTGTCATGGGAGACTTCTGCAAAGTGCGTAAACCAGAACTTCCCACTTGAGGATGGCAACAGGCTTGACGCAGCTTTAGGAGTGAGTTAAACAGCTTTGCAGCCTCCGTATTGGTGATATAAGGTTCCGAAGAAGTATCAGGTGGTATGGAATCTAGATAAGAATATTGTGATTAGATTATATAAAACTTGAACAAACTCTATATATTTAAGTTTCTTTCACAGTATTTGCCTCAAGATTGTAAATCAGATGATGTGAAAGAAAATTATTGACACCTTTTTCCTTTTTCCTTCTGACATCTTCCTTAAAGCTTTCAACCACTTCTCGGGCATCATCCACACAAGTTTCATGCTGCCTCTGGTAAAAGTGCTCTTCAATTGGTGAGAGTGAAAGCCAAGATACACATTCCTCCTGAGGAGGAAGTTGTAGCTCATCCCAAACATGTGCCTTTGAGGAGCGCCACATAAGTTGTTTAAAGAAGTTATGTGTGAAAGCTATAGCTCCTGCATCTCCCCTCTACAAATGAGGAGAACATACCAGACAAAATAACATTACCAGAATTTTACAGCAGTAAATCAATACAATGAAATCTCATAAGATCACAATCAAGACAAAATAGAATTGAAGATATTTGACAGAACTGATAAAAAATTGTATGTATGAGTAAAATCTGCAGCATTTGTACTACCAAGGTATAAAATAGTGCTAGTTCAATTTGGATACTCATCAACAGATAGACATCACTAACCTCAACTCATTAACAATTTCTACATTAAGATGAATCAGCATTGTAGTATTTCCCTACCTCATATGGATTAGAAATGACTTCAGACCACCATCTCAGGACATCAAAAGGACTTGACTGAAGAAATCTTAAAAGTCCATAGAGGTCATCAAGTTTTCGTTGTATGGGAGTCCCCGTTATACACCAACGGTGTTTTGCATGTAGGCGCAATGCCAACTCTGTTGCAGCAGCAGCATTACCTTCCACCATTTGAGCTTCATCCAAACATATTCTCCACCATACAACTCTGGTTAAAAGAGTGGGAACAACTGGGTATCTGCATTACAAAACCCAGTAAGCATCGCAACCGAAAAAAGAAGCTTAATGTGCAGCTACACAATCTTGAATAGAAAAATGAATATTCAAGTCTCTCATACTTGAATTAGAACATGAATAGGACCAAGAAAAGCTAAAAAGAATACGAACAAGAAAAGTTGTGAGCAGCCTTGGTGCTGGCTTCCAGTTTGATGTTGGATCAGGAGATCCAATACGGGAAAAGCCATTCTTTCCAGAATAACTTGGTATATGTTGATAATAGAGGCTCACATCATTAATTTGATCTGGCATTTCTTTGGTCATGATTCAGGAAAAATTAAATATGTAAAAGAAATAAGTAGAAAACCAACAATAAGGCAAAAGGATCATTGATTTATCTTGCCATCTTTTAAGTATGACTTGTTTCATACCAAAACAGTTGTTTTCAATGTGAAGTCGTGAACACCCTCCATCCTGGTTTACACTAATGAAGTGTTTTTCTTTTCCTTTTCAATAGACAATGGACTGTCATAGGCTACAGAAAGCCCCACAGTATACAAATTGTGTGTGAAAATGTAATTGTGCAGTTAGTGAATTGCTTAGTGCATTTTCTGTAAGATAGTGTATGAGATAACTAGACCTTATAACCTACAGCTTACCAAGACAAAAGTCTACTTGAAATTATGAAAAATGAATTACCTCTTCCTGTATCTCATAAAACGCCTATCCCCTTCATGCCTTTCAGAATCATGAGGCAAATCCTCTTTGAGCACATCATAAGTTGTCAAGACAATATCAGCACTTAGAAGTTCATTGATGTCAACAGTAGGTTCATTGGAGAAGGAAGTGTGTCTAACTCCTCCATAAATACATATTCTCAAAGAGCCAGGATTTGTATGACTGATAAGGCAATGGAAGATTATAGAATATCAGCAAAGAGGAAACGAACTCAAGGAGGGGAAAAAGGAGTAAGGTAAAATAAAATGACCAACACAATGTTTCCATCTGGCCATATTGAAAGGGATTCAGTTCCTTCAATTCTTCAAACTATTATCCATTTTTCATTTCTCAAATTTCACAGATGTTGTGTGTATCAAAAAGCTAAAGAGCACTTTCCACGTACAATGGAAGCATATGACAGTACAAAGATTATTTCATGAAAGATTACTCCACAACACTAATCCTCAGGAACTGGTAGATTACAATAAAAGGGAACACTCACTACTCTACATTTGAATCAATTTCTACAGACTAACTAAAAAGATGCCACAACTTTCAAAACATTCCTTCGCTGAGCTCAGGCTTAAATGACAATTTTGTAATATTAGACATTAGGATATCGAGTATAAAGGAAAATATATATTTGAACAAGAATGACTGGTGTATTGCAGTTATCAAATGGTGTTAAATTTTTAGTAGAGCATTTCAATAGAGAAAAGGTGTATGAGGACTGAGGAAAGAAGATTTATCCAAAATCATAATTAACCTAGACTCTTTGCAAGATACCATGACAGTTTCAGCCTGTTTACCCAAAAGATAAATTAAATTACATTATTCTGAACTGGAAAAGCACAAATAACTCTCACTATATATAGGGGTAAGGTCCAAGAGTTGAGGAGATTTTTAATAAATCATTTTCTAAGGAAACACAAATCATTGAATAGTGTTAAAATATTGAAAAAAATAAGGTGAAGAGAAAGGCAATAAAGCACAAAACAAGAACTATAAGTGGCTTGGCCATATAGGCCTATGGCCACAGAAAAAACCCAAAGGGCATAAATATATTATTAACTCTTTTGATTCTCTCGTACAAATGCATTACAATAACCACTTATCTATAGGTGAATATAAAGTGTTGGAATGGAAACAAATCAACATAATCATATCATATAGGATACTTCTAATCTTACAAATGGATATGATTTTATCGAATCAAATCATCTATGATTTGCTTTCTAACAGTAGTTTTTCCCCAACAACCAGTCATGCGCCAAGAACAATTCTTTAAATGCCTTTTCTGAGTGTTTATTTGAAATCTCTGTTCAAATCTTACCAGGTTATGGGGAAGACTTTACAGAAACCATTAAATGCCAGAAGCAGAAATACAAGCATGCAGGATCAGACGTACAAAAAAATCACACATTAACACAAATCACAGTAAGCAGCTAGGTTCAACAGATTAAATAAATTCTTAGGGCAACAAAACAGAAGTTACCGGAGAATTTCAGAATGCCACTGGAGCAAAATAGGAGTTGGACAAATGATAAGTGTGGCTCCTGTAGCAATTGGTGATTCTGTGGCCTGGATCAGTGCTAAGCATGTCTGACATATATACTCTCCATCCATCTCAACTACTTTAGTGTCATTCTTTCTTTTTGTGTGCTTCCTTGAGTTTCCGATTGAGGGATCCCCACATTTTTGTATTCTATGGACTTCCCCTGATTTTGAAGATTTTTTTTTGGCGGAATATCCAACACAGTCGGCATGCTGCCAAGCATCACATAAGTCACACTGCACCCACAGACCTTTATACCTGTGGCTTTCATTGACAGCACCACATATGCACTCAACCCGCTCTCTTTTCAATCTTCTTAAGTTGTTCCTTTGAGACTTTTCGCCTTGCACAGCCTTATAAGAACCATGAGACACTTCAGATGATGGAATCTGATGAGCAAATATGCAAGAGAGGAGCTCTACAGTTTTCCCCAGGCCCATTTCATCTATGTTTTGCGATCAGAAATGGAACAACAGCAACCATAGTCATCAGTCAATCTTGTCTTCCAGCAAAATACCAAGGTTTAACAATAAGAGTAACAGCCACAAAAGACTGCTGGTATTGTTTTAATAGTAGAGTTTTACTCTCAATGTTCAAAATGGAGCATGGAAAAAGCAACATTTTTCTAAAATTGAAAATATTTTGAATATAATATTAATCCATCTAAGAAAAGAGACAATTTTTTATGTGCAGTGTAAACATTTCCTAGTCAAAAACCAAATACAATGTAAATCCAAAATAAGACTATTCAACGACCAAAGCAAATATGCATGACCTGATACTTTTAATAGTAGAGCTTGAGAACGTTAACTTACCAGCAAGAATTCCACCAAAAACATATGAAAAGCAGCTGCCAGCATGCAATGAAACATTTCCACTGGAGCACAAAATGCAGAACTCATTTAGTAGATGTATTATTTTGTTAATTTAGATTTATGTAGAAAAGGCTATACAAAAGAAAGGTGCACATAATTGGCCTGATACGTTTCAAAAATCTTCCCAGTACTATTATCTTTTTTTAAAACGTTTTTCCTTTTTCCTTGTCTCATTTGCTTTCTCTACTTACTCTGATAACCAACATTTTGGTGAAATTGCAAGCAATGAAGCAAAAGTAAAGAAAATTATAAGAAGTTTGCAGTGAAAATTTAAAAGGACCGAAGTGAAAGAAGAAAATCAGTAATATCTCATAATTACACAAATAGCAAGCACACAACACAGACTTTAAACTTAGGTATAAAACAGGTTGCTGAATCTATTTGCAACTTTAACAACATACAGTCCTAGAAACACACAGAAGGAGATCCTGACAACAGGTATAACAGACTAGTGGATGTGCCTTAACAGCAGTTGTCAATATAATATACCTACATGGATCAAACCCCACATCCAGAAGATTTACAGAAAAAAGGTTTAAAATGCTTGGTATGTGCTTGAATATTGAAAATGGGTGTCTTTGTATAGATCACGTGTTAAATCAATAACATGAAAATTCATAAAAGACATGGCATCGCGAGAGAGAGAGAGAGAGAGAGTAGTTTCAGCTGGAGCCCGCCCCAAGCAAACAAAATAGCAAATCCAGATAAATGTAACAGTCAAATCTGTATTAAAATATCAAATTAGATTTAAAAACATGGTCAAAAGAAATAAAATCTTATATACAATTCATTAACTTCTAGGGAATAAGTACTCAAATGAATTAACTAAAATTTATTACCTAGAGGTTTTATTATTACCTAAGACTAATCATCAGGAAAGAATGTTAGAATGTTGAGTTTAGCAGACATTGAAGAGAAACATACCTAAAAGGGTTGTAAAAAATTCTTCTAGAGGTGTCATTTAAATTTAGAGGCATGCATAGAGGAGTAACAATCTGACTTCTTTCACATCCACCTAAATGGCCCAAATCACCTTTCTCTCGTTGTATCATCCAGTAAGCTGCGCGACGCTGGTATGGCCGTAGTTTAGGGAGTAAGTTAGGAAGCTGATCCTCCAGCATTGGTGCATCCCTATTGTGAAAAAATAATGGGTTCAGTGTCAGTAGAGGCAAAGTCCCAAAATCAAAAGCATCATAAATGGAAAGTCTGACTCATCATCATTACTCACTTTGATGGCTTAATAGCATCATAAAAGCTGGAAACTTCAAACCTCACCGGTTTTATTGATGTCGAGGAATCAACATTTGCTAAAATGGGAACATCAGCATCCAAACTTTTCACATCAACATATCCATATCTGGCTTCTGAAGTCATAACTTCCGGATGAAACCATGCCATAACATTCATCATACTTTTTTTCCAGAGCTGTCTGGTATTATCAAGAAGGGACTCGCACTCATCAAACAAACATTTCAAAATCTCGATGCGGATACAAATGGATGGCATGTCTTCCGATAACTCGATTCCTAAAATTGGCCTAACACTGAAGAACTTCAAACTACACAGATGAACAAGACCCGTAACCCCTTCATCTGGCCCATCAACAATACCAGACACCATCACTACATCCCTTTCTGATCCCTCTACTGTGCGTTTCATCACAAACTCCAAACATGTATTATTATCGGATAAAACTGGCCAGTGCCCTAATTTCATACGACCTAGATGCTCATTCACATTTTTCAACTTAAACCTCAAGAAGTACCGTGTATCCTTATAGAACTCCTCAGTCACCTTATAACCATAAAACTCCTCACTCACCCTCAAATTCATCAAAACAATTTCTGAGACATCATAATGCTCCTCAGAGACCCAACTAGATCTATCAACTTCGACATAAATTGGTTCTCCAACGTTGACAACAGCCTCCTTTCCAGGTTGTCCATCGTTATCTTTGTTAGTTTCTGCTTCAGAAGACTGCCGGTCTAGTATTCCCCCAGACCTATGTGGCCGATTTTGCTTCCTTCTACCCATCACTACACAAAAGAAATTTTTATTACCCGTATAACTTCAAGAACCAACTTGAAATCACGACTTTGAACGCATAGAGTAACCTCAATCCTCTCACAGCGAGCAACAAGCAAAATTCAGTTCAGCAGAGAATTCAAAGAATTACAGGGATTTAAGCTCCAGCGTAAACGCAGGTTCGACGCCAATCAGAAACATGTTTTGCACATACATGTAAGAAAAATCCTTTTGTGCGTTTTAAGAAACAAGCGTTGGGGTTAAAAGTAAAACCTGATAGTTTTCTTGGTGTTTCTTTGGATAATAATTAACCCCAAGAGAAATCTTCGAATATGGAAACTGAAGAAGTCAGAGTTTCGCGCGACTTGTGGCCTAATAAGGGCTTGTTAATTTAGCCCACAGCGGCGCCACAGGGACAACTTCCGTCGCCAGTATCTGATGGAGAGCTTCTTCTAATCACCTGCGATTTGCTGTCGGTCCCGACGTTATGAAACCGTGCGTGAGTAGAGTTGTCGCTAAATCTAGTGAGGCGTAGTTTAATTTCCCTTAAAACATTTTTGGGACTATAAAATGCCTTATTTGGACCAGTTGGCCAATGAGAACCGTACTATCTTTGCCACACGCTCAAACCACTCCCACAGACGCAACCAAAGGCCATTCTCACGGACAGACGCCACGGGCGAGAAGGCTACCAGTCAGAGCATTGGATCCGGCGTCTTTTATTGGAAACCAGAAGGCCCACTGGGACCCCATTACCGTTCTCTCTCCAAGGTAGGTTCTTTCCCGTCCAAGAATGTTCATTTTAAACTTGAAATTGAGGTTGAAATCTAGATTAACGGGTTCCGGAACTGGAATTTGGTTGCTGACGTCGAGTGTCGTGATAGCATTGCGAGTTGGGATTTATAGGTTTACGGATTTAGATTTCTCCAAATTGAAGGGATGTTCTCTATTTGTTTACATTTTCAAATCAGGTTTCTCACAAGGCTTCAATTGCTTAGCTAAAACAGAGGAAAATTTCCTGGAATTTTCGCGACACTGGATTATAGAAATGGTTACTTTGATTACTTTTCCAGGTAGACTCATGAGTATCTTGGCCAAGCGTGTTCTGCGATTATGCCGACCACATTTTTGTAAATGAAAAATGTGTAAAATTTTATCCAATTGGGGATAGTTCATGAATTTGATACTGAACCAGTCTTATTGACATTACTTGGTAAAATACTTAACCCATAATCCAATACTTCAATTCACGTTGCCCTTACTGATGTTTCAGATTGATTAGACTGGAAAGCTATGTTTGTTTTGTAATTTTGATAGCTACACTTAATTATTATATTTTTTAAATTTTATTTTTTTTTATTATTTTTACACAATTCTTAAAATAAAAACACAAAAAAGTACATACTTAAATTTAAAAACAAACTTAACTACTTTCCCCAATTAGAGCTCAGCGCATGCAGTCGATGAAATTATTATTGTTATCTCAAATATTAATGTTTGATCCTATCATTGAATACTCTGTCTAATTTCAAAATCAACAAAAATTTAAATGTTGATCAACAAAAATTATACGGCAAAAACATCAGATCTATAAGCTACAAAAAGTTGGACAGAAGAGTTTCAAAAGTCATTAAATGTTAGGTAAAGAGTCAAATTGTCAACAGGAATAAATAAACAATAAACAAAATACAAACAATAGATATGATAATACCAAATTTAATATAATTCACCCTTGTAAGGATTCTGTTTATAGAATAAGATTTGAAATTGTTTTTCCACTAATAAAACAATAGGAGTGCAAGGGAGACTTTTTTGGAAACTTTTTAAGAATATAATCTAAAAATAATGATACTCAAGTATTTTAAAAAAATTTCAATAAAACCTTAATATTTCACTCAAGAGAAAGTTGCTCATAATTTTTCTTTAGTCACTTCCTTTAACAATTTTTAAAAATAACTGCACCTTAAACTTCTTTTAATCTCACTAAAACATAAAATACTTGCTTACACTACTCAAATAATCAAAATTTCACCCATATGTATATATATATGCAAGATTTGGGAGGCAGCAATTGTCTCTATTGGCTAGAAATGAAAGTTGAGATTCTTTCTCAATTGGTGGCTTTAAGCAGCCACTAAACTTAACCATTAATTTTTATTTGTTTTAATGTGTGTGTATGTAGATCCTAGTGATTTGCCAGGCCAGGGATGTACAATATATATGTAATTTAAAGTAAGTACTAAGATAATGGTTTGATAAGTTTAGGTTTATCATGAAGAAAAAAGTTTGTAAGGAATCTTCACTTAACTACTATTCATTATAAAATTTTTTTTTTAAATGATGATTTTATTATTCTTTTACTCTATGTGAATGATATGCTAATTATTAGTTAGAATATGTCTAGAATTAGCAGTCTAAAGAAGTTAAAGTAAATCTTTTGTCATGAAAGATTTAGGGCAACAAAGCAAATTTTTGACATGAAACAAGTCAAGAGAAGGATGTCAAAAAAGCACTTTGAGTTTCAATCAAAGCCCTATAGATGAAGAGAAAGAGGAGATGGATAGAATTTTTTATGCTTTGGCAATAGGGAGTTTGATGTATGCCATACTATGTACATAGTTAAATATTTTTCACTTAGTTATAGTAAGTTGGTTCCTTTCAAATCTTGTGAGGTTGGAAAACTAGTGTTGGTTAGCTACACAAATATTGATATGGCTAGCGATCTTGACTTGAAAAAGTCTATATTAGGCTATTTGATTTAATTTGAATGGGGATTTGTGTGGAGAGCTATGTTATGACAGTTAGGATTACAAAAGTGTATTGCTCTTTTAACAAATGAAGTCAAGTTTATTGTAGCAATAAAACTTGTAAAAGTTACTATAGATAAAAAAACTTTTAAGTGAACTTAGTTTTTATCAAAAGAAATATGAGTTATTCAATCACAGTTTAAATACTATTCACATTAAAAAGAATTCTTTTTGTCATTCTAGGTCAAACTATTTTGACGTGAAATATTATTAAATTAGAGATGTACTGGAGAGGAAGCTATTGCAGCTTGAAAAGATCCATACCAACAAAAATAAGTTAGAAATGTTGACTAAAGTTTCTTACGAAGAATAAATTTGATTACTATTAGCTTTACAATGGGTATAGTTGAGGACCTTAGTTAATTTGGAGGTGGAGATTTGTTGTGGGTCCTTCCCAAATTGGTGTTGCCTCCACACACATGTGCGTTAAAAAAAATTTATTAGTTACATTTGAAAGCTGCCCAAAGCCACCAATTAAAAATAAGTGTCAACCTCCATTTCAAGTAAATAGAGGCAAGAGTTGCCTCACAAATCTTACCTATATATGGGTACAAGTTAATTATTTGCATAGTGTGAACAAGTATTTTGTGTATAATGAGGTTGAGAAAAGCTTAGAACAAATTAGGTTTTTGGAGAATTTGTTAAAATAAAGGAGAGAGAAAAGAAAATTGTGAGAAATTTTTTTATTAAGTGAAATAGTGAGGCTTTGTTGGAATTTTTTGGTGAACACTTGTATGCTATAATTTTAGATTGCGCTTTTAAAAAGTTTTTAGAAAAATCTCTCTTTTATACTTCTAATATTTTAGTAGTGAAAAAGCAATTTTAAAGTTTGGCCGTTGACATAGCCTATTAAGGATAAATTAAATTGTGTTGTTACATTTATTGCTTATATTTTATTTATTGTTTATTCACTTCTTATTTGACGGTTTGTAACTTTTTTGCCCAATGTTTAGTGATTTACTACCTGACAATTTGAGGCTCGTTTGCCAGACGTTCTATGGCTTGCTATGCAATTCTTGTTGATCAACATTTGAGTTTTGTCAATTTTGAACTTTAACATGTATTTAGTGTCTATTAATATTTGAGACTAATGAGCAAACAATTACCTAGTATGGAAACTTCTAGGCTACTAAGCAATTTAGATGGTGTTTGGGTGAGCTTATAAGCTCTTCAAAACGTCTAATAGGATGTTTATGAGCTTATAAATTTATCAAAAATATTCAGTAAAATTTTTAATGAAAAAATTTATAAGTTCTAAAAATAAGATATTTAGAGCTTATAAGTTCCTTAAAAATAAGTTGATATTTCCCAACTGATTTTCAAATAACTTATAAGTTATTTCATTATATATATATATATATATATATATATATTAACAATGATATAAATATCTTCAATTATCTTATATGAATGATGTTTAATTTATTTTTGTCATTATTATACTAAAAAATTATAATTAATTCTAATTATAAATTTCAACAAAATCTTATAAGATAATTTATTTAAATCCTTTACTAAATGATTTTTAAAATAAGATGTATAAGCTTATAAGTTCCGAAAATATCTTAGAAGATATATAGTATTATAGCTATTAAAAATAAGTTTAGACAAACACCCTCTTAATTGAGGCATCTGTCACAATTTCCCCCGTTTCCCTCCTTTCAACTGATACTACTTTGCGAAGGAAGGGAGCAAGTGAATCTGAGATAAGAACAAGACATGAGAGAAGGAAAACCTTAATGGGGCAGTAGATGAAGAGATGGTGAATCTTTAACTAAGCTTGAAGGCAAGTTGTGGATCTGAGGAGTTCCAGTCTTATACGTATAACCTCTCTCTCTCTCTCTCTCTTGGGTAGTTTTCAGGTAAAAGGTTGTGTGTGTTCTGCAGGTTAAGGTAATCGATACAAAGGACAGAAATTGTGAGCTATTTTTCCAGAAAATTCCAGTAAGGCACGTGAAAGGAATGAGGTATGATTCACGAATATATAAACACTAATATCATATAGACATTCTGGTGTTCTAGCATCCATTATCTACACAGAGATCTAGCATTTTTTTTACCTCTCATACTTTGTACTTCAATTATGAAAGAGCTGAGCAGTTTGACAATTCTAGAGACATGTTTTTAACTATACCCCTTGTTTACGAACTAGGCCATAGGGAAAGTTGTAGTGGTTGATGAAGGTGGGAGAGAGGAGGCAATCAATCTGGTGTGAATGTAGAGGGCAGAGTTACACAACTACTTTTAACATAAACAAGATAGTCTACTTCAAAAATCTCCAGGATGGTGTATGCTAATTGACCTCAGCTAATTTCATTATTGCTACTGTGTTTTTCTGCATTAATTTTGTGACAGACTACTATTTGAGTGAAGAGTGGCCCTATTCCAGTACATGGCTTAATTGTCTCTTAAAACAAGACTATACATGGCTGATTTTGGGTTATCAGCCCATCTTTGTTAACGGACTAGACAAAGGTGCATGAATGTGATGAACGTCTTCTATTTGTCATCTCTCATTAGTACATCATTAAGGATAGCTTCTGCTGCGGTGATTACAATGCAAAGTTCCATGCATCAATTTGGATGGGTCAACATTTTTTTCTTGTCTTGTAATGGAACACTTGTAAATTCAGGACTTCAATAATTATTAGGCTCCAGTGGCATTTTCTTTTGGTTCACACCACAGAATCGACTTGATACTTCTAGGAAAAGCAGTTGAGCTCTTCTTTGCTTTATGGCCACTTTTAAGATGTATGTATGCTGCATGGTGTTGAAGGAAAAAAAAATATTTTATTTGATATTTTATATATTTTGTTATCTGGTTTAGCACTAGGTATATTATGTTTCTTTTTTTTATAGGATTAGTGTGATTTGTTTATTTATGTATAGAAATTATATCATATAAAGTTCGTATCAATATTTTAGGTAATTACTATGATTGCAACCTAACCTCACACTATAAATTGAAGTGTATGTTCATAAATAAAGTGCGTATTGATTCTTTTCATAATTCTCTATCATGGTATCAGAGTGGGTTAGATTTCACTGGTTCATATTTTCGCCTCCTCCAAGAATTATTGAGCCGTAGTGGCTGCCAAAATGCGTCTTGTACTCATGCAGTTTAATGTTAATGACTTGGGTAGCTAGTTTTCTATTGTTGCAGATATTTATATTAATAGCATTATCCGTGTTACTTCTATTGTAATGTTCATGTGGTGTAATCAAGCTTGTGTATTTCTAAATGTATGATACTCGTGTAGGTATTGCAAAAGACCTTTTCAAGTTTAATTGCCTGCAGTCACTACTAACGCTATCAGGCTTTTGATGTGTGTAAGTTAAGTCTGTGCCTTGTAATCATGTAGACAAAAAAAAAGAAGTAGTGATAATGTGATTGACTAAATATGTAAAGTGTGACTTCTCCATTAGTGTGTGATGAATTGTGTTTAATCTTGCTTACTAGTAGTACGTGAAGCATGGCTTATCTATTGTGTCAAAGTGTGACTTTGATGTCAGCTAAATATAATTCAAGTTAACATTTTGGGAATTATTTATGTTCAACTTAAAGGGGAGTGTTGAAGAAAAAAAAATTATTATATTTGATTTTTTGTATATATTGTTACTTAGTTTAATTTCAGGTATATTATATTTCTTATTTTATAGAACTAATGTGATTTGTTTCTTTATGTATATGAATTATATTGTATAAATTTAGTTCTAATGTTTTAGATAATTACTATAATTGTAATCTAACATCACATTAGGAATTGCATTATATAAAGTTGATACCAATATTTTAGGTAATTACTGTAATTATAATCTAATCTCACACTATAAATTGAGTCGGATATGCATGAATAAAGTGTTTATTAATTCTTAGTGTAATTCTCCACACATCTATCTAACGATGAATTCAGTGTAATCTGCATGTCTTCCACAACAACCCCCCCCCCCCCCCCCCCCCCCCCCCCCCCGCGGAACCCAAAGAGGAAGAGGACGACGCATGTTCCCGTTCCCTCAGCCCCACTTCAGAAAGAAAAACAGGGAATCCTATTCTTCTGCTTGCAGTTGCATTAATGATTTCCGACCCTAACTTGGGCTTGTTGCTCCTTACCAATGCAGACCAGTGATTCAAATCTATTCCCCAAGATAACTCAAAGCGAGATACACAGTCTTGTATTTCCCTAAATGTTGATGAATTTACAGTGATGACGATGGAAGTCCAACCATGAGAGCAAACACAAACGTACAAAATCCTCTGGGGTTGCTGTTGTGAATCTGATTCAGGCACTGATACTGATACGCATTCAATCCAACATGAGTGTTAAAACATCCGAAGGAGTACACTCGTATTCTTGAACAGTTAGAAGAGAAAATGCAATCAGGACCCAAAATCTGAAGTCACCTCCGTTGTGAAATCTCACTGTGCCTGAAGATTGCAGCATTGTAGAAGTACCCTGTTATGGACGAGGCATGGATTCTCATATACGATTGACAAGTGATCCCATTTTTGGGGTAAAATTGTCTATGCGTTTGTGCCACTCGTTTGTTTTCAAATGAAGATTGCCTTTTCCAGCAATGCTAGTGCAATAATATTTTTCTGGACAAGGAAATTTTGCAGTTAAATTGGAAATGAAGATTGCCTTTTTCATGGCGATGTTTGTTTTCCTAAATTACAGTATATTACGTTGCTGGATTTTTAAACCATTAGTTTTACTTAGATTCAAGAAACTACAACTTCTATTTCGAATTAATTTTGACAGGAAAACTTGGATCTTGCCTATTCCATTTGCACTAATCTTGTTTTAACCAACCTTTGTTGGGCCAAGGGGAAAACTCCCGGCAGTGCCCACCACGTGGAGAAGAGAAGGGGAAATTCTGTAATAAATTTGGCAATGAAATCAACAAGAGACTAATGGTTTTTCAGTGCATAATTGATCCAAAAAGGAGTTTATTTATCAGCTGTATCCTTAATTATAACACAAAACAATAAATAAAAAAAATTAATACACACAAGTATATTCCTTGGTAAACATATACGTATTTACCTATCGCCCTCTTCTTTGTAACTATACTAGACACAAGAACACTCACATTCATCTGTTAAAAACCAACCAAAGAAGACAGTAATAAGGGAAGTTCATCTCAGAAGAATTTGTACATGACATGCCTGCCTGGAAAGTTGCAACTTGCACTGACATTTCGCTCTTGAATCCTTATTATATTCAAGCTTTACTGATGCCTCTCCAGCTTTGTGTTAGTGTGCTCAAGAAGCTTGTTTCATGCAGTTATTGAATGTAATCAGGTGCCTCTGCTTCAACAAAATAAGAACTCAGATAGTTAAAATCTCTAAACTGAGCATGATGACCACCATTAGTCTTCAGATCAATTTTTCAGCACTTGGCTAACTGACGAGTATCCCATTAGCCGGTGAAGTGGAGAATTAAATAATGGATGCAGATCTTCCATTTCGGAGTTTTTATTTCTCGACTTGGGTATTTGTGATGAAGGCCCAACTGATTCGATGGCTCTTGTCCCATTCTCGTTCTGATGCTCTCTCAGGATAGATTTCATCTTTCTATCTTCCATGTGCTCATGAGAACTGCCAGATGACATCTTTCTATTGTAACAGTTCCTCCCAACTTGGTCAAATGAAGGTAAGATAGCTGAAGCCTCCCCTTCCGTTGAGCAACTTCTACCAAACGACTGCCCATAATCAGAACAAGAAACCGCTTCAACATGTTGGCAAGAACTAGAATGAGACACTGGTTCATGATCTCTCGGTCTGGTAGCATTATTATAGTTGTCAGCCACACTGGGTGGAGGGGCAGATGCATCAGGAATGTACGGAACTATATGAGTTCCTTCCAGGAGAGAGAATTTCAGAACCTTCCCACAGGCATTGCACCTTAGCAGATGATACCTTTTCTTGAAGAGGAGAAAGTCTGCAGGTAGCTGTAACAGTTCCAAGCAATGATAACAAGCAACAACTGGGGCTCCACCAGCAACAGGTCGCAGGAGCTTCTTCGCTTTGTGATACTTTTCTTTCAGACGTGATCTCTTTATCTCACCATGCCTCCGGTTGTCAGACTTCATGTCGTATCCCCATAAAGAGAATTCAGAGCTCGTGTCCTGCTGGGGACTTGTGGAACTAGAGATGAATTTGTGATCAGTGAGGACTGTGCAGCAACGATTTTTACAGTGCACGGACTGTGTTGGCAACTGTGCCGAGTAGTGCCAGTCCCGGGGACAACAACGCAAACAAGAGCAGCTAGCTTGGTGTCTGTAATGTACAGCCTCCCCTGAAAAAGCCAGTCTAGGGATGCTGCATCGTTCAGCAAAACCTTCTGCTTGATCACGTCGTAGATTATATGCACCATAATGGTTAAGATCAGCATAAAGTTCCTGTTCCGGTGCAAAGTGATCATGAAGATAAGGACTGAACTTCTCATTCACAACTCCAGGTGGAAGCCTTCTATCTGTCACAACTTTGGGAAATTGCATTCGGTTGAGTTGATCTTCCAGCTCATATACACTTCTCAAGAGTTCCATTTTATCTGGCTCTAAGTATGAGGCCTTGTCTGGCATATTGAAACCTGGACAGGGTGGGAGCAAATTGTGCCAATAACTTGAAGAACTCCTAGTTCTGTGGTCAACAAGGGGATCTCTTGAAGTGAGTTGTAAACCTATGACACGCTCTTGTTTGTCCAGCCTTAAACTATTTTCACTGTTGTACCCATTAGTAGATTTATTTTGGCGCCAGTGGCTACTTCTCGTTGCTCGATGTGAGGAACTTGTTGACCAATCATTCCTTTCTGGTTCACTGTTCGCGACATTATTCACCATGAATCCATCCCTTCTGAGCATTTCCGTGGTTCTGACATAGTCTGCACCCTTACTTTTTCCAGAGCGAGTATGTTCATAGATTTGATCCTCAGTTCCATCAAAAGAAGATTCACTACCATCATAAGC
The DNA here is from genome assembly GCA_019155195.1 of Avicennia marina. Taxonomy (NCBI): domain Eukaryota; kingdom Viridiplantae; phylum Streptophyta; class Magnoliopsida; order Lamiales; family Acanthaceae; genus Avicennia; species Avicennia marina. Next base: position 9,542,747 of record CM032773.1, read on the forward strand.
ATAATAGCTACTGGCTGGCGGATATTTAGTCATGGATCCATTTTTAAAATTGATCTCAGAGCTATGGTTAATGAAAGATGAACTTCCCACCGTATCCAAAGAGCCAACTCTTCCAAAATTATGGGTAACTTCCCTTGGGGAATGATCCAGATGTTCATCTTCATTACAGCTGAGATAAAACGATGCTAGGCTCTCATTTAAGGATCTTTGAGAAGCAACAGCAGAGACATGGCCACCTGCATTCATATTCTTTTCCATGCTTGATCTTCTAAAGATAGCTAAACCTTCAGCCTTGTCTACTTCAGCACCTTGTTCCCCTGATTGAGGCATAATGCCATTTTCATGGGAAACAATTCTGGAACACGAATTGAGGCCAGCAAGCTTTATTCCTTCACAAGATTCTCCCTTCTGATCATCAGAAGAAATCTGACTCTTTTCACCATTTTCAGGCAGAACAAAGTCATGTTTACTCCCATCTCTGTGTTCGCTATCTGAAGGTAAAACACTCTCAACATCTTCAAGCTCTGGCAAATTCTGAACCTCATTGATGAAGTTGCCACTTTCTGCCCACACTCTTTGAGATTCTCCACCTTCCACTTGTTCTACTTTGTCATCTTGAAGCAAGTGAATCTTGTTGCGTTGTTCCACATGTTCGCTGGCTTCTGATGCATACGATTCTATTTCATGAGTAGACTCACCAGAGCTAGGGAGTCCATTGGAACTGCCATCAGTCCATTCACCATTGCCATCGCAAGATTTGCTCTCATATCTTCTGGAATTTTGGCCCAAGGGCTTGCTAGGTTTCAAAGATTCTTCAGCTTCTGTATGCAAAACTTCATTTTGAGAACAGGCAGGCTCAAGTCCATCAGAAATGTCATTAGAGGCATCTCTTTGCTCAGAATGCTCCACAATGCAGTCCCCATGTTCACCTTGACAGCTAATGTTGTCTTTATCCGTCCAAGATTCCACTGAAGGTGGTCTGGTTGAATCATGGTTTGAGCTTTTGGCTTCCTTCTCTTCTAGAACATCATGCTGTGGACTTCCTGCCACAGAGTTTGTTTCTTGTGGTGATGATTCAGCGCGGTTATTGGCCTCCACTTTTTGCTTTTTAGCTATATATATAGAAGAATTGCACAAAGAATGTAAGCATACATGAATATGGAGAATTATCTGAAGACAAATGGTTGAAGTTGGAAAGGCTATTTACCTTCAAGAACAATGCCACATCCTCCACATTTATACAGGGGAACGTCAGGCAACTCTGCTAGAACCTGTTGGCATCTGGGACATCTAACCAATCTAACTTTCGGGTTCCCTTGAGTAGTCATGTTTCAATGGTCACTTCACTCCAATCAATCACCAAACACTGATTGAAAATACAAATACATAAATATCGTACTTGAAGGCTTACACTGAAGGCAATGCTATAATATTACCAGAAATGCAACACCAAAAATAACAAATATGTCAAAAAGCTAAAGACATGACACTAGGTAGACATATGCAAAATTTCTTCAGCTCCCAAATTATACCAGTGATGACTGTTACTCTAAAAGGCGTCATCCGGTACCAGATCACTAGAAAAAATGATATCTCAAGAAGAACTTAACGTCTGTCTATCATTCTCAGTCACCAGATAAGCGAAACAGGAGGGAAAGGGACGGTAAAAGACCTACAACAGAAACTGGTAATATTGAAACGTTATAATCACTAATCTTAGATAACTTATCAGTTGAGGGCATAAATTAAACCCGCACAGTTCTGTGAGAAGGACAACAGAAACGAATACAGTATAATCATATCAACCTCCTAATGGATGGATTATGTGGTTATGAAAGAAAATTGTAAGTTCGAAATTTTTAAACCATTCAACTTTTTCCCATTCCCTGTCCCAGAATGACCAACTATAATGTTTATCGCAGCAACGGAAAGAAAAGAAGACAACTGCTGTTCAACCAACATGGAAAGCCATTTTTAGATAACGCCTTATGTTTATGATTTTCCACATGTTGCATGTGAAATTGCCTTTCCTATCCGATCCCCCTGCAGTAAATCATTCTGGGAACCATTAGATCTATCGACCTTAAACCACTTGTGTTAAAAAAAAATACACCAATAAGCGCAACGAGTGAAGAAAGATTCAAAGATAGAAGTAGGATAGTTTGTCTCACAACTGGAGAAATTTACAACTGTTGTTCTCGGATAACTTTCAAAGAAATAAGTTTTAAGTTAGGATGACAAGCATAATAATCCAACTCATGGATGAATCGAACCACCACATTTCCAAAACCATCACAGATCTTACCAATCATGACCACAGATTGTGGAAAAGAGCAAGTACTCAGACTCGCATCCTCACTTATAGCAGTAGAATCAAGAAAGGAATTGCAGTAAAAAACAGAAATAGCAGTACAGTGAAACCAACATAAAGCACCACAAAACCCACAACATATTTATGCTTGACACAAGATCGTTCCAACACGGGAGAATCCTCCTGTAATTGGGTCCAACATCGATTCAGGTCAAGAACTTACTCTGTCACATGTGAGCCACGATTCAAACAACCCCACCAGAAAACAGAAAAAAAAAAAAAGAGAGATTTACACCAACAAAAAGGGATGACAGCATCTAACCCAAAAAGGGAAAGAGAGACATATTCTAAGTTCTCTATAATTCAAGTAGAACCCATTTCAGTACAAACAGATCCCACCAAACAGCAACACGTCAATCATCAAAAATTAACTTCAGAATCAAAAACCATACCTTATTTCAAAGAATTCTACCAAGACACATCACCTGCCGCCAGGCCTCTTCAGAAATCCATTTCTCTTCAAGCGCACATCCGTATCCGACATACAAACTGCGAGGAAGAGCGAGAGAATTCTATTTAAGTGTTGGAAAGTAGGGAAATTGGGCAAAGCGATGGAACTACCGGACATATTAAAAAATAGGGTCAAATAAACTCATGGAAAATCTTTTTCTTGTCATAATTTTCACACTTGAGCTACTTCCGGCTATTTTACAAACCTCTCTCTCTCTCTCTCTCTCTCTCTCTCTCTTCTGAAAATTGTGAGGTCTCCTGCCGTGTTGAAGAAGCTTGCCAATCCCAAAAGTCTAAATTCTGGGGTCATTTTTATGATGTGACTCAGGACTAGGCGCACGGTAGTTTTATTTTGGTTCAGACTCCAAACTCTTGCTACAGGACACGTCTACTCCTTTGGTTTTTTTATTGATTTTGTCGCAGTTTACCAGGTCAACTTTCAATATCCCAGTATCATATTTTATTTCTCTTCGTTTGTTTCTGTTCCAGCTAAAAAACTTAACAAGCGTGTTGTGCTGCCTCCATAAAAACTCATATAAAAACAATTTTACTTCAAAAATCGGTTAGTGATTAAGATTCAAGGCACTGTCTTTCCAACACGAGCACATGTAACTATGCAATTTTTTTTATCGGTTTTAGGGAGCTTTAAGGAATTCGGAAATGTTCGCTGCATCAAAATCCAGAAAGAAGGCCAGCCGACAGCGAATCAAGCCATGTTTGTTTGTGCATGCTGAATCATTTCTGTTTCCTAAATATGTGCTTTCTGTCTGCTAAACTAAGAAACATTTGTATCCCCAATGCAGGCATTTAGTGAGACCACCTCTCTCCTTTGCCTTTGTCGGTTTTTGTAACTACTATAAACAAGTGAAAATCGATGATCAATGATAAATTCTAGTACTAGTTTTTTGCTTGTTTCAATCAATAATAATAAACGAGGAAAGAATCACACTTTTTATTGTGCGTGCATGATCACAAAAAAAATATTTATATGTACCTTTTGTCATAGTGACATATAAAATTGTTATTTTAATAATTTTTATCAAAAAATATAAGTTGCCAAAAATTCAAATTATATTATAAATTCATACAAAGTGAGATAAAAGTAAAAAAAAATTGAGAAAGAATAATTCAATTTTTTAAGAGAAAATAGAAATTAAAATATAAAAAAAAGGATGGAAAAGTTAGGTTTATGTACAATTGAAAATCGTGATAATGATTTTACCTGCTATTAATGGTTACCTCAATCTCTCTGTTTTTTTTTTTTTTTTGAAAAATTTCTTTTCATAAATTTAACCCATGTACTCATGTATTTGATAATACTTTCAAAAAAAATTAAAAAAAAATAACTTTTTCTACATTCTCTGTTTTTTCTCTCTCATTTTCTTTAAAACTTTTCTACTTTTCTCCCACATAATTCGTCAATACATCTCTTAACAATCAAGAATCTATCGTATCATTATAATTTTATTTATCTTTCAACCACATATAAAACATATAATAATTATATATCCCACATCTCAAAAATAATTTTATCTAATCTTTTCTCCTTTATATTTTAAAAAAATGTTCTCCAAAACTAAATGTTCATCCAATTGCAACCTATATCTTGGTTCCATTTAGAGGAAAAAGGTCTAAAAGAAGCCAAATCAAGTATATAAAAATATATAAAAAAATGAAGAATAAAAAGAAAAATACATCAAATGATGGGGGAAATAAATGAAAAGTAAAAAGAATATAATAAGAGTAGATTAATAATTCTACATTTGAGGACACGCACACACACATAAGGCTTATTTGTTTGCTTTTACATTTTAATGTGTATTTTTTGGTATTTTTATCTTAAGAATTGTGTAAAAGCAAGAGAAAAAAAGTGATAAAATTTAAAAAATATAATAATTAAATGTGTGTTTTTAGAATTTATAATTTGAAAACAAACATAGCTTTTAGTCTTAATATACATAGATTGTAGATATAAAGATGTATATATGGATACACTAGTTAATGTTGCATGTGTTAAGTGTGCGTTTCAGTTTTTTAAAAAATATGTAATCTAATTAATGATCATAAGATATATGTTTTCCAATTTTTTAACAATTAAACAAGGCTATTGAAAAATTAAAATTACATCAAAATATTTAAAAAGCATGAGAAAAAATTAGAGGTGAGAGAAAGCATGAAAGAAAGAGGCTAAATATTGAGAAAAATAGAAGGAAAAATATTATAAATAGAATCGAAGAGAGAAAACAAAAAATAACTAAATTTTGCTCATCAATATTTGAATAGCAGAGCTATTTATCATAAGGCTTTTGGTCTTATTAATATAGTGAAAATATGTAATTTTGATAGAACATTCTTACTATTACTGACATAAGCACACCTTAAAAAATAAACAATACATGTGCATGTACGTACATTCATACACCCGGATGAGCATTGTGATTACATGGAAAAAGATTTATGTTTGTTATTCTTTATTACCACCCAAAATAACCAGCTACGTATATTATATATTTTAAATTTTATCTATTTCTTTATCTTATTTTTATGTATTTTTCAAAAAATCACAAAAAAAACACACATCTCAAACCATAGATAAATGTAACCAAAAAAGGTTCGATGAAGGGATAGGAATGATATATATGCTTTATTAGTTTGATATTATTATAAAATATTTAAACTCAAAAGATCCTCAATTACTCTAAAAATAAATACCAAAAAAATCAAATATCACTTTAAAATATTTTATAAAATAAAAATTTTCAACGAAAAAAAAATTATTTAGATGACTTTGGAGTTCCAAATATTAAAAAAGAATATCTAATAGGGTTGAAACATTGAAGGAGAAAAAAGTTGGAGGTTATGCTAATATATTTTGAAAAAATATCTTCATAGGATGAATAACATTATTTACTTAAATTTGTATATTTATATATGTAAAAAATATACGATAATAATTTGATAATGCGACACCATATAATAATAATGATTAATTTTTAAAATATAAATATTATAAATGTGAGTGTATGTATTTATATGTATAAGTTTTAATTTGATTGTAATATATATAATAATTGATAAATAATTAATTGATTATATATATAAGATTAAAAAAATTTTAATTTAAATTTAAATAAAAATTTTGTTAAAGAATATGATTAACAGAAATTTTATAGGTTGTGTTGAGGTTTGAAAAGGCGGTTCCAAACGTAGCCCAAGAACACAATGTTTAAGTACTGGCGTTGACTGGAGACCCTACAATACAAGACATTTGAAAACATCCACGTGTCCTTTTTTGAAGCGTGGGTGACAGCTCGTAAATCTGATAGCGATCCTTCCGAAAAGATATATTCCCTCCTCGGCGTGGGCCCGCCCAGCCTGGTGATAACGGTTCGCCGAGCCATTTTGACATTCCGTTCCACGGAATTTAATGCGCCAGCCGCCCTCGGCGAGAGCCGTTGAGTTCTGGTTGCTAGCAATTGATGAAGATGCAACCAATCATCGTTCGACTTCTGGCTGAATCAGAATGGATATGGCTACGTCAGCATGATGTTGCTCGTGACAGGTGATCTGAAAATGTTTATTGCCTAGTTGTCAGAAATTTATTATGGTGGCGACCTAAGTAAAATTCCATGGACCACGACAAAATTTTTTTTACTAGGAAATTTCCTTTTTCTTGTGTGTTTTTCATTTTAATATATTGGAAGACCAAGACGAAATGTTAAGTTGGCCTTTCAAAATTAGAAATTTTATTCCGTGTCCCATGACTGAATAATTAATTAAATACAACACAATTGACTGTGTTATAATTGGTTCTGAATCAATGAGTTATTTAAGGGGAATTGTGACCCATCAATTCAATTTTTCGTAATTAATTTTAGAAATTCAAATTCAAATATGAATTCCAAAGTCGATATCATTCATTTTTCAATTACTTCAATCAAATGCAACATTTAGAAATTGCATAGAAATTAAGTAAAAAAAAAAAAAAAACTATTCGTTAAAAATGTGATACAAAACTATAGAGAAAAAATGTGAAAAATTCATAACCTAAATCATGGGTAAGCGGCATGCCTTGAAAGATGCTAATTTGCAGTTAATTTATCTTTATTTATTTTTTCACTAAGAAAGTGATACAAATGTGATAATTTTTTCCTTGTTTTTCTAATCTAGAAACTTACATCCACTGATGAAATTTTCCTTAGAAAAATTAGTCTAGTGGTAAAGCTTTTAAATCAACATAGAAAAAAATTAGTGGGTCAACATAAGAAATATTGAAGTCATGACAAAGAATTGCAAACAAATTTCGGTTTGCTTTTTTGTATCCATAAGAGAGCAAAGTAAAGGATGACCAAGTAAGCAGCCACCCACAAGTCTTTATACAAATTTACCAATGAACCCTTACGTGAACAAGTTGAAAGTATGCAGTTGTTAATTATTATTAATTGCAAATTGCTCTATTAATTTCTATACATATGTAGACACGGTCGATCGAATATGTGCTCATAATTACATAAATAATTTAATAATATTTTCTAAAAGCTGAAATTTATATTTTTATCAAATGAGAAATAAAGAAATATATTTGAAAAAGAGAAAAAAAATGGAATGAATAAAAATGGGAATAGGGTATTAAATAAAGAAAATATAATAAATTAAATGATGTAGGGTAATAAAATAAATGAAAATTAAGGGAGGATAATAAATAATTAAAGAAGTAACTGCAGTTTCGTAATTATACATTTGAAAATGAAAAGAATGCCTTCACCTTAATCAACAATATATATTATTTGTGCGTGTGTGTGTGTGTGTGTGCATATTTAGAATGCATGAGATCCTTTAGTCTTTAAATATATTTCAAAATATACCATTTTTAATAAATTCAATTGAAACTGCTTTCTTCTTTCTCAATGTCAAAAATAAATAAAATAGAAGAATTATTGGTAAAAATATACCCTCTTCTTTTTTTTTTCCTCAAAAAAATTATATTATATATAGTGACTATTTCGGTTATTTATCAAGATTTATAAATACTTTATTTAATAAAGATAATTATAACCACTTCCTCCCCAATATAAAAAAATAAAATAAAATAGGGGATTTATTGCTATAAATTTATTATCTCCGTCATTAAAATATAATTTTCTAAACTTACATTTAATATAGTTACTAAATCTAAGTTTAGAAAAACCTCTTTTAATATAATTTATTTATACCTATAACATACAAATATATTTCATTTATTTAATTTTTTATGTGCCAATTTTTTATTGCACACAACATGTATGCCAAAATGCTAACATATATTAAGACTAAGAGCAACTTTTTAGTATAATTATATAAAAACTTTACGTGTTAAGAATATAAGAAAATTTAATTACGCAATATATAATTACTAAATTTCTTTCAATTTATTTTATAGATTATCTTTTCATCCTACTATTTCAATTTTTATCTATTCATTCACTTCCTTTAATTTTAATTAATTCTATTTTCCTTTTTATTTTTATTTCTGTCATTATCTTATGAAACTAATAGATGATACAAAATTTATAATAATAAGATATTTCTATTTTATTTATATGCACATGCATTTCGGTTTCCTCTATTTCAATTAATTATACTTTTTTCTTTCAATCTACTTTCCAATAATAGTTTATTCTAATTTCTTTAAATTTCTTATTTTGAAAATAATATAAAATATTATTTAATCATTTATATAATTATACACAAACACCTAGTGTACTTTTTCTTACTGATATTTTGTAAGGCCAAGAACCTCATTTTGTTACCAAACACACAATTATTAAAATATTCTTTTCTATATCTGTTTTTGGCTTTCTTACCCTAATCTTCAACTACGTCATTATTTGCCTTAAATTTTAAGTTATTATATTTTTTCATTCAAACTCTTCATATACTTTTAATTTATTAAATTTTTAAAATTCATTCTTTTTATTTTATAAATTATATAGAAATGTATCTAAAATATATTATTAATTAATATATATAATCATACCCACATATATGTATATGTGAAATATTTAGTGACCACAGACTAACTGCTCACAGAGGGTTACCCCAAATAATCTCATTCCAAAAACGGAGTTTTCTCACGAAGTGATATTCTGGCGATATTTCTCATACCAATCAATTGTTCATGGTGGGATTTATATTGTAAGAATTTTTTAGTATAATCATAAAATTGTCTCGAATTAAAATTAAAGAGGAGAAGACGAAGTAGGAAGCTTCTAATTGGGCATGACTTCCAATCCCCTTTGATGAGACACAAAAATCTATGAGATATTCTGGAGACCAAGAATTTTCTAACATATATTGATGGACATAATTACATCCATTGAATCAAGACCAAAAACAATAAGGAATAAAACAAAAATGAAAAAAAAAATATGATGGAATACGTCTCCTATATTTGTGGTCAAATAAATTTTGGAAGATTGTGAAAATTTTAAAAGAATTTGAATATAAAATATACTAATATCAAAAAAATAAAATGTTCATCTAGAAGGCACAAATTTCATCACCTAATTATGATTATCTTATATATAAATATATAGATCAATGAAAACCCATCTCATAACAAATTTTAATTAATATATTAACACTTTGATCCTTTGAGAAGCAAACATAGAATCCTGTACTCAATCTTCGTGATCTTCACATCCTAATATAATTTCCTTAACTACTTCACAATTAGGTTCAAACACCCATCAATTCTTAGAAATCAAGCTGCCAAAGCATACGGGAGGATAATAGTCAAAATCAAGCAAGTGGAGGAGTAAGCATCGCCACACAGTAAGTCAAACCCTCCAAGCGTTGACGTGTATCGGCTGCAGCAGGATTCCATGAACCGTTCACATGAGGCCGCTTTCGCAATTGAACGATCATTTGAATGAGGAAATTCTTAGACTTTGGACCATGAGAAGGTTACTTGCTTTGCACCATGGAAAGGATATGGAGTCAAGTCAGATGCATGTGTTCCACTGCAACACAGCCATCCCAATCAGATGTTTAGATGGCAGCTTTGGAATGCAACTCCATTTGTCGTCTGAAGATGACAGAAGTGTTTTGACTTAATGCCCCATTCACATTGGAGCTTGAGCACCACTGTTCACAGATATTACAGCATCATTGGCAAGATATGGAAATGGCTGAGAATGATGCTGATTTATAAGTTTGCTCACCTTAGTCGGTTCATATTTGACCACACCAAATACGTGTGTGAAATTAGATTTTAAGAAAAATTACATTGTCTCACGATAAGTTAAAGATAAAAATTACGTTGTCTCTCGATAAGTTAAAGATAAAAATTATGTTGTCTTTCATTAAGTCTTTCAAACTACAAACTATGAACATGAACATTTCAGTCTGTTTATCAATTTTTTTCGAAATTCGATCTACAATGATAGAGTTAAACAAAAAGATTAATTAAGGATGCTTATAATGTACAACTAAAACTCTTGTTGTCATAATAATATAAGTATAGGTATATAGTAAAGAAAAGAGGTAATGTTGTATTAGTAATTATATTTGTGTATGTTTGACCCTTTTAATTAAGAAAAATAATACAAATTTACTAATTAAAGGTAATGTTGTAAATTTCACAATGTAAGACTAAATTAATTCCAAACTCTTAATAACTAATAGGAGCTGCAAACTCCCTGTGAAAAAGGATTTTATTGGAAAAATCCCTTTTGGTTTCATATTTTGTTAAGATACGATTAAAAAATATGCCATATTTTGGTTTCAAGATTTTCATTTAAAATACAATCTATAAGTGTAATAGTTATATATATGGTATTCTTTTCAAAATTGAAACACATTACTTCCTGTTAATTTAAGAAAACTTTTATTGCAAAAACAGAAAACATACAAAAATCTTATTTAGCTCATTTCATAAAAATACATGAACATTTTAAATTAAAGATATAATGAAAGTGAACTTTAGAGTTTGCAAGATTTTTATGTTAATTTATATAAATAAAAATAATATATAAATGTAACATAAAACACCAGAGTCACTCTGGTAAAATGTATTTTATGTAATAAATGAATAGACATTTTATCATAATGTTTTATTTCTGAAAAATCATACATTTTTAGGAGGATTTGTATTTGAAATTTAGAGATGAATCCTATGAGTATATTTTAAAGTGGTCTAAAGTGTATCTAACTATTAATTTACATGCAAGATTTAAGAAAAAAACTAAATCAAATTGATCATTAATTTATTAATCTTAATGTCAATGCTATTAATTTAGAAATGTATAACTAAACTTAGTTAGAAAAATAAACTTATAATGAGTGTAATTCTTTTATAATTATCTTTAATATGTCTTTGTTAGTTGAAATTTAGATTGAAATTTATGTATCTTTAAGGTTAAATGTATCTAAGATAATTTTGATTGTTATATAATGGCATAAAATATTTATTGGTATTTTATTATTAGCTCAATTTTTAGTATGTTCATTTTATATTTGTAAATTAAAACTGAGGTGATTGTAATAAGGGATTAAAAAAAAACTTTGAGGTTTAAGTAGTCTAAAAATAAAAAAGCATAAAGAGTTTTTTAAAATCAAAATATAAAATATAAATGAAGGAATTTTATATTTTATAAAATTTTAGAGTTTTCATTACTAAAACTGACTACTTAATTATTTCTTATGTTTATTTTTACTTAAATTTTTTCTAAAAATATATTTTTGAAATAGTCATGTGGACTTTTTATTTTTTTTATAGAATATAAATCATCTTTTGAGGGAAAATTTTTTATTTATAATTCATTAATTAAATTATTTTTAAAAATATTACATTCATAATAAAAGTGATTATTATATCAAAGTATGAGGTACGTATAATATTAATACAGTAAATTTAAATTATTCTTAAAATATTCAAAACATGCTTTTTGATTAAGTCAAATACAAACGTAAAGGAACAAAGTTTAGGACACCATCATTCATTAAATTGAAGAATATTTCTTTGACTAATTTACAAGTTGCTTTTATACTCCGCCATTAACAAATTCGAGGTAACATGTATTATATATTAGATATAACAGCAATTAAAGGTACAATCATTTATATAAGAATGAAAAATGCTATAAGTAATTTTTTCGGATAAGATGAATATAGAAAAAAATTCATTATAATTATTCTATATTTAAAAGTTTCAGTTATAAATGTAAAATAAAATTAATAGATAAACATTATGAATAAAATTATAGAAAATAAAGTATTCTTATTAAATATTGGCTTATTTTCGTCAAAATATATAATTTTTATAATTAAGCTCAAATGCATTTTTCTCAATAAATTATTTCACTGTTATATATATGAAAATAATAGATAAAAGAATGATACTTTTAAAATAATAAGAAAAATTAATTGATGAGTTTATATTGTAAATTGATAATCATTTGGAAGCACCAAGGCTATGTTGGGGAGAGGGGCTTTAGTCTGATATAATATTTGGTAAGAGTTGTGTTGAAATGAGTAGAATACTTAAAAAAAATATTTTAATGAAATAAATAGTATAATTTATTTAAATATATGTATAAAATATGTAATAATGCTTGAATAATGTGATAATTCATAGAGATAGTAATTATGTTATAAGATATAAATATAAATAAATGTGAGTATCTATTTAATATATATAGATATTGATTTGATTGTAAATAAGTATAATGATTAAAAATAATTAGTGTTATATATATGTGTGTGTGTGTAAAAGGGAAAAATTTTAAATTTAAATTTAAATTTAAATATTATTAAATAATATGTTTAGTAGTGTGAAATTTTAAATATTATTTTATAATTTGAAAGTTGGGTTCCTAACATAACCTTAAAAATTTGGGATGTATATGCGTTTATATATGTACGTGGATAAGACAAAAATTGTAATATATTACAAAGTTAACAAGTTAAATTAGGAAAATAAGTCAGCGTAGAAAAATATTCATTATAACAATATTATATATCAAAAAGTTAGTTAAAAATGTAAAATTAAATTTACAGATGAATATGATAAAAAATATTCTAAAAATAAGGTACGCTTATGAAACACACGGTATTGTAGGGAATTGATATTGATATATATATATATATATATAATTTAAACATATTAAATAATTATGCTTTCACTTGTATTTTATAATTTTTTCGAGTTTGTAAGGAGTCTAAATTTGATAAACTTATCAGTTGGCCTTTCTTCTTCGTACTTATACTAGAAGATAAAACTCTAATAATGCTCATATTTAATATAATAATTTTAAATTAATTAGTTATTTTGTTAGCATTCAAATGTGAAAATTAATTCTATATTATATAATTGTTAGTTTTTTTTGTCAGTTTTGAAGATATATTATATTTTACCACAGATGTGTATTTTCAATATAAAAAGCATGTGGAACATAATATTTTAAATATTTTCCCTTGAAATAATTTTTAAGTTAAATTGAAAATTAAGTAATATTATATAATTATATATAATTTATCTTATGACATTCTAGGAAAGAAAAATATTACTTCTATGCCCAACAGAAAAAAGAAAAATGTTATATATATATATATATAAGTTTTTGTGTGTGTGTGTGTGTATTAAATGAAACATAAATCAACAATAAATATATCATATTTTAATTTCTTTCTAAATCGAATTTATAAATGTAGATTAGATATATATATACATATGGTATTCTATTCTAAATTTAAAAAATTACTTCCTTTAATTTAAGAAATTTTTTTTTGTAAAAATAGAAACATATAAAAATCTTATTAAGCTCCTTTCATAAAAATATGTGAATATTTTAAACTAAAACTGAACTTTAGAGTTTCTACATCATTCCACGTCCATGTAGGTAAACGGGAAGCATTCTAAGTACTTTTGCTAAATCTTTAATTTGACTCAAGTTTGCATGACCCAAATCAAGAAGCTCTAGTGATGTAAGATTTGAAGCCTACATGAGAACGACTAGTTCCACATTTCATACCCCAACATAAAGCATGCACTACCTAGAAAGATTGCCAAGACTGTGTGGAATAACACCATTGAAGTTTGCTAGAGAGAGATCAAGATGATGCAGCTGCCTCATTGATCCAAGAAAGGTAAGAATTGGGCTATGAGCTAAAAGTTGTTGTAACTCAAGTTCAAATAGCTCAAATACCTCAAGTCCAATAAGGAAGAATCAACCATTTTACCAATTAGCTAGCTAACGTGGAGATCAAACATGATAACATGATATGCACAACAATCATTGCCATTCCACGATGACAATCTATTGAAAGGATCTAAGAGGCTTCCTCTGAACTTTAGGAACGCTTTCTGCTACCCTCCTTCACAACCAAATCTAGAGGTGCTTTATTCATAATAGCAGATAGATATATAGTTCATACAAGACAAGATGACAAAAAGGAGAATGGGAGGAGATACCTTCCCTATATTTACTCCAAAAATGAGTTTTTGAAAAGAAAAATGCAATCAAATTATATATTATAACTAGATGCATCCTGTTTCATGTATAAGGGAGAGATACATATACATACAATTCTAAATTATTGAAATGATATTAATTCATTATGTTGACTTCGACACGAACAATCATCGAGTGTGGAATGGACATTGACTTCGAATCGCTGCAAATGATACTCATTAGCATCGTGACTGACAGTGAAGAAACAAAAAATTAATTAGTTATTTGGAAAAAGGGATTTTGTTGGAAGTTAAATCGAAATGAGTAATATATTTTAAAAAAATATTTTAATAGAATAAATAATATTATTAATTTGAATTTATTTATATAAAATTTATGATAGTGATTAGATAATATATTAGTATATTATAATAATAATAATTTATTTTTAAAGATAAATATTTATAAATTTGAGTTGTGGATACGTACATGTTATAATTGGATTATAATAAATATAATAATAAATAAATAATTAATTAATTATATACATAAAATAAAAAAATTTTAAATTTAGAACTAAATCTAATTGGTGATGTTCATGTTTGAAATGGGGTAGCCCACAAACCCTGCATTTAGTGATTGGTGGAGACGCTACAATACCTAAATATCCACATGTCCTCTTTGATAATAATTATTTATTTAAATTTGTGTATTTATATATATATAAAATATATAATAATAATAATTTAATAATGTAATAGACTATATTAAAAATATTAATTTGAGGGTGATTTCCCTTTTAAAAAAATAAATTCCCCCCTCGGCGTGGGCCCGCCCGGCTTAGTGATAACGGTTCGGCGAGCCATTATGGCATTCCGGTCCACGGAATTTAATGCGCCAGGAGCCGAGTTTTGGTTGCCAGCAATTGGTGAAGATGCAACCAATCATCGTTCGAAATCTGGCTGAATCTGAATGGATATACTACGTCAGCATGACGTTGATCCTGACAGGTGATTGGATAGCGTTTACTGCCCACTTGTATGAAATCTATAATGAGTTATGTTTGACCTAACTAGCTACAATTCCATGGACCTCAACATTTTTTTGCACTAGGAAATTTCATTGCTTTGTGTTTTTCTTTTTAATGTGTTGGGAGATTGAAAAGAAATAATGCTAAGTTGGCCTTTCAACATTAGAAATTTTATTCCGTGTCCCATGACTGAATAATTAATTAAATACAAGAGAATTGATTGTGTTATAATTGGTTCTAAGGCAATGAGTTAATTTAAGGGGAATTGTGATCCATCAAGTCAATTTTTCGTAATAAATTTTAGAAATTCCATTCCAATGAGAATTCCAAAGTCCACTTCATTCATACATCAAATAATTCAATCAAATGCAACATTTAGAAATTGCATAGATTAAGTTGAAAAAAAACTAATATGTTTGTTTCTTAGTTAGGATGGGGACAAAAATTTAAACACTTTGAGTGGAAATGAAAATTATGCCTTATCCGTAAATTTTGGCTGAATAAGAAAATTATTTATATATATATATATATACACACATTTTTAATATATTATAATAATTGAATAATGTCATTGTATATAAATTTATAAGGTAATAAAAAATAAGTATGAGTAGAAAAATTATATAAATAGATATTAATTCGACTGTGAATAGGTACAACAATTGTAAAAATTATAAGTTAGTTATAAAAAATAAGACATACAAAAAATTAAATTTGAATTTGAATAAAATTTATACGGTAACAAAGATGTTTGATAAGTAAAACTTTTAAATGCCATGAATAGTTTATAAAAGTGAACCAAACATGGCCGAGAAAAATGTGATAAATCCCTAACCTAAATCGTAGTTAAGCTGCATGCATTAAAGGATGCTAGGTTGCAGTCAATATACCTTATTTAATTTTTCACCATGATAGTGATACAAATGTGACCTTTTTTTCCTTATTTTTTCTCGTCTAGACACGTACATCCACTGATGAAATTAGTTTAGTAGTAAAACTTTGAAATCAACATAGACATAAGAAACATTGAAGTTATGACAAAGAATTAGAAACAAATTTCTGTTTGCTTTATTGGACCCAATAAGAGGGCGAAGTAAAAGACAAGACCAAGTGAACATCCAAAGACATACAAATTTACCAATGAACGCCTTACATGGACAAGTTTAAATTATGCAGTTGTTAATTATTATTAATTGGAAATTGCTTTATTAATTTCTATAAATATGTAGACAGTCTCGAATATGTGCTCATAATTACATACATAGTTTAATAGTATTTTTAAATTTGAATTTTATACTATTTATAAAATGAGAAATAAAGAAATATAGTTGAAAAAGAGAAAAAAAAATGAAAGAAATTAAACTTGGAATAGGATATTAAATAAAGAAAACATAATAAATTAAATGACATAAGATAATAGAACAAATGAAAATTAAGGGAGGATAATAAATAAATAAAGAAGTAACTGCAGTTTAGTAATTATAGATTTGAAAATCGAAAGAATCCCTTCACCTTAATCTACAATATATATTATTTTGTGTGTGTGTGTGTACATATTTAGCATGCGTGAGATCCTCCAGTCTTTAAATATATTTTTTTAATAAATTCAATTATAACTACTTTCTTCTGTTCTCTAATGTTAAATATAAATAAAATAGAAGAAATATTCGTAAAAATATACCCTCTTCTTTTAAAAAAAATTAGATTTTATATTGTGATTATTTTTGGTTATTTGATAAGCTTTCTAAAACATATCATGAAGACAATTATAATAGGGAGTTTATTGGTATAAATTTATTATCTCCCCCATTTAAAAAATTCTAAACTTACATTTGATAATTTAGGGCTACTTTTATTTATACCAATAACATAAAAATATATTTCATTTTCATAATTTTTTATGTAACAATTTTTTTTTTATTGCACACAACATCAATGTTTTCAAAATTAGATCGTTCATCGAATAGAAGAACTAACTGAGTTACTGAATCATTAGTTCGAAAGGTTTGACTGTATTCAAAAATTGGTTACTTCAAATTATATATAATGTTATTTATACACATATAATCGTATTAAAATAATGTTATAAAATTAATTCATGTCGTTTAATTAATATATGAGGTGATTAGTTTTACATGTAATACAAAAAATTTAATAATTCAATAAGAATAAAAAAACTTTACAAAAATATAGAAGAAACTAAACTACGTTCAAAGAAAAACATTAATATTGATAAATGAGTTTTGGAAAATAAAAACGACACAGTTAATTGAAAAATTTTAATTTCAAGGTATAATGTTTGAATTTTCAATGACTTTATTAAAAAAATACATAGATAAAAATTATAAAAAAAGTACAAGTGAAAAAATAGATAGTGAAAATTCTCTATAAGAACAAATTATTTAGGTGGTAAAAATGAAGTTGTAAGAAGATATAACAATATTTTATCTATTTTTATTAATTTAAAAGGCACATTTCTATTTTAAAAATTTTTATCAATAAAATTGTATAAACTGGTTTACACTAGTTCATGTGATGGGAAGTTTTTGGAGTGTGAATAGACTGGAGAGCCGGGGCTGGTTTTGAAAACCTTGCACATGTATGTCAAAATGCTAACATATATTAAGTCTAAGAGCAACTTTTTAGTATAATTATATAAAATCTGTAATATATGTTAAGAATAAAAGAAAATTTGATATACAATATACACTTACTAAATTTCTTTCTATTTTTTTTTATAGTTTATCTTTTCAGTATATTCTAGTATTTCAAATTTCATCTATTCATTCATTTTCCTTAATTTTAATTTATTCTATTTTTCTTTTTTATTTTTATTTCTCTTCTTATCTTATGAAACTAATGGATGATACAAAATTTATAATAATAATAATAATAATAATAATAATAAGATATTTCTGTTTTATGTATATGTAAATGCATTTAGCATCCTCTATTTTAATTAATTATACTTTTTATTTCAATCTAATTTCTAATATTAGTTTATTCTAATTTTTTAAGTTTCTTATTCTGAAAATAATATTAAATATTTTTTATTCATTTATATAATTATACGCAAACACCTAGTGTACTTCTTCATACTGATATTTTAGTAAGGTTGAGAACCTCATTTCATTACCAATTTTACAATTATTAAAATATTCTTTTTTATATCTTTTTTTTGGCTTCCTTCCCCTAATTTTCAACTATGTCATTATTTGTCTTAAATTTTAAGTTATTATATTTTTCATTCAGGCTCTTCTTATACTTATAATTTATTCTATTTTTCAAATAGAATAATTTCACAAGTATCTTGTTTTTTGGTCACCAGTTTTATATCAATGTTCTCACCTTTTCTTGTTCAAACTTCAGTTCATGAAATAAACCAGCAAACTGATAAAAATTTTGCCACTAAGAATCATGGTAGGCAGCTAAGGATTTGCATCGTAATAAGAATAATGGACATCAATGTTTCAAATTTAATATTTTAACCGAAAAAGTGGCACACAAAATATGTGTGTGAAAATTAAATTATAAATTATAAAAGATTGTATTTTAAATAAAATATTAAAATAAAAAATATAAAGAATATTTGAAATGAAAAGAAAGATAAAAGGAATTTGAAAAGAGAGAAAATTTGAGAGAAAAATAAAATAACATGTTGAAAAAAGAAAAAAGAAAATGATAGAAAAATAATAAACTTAAAATTAATGATGGTTTTTTATAGTGTATAACCAAAAAGCCTACTTGTATAATAGTATAGTTAGATAATGATTAAGCTATAAAGATTATTTAAAATAAAAAAGAGAAAAATGAAAAAGATTCGAACGGATAAAATTTGAGAGGAAAAATAAATGAAAATAATTTTTTTTAAAGAATATAGAAAAAGAAAAGGATAGGAAAACAAAAAAAATAAATGTAGGATTATTTTGTAATTTTATAATGTAACAAGTAAAAAGTATTGCTTTCATAATAATACAAGTATAGATATATAGTACGGGAAAGAAGTAATGATAATATATTAGTAAATATATTTGTGCGTGTTTGACCTTTTAATTAAGAGAAATAATGTAAATTTGCTAATTAAGGGCAACATAGTAAATTCACAATGTGAGATCAATTAACTCCAATCTCTTAATAACTAGTACAAGTTCACTCTGAGTGTATAAATTTGTTTATAAATCATAAAATTGTTGTATTTAAAATAACACATCTAAAATTATCTTAAAAAATAAAATTATAAAAAATATTTACAATAAAAAATGAAGAAAGATCAAAAGAATTTAAAAAGACAAGAAATTTTGAAGAAAACATAAATTAAAATTGTACGTTAAAAAATAGAAAGAGCATAATAAAAGAAATAAAAGAATTTAAAATAAGAATAATTATGTAATTAAAAAGCCACGAGAACTTTCCTATTCATGGTCAAATTTATATATAAATTATTAAATAAATATATTCTAAATAAAAATAAAATAAAATAATATTTAAAATAAGAAAAAAATGAAAAATAAAAAATTTGAAAAGAGCAAAATTGAGAAAAATAAATAAAATAATAAGTTAAAAGAGTAAACAAAAAAGATAGAAAAATAAAAAATAAAATTAAGGATAATTGTGTAATTTTACAATGTACATCTAAAAAACTTTACTTCTATTAAAATATCGTAAATTTATACACAAATTAAAAGTATAAAATATTTAAAATAAGAAAAAAAGGAAAGATAAATAGAATTTAAATAGATTAAAAGCAAAGGATATATAATAAAAACTTAATTAAAGACAATTGGATGAATTTATAATGTGCAATTAAAAAGTTTTACTTTCATGACGATATAGGTATTGATAAAGGGTATACAGAAGGTGGTATTTTAGTAATTTTATTTTAGAGTTTTTGATTTTTTTTAATGAAGGAAAGTAGTGCAAATTTAACAATGAAGGATAATGTCATAAATTCACAATGTATAACTAAAATAGTCCTAATTTTCTATTAATATATAGTATAGAAGAGAGATACAAAATTAGAATACTGATGATACAAAAGCAGTAACAGAAAGACAGAGAACATTTAAAATTGGAACCAACAGCATTTAGCAATGACGAAAATGAGGATTTGGCATGATGCCTGGTGAAAGGATTACAACTCTGATATGTGAGTAGAATACTCACTCAAGAAACATCCTCAATAAGATGAAGAAAAACCACTCATAATTGCATGTCTTGAGGAATTTATCTTTCCATTCTTCATAACATCCTATGTATTGGGTTATAACTCACTTGGAAGAATATTATTGTAGCCCATTTGAAAAAATTCAAGTTCACTTGAAAGTCCACAAGTCCAATTATTTGACAGTAATAGGTGAATGAATTTGATTGACAAACTTGTCAAAGTTCATGGAGTAAGTGAGAGGTTAAGTAGAGGTTGATAACAATCAACCTCAATTATTAGAACTATGCAATTTGAAAACCACGTATGGAGGATCATTTGATCATAAGAAACTTGTGAGATCTACTTATTGGCAACAAATAAGTCTGGTGTTGAATGGGATAGGATGTAGAGAAAAATTGTTGGTTAAATTCGTGTTTAGATTGATCAAGTTGTTTTTAATTATGTTTATAAAGAAACTAGAGTTGATGTACTGTGGAGAAAATTTGAGTTGTGCATGAAGTAACATGGCTTAAATAAGGCTCCTTTGTTGAAGAAAATCACCCAACTTTGCTATAAGGAGGGGCCAAATAAGTTTGAACATCTAAATGAATTTTAGGAATTAATTAATCATTTTACTATTTCAAAATTGAATTTAGACGATGAAATAAAAACACTTTTATTAGTTAGCTCCTTACTAGATAGCTAGGAGACGTTATTTGTAGCATGTCTATTTTTGCTCCAAAAAGTGTTTTGACATTAAATATGGTAAAAAAGGTCTTACTCAATTAAGAAATGAGGAGAAAAGAGCAACGACATGATGAGAAAACTCAAGCTCAAGTTTTTGAAAGGACATGATGAGGAAACTCAAGCTCTAGTTGGTTAAAGAAAAGGGTCCCAAAAACTCTTTTCTATAATAGAGTTGTTGAAAGGATAAATAGAATCATCACAGAAAGGACAAGGGCCATGCTTTCGCATGTGAATCTGCCAAACCCTTTTTTGGGGGAGATAATGAGGACAACAATTGACTTAATCAACTTGTTTCAGTCAGTCCCCTTGGATGAAGATATTCTTAAAAAGGTTGGGTCTAATAAGAATATTTCCTGAAAACACGTAAGAGTATGTTTGGTTCTAAGAATTTAGAGTGAAAAAAAATGATAGAGAAAGAAAAAGAAAATGAAAGGAATTTGAAATTCTATATCTTGTTAGGTACAAAGAATTTCAATAAGAAAAGAAAAATTAAGAAAAAAAGAATCAAATCAAATAAAAACTTAAAATTTAAATTTTTTATAATTTGAGAAAACATAATGGAGAAATAAATAAAAGAAATAGAATTTGTGAAATTTTTGGAGAAAGAATAAAAGTTAAAATAGTTTTCTTTCTATTTTTCTTACCATTTTGTGAGGAAAATGTATTTTCCTTCACAAAATTATAATTTTTTTCTAATTTTCTTTTCTATAGAATTTTCTTTTTTAACCAACCATTCACGATCATTTTCTTGAACATTTTCTTTTCTTTTCCCTTCTAAATTTCGAGAACCAAACATAGTGTAAGAGTTTTTAATTTTAGAGCATTTGGTCATATTCTAAAGGATGAAAGCATTAAGCTTGACTTTGAGTCAATGAAATGCATGTTTTTGGGATATGGATATGAGGAGTTTGGATATAGGCTTTGGGACTTTAACGGGAAAGAAGTTAATAAGAAGTAGTGACATTATCCTTTTTTGAAGATCCAACAATTGAAGACATTATAAAAAGTAAAAAGTTTGAGACCAATCCTGAGATCCTAGGGAAAGATCCTTCAACCAAACAAAGTCAACCAGAAGTTCAAGTTTCACAAGAAGACTCTAAGAACCAATAGCAAGAAGAAGAACCTGAGGTAGAACCAACAGCAAGAACCAGTAGTTTCAAAATTGGACTCTATTTTTGAGTACTAAGGTAGAATACATAGCATTTATTGAGGCATGTAAAGAATTGCTATGGTTAAAAAAGTTCCTTTAAGAATAGGGGTAGAATCAAGAAAATTATTTGCTCTGTTGTGACAGTTAGAGTGCCATCCATCTAAGTAAGCCCACATTATATTTAAAGGTCCAAACATATTGAAGTGTGCTATTAGTCAATCTAACAAACATTGGAAGCAAATGAAGTAACTTTGGAAAAAAATACATACTAATGAAAATGGAGCTGACATGATAACTGAAACGTTGCCAAAGGAGAAAATTGAAATTTGCAAGGAAATTGTTGGACTCCACTCCAAATGAGTTGTAGAAGGAGAATTATTAGGCCGTAGCCTAGTTGGAAGAATATTAATGCAACCCCCTTGAAAAAGCCTAAGCCCACTTGAAATCCCGTAAGTTCAATTATTTGAAGGTGGTAAGTGAAGAAGAGTATTTATGGACTCAAATAAGGACCGTGACAATGGTACAGAAAGTTTGATTTATTCATGATTGAACATGGTTTTACGAAGACCGACGTCAATCACTGTGTATAAATATGTTGAAGATGACTGTATAATTTTACTTTTATATGTTGATAATATGTTGATTGTTGACTGAGACATAAAGAAAATTACTAGTTAAAAGATTGAATAAATTCTTTGAAATAAAAGACTTAGGGCCTACTAAGAAAATAGTTGGCATGCATATTATTAGAAAGAGGCCAAATGGTAAAACATGACTATATCAAGAAAGTTATATTAAGAAAGTAATTAAGATGTTTGGGATGGAAAAGACAAAGTTTGTCTCCACTTGTCTTAGTGGTTATTTCAAAGTCAATTCAAATTAATGTCCAAATAATGAAGGAAAAAAAAAAAGAAACATATGAGTAAAGTTCCATATGCTTCAACACTAGGAAGTTTGATGTATGCAATGGTATGCACTCTCCCAAACTTAGCTTATGAAGTTGGTCAAGTGAATCGACATATGTCAAATCTGGGGTAAGAATATTGGAACACTGTCAAATGGATTTTAAAATATTTAAAAGGAAAAACAAAATTGGAATTATGCTATATTTGTGGACAAAACAAGCTAGTAATTTGAGGGATATTCTACTACAAACAGGGTAGGTGACACCGATTTAAGTAAATCAACATTTGGATTCTTGATGACGTTTGCTAGAGCTACTGTACCTTAGCAAAGTAAGTTTCAAAAGTGCATTCTACTTTTGAGTATTGAGGTGGAATACATAGCACTTATTGAGGCATGTAAATAATTGCTACGGTTAAAAAAGTTCCTTTAAGAATTGGGGTAGGATCAATAAGATTATTTGCTCTATTTTGACCACTTGAGTCACATCCATCTAAGTGAGAATTCCACATTTCATTTAAGGTCCAAACATATTGACATGTGCTATCATTAGATCCAACAAACATTGGGGCAAAAGAAGAAATTTTGGAGAAAATACATATCAATAACAGTGGAGCTGACATGATGACTAAAATGTTGCTGAAGGAAAAATTAAAATTTGCTAAGAAATTGCTAGACTCTACTCCAAATGAGCTATATGGGCAAAATTATTAAGTTGCAGCCCATTAGAAAGAATATTATTGCAACCCATTTGAAAAAAGCCCAAGCCCACTTGAAAGCCTTTAAGTTCAATTATTTAAAGGTAGTAGGTAAACGAATAGGGTTAACAAGCTTGTCTAGGTTTATGGAGTAGGTGAATGTCCATGAACTTGGTTAATAAGCTTTGTTAATGTGTCATAACCAAGTTAGAATTGTAAGATTAAGAAAGTCTGAGACTTGTGAAATTCAGAAATCTAAAAGAGTTATAGTGCCTACTAAGAATGTTTTGAGAGAGTAAAAAGTTCCTCCTAAGAAGAATTCATTTGTAACATTATTATTTGTAAGTTATACAATTTTATTTAATTAAAGTTAGAAAGTTGATAAAATTCTTGTAATTTTATTCTTGTTTTATTATCATTTATTTCATTTAAAATTTATCAACACTATATATATGTCTAGAAATCAGTTTCAGTAATTTTCTACCATTGGAGTGCCATTGGAATTTGTGAAGATAACAGTTAGAAATGGCTGCCCATAAATGCAATAGTGATGTGATCAGAATCACGTCAGAAGCAATAGTGTAATCGAACCCGAATCTGAAAATTTCAGGGACGGAACTGGGCGAAGAATGCCGACCCAAAGTGGTAGGATTGGATTGAACTCGATATGGATGGTTACAATCAGCACACCGAACACTGATTGACATGTCACGAATCAAACGAACCACTCCAGAATGACTCGATTTGGGATAGGAATTCATGAGAAATTGAAAGCACAATTTCAGAGAATTTTGAAGAGAAACTTGAATTGATTAAAAACTCTGTCTAGATGTCAAATTGGTAAACAATGAATTTATAGATGTTTCAAAACCCTAGCCTACTTGGGCTTAGTGCCCTTATTGGGCTTATTCTAATTGGGCCCAGAATTAAATTAATTTAGTAAGAAATAAGTAATAAAATTAAACTAAAATTAAACTAATCCTTTTTTTATTCCTCTGCCTCCGGATCTTCTGCCCAACTCAGAATATTCACCCCGCACTCCTCTCTGAGTTCCTCAAATTTACATCCATGCGTGACATCATCTTGAATTTTGTGCACCAAGGCTTTGATTGCTTCTTTGAGTCTTTTTGCCCGTGCCCTAGTTATTAATCTGACTGGGATTGCCAGTGGGTCTCCTTTATCATGTTGGACGTCTACATCATTTCCCTCCTCTTGAGAAGGAATTGACCTCAATTCGGCATTCGGATCATCACCTGCATCAAATAAGCTTAGGTCAGAAATATTAAAAGTTGCACTGACTCCAAACTCACCCGGTAACTTTAATCTATAGGCATTGTCATTAATTCTCTCCAAAACTCTAAATGGTCCTTCCCCTTGAGGCATCAGTTTAGACTTTCGCTGCTTGGGAAACCTCTCCTTTCGCATATGAACCCATACCCAATCCCTGAGTTCAAACACTACTTGCTTTCTGCCCCTGTTCGCCTGCTGAGCGTATTGCTGGTTCTTTTTCTCGATGTTTTGCCTGACATGCTCATGCATCCGCTTGACATACTCGGCTCGCTTCCTACCTTTTAAACTCAAGTGCTCATTGTTAGGCAATGGCAATAGATCCAAAGGTGTTAGTGGACTAAAACCATATACAACTTCAAATGGGGACATGTTAGTAGTAGAATGGATAACTCGATTATAAGCAAATTCTACATGCGGTAAGCTTTCTTCCTAACTTTTAAAATTTTTTTCTTAATAACAGCACGCAATAATGTATTGAGTGTTATGTTAATAGCTTCAGTTTCACCATCGGTTTGAGGGTGACAGGTTGTAGAAAATAACAGTTTAGTTGCCAATTTAGCCCATAGTGTTTTCCAGAAATAGATTAAAAATTTAACATCATGATCTGACACTATAGTTTTGGGCACGCCATGCAGACGAACCACTGCTTTGAAGAACAAATCGGCTATATGCGATGCGTCATTAGTTTTATGGCATGCAATAAAGTGAGCCATTTTAGAAAATCTATTTACGACAACAAAGACGACATCTTTACCATTTTTAGACCTAGGTAACCCCAAAATAAAGTCCATAAATATATTAGTCTAAGGGGTACTTGGGACAAATAAAAGATGATACATACCATGGGGTTGGTTGCGGGACTTAGCTTCTTTACACCGTATGCACCTTTTTACGATCCGCTCCACGTCCTTTTTTAGCCCAGACCAGTAGAAGTGTTCCTGTAAAATTAGCACCGTCTTGGTGACACCGAAGTGTCCCATTAGCGCTCTACAGTGAGCTTCTCGGATAAGCAATTCTAGTAAAGAACACTGTAGAATGCATAATCTATTGATATGGAACAGATAGCCTTCACATCTAAAATATTTGTCATAAATGTATTTTTCAGTAAGTGCATAGGCTTGACCGAAGTCAAGGTCGTCTTTATAAAGTTCCTTAATATGCTCAAACCCTAGTAATCTTATACCTAGTTTGCTCAATAAATTATACCTACGGGATAATGCATTAGCAACTATATTTCCCATACCTTTCTTGTACTTGATGACGTAAGGAAACATGTTAATGAAAGACACTCACTTGGCATGCCGTTTGCTGAGCTTGCTCTGACCCTTCAGATGTTTCAAGGATTCATGGTTAGTATGAATCATGAACTCCTTCGGCCTCAGGTAGTGCTGCCATGTCTCCAACGCCTACACCAAGGAATACAATTCCTTGTCATACGTAGGATAATTTAGTGCAGCTCTGTTAAGTTTTTCACTGAAGTATGCAATGGGCTTCTTTTTTTTTTCATCAGGACTGCTTCAATACCTAATTCGAAGCATCAAACTCAATTTCAAAAGCCTTATTAAAATCCGATAAGGAAAGTAAAGGAGCATGTGTAAGTTTGTATTTTAGGGTGTCAAATGCTCGTTGTTGGGCTTCTCCCCACTTAAACTTCTCATTCTTCTTAATTATGGAGGTAAGTGGAGCGGCAATGGTGCTAAAATCTTGTACAAATCGCCTGTAAAAGCCAGCCAACCCATAGAAGCTTCTCACTTCAGATACTGACATCGGGGTTGGCCATTCTTGTATAGCCTTCACCTTATTTTCATCCACCTGTATTCTCTGTGCACCAATAACAAATCCTAAGAAGACACAGTGGTCAGTACAGAAAGTGCATTTCTTCATATTAGCATATAGTTTTTCTCGTTATAAAACATCAAGCACGTTGCGTATATGCTCAACATACTCAGCTATTGTGTGGCTATAGACCACTATGTCATCAAAATATATTACAACAAACTTACCAATGAATGCACGCATAACATGGTTCATCAGACGCATGAATATACTAGGAGCATTAGTGAGTTTGAATGGCATTACAAGCTATTCATATAATCTAAATTTTATTTTAAAGGTTGTTTTCCATTCATCACCATCACGCATTCTAATTTGATGGTACCCACTTTTGAGATCTATTTTAGAGAAATACTAGCACGATGTAATTCGTCAAGTAAATCATCTAAATGAGGTATGGGGTGACGATACTTTACCGCGATAGCATTAACAGCTCTACTATCTACGGACATGCGCCACTGTCTGTCTTTCTTCGGCACGAGTACACGGGGACGGTACACGGACTCATACTCTCTCGAACACAATCCTTACTCATCAATTCCTCCACTTGTTTCTGGATCTCTTGGGTTTCCTCGGAGTTGGTTCAGTATGTTGGTTTGTTGAGTATGGATGCCCCCGAGACAAAATCTATCTGGTGCTCTATCCCTCGAACCGGCGGCAATCTCTTGAGGACCTCCTCTAGGAATACGTCAGCATATTCCTGCAAAACAAACACTATAACAGAGGGGAGAGAAGATGTGACATCATCAGACATGTAGTATGGTTCCTTATACATCAACATCACAAGGGACCTCTTAGTACTTAATGGCAACCTCACATCAACCTCACATCCCTCATGGTTGTCATTATACACTCTTTCTTTTCCTTTCCCCCCTCATCTTTCTTTGGTTCTCTCTCTCTTAATCCCTCCTTTCTTTTCTTCCTTCTGGCTAACTCTAACTCAAGCTGCCTCTTCATGTACGATTGA
The DNA here is from genome assembly GCA_019155195.1 of Avicennia marina. Classification (NCBI taxonomy): domain Eukaryota; kingdom Viridiplantae; phylum Streptophyta; class Magnoliopsida; order Lamiales; family Acanthaceae; genus Avicennia; species Avicennia marina. The sequence continues at coordinate 9,570,761 of CM032773.1, forward strand.
TCCTCGTGTACTTACTTCGGAGTCAAGGGGACTAATGTGAGCTTCCTTCCATGGAATAAGAAGGAGTACCGATTAGTCAATCTGTTATATATCACCTGTCGATCAAATTGCCATGGTTTGCCAAGCAGGACGTGACAGGCCTGCATAGGTACTACGTCACATGTCACCTGATCCTCGTATGAACCTATTTTGAAGCTCACCAACACCTGCTTCACCACCTTAACTTTGCCACTATTATTAAGCCATTGTAACTTGTATGACCTAGGATGATCCTTCATTAGCAAGGTCAACCTCTCAACCAATGTCGTACTCGCCACATTCATACAACTCCCTTCATCTACTATCAAACTGCAGGTTTATCCATTAATCAGACAGAGAGCATGGAATATATTCTCTCTTTGAGCCTCGTCTATCTTCTCCTTCACTTGAGTGCTCAACGCCCTCATTACCACCAAATTAATTCCTCCTTCTTTGCACAGCTTTTCTTCGTCGGATGACACTTCCTCAAGTGGCAGCATTTCTTCATTGCTATCATGCTCTTTATTAGTCATAATATCTCCACTTTCCGACAGCAGCATAGTTCTTTTGTTAGGACGCTACGAAGCGATGTGTCCCCTTCTCTGACATTTAAAGCACAAGATATCCCAATTTTGTGTGCTAGATGAGCCAGAAGGAACAAGAGTCGTTACTTTAGGTGCCTCTACTTTAGGTGCATACCTGACCCTGGCGGCACTCGTTATAGGTGTCTTATCCTCTCTTTTAGGGAAGAGTCTGCTAGCTGTGTTGGGTTGGGACGTGAACCTACCCCTCCTCTTCGGCTACCTCTTTATCTTGGCTGCCGTTTGCACCATTTCTTCTAACTCCACGTAATGCTACAATTCCACCACGTCAGCTATATCCTAGTGCGATACACTAAAAAAATGTGCCACAGTAGCTTCCTTATCTTCCACAACATCTGCTCGAATCATAGCTATCTCGAGCTCCTTATAGTAGTCCTTCACACTCCGATTACCTTATGTCAATGTCTATAGTGGCTGATATAGGTCTCGATGATAATGACTCGGCACAAACCTCTTCCTTAGGGCTGCTTTCAACTCTGTCCAAGTACGCACTGGCCCTCTCCAGCTTTCCTTCTACTAGTGCACAACTGATCCTATCATATAATCGCGTAGTCTGTGAACTCCATTATGACCAACTTGACTTTTTGGCTTTCTGAATAACGATAACAGTTAAAAGTCAATTCTACCTTCCTTTCTCACTCGAGGTAGGCGTTGGGATTAAATCGCCCATTGAAAGATGGTAGCTGTAACTTCACCCCTTTAGGTACCTCGTCTTCCATGCTGTCCCCCTTGTCGATGTCTCCTGGGCTCGTTGTCATATATGTATCAATCCTCGTCCTCGTTTGAACCATATTCCTCCTCATAGTCATGTTAATCTTACTATACTGGCCTGACATGATGCCCACGTCTGTCCCTAGCCTGAGCTCGGCCTGGCACGAGGCTGCCTTTTCATCTAGGTGGCATAGGCAGTGAACAGTCTCTTTTTGGGGTCGCAGCTTGGAACACTTCTACGCGCTTTTATCGGTCTTGTACATCTGTCATCCTGTTCTGCATACCCTCCACACTCTTGGTAAGCTTCCTCAATTCACCAGTGAAGGATTCAAATAAGAACTTAGTCTCGTTGGGGCTATTACCCTAGCCTTAATATTGACTGGCCATCACAAGTAATTGGAGATACAAAGAAACAGTAATAGAAGATAATGATTAGTAATAAAAAGTCTTCACCAATCTCACTATTCTCACTCCTCACAGGTGAGGGGCTTTTTGACAATCGTTTCTTACCTCCACTCGTGTATCACACACACTCAATTTAATCCTTACAAACTCCAATTTCTCGTGTCCTTCTCATGTGATTCCAAAGTGGCCTTAATAATACAAGCAATGTAATAAATACAAGCGTTCGGTATGATTGATATGGAGCTACAACAAATATGAAGTAAACAAATATCTTAATCTACAAGATGCCCAAACAAAACTCCAAAGGAAAAAGAAGAAAAATTTTCTCACCCCCTTTTTTTTTTGGCCTCTTTCTCTTTTTTTTGGCCTCTTTTCCTTTTTTTTTTGCCTCTTTTCTTCTCCTTTTTTTTTAAAAATGAATAAATAAATAAATAAATAAAATTCAGTAACCAAATAGGCCCTTAAGTTGGAACAGAAATTCTACAACCAAACAGGCCCTTAAGTTGGAACAGAAATTGTAACCAAACACGGCCTTACCACGTCAGCATGGAAGGCCCAGCCCAGCAACAGCTTCTGGTCTAGCCCAATCCCTTTGGCCCAAACACGTTTTTTTTTTGGCCCAGCGGCAATCTGGCCCAAACCAGACTTCAGCCCAATCGACACCAGCTCAACTGGATTTTTCTTTCTCTTTTTTTCTGGGCTACTCGAACCTGGCCCAATTTATGGTATGACCCAAAGTCTGTCTCCGGCCCAACTTAACCCTCGGCCCATTGAATTTTTTTTTTTTGGGAACAGCGGCGGCGGGTGAAATTTCACCAGCGTAAGCTCGCGGGGGTGGCTGACGTCGACTGCCCAGGCGTTGGCGAGGCCTGGGAGGCCCTCAGGGGCGGTGACGGGCGGCAAATTCGGGTGGAACGGCGCGATTCGTGGTGGAAACCCTGGCGGCAATTCGTGGCGGCTGAATCTTGGCTCTTCCGATGGTGGATCAAGGTGGAATGAGATGGGCTCGTGGTGGCGGTGCTGTTGGCGGGGGTTGCGGCTGTGAATTGGTTGAGATAGCGATGGAATCGTGGCTGCAATTTGGTCGATGCGGCGGTGGCTTTTCCTTTTTTTTTTGATTTTGACTTTTTTTTGAAACTCCGGATTGTGTATCGAATTAGAATCTGACACAAACTCGCTCTGATACCAACTGGAGTGATCAGAATCAAGTCGGAAGTAACGGTGTAATAGAACTCGAATCCGAGAATCCCAGAGAAGGAACCGGATGAAGAACACCGACCCAACGTGGTAGGATTGGATTGAACTTGATATGGACGGCTACAATCAGCACACCGAACACAGATTGATACGTCACGAATTACACGGACCACTCCGAAATGACTCGATTTGTGATAGGAATTCACGAGAAATTGAAACCACAATTTTCAGGGAATTTTGAAGAGAAACCTGAATTAATTAAAAACTCTGTCTAGATGTCAAATTGGTAAATAATGAATTTATAGGCATCTCAAAACCCTAGCCTACTTGGGCTTAGTGCCCCTATTAAATTAATTCAGGAGAAAATAATTAATAAAATTAAATTAAAATTAAACTAATCCCTTTTTTACTCCTTTGCCTCCGGATCTTCTGCCCAGTTCAAAATATTCATCCCGCGCTCCTCTCTAGGTTCTTCAAATTTATATCCATGCGTGACATCCTCTCGAATTTCGTGCACCAAGGCGTTGATTGTTTCCTTGAGTCTTTTTGCCCGTGCCTTAGTTATCGACCCAACTGGGATTGCTAGTGAATCCCCTTTATCATGTTGAACGTCCATGTCAAATAGGCTTAAGGCTCAAAATTAAGCAAGGCCCTCAGTAACCACATAAATGGCCAAACTCGAAGTATGACCAGTTGACAAGTGACCTCCCTTTGTTTAATCCGAAGTCCATCGGCCTCAATTGACTTAGCCCAACACTTTTGTAATTTAGATTGCTAGAACTGCACAATTGTAATAAGACCACCTCATATTGCACCTCAACACCATATAATATTTTCCTAATAAACCGATACGAGAAGTGTAAAAGGAATTGCTCCAATTCCGATAAAATGTACACACAAAGTACATGTTTCTCTATATGGTACAAGAATTTTCATTCTTTGAGAAGACTGTGACATATGTTGATAAAGAATCTATAGATACGTGTGTGTGATTATATAAATTACATGAGTAAACCAAAATAACAACAAAATTAACCTCCAAAGTCTTCCTTCTTGAATTGAAAAACAACAATAAATATGCTTATATTATTATCTATTGCACTAAACTTCCAGAAGAACTATTTGACTGATACAATTATGATATTCTAATGGAGTAAGTACAATGAAGAACAACAAAAGGGTTGGTGATGTTTTTGCACTATTGAAAGTGGAGATATTCAGGTTAGGAAGTTTAGTCACTAGCTGACATGGAGCACTACTTGAAGTTGATGTGGAGCACTACTTGGAGATCATTGGCAGCTCAGGAGACTTATTTATTTGTTAATTAAGTATTGTTGTTATCTAAATTAGCTTAATTGGTTAGTTGGTTAATTGTATTTAGTTGATCTCTTGATTGTTAGTATAAATAGGCTCACTCAGTGTTGTACAGTTACTAGATATCATTCTTTAGAGTTAGGGCTCTGGATTTTGTCCCCTTTCAACTCATTTTTCCTTCTCTTTATGCAAATTTTGTGCAATTTTTCTTTATTTCCTTTCATAGGAGTTCAATACACTTTCCAAAATAGTACTAAAGCCTTCGATTTAGTGTTAATTGAGTGACTTTCTATTCTTTCAACTCCATTTGAACAATTTTCATTGTAGTAGACCAAATCGAGCAATTTTCACCTCAATTTTGCCCTGGAAGCCTCAACTTTAGTTGCCAAAGACAACAACCAACTAGATTTTATGCTAACCTTATGAATCCTTTAAATCCTTATAGGATTGAAAATGGTGACAATTTGATGGTTCCCCTCGTGACTGAGCTTCTGACCTTCAAGAACTATATCAGTTGGTCGAGGAACATCAAGTAAGCAATTTGAGCTGAGAACAAAATCGATTTCATATCAAGTCAGATTTAGAAACCTAGCTCTAATGAGGATTATTCACTAGAACCTTGGGAGTGATTTAACGTTATGGCGGTATCTTGGCTTCTAAACTATATCTTGCCTTCTATTAAAGCTAGTTTAATTTTTGTTGATGATGCTCGAGAATTATGGAATGAATTGCATGAGCACATGTCTCAACACAATGATGCTCGGATATATCAATTGAAGAAGTATTTAGTTAGCTTGAAGCAAGGTTCAGATACAATTTTCGCTTATTATGGCAAACTGAAAGGTGTCTGCGATGAATTACAGCTATATGATGACATGCCTACTTGTTCTTGTGGTCAGTTATATGTTTCAGGTGATATATTAGAGAGACTGTGTGATGTAATATCTCATGGGTCTCAATGACTTATATTCCCAAGCTAGAGATTAGATTTTGTTGATGTAGCCACTACCCCCTATTAATAAGGTATTTACCATGAATCAACAACAAGAAAGGTATCATCTAGTTGCTGGAGAGAATAATGGTAGTGATGTGTTGGCAATGGCTGTTTAAAGACATACAAACAATTCCAAACAAATAAGGAAGAAGGAAAAGACCTTTTGACACCCATTGTAGAATACTTGGATACACACACTTGAAAAGTATTTTAAGGTCGGAATGCAGAGCCACCTAAGTGTAATCATTGTCAGATGGTTGGGCACTCAGTGGGTAAATGTTGCAAACTCAAAGGTTATCCTCCAAGATATAAATTCCACCAAAGGATGGCAAGTAACAATTCATATATAGAATAGGTTCTTACAAATGATGTTGGACAAGGAGAAGAGAAGCTGTCTATCACTAAGATCCAGCTATAGTAATTAATGAATCTCTTTACTAACAAGCCAGGCATTGCATGGCGATTGGAAGGTTCAAATGATAAGGTTCATAGAACCAATGCTATTTATTTAAATGTCATTGGTAAGTGTTATATTTTCAATGCTATTACCTTGAAAGGTGTTGTCAAGAATACAAATATGTGGATTTTGGATACTGGAGTAACCAACCATATGATTTATGATGATCTTTTATTCAATGGTAAATCTGTGAAGTATTCTTATTTGGTCAACTTTCCAGATGGAAATGCTGTGTATGTTGTTGGTTTAGGGAATGTCAAACTTACTTAGGACATCATATCACATAATGTATTATTTTTTACCTATCTTTACTTTTAACCTCATATCAGTCACGACACTCACCACTAACCAAAATTATTGTTTGATTTTCTTGTCTAATTAATGTATTATCTAGGACCTAACCTCATGAACTACAATTGGCAAGGGTAAGGTACAGAAAGGACTCTATTGTTTCAATAGTTATGAAGCATGTGTATCTGCTTTGTTGACCAATGAAGGGACTCGCTCTCATGTTGATTCACCTACTTTTATATACAGTTCATTCACATAGCCCTTATTCTTTTTGTCACAACAGGTTAGAAAATCTCTCAATTGATAGGTTGAAATTAGTTAATGAGCGAAGTTTGAACATTTTACTTGATGACCATGAGAAATTTCCATGTAGTATTTGTCTTTTGACTAAACAACATCGACTTCCCTTTACTAGTAGCTCACATAGTACTTCAAAGGCATTTGAAATTGTTCATTGTGATTTGTGAAGGCCTCATTATGAAATTGCATATGATAGTAGTAGATATTTTCTTATCATTACGGATAATTTTTCAAAGGCCACTTGAGTGTATCTACTCAAAAATAAATTTGGCACTCCTTTGTCTCTTCAAAAGTTTAGTAGCCTAATTTAGAACCAATTTGAATCAACCATAAAAATCATTACAACTGATTATGGAGCTAAATTCAGCCCAAGAACATTTTGTCATAAAAAAGGAATTATACATCAAAAATCATGTGTTGAAACTCCACAACAAAATAGAGTTATAAAAAGAAAACTCTAACACTTGCTTAATGTTGCTAGGGCCTTGAGATTTTAGTCAAATTTACCTCTCAAATACTGGAATGAATGTATTCTTACAACTACGTATATTATCAATAGACTGCTTACACCAATTATGAAAAATAAAACTTCAATTGAGCATCTTTTCAAAGTTAAACCAACTTACTGTCAAATGAAAGTCTTCGGTTGTCTATGCTTTTCCACCACACCGAAAGCTGATAGGAAGAAATTTAATCCAAGAGGTAAAGAGTGTGTGTTCATAGGGTATCCCTTCGATAGAAAGGGATACAAACTCTTAGATCTTAATCAAATTTTTGTGCCAAAGTACGTAAATTTTCATGAGAATATTTTCCCCTTTGCTTCTGTTGTCAAACAAAATTTTGAAAGTGCCAATTAATCTTTGAAACATAGAGATATGAATCACTACATCCAAAAAACACCCATAATGATCTATTTGATCATTTTCAACCTAATCCTTAACTGAGTTTTCTTGAGAAATCCTTGGAAACCAATTTAGAATCACTCATCCATCATAGCCTTATTTAAATGAATCTAGTTGGGAACAAGTTAGGTCTTTGCAGCCAAGTTTTGCTACTTTTGATCTTCTTCCTCTCACTTTTAGAAGATCGACAAGGTTGAAACATGTACCAAAATATCTGGATGACTACTATTTTCAACTAGTCACCAAGACTCTCTTACCAACTATCATTATCAGTAAACCAAGTAAACTAACCCCTCTTGTAAAGTACCCCATTTCAAACTTGAATTATGGTTCTATGACAAACGCTGACTATAATCCAAACTTAATAGCTCCTAACGCAAAATTTGACCCACACACTTGTAAGTAAGCTTCCCAACATCCTAAGTGGTGTGATGCAACGGAAAAGGAATTGACTGCCCTAGAGGAGAACCACACTTGCTCCTTAACTGAACTGCCACCAGGTAAACGGCCATAGGTTGTAAATATGTCTACAAAATAAAGTATAAACCAAATGGCTTAGTTGAAAGATATAAAGAAAGGTTGGTAGCTAAAGGGTATACACAAGAACAAGGAATAGATTTTCAAGAATTTTTGTCACCTATTGCTAAAATCGCTGTAGTAAGAGTCAGTGGCCATTACTATAAAGGGCATAGTTTCTAAAGCAATTGGATATTAATAATACTCTCTTGGATGATTATTTGGAAGAGGACATTTACATGGAAAAACCACTTAATTATGACAAAGAATAATTTTGACAAAGAAGAAGCTCACCAAGTGTGCAAGTTCAACAAAAGTATCTATGGACTTTCAGGTAATGGAACTCAGCGTTTTGTGTTGCTGGGAAGAAGTTTGGTTTTAATCAAAGCAAGGGTGACTAAAGTCTCTTCACTGTGAAGAGAAAGGACTCATTCACAGCTGTGGTAGTCTATGTGGATGATGTAATCGATTCAAGCAACAATTTAAAGGTAATTAAGTAGCCAAAGACCTATCTAGATGATGTCTTCAATAGTAAGGACATTAGAGATTTATCATATTTCTTGAGCATTAAATTGGTAAGAACAGAAACGGGGATTCATCTAAACCAAAGAAAATACATATTGGATATTTTCTCAGACTATGGAATGCTAGCATGCAAGCCCTCAAGGATCCCCACGGATCAAAATGCAAAGCTTAGCAAATATGAGGGGCAAGAACTGACTGATCCAGGAAATTATAGAAGATTAGTTGGGAGATTGCTATATTTGACTATAACAAGACTTGATATATCATTTGAAGTCCTCATCATGGAGAAACCAACCAATGTACACATGAAGGTTGCTTATGAGATTTTACAATATTTGAAATCAACTGTGCAGCAAGGGCCTATTTGGTCCATTGAGTTTTCCTACCAACTTTACTTATCTCATCTAATAATTACACATTCTCTATAGGTTTTAGGGAGTCTTCTTATGCATCTTAAGCATAAAAATTTTTACTTTACAAGTTGTCAACATTTTGAGAGAAACAATATTTAAATGTTTATTTCGCCTATACTATGTCTTATGTCATATTTCTTACATGTAACGCATGCCAACATAATTCCATCCACATGTTCACCAAACTAGCTATTTATAAACCTATAAAATCCATGTCCATGTGCCTATATTGCAATAATATTAATTTTATATAAACATGAATTGGAATTACAAGTTTAGGGTACCTCAAATTCTTTATATTCTTGGAGCTAAAATTTGTTTTATTTCTTTCCTCCTTACTGCAGCCATCCAACACTCTCTTTGGGGTGGGGAATTTTATATATATATATATATATATGTATATATTATTATTTTTTTTTTCTAGCAACTCACAAGGGGTGTATATATACTTAGGTTTAGGGTGCCTATTTGGGGTAGGGTTGACTCAATATTTGGCAACAATTTTCAGCAAAATTCCCATGCCAAATCAGCCCCAATATTCTTATTTGGCCATCTCATGTGCATGATAATTATTCACACCCAAATCTCTTAATTTTGGTAGTGTTTGACTTGTGCATATTTGGGTATATTCCCTTCCAAATTGATACCATACACTAAAATAAGTGATCAAATAATTAATAAATTATTACATAAATAATTAAAAATCTCTAGATTTTTTTCTTTTCTTTTTTTTTTCCCTACAAAGTCTGTCTATTACATCTTCTCTCCTTCCAAAAAGTTTTGTCCTTAAAAACTCGAAATATCCTACTCAAAGAATAATGGTGCCATAACTCCTCAGGTCTTCCTCTAGCTCTCAAGTGGTTTCGTACTTAATGTAATTGAACCATTGAACCTTCACATAGGGTATGGTATTTGTTCTTCGCACTTTTTCCTTCCACTCCACTTATTGAATTGGAAGTTTCTCATAACTCAAGTCCTCCTTGATGGCCAAGGGTTTAGGGTGTACTTTCTTAGTTGGAATATTTGGAAGACATTGTGCATCTTAGCAAACTTTGAAGGTAGTGTCACTTAATATGCTACCTCATCCACTTTTTCTAATATCTCAAAAGATTTGAAAAAACATGAGTTTAGCTTCCCAACCATCCCAAAAAGCATTACTCCACGAGTTGGAGAAATTCTGAGGTATATTTTTTTCTCCCAATTGAAATTATAGTGGTCTTCTCTTTAGGTTGACTCAACTTTTCTGTTTGTCTCGACTCTCTTCATGTCTTTTCTGTATCACTGACAGCTTTTCGATTTAAAGGGATGGACTTTAAATCTATAATAATAAATTTATTATATTTTTTTGGATAACAATAAATTTTAAATCAACAAGTTTTTTTTTTCAAATTATAATTTTAGTAATTATAGTGAATTTGAAATACTTTGTTCAAATACTTTCTTCAAATTCAAATCCTTCCATTTAAGTAGGTATGAATTTAGATCAACCTTATTCTTTTCTTCCTTGGCAAGCCGGTAAGTTTAGCTTTGATGTCAAACCAGCTTGTGAGGTGGGGTTGACTTTATATCCTGGCTAAGTTTGCAACTAGTAACCTTACGGGCCTACACGCTATGTTGACTTAGACCAAAGCTTGCTTCGAAGACCATCACAACATCTGTACTCTTAAAAATTATCAAAGCTATCGAAACTGGCCAATTGCATTGAACAGAAGAAACAAAAAACGAAATGCAAGGATATATCGCAGAGTTTACCAAGTCGCCACTTGCTATTTTTCTCTTCTTTCGCTGATAATGCTACCATTCTTCAATTTCTATGAAATTTTATAAAGAAGACAAAGTCATAAAAGTGAACATTGATTTGATTATATAAAGTCCTAACGGTGAATATACTTTGTCAATGACCCTTCTGCAGGACTCATCAGGGAAAAAGAAAAGGCTACGTAAACAAGAAGTTCAAATTGACTCTAGCTTAGACTATAGTTTTTCCAATACTGTGGGCCATCTCAGAAATTTGATTTATATATAGGAGCCACTTTTATTGACTCTCATCAAGAAGGATGGAGAGGCTACAAACTTATATATAGGAGCCACTTTTATTGACTCTCATCAGGAAGGATGGAGAGGCTACAAACTAAGCTTTTTGAAGCAGCAGCAGAAGGAAGCATCATTTCGTTACAAAATCTGCTTAAGGAAGATCCACTAATTCTTGATAGAGTAGTGGTCAATTGTTTCTCTGAGACTCCCTTGCATGTGGCTGCAATGCTAGGCCATACTGATTTTGTCAAAGTAATCATAAGGATGAATCCACAGCTCACAACTGAGATCAATTCCATGCAATCATCGCCCCTTCATTTGGCTTCAGTAAAAGGCCATGTTGATGTTGTTAGGGCCCTGTTATCAGCTAATCCCCGAATCTGCCTGGTTCGCGATAGACATAGGCTAACTCCCCTTCATCTAGCAGCTGTCAAAGGCCGGATCGAAGTCATGAAGGTGTTGCTTCAAGAGAAGCCCGATGCAGCCCAACTCACAGTGTATAGGGGAGAGAACATCTTGCATTTGTGTGTCAAACACTACCGGTTTGAGGCTCTGAAGCTCCTGGTGAGCAGTGTAGGTGACGCTGAATTAATTAACTCTAAAGATGCTGATGGAAATACTCTATTGCAATCAGCTGTGGCTTACAAGCAAGTTGAGGTAAGCTGTCCATTTATAACTAATCTAGCTAGCTTCTTTGTTATGGTCCATTATGCTATGATGTTTCTAAAGATTTCTACACACTTTGATAGGCTATCGACTTTTTGCTAGCTGTGCCTGCACTAGATGTGAATGCTCTGAATCTTAATGGAATGACAGCATTGGACATTTTGAGTCAAAGTAGAGGAGATATAAGAGATGAGGAGATTGAGGAATCTCTTAAACGGGCTGGAGGTTTTAGAATGTCGGAAGGTAATACAGCAGTAAATATGAATCGAAACATGGTTAGGCAAGCTTTATCTCCTTCCCCTGATCACCTTATTTCATCCACAAACATGAGAAAGAATAACCGGATAAATCTAGTTAAGCATCATGATGATTGGCTAGAGAGAGAGCGTGGCGCGTTGATGATTGTGGCTTCACTCACTGCAACAATGGCTTTCCAAGTCGGAGTCAACCCTCCTAGCGGTGTTTGGCAAGATGATTATATAGTCGACACAGATGGCAATCCGGTCTCTAATCCTCACCGGGCAGGCTTCTCTATAATGGCACACAACTACCCATTAGGGTACACAGGATTTTATGTTGTCAATACAGTAAGCTTCATTGCATCGCTCAGCATTATTTTGCTTCTAATGAGCGGATTGCCCATTAAGCGCAGACTTTTTGTGTGGACTTTGACGGTGATTACATGGGTTGCAATTTCAGCAATTGCAGTGATTTACGCGAACTCGATATGGGTCATGACACCCTCTATACAATCAAAATCTATTTCGTTTGTGGAACGAATTGCACTATACATGTTTCTCTTGCTAATGTCTCTCCTTGTCTTCATTCACACTGTTCGTCTGATAGTGAGGCTGGTTAAAAAGCTGAGAAGAACGTTAATGAGGAGGAGGAAGCAGGTTGCAGGTTCAATAGTTAGTAGCGTTTGAAATAGCATATTGATCTGTCTGCCTTTCTTTTTCGTAGTTCTTCCTGGTGTCATTGTTTTCCAATTTACAAATCAATTTGACTTTTACAGAATCATATCACTTGTATGCTCAGCCGTAGTAAGTATTATCCGTGTACGAGATGAACAGAAACTATTGTGTTGATAAATATTTCACCGGCCTTCGATGTGAAGGACTATTATCATTGAAACTTTCTATAAGTTTGCTGAAGCTACTGTATCTTAGCAAACTAAGTTTCAAAAGTGCATTTCACTTTCGGGTATTGAGGCAAAATACACAGCACTCACTGAGTTATGTAAAGAACTGTCTTTGTTAAAGAAGTTACTTTAAGAACGGGGATAGAATCAAGAAGATTATTTGCTCTATTGTGGCCGCTAGAGTACAATCCCTCTAATTAAGAATTCCACATTCTATTTGAGGTCCAAACATATTGACACGCGCTATCATTGAATCCGACTAACATTAGGGCAAAAGAAGAAACTTCGGAAAATATATATACCAATGAAAATGAAGCTAACACGATGACTAAAACATTGCGCAAGGAGAAAACTGAAATTTGCAAGGAAATTGGGACTCTACTCCAAATGAGCCATGGGGGGAGAATTATTAGGTTGTTGGAAGAATATTATTGCAGTCCATTTGAAAAAGTCTTAGTCCACTTGAAAATCTATAAGTCAAATTACTTAAAGGTGGTAGGTGAGCAAATTCTATTAACAAGCTTGTCCAGATTCATGGAGTAGGTAAATAAACTTGATTAATAAACTTTGTTAATGTATTGTAATCAAGTTAGAATTGTAACATTAAGAGAGTTTGAGACTTGTGGAATCCAAAAGAGTTATAGTGCTTTTTAAGAGTGTTTCAAGAGAGTAAAAAGTTACTATTGAGAAGAATTCATTTGTAACATTATTTGTAAGTTATACAATTTTATTTAATTATAGTTAGAAATTTGACAAAATTCTTGTAATTTTATTCTTGTTTTATTATCATTTATTTCATTTAAAATTTCTCAATACTATATATATGTCTAAAAATCAATTTCAATAATTTTCTACCATTAGAGTACCATTGGAATTTAATAAGATAACAAATGAGTGTCAATAAATACAATAAGCTTAAGGCTCAAAATTAAGCAAGCCCCTACAGTAACCACACAAATGGCCAAACTGGAGGCATGACCGGCTGACAAGTGGCCTCCCTTTGTTAATCCAAAGTCCATCAAACCTCAATTGACTTAGCCCAATACTTTTGAAATTTGAATTGCTAGAACTGAACTATTGTAATAAGACCACCACATTTTGCACCTCAACACAATATAATATTTACCTAATAAATTGATACAAGAAGCGTAACCAAATGTACACACAAAGTACGTGTTTCTCTATGTGGTACAAGAATTTTTTCATTCTTTGAGAAGACTGGCATATGTTGATAAAGAATCAATAGATGCATGTGTGTGTGTGTGATTGTATAAATTACATGAGTGAACCTAGATAACAACAAAATTAATCTCCAAAGCTTTCTTTCTTGAATTGAAAAACAAAAAGAAATATGTTTATATTATTATCTATCACACTAAACTTTTAGAAGAACTATTTTACTGTTACAATTATAATAGACAAATAGAGTAAGTACAATGAAGAAAAATAAGGGTGGTGATGTTTTTACACAATTGAAAGTTGAGATATTAAAGTAGGGAAGTTCAATCATTAGCTAACATGGAGCACCACTTGAAGTAGATGAGGAGCACTACTTGGAGATCATTGCCAGCCCAGGAGACTTATTTATTTGTTAATTAAGTATTGTTGCTATGTAAGTTAGCTCGGTTGGTTAGTTGTTTTATTGTATTTAGTTGGGCTCAATTGTTAGCATAAATAGGCTCAATCAATGTTGTGCAGTTACCAGATATCATTCTTTAGAGTAAGAGCTCTTGATTCTGTCATTTTTCAACTCATTTTTCCTTCTCTTCATGCAAATTTCTTGTGATTTTTCTTTATTTTCTTTTTTGGGAGCTTAGTACACTTTCCAAAATGATACTAGAGCCATCGATTTAGTGTTAATCAAGTGAATTTCTATTCTTTCAACTCCATTCAAACAATTCTCATTCTAGTAGACCAAATTAAACAATTTTCACCTCAATTTTGCTATAGAAGCTTCAACTTCAGTCACTGAAGACAACAACCTACCAGATTTTCATGCTAACCTTACGAATCCTCTAATTCCTTTTAACAATCTGATGGGTCCCTTCATGATTGAGCTTCAACCTTCAAGAACTATATCAACTGGTCCCAAAACATCAAGCGAGAGCTTTGAGATAAGAACAAAATCGATTTCATATTAGGTCAGATTTAGAAACCTAGCCCTAATGTGGATTCTTCACCGAAACTTTGGGAGATATGTAACAATATGGTGGTATCTTGGCTTTTAAACTCTATCTCGCCTTCTATTAAAGAAAGTTTAATTTTTGTTGATAATGTTTGAGAATTATGGAATGAATTGCATGAGCACATGTCTCGACACAATGTTGCTCAGATTTATCAATTAAAGAAGGATTTAATTAACTTGAAGCAAGGTTCAGATACAATTTTAGCTTATTATGGTAAACTGAAAGGTGTATGGGATGAATTACAACTGTATGATGACATGCCTGCTTGTTCTTGTGGTCAATTATATGTTTCGAGTGACAAATATTAGAGTGATTGTATGATGCAATTTCTCATGGGTCTCAATGACTTATATTCCCAATCTAGAGATTAGATTTTGTTGATACGGCCACTTCCCCCTATTAATAAGGTATTTGCCATGAATCAACAACAAGAAATGTATCATCTAGTTGTTGGAGAGAATAATGGTAGTGATGTGTTGGCAATGGCTATTCAAAGGCATACAAACAATTCCAAACAAACATGAAAGAAGCAAAGACCTTTCTATAGCCATTGTAAAATGCTTGGACACACACTTGAAAACTGTTTTAAGGCCAGAATGAAGAGCCACCTTAGTGTAATCATTGTTAAATGGTTGGGCATTCGGTGGATAAATGTTACAAACTCAAAGTTATCCTCTAAGACATAAGTTCCACCGAACGGAAGGCAAGTAACAATTCACTTACAAGATTGACTCCTACAAATGATGTTGGACAAGGAGAAGAGAAGCTGTCTATCACTAAGATTCAGTTAAAACAACTAATGAATCTCTTCACTAACAAGCCAAGCACTGCATGATGATTGGAAGGTACAAATGATGAGGTTCGTGAAACCAATGCTATCTGTTTAAATGTCACTAGGAAGTGTTATGTTTTCAATGCTAATACCTTAAAAGGTGTTATCAGGAATACAAATATGTGGATTTTGGATATTGGAGCAACCAACCATATGTTTTTTGATGATTTTTTTTTCAATGTTAAATATGTTAAGTGTTCTTATTTGGTCAAAATTTCTTGATGGAAATGTTGCATATGCTGTTGGTTTGGGGAATGTCAAACTTACTTAAAATATCACATTACATAATATATTATTTTTACCTACCTTTACTTTTAACGTCATATCAGTTAAGCACTCACTAGTTACCAAAATTATTGTTTGATTTTCTTGCCTAACTAATGTATTATACAGCACCTAACCTCATGGACCACCATTGGAATAGGATATTAAATAAAGAAAATATAATAAATTAAATGATGTAAGATAATATAATAAATGAAAATTAAGGGAGGATAATAAATAAATAAAGAAGTAACTGCAGTTTAGTAATTATACATTTGAAAATCGAGAGAATCCCTTCACCTTAATCTACAATATATATTATTTTGTGTGTGTGTGTTTGTATACACATTTAGCATGCATGAGATCCTTCAGTCTTTAAATATATTTTCTTAAGAAATTCAATTATAACTACTTTCTTCTTCTCTAATGTTAAATATAAATAAAATAGAAGACTATTCGTAAAAATATACCCTCTTCTTTTAAAAAAAATTATATTTGATATAGCAATTATTTTTGGATATTTGATAAGCTTTCCAAAACATATCATGAAGACAATTATAACCACTCCTCTCCAATACAAAAATAAAATAAAATAGGGGGTTTATTGGTATAAATTTATTATCTCCCCCATTAAAAAAATTCTAAACTTACATTTGATAATTTGGGGCTACTTTTATTTTTTATTTTTTGAAAAGCCTCTTTTAATATAATGAATTTATACCAATAACATAAAAATATATTTCATTTTCATAATTTTTTATATAAAATTTTTTTTTATTGCACACAACATCAATGTTTTCAAAATTAGATTGTTCATCGAATAGAAGAACTAACTGGATTATTGGATCATTAATCTGAAATGTTTGACTGTTTTCAAAAATTGGTTATTTCAAATTATATATAATGTTATTTATACACATATAATAGTATTAAAATAATGTTATAAAATGAATTTATGTCATTACAAGATGATTAGTTTTACATGTAATACAAAAAATTTAATAATTCAATAAGAATAAAAAAACGTTACAAAATATAGAAGAAACTAAACTACATTCAAAGAAAAACATTAATATTGAAAATAAGTCTTGAAAAATAAAAATGACGCGGTTAACTAAAAAATTTTAATTTCAAGGTATAATGTTTGAATTTTCAATAACTTTATTAGAAATTACATAGATAAAAATTATAAAATAAGTACAAGTGAAAAAATAGATAGTGAAAATTTTCTATAAGAACAAATTATTTAGGTGGTAAAAATGAAGTTGTAAGAAGATATAACAATAATTTATCTATTTTTATTAATTTAAAAGGCAAATTTCTATTTTAAAAATTTTTATTAATAAAATAGAATAAACTGGTTTACACTAATTCAAGTGATGGGAAGTTTTTGGAGTGTGAATAGACTGGAGAGCCGGGGCTGGTTCTGAAAACCTTGCGCATGTATGTCAAAATGCTAACATATATTAAGTCTAAGAGCAACTTTTTAGTATAATTATATAAAAGCTGTAACATATGTTAAGAATAAAAGAAAATTTGATATACAATATACACTTACTAAATTTCTTTCTATTTTTTTTATAGTTTATCTTTTCAGTATATTCTAGTATTTCAAATTTCAAATTTCATCTATTCATTCATTTTCCTTAATTTTAATTTATTCTATTTTTCCTTTTTATTTTTATTTCTCTTTTTATCTTATGAAACTAATGGATGATACAAAATTAATAATAATAATAATAATAATAATAAGATATTTCTGTTTTATGTATATGTAAATGCATTTAGCATCCTCTATTTTAATTAATTACACTTTTTATTTCAATCTACTTTCTAATATTAGTTTATTCTAATTTTTTAAGTTTCTTATTCTGAAAATAATATTAAACATTTTTTATTCATTTATATAATTATACGCAAACACCTAGTGTACTTCTTCATACTGATATTTTAGTAAGGTTAAGAACCTCATTTCATTACCAATTTTACAATTATTAAAATATTCTTTTTTATATCTTTTTTTGGCTTCCTTCCCCTAATTTTCAACTATGTCATTTGTCTTAATTTTTAAGTTATTATATTTTTTCATTCAGGCTCTTCTTATACTTATAATTTATTCTATTTTTCAAATAGAATAATTTCACAAATATCTTGCTATTTGGTCACCAGTTTTATATCAATGTTCTCACCTTTTCTTGTTCAAACTTCAGTTCATGAAATAAACCAGCAAACTGATAAAAATATTGCCACTAAGAATCATGGTAGGCAGCTAAGGATTCGCATCGTAATAAGAATAATGGACATCAATTTTTTAAATTTAATATTTTAACTGAAGAAGTGCACATAATATGTGTGTGAAAATTAAATTATAAATTATAAAAGATTGTATTTTACATAAAATATTAAAATTAAAAATATAAAGAATATTTGAAATGAAAGAAAGATAAAAGGAGTTTGAAAAGAGAGAAAAATTGAGAGAAAAATAAAATAAAAAGTTGAAAAAAAGAAAAAGGAAAACGATAGAAAAATAAGAAACTTAAAATTAATGATGGTTTTTTTATAGTGTATAACCAACAAGCCTACTTTTATAATAGTATAGTTAGATAATGATTAAGCTATAAAGATTATTTAAAATAAAAAAGAGAAAAATGAAAAAGATTTGAAAGGAGAAAATTTGAGAGGAAAATAAATGAAAATAATTTTTTCAAAGAATATAGAAAAAGAAAAGGATAGGAAAACAAAAAAAATAAATTTAGGATTATTTTGTAATTTTATAATGTAACAAGTAAAAAGTATTGCTTTCATAATAATACAAGTACAGATATATTGTATAGGAAAGAAGTAATGATGATATATTAGTAAATATATTTGTGCGTGTTTGACCTTTTCAATCAAGAGAAATAATGTAAATTTGCTAATTAAGGGCAATATAGTAAATTCACAATGTGAGATCAATTAAATCCAATCTCTTAATAACTAGTAAAAGTTCACACTCTAAGTGTATAAATTTGTTTATAAATTATAAAATTATTGTATTTAAAATAACACACATAAAATTATTTTAAAAAATAAAATTATAAAAAATATTTGCAATAAAAAATGATGAAAGCTCAAAAGAATTTAAAAAGACAAGAAATTTTGAAGAAAACATAAATTAAAATTGTATGTTAAAAAATAGAAAGAGCATAATAAAAAAAATAAAAGAATTTAAAATAAGAATAATTATGTAATTAAAAAGCCACGGGAACTTTCCTAGTAAAAAGTGAGACACTCTATTCATGGTCAAATTTATATATAAATTATTAAATAAATATATTCTAAATAAAAATAAAATAAAATAATATTTAAAATAAGAAAAAATGAAAAATAAAAAATTTGAAAAGAGCAAAAATTGAGAAAAATAAATAAAATAATAAGTTAAAAAGAGTAAACAAAAAGATAGAAAAATAAAAAAATAAAATTAAAGATAATTGTGTAATTTTACAATGTACATCTAAAAAACTTTACTAGTATTATAATATTGTAAATTTATACGCAAATTAAAAGTATAAAAATATTTAAAATAAGAAAAAAAAAAGGAAAGATAAAACGAATTTGAATAGATTAAAAGAAAAGGATATATGATAAAAACTTAATTAAAGGCAGGTGGATGAATTTATTATGTGCAATTGAAAAGTTATATTTTCATGATGATATAGGTATTGATAAAGGGCGTACAGAAGATGGTATTTTAGTAATTTTATTTTAGAGTTTTTGATATTTTTAATGAAGGATGGTAGTGCCAATCTAACAATTAAGGATGATGTCGTAAATTCTCAATGTACAACTAAAATAGTCCTAATTTTCTATTAATATATAGTATAGAAGATAGATATAAAATTGGAACACCGATGATACGAAAGCAGTAATAGAGAGACTTAGAACATTTAAAATTGGAACCAACAGCATTTAGCATTGAGGAAAATGAGGATTTGGCATGATGCCTGTTGAAAGGATTACAACACTGGTATGTGAGCAGAATGCTCACTTAAGAAACATCCTCAATAAAATGAAGAGAAACCACTCAAAATTGCATGTCTTGAGGAATTTATCTTCCCATACTTCATAACATCCCATGTATTGGGTTATAACTCACTTAGAAGAATATTATTGTAGCTCATTTGAAAAAATTCAAATTCACTTGATAGTCCACAAGTCCAATTACTTGACGGTAATAGATGAATGAATTTGATTGACAAACTTGTCAAAGTTCATGAAGTAAGTGAGAAGTTAGGTAGAGGTTGATAATGGTCAACCTCAATTATTAGATATTTTTAATCTTGACCATTAATTCTTAAAGGAAGTTAATGTAAATAGGGTCTTTGTTAATATATTGTAATCAAGTTAGAATCATCATATTAAAAGTTTGAGAGACTTGTGAATTCCATAAGAGTTGTAGGATCTTCTGAGATTGTCTCGGATGAGTAAAAAGGCCCTCTAAAATGAATTCATTTGTAACATTATTATTTGTAAGTCAATATAATTTTGTTTAAGTATAGTTAGAAAGTTAATAAAATTCTTGCATTTTTATTCTTATTTTATTATTTTATTTCATTTAAAATTTCTTAACAAGTGGCATTATAGCTACTTAACAAGCCCTCAAGGATTTCCATGGATCAAAATGCAAAGCTTAGCAAATATGAGGGGCAAGAACTGATTGATCTAGAAAGTTATAGAAGATTAGTTGGAAGATTGCTATATTTGACAATAACAAGACTTGATATACCATTTGAAGTCCACATCATGGAGAAACCAACCAATGTACACATGTACACATGAAGGTTGTTTATAAGATTTTACAATATTTGAAATCAACTGTGCAGCAAGGGTCTATTTGGTCCATTGGGTTTTCCTACCAACTTTACTTATCTCATCTGATAATTATATAATCTCTATAGGTTTTAGGGAGTCTTCTTATGAATTTTAAGCATAAAAATTCTTACTTTACAAGTTGTCAACGTTTTGAGGGAAACATTTATTTTGCCTATACCATGTCTTATATCATATTTCTTACATGTAACTCATGCCAACATAATTCCATCCACATGTTCATCAAACTAGCTATTTATAAGCCTATAAAATCCATGTCCATGTGCCTATATTACAATAATATTAATTTTATATAAATGTTAATGGGAATTAAAAGTTTAGGGTACCTCAAATTCTTCATATTCTTGGAACTAAAATTTGTTTTCTTTCTTTCCTCCCTACTGCAGCTGTCTAACACTCTCTTTGGGGTGGGGAATTATATATATATATATATATATATATATTTATTTATTTATTTTTTCTAGCAACTCACAAGAGGAGTATATATACTTAGGTTTAGGGTGCCTATTTTGGGTAGAGTTGACCCCTCAATATTTGG
The DNA here is from genome assembly GCA_019155195.1 of Avicennia marina. Taxonomy (NCBI): domain Eukaryota; kingdom Viridiplantae; phylum Streptophyta; class Magnoliopsida; order Lamiales; family Acanthaceae; genus Avicennia; species Avicennia marina. Next base: position 9,591,936 of record CM032773.1, read on the forward strand.
CAACAATTTCCCACAAAATTCCCATGCCAAATCAGGCCTAATATTCTTATTTGTCCATCACATGTGCATGATAATTATTCAAACCCAAATCCCTTAGTTTTGGTAGTGTTTGACTTGTGCATATTTGGGTATATTCCCTTCCAAATTGATACCATACACTAAAATAAGCGATCAAATAATTAATAAATTATTACATAAATAATTAAAAATCTCTAGATTTTTTTCTTTTCTTTTTTTTTTCCCTACAAAGTCTGTCTATTACATCTTCTCCCCTTTCAAAAAGTTTTGTCCTTAAAACTTGAAATACCCTATTCAAAGAATAAATGGTGTCGTAACTCTTCAGGTCTTCCTCTAGCTCTCAAGCAGCTTCGTACTTAATGTGGTTGAACCGTTGAACCTTCACATTGGGTATGGTATTGGTTCTTCACACCTTTTCCTTCCACTCCACTTATTAAATTGGAAGTTTCTCATAACTCAAGTCCTCCTTGATGGCTAAGGGCTTAGGGTTCAACTAAGGAAGTCCAGTATATACTTCCTTAGTTGAAATATGTGGAAGACATTGTGCATCCTAGCAAACTTTGGAGGTAGTGCCACTTAATATGCTACCTCATCCACTTTTTCTAATATCTCAAAAAGTCTGAAAAAACATGGGCTTAGCTTCCCAACCATCCCAAAAGGCATTACTCCACAAGTTAGAAAAATTTTGAGGTATATCTTTTCTCCCAACCGAAACTATAGTGGTCTTCTCTTTAGGTTGACTCAATTCTTCTGTTTGTCTTGAGTCTCTTTAAGTCTTTTCCATATCACTGACAACTTTTCAATTTGAAAGAATGGACTTTAAATCTATAATAATAAATTTATTATATTTTTTTAGATAACAATGAATTTTAAATCATCGAGGTTTTTTTTAAATTATAATTTTAGTAATTATGGTGAATTTGAAATTCTAATTGGAAATACTTTGTTTAAATTCAAATCCTTCCATGTAAGCAGGTGTGAATTTAGATCAACCGTATTCTTTTCTTCCTTGGCAAGCAAGTAAGTTTAGCTTTGATATCAAACCAGCTTGTGAGGTTGGGTTGACTTTATATCCTGGCTAAGTTTGCAACTAGTAACCTTACGGGCCTACACGCTATGTTGACTTAGACCAAAGCTTGCTTCGAAGACCATCACAACATCTGTACTCTTAAAAATTATCAAAGCTATCGAAACTGGCCAATTGCATTGAACAGAAGAAACAAAAAACGAAATGTAAGGATAAATCCTAGAGTTTACCAAGTCGCCACTTGCTATTTTTCTCTTGTTTCGCGGACAATGCTACCATTCTTCAATATATATGAAATTTTATAAAGAAGATAAAGTCATAAAAGTGAACATTTATTTGATTATATAAAGTCCTAACGGTGAATATACTTTGTCAATGACCCTTCTACAGGACTTCTCAGGAAAAAAGAAAGGCAACATAAACAAGAAGTTCAAATTGACGCTAGCTTAGACAACAGTAATTTGTTGTTAGTTTTTCCAATACTGTGGACCATCTCAGAAAATTGGATTTATATATAGGAGCCACATTTATTCACTCTCATCAAGAAGGATGGAGAGGCTACAAACTAAGCTTTTTGAAGCAGCAGCAGAAGGAAGCATCAGTTCGTTACAAAATCTGCTTAAGGAAGATCCACTAATTCTTGATAGAGTAGTGGTTAATTGTTTCTCTGAGACTCCCTTGCATGTGGCTGCAATGCTAGGCCATACTAATTTTGTCAAAATAATCATAAGGATGAATCCGCAGCTCACAACTGAGATCAATTCCATGCAATCATCGCCCCTTCATTTGGCTTCGGCAAAAGGCCACGTTGATGTTGTTAGGGCCCTGTTATCAGCTAATCCTCGAACCTGCCTGGCTCGCGATAGAAATAGACTAACTCCCCTTCATCTAGCAGCTCTCAAAGGCCGGATCGAAGTCATGAAGGTGTTGCTTCAAGAGAAGCCCGGTGCAGCCCAACTCACAGTGTATAGAGGAGAGAACATATTGCATTTGTGTGTCAAACACTACCAGTTAGAGGCTCTGAAGCTCCTGGTGAGCAGTGTAGGTGACACTGAGTTAATTAACTCTAAAGATGCTGATGGAAATACTCTATTGCAATCAGCTGTGGCTTACAAGCAAGTTGAGGTAAGCTGTCCATTTATAATTAATCTAGCTAGCTTCTTTGTTATGGTCCATTATGCTATGATGTTTCTAAAGATTTCTGCACCGCTTGACAGGTTATCGACTTTTTGCTAGCTGGGTCTGCACTTGATGTGAATGCACTGAATCTTAATGGAATGACAGCACTGGACATTTTGACTCAAAGTAGAAGAGATATAAGAGATGAGGAGATTGAAGAATCTCTTAAACGGGCTGGAGGTTTCAGAATGTCGGTGGCTGATGCAGCAGTAAATATGAATCGAAACATGGTCAATCGAGCTTTATCTCCTACCCCTGATCACCTTATTTCATCCACAAACTTTGGAAGGAATAACCGGATGAATCTAGCTAAGCATCATGATGACTGGCTAGAGAGGAAGCGTAGCGCATTGATGATTGTGGCTTCACTCATTGCAACAATGGCTTTTCAAGTCGGAGTCAACCCTCCTGGCGGTGTTTGGCAAGATGATTATATAGTCGACGCAGATGGGAATCCGGTGTCTAAACCTCACCGGGCAGGCTTTTCTATAATGGCACATAACTACCCTATAGGGTACGTAGGATTTTATATTGTCAATACAGTGAGCTTCATTGCATCGCTCAGCATCATTTTGCTTCTAGTGAGTGGATTGCCCATAAGGCGCAGACTTTTTCTGTGGATTTTGATGGCGATCACATGGGTTGCAATTTCAGCAATTGCACTGACTTACGCGAGCTCGATTGGGGTCTTGACACCCTCTATGCAAGAAAAATCTGTTTGGCTTGTGAGGGGAATTGCTCTATGCATGTGGCTCTTGCTAATGTCTCTCCTCCTCTTCATTCACACAGTTCGTTTGATAGTGAAGCTCGTTAAAAGGCTGAGAAGAACGTTTATGTGGAGGAGGACGCAGGTTGCAGGTTCAATAGTTAGTATCGTTTAAAATAGCATGTTGATTTGCCTGCCTTTCTTTCTCGTAGTTTTTCTTAGTGCCATTGTATTCTAATGTACCAGTCAGTTTGACTTTTACTAAATCATCACCTGTATGCTCAGCTGTTGTAAGTCTTATCCGTGTATGAGATGAACAGAAACTTGTGTTGATGTGTATTTCAGCAGCCTTTGATGTGAAGGACTATTGTTGTTGAAACTGCCTATAAGTTTGCTGGAGCTATTGTATGCTAGCAAAGTCAGTTTCAAAAGTGGATTCCACTCTCGAGTATTGAGGTAAAATACATAGCACATACTGAAGTATGCAAAAAATTGCTATGGTTAAAGAGATTTGTTTAAGAATTGGTAAATAATCAAAAAGATTATTTGCTCTATTGTGACCGTTAGAGCACCGTTCATTTAAGTAAGAATTCGACGTTCCATTTGAGGTCCAAACATATCAACGCTCACTATCACTGTATCCAACTAACATTGCGAGCAAAAGAAGATACTTTAGAGAAAATACCTACCAATGACAATGGAGCTGATACGATGACTAAAACGTTGTTAAAGGATAAAACTAAAATTTGCAAAGAAATTACTGGACTCTACTCCAAATGAACCATAGGGGGAGAATTATTATGTTTGAAAAAGCCCTAGTCCATTTGAAAGTCCATAAGTCAAATTACATAAAAGTGGTAAGTGAATGAATTTGGTTAACAAGTTCGTCTAAGTTTATGGAATAGGTGAATAAATTTAGTTAATAAACTTTGTTAATGTGTTGTACACAAGTCAGAATTGTAAGATTAAGAGAGTTTGAGACTTGTAAAATCCAAAAAAGTTATGGTGCCTTCTAAAAATGTTTTGAGGGAGTAAAAAGTTCCCCTGAATAAGAATTCATTTGTAACCTTCTTTGTAAGTTATACAATTTTATTTAATTATAGTTAGAAAGTTGATAAAATTCTTGTAATTTTATTCTTGTCTTATTATCATTTAATTTTATTTTAAATTTCTCAACACTATATATACGTGTAGAAATCAGCTTCAGTAATTTTCTACCATTAGGGTGTCATTGGAATTTATTAAGATAATAGCTAGAAATGCGTCTGAATAAATGCTATAGGCTTAAGGCTCAAAATTAAGCAAGGCCCAACAATAACCACACAAATGGCAAAATTGAAGGCAAGACCAGTTGACAAGTGGCCTCCCTTTGTTAATCCAAAGTCCATCAGGTCTCAATTGACAGAGCTCGACACTTTTGAAAACTGCACTGTTGTAATAAGATCACCACATTTTGCACCTCAACACCATATAATATTTTCCTAATAAACCAATATGAGAAGTGTTAAAGGAATTGCCCCAACTACGATCAAATGTACACACAAAGTAAATGTTTCTCTATAAGGTATAAGAATTTCGTTCTTTGAGAAGATTGTGACGAATTTTGATAAAGAATCAACGGATGCGTGTGTGTGTGATTATATATATATATATGTATATATTACATGAGTGAACCTAGATAACATCGAAATTAATCTCTGAAGACTTCTTTCTTGAATTGAAAAACAAAAATGAAGGTGCTTATATTATTATCTATTGCACTAAGCTTTCATAACAACTATTTTACTGTATAATTATGATAGACCAAAGGAGTAAATACAATGAAGAACAACAAAAGAGGTGGTGATGTTTATGCACTAATATTCAAGGACAAAATCGATACATATGTAACAAAGATATTGCTTGAACAACATACATCAATGCATCTAGTTACAGAAGTAACCTCCTAATTATCATGGTAAAGTCTTGAGTTGAAGTTTCTGAATGATTTACTCCACATTCCTTTTGAAACAAAGGAGTTTGATAAAACAATAATTTCGTTAAATTGATATATAACATCACTCATTTAAAAAATCTGCTGCAGTTGCATACGAATGGTCAATAAAGTTCGAGGTCATCCAATCCATCTCTGTGGCCATCCATAATCGTTATAGGGGAGCGCGAAGGGGAGCAACGAGTAAGAGGTGGGCCACACAACTGAGTGTTTCCCTTGAAGGAAGAAACCGTGAACTTCTGAAGGGAATGTGGGATTGAGCCATTAACCAAGTTGTAGCTCAAATTCAAGAACTTAAGACCTGGAATATCAAGATTGGGGACACCTCCAGACAGTGAAATGAACAGAAGGTTTGCCACAGATAATCCCTTCAAATTCACTGCTGTGGGTGGAATATCTCCAGTTAATGAGTTGAAGGACAGATTAAGTATGCTGAGTCGATGCGAGAGGGGCAAAGGAATACCACCGGAGGAATTGAAGGGAAGGGATGGAAAGGATGTCGGATTGAAGATTCCCATGGAGATAGTTGGATCTTGGACTAAGGACTCTAAGAGCATCTAGCTTCCCTATAGTACAGAGTGGGATGGAACCATAGAGCCCTACACCGGGAAGGGGGACTTCAAGCACTCGAGTTCTGTTCCTTGTGCTCGTGACGCCAACCCAAAAACTACAGATTGGACATGTTGAAGAGCAGCAACAAATTCAAGTAGAGCAATCTTGTTGATCAATGGAAAATTTGCCAGTAGCAGAAAGACATATATTAAAGCTGCCAATTGGAAGTTGAGTTTCAATGTTTCACTGTGCGATGGCTGTGGATAAGAGAAGAATTCAAGGTTGATAACTGCTTCCCAGTTCTTGTACATTTCTTGAAGAAACTTCTGCTAAAATGTATAATAAAAAAATCAAAATCTAATCCGTCCAAGCAAAAAATGAAGTATCCGAATGGAATGGAACAGAAGAACAACTAGCACTAAAAACATCCTAATGGTAAATGAGAAAAACTCTAAAAGTTGTTCCTACTTTTTCAGCGGAAAGCATAAGAAAGAGGTGCCCACTAAAACCTGAAAAATAAAGGAAAATATAACTGAGGCAAGAAAATCATTAACTTTGCATTCAAAGTACTCAACAGGAGTTAAGATCTGCCATGCCTGGCTTGACGTTAATACAGGCAAGAAAGATGGAGTTACATAAAAGCTAAATCACCAGCCAAATTAATCACTGCTTGATCCCATTTATGTTGGAATAGTAAACTTGATTCATGAATATTTGATGAAGAAATTGATTTACTAGAAAATGCATGAATTGTAAAGTGCATGAACAACATCAAGTATGGTTCATGTGTTAATTTATGGTGATGTTCATGTATTAGAAAAGGGGGAAGCGTAAGACGTAATAGATTAGGTTCATGCTACATGATGCCTGCATACACCTATATATTGTAATCGTATCATTTGAAGTCATTTGAAAAAAAGGTCGGCAACTTCTTTTACTCTCTACGATATACTCAAATGTGTTTGTATCAATATCTAATAAATTAAAGGATTTTGATATAAATGATAGAATGATATTATAATAACTTCTTAATATTCTCCTTTGTTTTTTAACTCAGCAATTCATAATATAGAAATCACACTTAAAAAGGGAAGACAAAATTGTACCAAATTTCATATACGATAATTATTGGAATTCTTGAATTTACCAAATAGTAATTACTATCTCAAAAAAGAAGCTATATATTCTTATATAATGATTATAGAAGTTTTTTTAATTTTAAAAAATAAAAGGAAGTTTGTATATAATAGTGCGATATCAAAGTTAAAATTAAGAGAAAAAGTTAGATAGATATGAATTTATTTTAATCAAATATCATCAATTTGATCACTATATTTATGAAGTAAATTTTGTAATATAAATGTACTTCAAAATGCAAGAGATATTCAATTTCAAAAATATTTTAGATCTCAAGATTTTTATAATAATTATAAATATATCTTTCATATTTATTTGTACAGGTCAAATTTTAAATATTAATTTTGAAGCTTTACCCATTGGTTTTAAGAAAAAAAAAAAGATCAGCTAATATTCTTGTCATTCAAAATTTAATTATACAAATTATAATTCAAATTATATATTGCTTGATTATTATATTTATTGGATTAAAAGATACACTAAAAATTAATTTATTATTAAAACTCATGATGTTAAAATTTAAAATTTAAATTTTTATTAGCCTTTATTTAACTTATTAAACAATTCTTTAAAGACAATCATATCCTTTATCATATGATAAGTATAAGAATATAAAGATAAAACTCACTTTTTGAAAAATAGCCATGCTATAAAAGTAAAAATATAAATTAAATTAATACTAAAATTGTGTAATTTGATATATTTATATATTATTTAATTTTAATTGTCACGCTCTCAAATTATGATTGTGATATGGCACTACGCACAAGACAAATATTTCAGTAGATATCAAAGTTCATATATCAAAACATTTAATCCTTAAAATGGTGTTCATTCCAAATTATAAGTCTGTTATATCATAGTAGTAGAAATGAAAATAAAAGCAATTTTATCACATTAGTGATCCTTATTTATTTTTTAAAAAAAACCACAATTAAAAGCCCCTTCCTTTCCTCGCCTTCACAATCCCTATGCTTGTTTGTCCTCGTTTGTATAGTCTACAAAAAGGGAGTTTTTGTAGTAGTGAGTAACTAATTGCCCAATAAAGGATTTCCTTACTTTTTTAGGATGTGAATATAGTAAAATGTTTGACAAAATTTCATATATTCAACTAAAAAACCATGTGAGAATAAGAGTAAAATTTATGCACATGTAATTCGTAACCGATTCCACTTATACATTTCATTGGTCTACTTAATAATTCAGACAGTTAGTGTACTAATTCACTTATTAGGATCTTAATCTATAACTTTAACTAAGAAGGGTTATACACAACTATATGACTATCTCAATTTTTGAATTCAATTGACCGGGTCATGTAGCTCAATCTATTTGAATAGGTCACGTAGGTTATAACTCCAATTAAGAGGATCATGACTATTTCAATTTATAACCCAATTGAGAGAGTTAACTTATTTTTGGCTAAATAACCCAAAATTTCTACTCTACTTATCAAGGTTGGAACTAGTCAGTACATTACTATTAGTCTCCAAAAGTATCGTATCACAATATTTTTGCAAATAAAATCATTCAGTTGAAATTTAGTACAAGCATTTGACAATAGTTCACATCCAAAGCATTTTCAAAGAAAAACAATTTGAAATTAAAACATGCCAATTTTTTTATTGAAATAACAAAATTACAGTTAATTGGAAAAAAAAAGCTTCTAGAAATCATGATGTAAATTTTTTTGAAAAACATACAATTTCTCAAGAAAAATATTTTATTTAAAAATAAAAAAATCATAAGATAAACCCACTTACTTGGTATTAGTTTATCTGTTTTTGTGGTTCATTGGCCTAGTTTTCTAACTCTCTATTCAATTAGAACAATTCTCAATTTAATCTTAATTCAATAGCAATTTCACCTCTTATATGTTTTAGTATCCATCTTTGTGTGTTTCAGATTACAATCTATCTATTGGAGGGGTTTTCTAGCCTTGGTTTGTGTATTTGATGTTTGCTATATTTGACAAGGCTCTAGCACAAGTATTTTCGGTGTGTTTTAGTGTTAAAATAGGTGAAATTGGCCATTATTTACACTTAAAAATTATTCTATCTACTTTCTAGGTCCCTTGACCGTGAAAGGAGGATTCATGCTAGCGAAATGAACTACAACACATTTTGGATAGCACCACGTTTAGGTCTCGCAGTCACGGAGAGAAATTTCACAACCATGCCACAAATTGCGTCACATTCTAGAGGTGCCTACAGTTAGGCTTGCAACCACGGGAAGATGTGTTGCGACTGCGGTGGCAACCATAGTGCACACTAGATCTGCCTCACTGCCCAATTTGTGCTCGTGGGGAACCGTGTTGGAACTACAAGAGGTGACCTCATGATCATGAAGTGCGACTACAAAGTGTAGCTTGTTTGCTCGTAAGGGCCTGTTTATGCTATGTCTTTCCTATGCAACTTTAGTTATCTTATCTGATAATTACACATTTTTTTCGGGTTTTAGGGAGTCTTTTTATGAATCTTAAGTATCAAAATTCTTAACTTTCAAAGGTCTTGAGAGAAACAACAAGTAAATGTCGATTTTGCTTATGTCAAGTCTTATGTCATAATTCTTACGTGTAACGAATTTCAACATAATTTCTTCCCATGTTCACCAAACTAACTATGTATCAGCCTATAAAATCTATGTTCATATGCCTATATTGCGAGAATATTAATTTCATATCAATGCATTGGAATTATGAGGTTAGGGTTAGAAATTACCTCAAATTCTTCAAATTCTTGGAGCTGAAATTTTTCTTTCTTTCTTCCCTACTGTAGCCATCCAACACTCTCCTTGGGATAGGGAATTTTTTATATATATTTTTTCTAGCAACTCACAAGGGGTGTATATATACATAGGTTTAGGATGCCTATTTAGGGTAGAGTTCACACCTCAATTTTTGAAGACAATTTCAAGCAAAATTCCTGTGCCAAATCAGCCCAAAACATTCTTATTTGGCCTTCTCATGTGCATTATAATTGTTCACGTCCAAATCCTCTAGTTTTGGTAGTGTTTGACTTATGTATATATGGATATATTTCCTTCCAAATTGATACCATACACTAAAAGAAGCAATGGAATAATTAATAAATTTAGCATAAATAATAAAAAAACTCTATATTTTTCTTTTTTTTTTCCTACAATGTCTGGCTATTATATCCTTCTCCTTTACAAAAAGTTTTATCCTTGAAACTCGAAGTACCCTGTTCGAAAAATTAATGGGAGTAGCGTCTCCTCATGTCTTCCTTTAGCTCTCAAGTGGCTTCGTGATTAGTGTGATTAGACTACTAAATCTTTACATAAGGTATGGTCTTGGTTTTGAGCACTTTTTCCTTTCAATACATTATTTGAATTAGGAGCTTCTCATAACTCAAAGTCCTCTTTGATGGCCAAGGACTTGGGTTCCAACACATAGCTAAGGTCTAATATGTACTTCTGTAGTTGGGACATGTAGAAGATATTGTACACTTTAGTTAACTCTAGAGGTAGTGCCAATTGGTATGCTACCTTGTCCGCCATTTCCCACCATTTCTAATACCTCGAAAGGTTTGACAAAGTGTGGGTTTAACTTTTCAACTTCTCCAAAATGTATTACTCAATGAATTGGGGAAATTTTAAGGTATACATTTTCTCTCAACTGAAATTGTGGTGACTTCCTCTTTATGTTGGCCCAACTCTTCTATTTGTCTTGGGTCTCTTTAAGTTTTTTTTGGTCACTAATACCTTCTTGATTGTCAGTTAGGTTAATTTCGATCTCGTTACTTTCCTTTCTCCTACCTCTCTCTAGTCGCTCTAGCATATGGATGAGCGACACTTTCATTTGTATAACACCTCATGGGGAGCTATCCCTATGCAGTTATGATAACTATTGTCGTATAAAAATTCCACTAGAAGTAGACCTTTGCTTCAAGTCCTCTTAAAGTCCAAAATTAATTATTGTAAACAAACTATGAGCTTACCAAAATACCCTCTTAATCTGATTTCCGTAAAGGATATTATTATAAAATGAAGATTGAAAATTTCATAAATTAAATAATCTGAGTTTAACATTTTGTAGCCAATCTATCAATTTTCATGAGAAAACAAATGTAAAAGAATAATTAATCCTACTAAATAGTGCCAACTCATTTTATAATCTCAAGTCATTTAAATTGATGGATTTGAAAGAATAGATTTTAAATTCATAATAAAAAATTTCATTGTACTTTTTTGGATAACAATAAATTTTAAATCATTAAGTTTTTTTTTAATTATAATTTTAGTAATTGAGGTAGATTTGAAATACTTTATTCAAATGCTTTTTTCCCAAATCTAAATCATTCTATCTAAATGGACGTGAATTTAGATAAACCTTGTTCTTGTCTTCCTTCGCAACCCATTGGGCATATATAGTTTTGATATCAAAACAGCTTGTGAGGTGGGGTTGACTCTATATCCTGCCTAAGTTTCCAACTGGTAACCTTACGGGCTCACATAACCAAAAACACTATGTTGACATAGGCCGAAGCTTGCTTCGAAGACATCATAAAATCTGTACTCCTAAAATTATCAAAGCGATCGAAACGGGGCCATTGCAGTGAACAGAAAAAACAAAAAACAAAATGCAGGGATAAATCCCAGAGTTTACCAAGTCACCACTTGCTATTTTTCTCTTGTTTCGTTGATAATGCTAATATTCTTCAATATCTATGAAATTTTATAAGGAGATAACGTCACAACGGTGAACATTGATTCGATTATATAATTTCCTAATGGTCCATATAATTTGTCAATGACGATTCTACAAGACTTTTCAGGGAAAAAGAAAAGGCTAAATAAACATCAAGTTCAAACTGACACTAACTTAGACAACAGTAATTTGTTGTTAATTTTTTCAATACTGTCGACCATCTCTAGAAAATTTGATTTATATATAGGAGCCACGTTTATTGACTCTCATCAAGAAGGATGGAGAGGCTACAAACTAAGCTTCTTGAAGCTGCAGCAGAAGGAAGCATCAGTTCATTACAAAACCTGCTTGATGATGATCCACTAATTCTTGATAGAGTAGTGGTTAATTGTTTCTCTGAGACTCCCTTGCATGTGGCTGCAATGCTAGGCCATACTGATTTTGTCAAAGTAATCATAAGGATGAATCCACAGCTCACAGCCGAGATCAATTCCATGCAATCATCGCCCCTTCATTTGGCTTCAGCAAAAGGCCATGTTGATGTTGTTAGGGCCCTGTTATCAGCTAATCCTCGAACATGCCTGGCTCGCGATAGAAATAGGCTAACGTCCCTTCATCTAGCAGCTCTCAAAGGCCGGATCGAAGTCATGAAGGTGTTGCTTCAAGAGAAGCCCGATGCAGCCCAACTCATTGTGTACAGAGGAGAGAACATCTTGCATTTGTGTGTCAAACACTACCAGTTAGAGGCTCTGAAGCTCCTGGTGACCCGTGTAGGTGACGCTGAATTAATTAACTCTAAAGATGCTGATGGAAATACTCTATTGCAATCAGCTGTGGCTTACAAACAAGTTGAGGTAAGCTGTCAATTTATAACTAATCTAGCTAGCTTCTTTGTTATGGTACAGGTTGCTATGATGTTTCTAAGATTTCTACACACTTTGATAGGCTATCGACTTTTTGCTAGCTGTGCCTGCATTAGATGTGAATGCTCTGAATCTTAATGGAATGACAGCATTGGACATTTTGACTCAAAGTAGAAGAGATATAAGAGATGAGGAGATTGAGGAATCTCTTAAACGGGCTGGAGGTTTTAGAATGTCAGAAGGTAATACAGCAGTAAATATGAATCGAAACATGGATAGTCAAGCTTTATCTCCTTCCCCTGATCACTTTATTTCATTCACAAACATAGGAAAAAATAACCGGATAAATCTAGTTGAGCATCACGATGATTGGCTAGAAAGAAAGCGTGGCGCATTGATGATTGTGGCTTCACTCATTGGAACAATGGCTTTTCAAGTCGGAGTCAACCCTCCTGGCGGTGTTTGGCAAGATGATTGTATAATCGACGCAGATGGGAATCCGGTGTCTAAACCTCACCAGGCAGGCTTTTCTATAATGGCACATAACTACCCTATAGGCTTCGTAGGATTTTATATTGTCAATACAGTAAGCTTCATTGCATCGCTCAGCATTATTTTGCTTCTAATGAGCGGATTGCCCATTAAGCGCAGACTTTTTATGTGGATTTTGATGGTGATTACATGGGTTGCAATTTCAGCAATTGCATTGATTTACGCGAACTCGATATGGGTCGTGACACCCTCTATACAATCAAAATCTATTTCGTTTATGAGAGGAATTGCAATATACTTTTGGCTCTTGCTGATGGCTCTCCTCCTCTTCATTCACACTGTTCGTCTGATAGTGAAGCTGGTTAAAAAGCTGAGAAGAACGTTAATGAGGAGGAGGATGTAGGTTGCAGGTTCAATAGTTAGTAGCGTTTGAAATAGCATATTGACTTGTCTGCCTTTCTTTTTCATGGTTTTTCCTGGTGTCATTGTGTTCCAATTAACAAATCAGTTTGACTTTTACAGAATCATGTCACTTGTATGCTCAGCCGTTGTAAGTATTATCCGTGTACGAGATGAACAGAAACAATTGTGTTGATGCGTATTTCACCGGCCTTTGATGTGAAGGACTATTATCATTGAAACTTTCTGTAAGTTTGCTGGAGCTACTGAAGTTCCTTTAAGAATAGGATAGAATCAAGAAGATTATTTACTCTATTATGATCACTAGAGTACCATTCCTCTAATTAAAAATTTCACATTCCATTTGAGGTTCAAACGTATTGACACGCGCTAATATTGGATCCGACTAACATTAGGGGCAAAAGAAGAAACTTCGGAAAAAATATATACCGATGAAAATGAAGCTTGCCGTGTTGAAGAAGCTTCCCAATCCCAAAAGTCTAAATTCTGGGGTCATTTTCATGACGTGACTCAGGACTAGGCCCACGGTAGTTTTTTTTTGGTTCAGACTCGAAAGTCTTGCTACACAAGACACGTCTACTCCTTTGGTTTTTTTATTAATTTTGTCCTAGTTTACCAGGTCAACTTTCATTGTCCCAGTATCATATTTTATTTCTCTTCGTTTGTTTCTGTTCCAGCTAAAAAAATTAACAAGCGTGTTGTGCTGCCTCCATAAAAACTCATATAAAAACAATTTTACTTCAAACATCCATCCTTTAAGGAATTCGAAATGTTCGCAGCGTAAATTCCAGAAAGAAGGCCAGCTCTCTCTTTTGCCTTTGTCGGTTTTTATAACTACTATAAACAAGTGAAAATCGATAATCAATGATAAATTCTAGTACTAGTTTTTCGCTTGTTTCAATCAATAATAATAAACGAGCAAAGAATCACACTTTTTATTGTGCGTGCATGATCACAAAAAAAAAATATTTATATGTACCTTTTGTCATAGTTACATATAAAATTGTTATTTTAATAATTTTTATCAGAAAATTTAAGTTGCCCAACAATTAAAATTATAGTATAAATTCGTACAAAGTGAGATAAAAGTAAAAAAAATTGAGAAAGAATAAATCAATTTTTTAAGAGAAAATAGAAATTAAAACATAAAAAAAAAAAGATGGAAAAGTTAGGTTTGTGTACAATTTTTTTTGCCTCTTTTCTTCTCCCTTTTTTTCTAAAATGAATAAATAAATAAATAAATAAAATTCAGCAGCTAAATAGGCCCTTAAGTTGGAACAGAAATTTTGCAACCAAACAAACCCTTAAGTTGGAACAAAAATTGTAACCAAACATGGCCTTATCACGTCAGCACGGAAGGCTTAGTTCAGCAGCAGCTTCTGGTCCAGTCCAATCCCTTCGGCCCGAAGACATTTTTTTTTTGGCCTAGCGGCAATCTGGCCCAAATCAGACTTCAACCCAATCGACTATGACCCAACTGGATTTTTTTTCTCTTTTTTTTTGGGCTACTAGAACCTGGCCCAATTTATGGCCTAACCTAATGTCTATCTCCAGCCTAACTCAACCCTCGGCCCACTGAATAATTTTTTTTTTTTTGGGAACAAGTGGCGGCGGGTGAAATTTCACCAGCGTAAGCCAGCGGGGGCGGCTGACATCGATTGCCCAGGGGTTGGTGAGGCCTGGGAGGCCTTCAGCGGCGGTGACGAGTGGCGAATTTGGGCGGAACGGCACAATTCGTGGCGGAAACCCTAGCGGTGATTCGCGGAGGCCGAATCTCGGCTCCTCCGGCGATGGATCAAGGCGGAACGGGATGGGCTCATGGCGGCGGTGCTGTTGGTGGGGGTTGCGGCCGTGAATCGGTTGAGATGGCGGTGGAATCGCCGTTACAATTTCGGCCGACGCGGCGGCGGCTTTTCCTTTTTTTTTTTTTGACTTTTATTTTTGAAACTCTGGACGTATATCAAATTAGAATCCGACACAAACTCGCTCTGATACCAACTGACATGATCAGAATCACGTCGGAAGCAACGGTGTAATCGAACCCGAATCCGAGAATCCCAGGGATGGAGTCGGGCGAAGAACGCCGACCCAACGTGGTAGGATTGGATTGAACTCGATATGGACAGCCACAATTAGCACACTAAACACTGATTGATACGTCACGAATCACACGGACCACTTTGGAATGACTCGATTTGGGATAAGAATTCACGAAAAATTGAAAGCACAATTTCAGAGAATTTTGAAGAGAAACCTGAATTGATTAAAAACTCTGTCTATATGTCAAATTGGTAAACAATGAGTTTATAGGCATCTCAAAACCCTAGCCTACTTGGGTTTAGTGCCCCTATTGGGCTTATTCTGACTGGGCCCAGAATTAAATTAATTTAGGAGGAAATAAGTAATAAAATTAAACTAATCCTTTTTTTACTCCTCTGCCTTCAGATCTTTTGCCCAGCTCAGAATATTCACCCCGCGCTCCTCTCTGGGTTGCTCAAATTTACATCCATGCGTGACATCTTCTCAAATTTTATGCACCAAGACGTTGATTGCTTCCTTGAGTCTTTTTGCCCGTGCCCTGCTTATCTGTCCGGTTGAGATTGCCAGTGGGTCTCCTTTATCATGTTGGACGTCCACGTCAAATAAGCTTAATGCTCAAAATTAAGCAAGGCTCCTCGGTAACCACACAAATGGCCAAACTCGAAATATGACCAGTTGACAAGTGGCCTCCCTTTGTTTAATCCAAAGTCCATCAGGCCTCAATTGACTTAGCCCAACACTTTTGAAATTTAAATTGCTAAAACTGCACAATTGTAATAAGACCACCTCATATTGCACCTCAACACCATATAATATTTTCCTAATAAACCGATACGAGAAGTGTAAAAGGAATTGCTCCAATTCCAATCAAATGTACACACAAAGTACGTGTTTCTCTATATGGTACAAGAATTTTCATTCTTTGAGAAGATTGTGACGTATGTTGATAAAGAATCTATAGATACGTGTGTGTGTGATTATATAAATTACATGAGTAAACCCAAATAACAACAAAATTAACCTCCAAAGTCTTTCTTCTTGAATTGAAAAACAAAAATAAATATGCTTATTTTATTATCTATTGCACTAAACTTTCAGAAGAACTATTTTACTGATACAATTATAATAGACTAATGGAGAAAGTACAATGAAGAACAACAAAAGGGGTGGTGATGTTTTTGCACTATTGAAAGTGGAGATATTCAGGTCAGGAAGTTCAGTCACTAGTTGACGTGGAGCACCACTTGAAGTTGATGTGGAGCACTACTTGGAGATCATTGGCAGCTCACGAGACTTATTTATTTGTTAATTAAGTATTGTTGTTATATAAATTAGCTCAGTTGGTCAGTTGGTTAATTGTATTTAGTTGACCTCTTGATTGTTAGTATAAATAGGCTCACTCAGTGTTGTATAGTTACCAGATATCATTCTTTAGAGTTAGGGCTCTTGATTCTGTCCACTTTCAACTCATTCTTCCTTCTCTTTATGCAAATTTCGTGTAATTTTTCTTTATATCCTTTCAGGGGAGCCCAATACACTTTCCAAAATAGTGCTAGAGCCTTCGATTTAGTGTTAATCAAGTGACTTTCTATTCTTTCAACTACATTTGAACAATTTTTCATTGTAGTAGACCAAATCGAGCAATTTTCACCTCAATTTTGCCTTGGAAGCCTCAACTTTAGTTGCTAGAGACAACAACCAACCAGATTTTTGTGCTAACCTTACGAATCCTTTAAATCCTTGTACGATTGAAAATGGTGACAATCTGATGGTTCCCCTCGTGACTGAGCTTCTGATCTTTAAGAACTATATCAGTTGGTCAAGGAACATCAAGTAAGCATTTCGAGCTGAGAACAAAATCGATTTCATGTCAAGTCAGATTTAGAAACCTAGCTCTAATGAGGATTATTCACTAGAACTTTGGGAGTGATGTAACGATATGGCAGTATCTTGGCTTCTAAACTCTATCTCGCCTTCTATTAAAGCAAGTTTAATTTTTGTTGATGATGCTTGAGAATTATGGAATGAATTGCATGAGCATATGCCTCGACACAATGGCGCTCGAATTTATCAATTGAAGAAGTATTTAGTTAGCTTGAAGCAAGGTTCAAATACAATTTTCGTTTATTATGGCAAACTAAAAGGTGAATGGGATGAATTACAGCTGTATGATGACATGCCTACTTGTTCTTGTGGTCAGTTATATGTTTCAAGTCAGATATTAGAGAGACAGTGTGATGTAATATCTCATGGGTCTCAATGACTTATATTCCCAAGCTAGAGATCATATTTTGTTGATGTAGCCACTACCCCCTATTAATAAGGTATTTGCCATGAATTAACAACAAGAAATGTATCATCTAGTTGTTGGAGAGAATAATGGTAGTGATGTGTTGGCAATGGCTGTTTAAAGACATACAAACAATTCCAAACAAATAGGGAAGAAGGAAAGACCTTTTGACAACAATTGTAGAATACTTGGATACACACACTTGAGAAGTATTTTAAGGTTGGAATGCAGAGCCACCTAAGTGTAATTATTGTCAGATGGTTGGGCACTCGGTGGGTAAATGTTGCAAACTCAAAGGTTATCCTCCAAGATAAATTCTACCAAAGGATGGCAAGCAACAATTCATATATAGAATAGGTTCCTACAAATGATGTTGGACAAGGAGAAGAGAAGTTGTCTATCACTAAGATCCAGCTGTAGTAATTAATGAATCTCTTTACTAACAATCCAGGCATTGCATGGCGATTGGAAGGTTCAAATGATAAGGTTCATAGAACCAATGCTATCTATTTAAATGTCATTGGTAAGTGTTATATTTTCAATGCTATTACCTTGAAAGGTGCTATCAAGAATACAAATATGTAGATTTTGGATACTGGAGTAACCAATCACATGATTTATGATGATCTTTTAGTCAATGGCAAATATGTGAAGTATTCTTATTTGGTCAACTTTCCAGATGGAAATGCTGCGTATGCTGTTGATTTATGGGATGTCAAACTTATTCAGGATATCACATCACATAATGTATTATTTTTTACCTATCTTTACTTTTAACCTCATATCAGTCAAGACACTCACCACCGACCAAAATTATTGTTTGATTTTCTTGTCTAACCAATGTATTATCTAGGACCTAACCTCATGAACTACAACTGGCAAGGGTAAGGTACAGAAAGGATTCTATTATTTCAACAGGTATGAAGCATGTTTATCTGCTTTGTTGACCAATAAAAGGGCTCACTCTCATGTTGATTCACCTACTTTTTATATATAGTTTATTCACATAGCCCCTTATTTTTTTTTGGCACAACAGGTTAGAACATCTCTTAATTGATAGGTTGAAGTTAGTTCATGAGCAAAGTCTGAACATTTTACTTGATGACCATGAGAAATTTCCATGTAGTATTTGTCTTTTAACTAAACAGCATCGACTTCCCTTTCCTAGCAGCTCACATAGTACTTCAAAGGCATTTGAAATTGTTCGTTGTGATTTGTGAGGGCTTTATTGTGAAATTGCATATGATAGTAGTAGATATTTTCTTATCATTATGGATAATTTTTCAAAGGACACCTGAGTGTATCTACTCAAAAATAAATTTGGCACTCCCTTGTCTCTTCAAAATTTTAGTACCCTAATTTAGAACCAATTTGAATCAACCATAAAAATCATGACAACTGATTATGGAGCTAAATTCAGCCCAAGAACCTTTTGTCATAAAAAAGGAATTATACATCAAAAATCATGTGTTGAAACTCCACAACAAAATAGAGTTATAGAAAAAAAAACTCTTAACACTTGCTTAATGTTGCTAGGGCCTTGAGATTTCAGTCAAATTTACTTCTCAAATACTGAAATGAATGTATTCTTACAGCTACTTATATTATTAATAGACTGCTTACACCAATTTTGAAAAATAAAACTTCAATTGAGCATCTTTTTAAAGTTAAGCCAACTTACTGTCAAATGAAAGTCTTTGGTTGTCTATGCTTTTCCACCACATTGAAAGCTAATAGGAAGAAATTTAATTCAAGACGTAAAGAGTGTGTGTTCATAGGGTATCCCTTCAACATAAATGGTTACAAACTCTTAGATCTTAATCAAATTTTGTGCCAAAGTATGTAAATTTTCATGAGAATATTTTCCCCTTTGCTTCTGTTGTCAAACAAAATTTTGAAAGCGCCAATTAATCTTTGAAACGTAGTGATATGAATCACTACGTCCAAACAACACCCTTAATGATCTATTTGATCATTTTCAACCTAATCCTCAATAGGGTCTGCTTGAGCAATCCTTGGAAACCAATTTACAATCACTCATCCATCATAGCCTTATTTAAATGAATCTAGTTGGGAACAAGTTGGGTCTTTGCAGCCAAGTTTTGCTGCTTCTGATCTTCTTCCTCACTTTTAGAAGATCGACAAGGTTGAAACATGTACCAAAATACCTAGATGACTACTATTTTTAACTAGTCACCAAGACTCCCTTACCAACAATCATTATCAGTAAACCAAGTAAACTAACCCCTCCTGTAAAGTACCCCATTTCAAACCTGAATTATAGCTCTATGACAAATGCTGACTATAATCCAAACTTAATAGCTCTTAACCCAAAATTTGACCCACACAATTATAAATAAGCTTCCCAACATCCTGAATGGTGTGATGCAATGGAAAAGGAATTGGCTGCCCTAGAGGAGAACCACACTTGCTCCTTAACTGAACTGCCACCAGGTAAACGGCCATAGGTTGTAAATATGTCTACAAAATAAAGTATAAACCAAATGGCTTAGTTAAAAGATATAAAGAAATGTTGGTAGCTAAAGGATATACATAAGAACAAGGAATAGATTATCAAAAAAAATTTTCACCTATTGTTAAAATCGCAGTAGTAAGAGTCAGTGGCCATTACTATAAAGGGCATAGTTTCTAGAGCAGTTGGATATTAATAATACTTTCTTGCATGATTATTTGGAAGAGGATATTTACATGGAAAAACCACTTAATTATGACAAAGAAGAACCTCACCAAGTGTGCAAGTTGAACAAAAGTATCTATGGACTTTTAGGTGATGGAAGTCAGCGTTTTGTGTTGCTGGGAAGAAGTTTGGTTTTAACCAAAGCAAGGTAGACTATAGTCTCTTCATTGTGAAGAGAAAGGACTCATTCACAGCTGTGGTAGTCTATGTGGATGATGTTATCGATTCAAGCAACAATTACAGGTAATTAAGTAGCTAAAGACCTATTTAGATGATGTTTTCAATATTAAGGACATTAGAGATTTGTCATATGTCTTGAGCATTAAATTGGTAAGAACAGAAATGGGGATTCATCTAAACCAAAGAAAATACATATTGGATATTTTCTCAGACTATGGAATGCTAGCATGCAAGCCCTCAAGAATGCCCACGGATCAAAATGCAAAGCTTAGCAAATATGAGGGGCAAGAACTGACTGATCCAGGAAGTTATAGAAGATTAGTTGGGAGATTGCTATATTTGACCATAACAAGACTTGATATATCATTTGAAGTCCACATCTTGGAGAAACCAATCAATGTACACATGAAGGTTGCTTATAACATTTCACAATATTTGAAATCAACTGTGCAGCAAGGGCCTATTTGGTCCATTGGGTTTTCCTACCAACTTTACTTATCTCATCTAATAATTACACATTCTCTATAGGTTTTAGGGAGTCTTCTTATGAATTTTAAGCATAAAAATTTTTACTTTACAAGTTGTCAACATTTTGAGAGAAACAACATTTAAACGTTTATTTCACCTATACTATGTCTTATGTCATATTTCATACATGTAACACATGCCAACACAATTCCATCCACATGTTCACCAAACTAGCTATTTATAAACCTATAAAATCCATGTCCATGTGCCTATATTGCAATAATATTAATTTTATATAAACGTGAATTGGAATTACAAGTTTAGGGTACCTCAAATTCTTTATATTCTTGGAGCTAAAATTTGTTTTCTTTCTTTCCTCCCCACTGCAGCCGTCCAACACTCTCTTTGGGGTGGGGAATTTTATATATATATATTCTTTCCAGCAACTCACAAGGGGTGTATATATACTTAGGTTCAGGGTGCCTATTTGGGGTAGGGTTGACTCCTCAATATTTGGCAATAATTTCCAGCAAAATTCCCATGCCAAATCAGCCCCAATATTCTTATTTGGCCATCTCATGTGCATGATAATTATTCACACCCAAATCCCTTAGTTTTGGTAGTGTTTGACTTGTGCATATTTGGGTATATTCCCTTCCAAATTGATACCATACACTAAGATAAGCAATCAAATAATTAATAAATTATCACATAAATAATTAAAAATCTCTAGATTTTTTTCTTTTCTTTTTTTTTTTTCCCTACAAAGTCTGTCTATTACATCTTCTCCCCTTCCAAAAAGTTTTGTCCTCAAAACTTGAAATATCCTATTCAAAGAATAAATGGTGTCATAACTCTTGAGGTCTTCCTCTAGCTCTCAAGTGGCTTCGTACTTAATGTGATTGAACCATTAAACCTTCACATAGGGTATGGTATTGGTTTTTCGCACTTTTTCCTTCCACTCCACTTATTGAATTGGAAGTTTCTCATAACTCAAGTCCTCCTTGATGGCTAAGGATTTAGGGTGTACTTTCTTAGTTGGAATATGTGGAAGACTTTGTGCATCCTAGCAAATTTTAGAGGTAGTGCCACTTAATATGCTACCTCATCCACATTTTCTAACATCTCAAAAGGTCTGAAAAAACATGAGCTTAGCTTCCCAACCATCCCAAAAAGCATTACTCCACGAGTTGGAGAAATTCTGAGGTATATCTTTTCTTCCAATTGAAATTATAGTGGTCTTCTCTTTAGGTTGACTCAACTTTTCTATTTGTCTCGAGTCTCTTCAAGTCTTTACTGTATTACTGACAGCTTCTCAATTTGAAGGGATGGACTTTAAATCTATAATAATAAATTTATTATATTTTTTTGGATAACAATGAATTTCAAATCATCAAGTTTTTTTTTTCAAATTATAATTTTAGTAATTATGGTGGATTAGAGATTCTAATTTGAAATACTTTGTTCAAATACGTTCTTCAAGTTTAAATCCTTCCATTTAAGTAGGTGTGAACTTAGATCAACCTTATTCTTTTCTTCCTTGGCAAGCCAGTAAGTTTAGCTTTGATATCAAACCAGCTTGTGAGGTTGGGTTGACTTTATATCCTGGCTAAGTTTGCAACTAGTAACCGTACAGGCCTACACGCTATGTTGACTTAGACCAAAGCTTGCTTCGAGGACCATCACAACATCTGTACTCTTAAAAATTATCAAAGCTATCGAAACTGGCCAATTGCATTGAACAGAAGAAACAAAAAACGAAATGAAAGGATATATCCCAGAGTTTACCAAGTCGCCACTTGCTATTTTTCTCTTCTTTCGCTGATAATGCTACCATTCTTCAATATCTATGAAATTTCATAAAGAAGACAAAGTCATAAACGTGAACATTGGTTTGATTACATAAAGTCCTAACGGTGAATATACTTTGTCAATGACCCTTCTACAGGACTTCTCAGGGAAAAAGGAAAGGCTACATAAACAAGAAGTTCAAATTGACTCTAGCTTAGGCAACAGTAATTTGTTGTTAGTTTTTCCAATACTGTGGGCCATCTCAGAAAATTTGATTTATAAATAGGAGCCACTTTTATTGACTCTCATCAAGAAGGATGGAGAGGCTACAAACTAGGCTTTTTGAAGCAGCAGCAGAAGCAAGCATCAGTTCGTTACAAAATCTGCTTAAGGAAGATCCACTAATTCTTGATAGAGTAGTGGTCAATTGTTTCTCTGAGACTCCCTTGCATGTGGCTGCAATGCTAGGCCATACTGATTTTGTCAAAGTAATCATAAGGATGAATCCACAGCTCACAACTGAGATCAATTCCATGCAATCATCGCCCCTTCATTTGGCTTCAGCAAAAGGCCATGTTGATGTTGTTAGGGCCCTGTTATCAGCTAATCCCCGAATCTGCCTGGTTCGCGATAGACATAGGCTAACTCCCCTTCATCTAGCAGCTCTCAAAGGCCGGATCGAAGTCATGAAGGTGTTGCTTCAAGAGAAGCCCGATGCAGCCCAACTCACAGTGTATAGAGGAGAGAACATCTTGCATTTGTGTGTCAAACACTACCAGTTAGAGGCTCTGAAGCTCCTGATGAGCAGTGTAGGTGACACTGAGTTAATTAACTCCAAAGATGCTGATGGAAATACTCTATTGCAATCAGCTGTGGCTTACAAGCAAGTTGAGGTAAGCTGTCCATTTATAATTAATCTAGGTAGCTTCTTTGTTATGGTCCATTATGCTATGATGTTTCTAAAGATTTCTACACACTTTGATAGGCTATCGACATTTTGCTAGCTGTGCCTGCACTAGATGTGAATGCTCTGAATCTTAATGGAATGACAGCATTGGACATTTTGAGTCAAAGTAGAGGAGATATAAGAGATGAGGAGATTGAGGAATCTCTTAAACGGGCTGGAGGTTTTAGAATGTCGGAAGGTAATACAGCAGTAAATATGAATCGAAACATGGTTAGGCAAGCTTTATCTCCTTCCCCTGATCACCTTATTTCATCCACAAACATGGGAAGGAATAACTGGATAAATCTAGTTAAGCATCATGATGATTGGCTAGAGAGAGAGCGTGGCGCGTTGATGATTGTGGCTTCACTCACTGCAACAATGGCTTTTCAAGTCGGAGTCAACCCTCCTGGCGGTGTTTGGCAAGATGATTATATAGTCGACACAGATGGCAATCCGGTGTCTAATCCTCACCGGGCAGGCTTCTCTATAATGGCACACAACAACCCATTAGAGTACAGAGGACTTTATATTGTCAATACAGTAAGCTTCGTTGCATCGCTCAGCATTATTTTGCTTCTAATGAGCGGATTGCCCATTAAGCGCAGACTTTTTGTGTGGACTTTGATGGTGATTACATGGGTTGCAATTTCAGCAATTGCAGTGATTTACGCGAACTCGATATGGGTCATGACACCCTCTATACAATCAAAATCTATTTTGTGTGTGGCACGAATTGCACTGTACATGTTTCTCTTGCTAATGTCTCTCCTCGTCTTCATTCACACTGTTCGTCTGATAGTGAAGCTGGTTAAAAAGCTGAGAAGAACGTTAATGAGGAGGAGGATGTAGGTTGCAGGTTCAATCGTTTGTAGTGTTTGAAATAGCATCTTGATTTGTCTGCCTTTCTTTTTCATAGTTTTTCCTAGCGTCATTGTGTTCCAATTTACAAATCAATTTGACTTTTACGGAATCATATCACTTGTATTCTCAGCTGTTGTAAGTCTTATCCGTGTATGAGATGAACAGAAACTTTGGTTGATGTGTATTTCAGTAGCCTTTGATGTGAAGGACTATAGTTGTTGAACCTGTCTATAAGTTTGCTGGAGCTATTGTGTGCTAGCAAATAAGTTTCAAAAGTGCATTCCACTCTCGAGGTAGAATACAAAGCACTTACTTAAGTATGTAAAAAATTACTATGGTTAAAGAAGTTCCTTTAAGAATTGGTGAAAAATCAAGAAGATTATTTGCTCTATTGTGACCGTTAGAGCGCCGTTTATCTAAGTAAGAATTCGGACATTTCATTTGAGATCCAAACATATTGATGCTCACTATCACTCTATCCAGCTGACATTGCGGGCAAAAGAAGAAGCTTTGGAGAAAATGCATACCAATGACAATGGAGCTAATATGATGACTAAAACGTTGCTAAAGGAGAAAACTGAAATTTGTAAAGAAATTACTGGACTCTACTTCAAATGAACCATAGGGGCAGAATTATTATGTTGCAGCCCATTTGAAAAAGCTCTAGTCCATTTGAAAGCCCATTAGTCCAATTATATAACAGTGGTGGGTGAACGAATTTGGTTGACAAGTTCGTCCAAGTTTATAGAGTAGGAGAATAAATTTAGTTAATAAACTTTGTTAATGTGTTGTAACCAAGTTAGAATTGTAAGATTAAGAGAGTTTGAGACTTGCGAAATCTAAAAAAGTTGTAGTGCCTTTTGAGGGTGTTTTGAGGGAGTAAAAAGTTCCTCTGTATAAAAATTCATTTGTAACCTTCTTTGTAAGTTATACAATTTTATTTAATTATAGTCTTATTATCATTTCTTTCATTTAACATTTCTCAACACTATATATATGTGTGTAGAAATCAGCTTCAGTTATTTTCTACCATTAGGGTGCCATTGGAATTTATTAAGATAATAGCTAGAAATGAGTCTGAATAAATGCAACAGGTTTAAGGCTCAAAATTAAGCGAGGCGCCACAGTAACTACACAAATGGCAAAATTGGAGGCAAGACCAGTTGACAAGTGGCCTCCCTTTGTTAATCCAAAGTCCATCAGGTCTCAATTGACATAGCCCGACACTTTTGAATCTGAATTGCCAGAACTGCACTGTTGTAATAAGATCACCACATTTTGCACCTCAACACCATATAATATTTTCCTATAAACCAATATGATAAGTGTAAAAGGAATTGCTCCAATTCCGATCAAATGTACACACAAAGTAAATGTTTCTCTATAAGGTATAAGAATTTCGTTCTTTGAGAAGATTGTGACGTATGTTGATAAAGAATCAACAGATGTGTGTGCGTGATTACATATATATTACATGAGTGAACCCAGATAACATCGAAATTAATCTCTAAAGCCTTCTTTCTTGAATTGAACAACAAAAATGAATGTGCTTATATTATTATCTATTGCACTAAGCTTTCAGAAGAACTATTTTACTGTATAATTATGATAGACCAATGGAGTAAGTACAATGAAGAACAACAAAAGGGGTGGTGATGTTGCTGAACTAATATTCAAGGACCAAATCGATACATATGTAACAAAGATATTGCTTGAACAACATATATCAATGCATCTAGTTACAGAAGTAACCACCTAATTATCATGGTAAAGTCTTGAGTTGAAGTTTCTGAATGATTTACTCCACATTCCTTCTGAAACAAAGGAGTTGGATAAAACAATAATTTCCTTAAATTGATATATAACATCACTCATTTAAAAAATCCGCTGCAGTTGCATACGAATGGTCAACAACGTTCGAGGTCATCCAATCCATGTCTGTGGCCATCCATAATCGTTATAGGAGAGCGCGAAGGGGAGCAACGAGTAAGAGGTGGGCCACACAACTGAGTGTTTCCCTTGAAGGAAGAAACCGTGAACTTCTGAAGGGAATGTGGGATTGAGCCATTAACCAAGTTGTAGCTCAAATTCAAGAACTTAAGACCTGGAATATCAAGATTGGGGACACCTCCAGACAGTGAATTGAACTGAAGGTTTGCCGCAGATAATCTCTTCAAATTCACTGCTGTGGGTGGAATATATCCAGTTAATGAGTTGAAGGACAGATCAAGTATGCTGAGTCGGTGCGAGAGGGGGCAAAGGAATACCACCGGAGAAGTTGTTGTGCTGAAGGTAGAGGAATTGAAGGGAAGGGATGGAAAGGATGTCGGAAGGAAGATTCCCATGGAGATAGTTGGATCTTGGACTAAGGACTCTAAGAGCATCTAGCTTCCCTATAGTACAGAGTGGGATGGAACCATAGAGCCCTACACCGGGAAGGGGGACTTCAAGCACTCGAGTTCTGTCCCTTGTGCTCGTGACGCCAACCCAAAAACTACAGATTGGACATGTTGAACAGCAGCAGCAAATTCAAGTAGAGCAATCTTGTTGATCAATGGAAAATTTGCCAGTAGCAGAAAGACATATATTAAAGCTGCCAATTGGAAGTTGAGTTTCATTGTTTCACTGTGCGAAGGCTGTGGATAAGAGAAGAATTCAAGGTTGATAACTGCTTCCCAGTTCTTGTACATTTCTTGAAGAAACTTCTGCCAAAATGAATAATAAAAAAATCAAAATCTAATCCGTAAAAGCAAAAAATGAAGTACTCAAATGGAATGGAACAGAAGAACAAATAGCACTAAAAACATCCTAATGGTAAATGAGAAAAACACTAAAAGTTTTTCCTACTTTTTCAGTGGAAAGCATAAGAAAGAGGTGCCCACTAAAACCTGAAAAATAAAGGAAAATATAACTGAGGCAAGAAAATCATTAACTTTGCATTCAGAGTACTCAACAGGAGTTAAGATTCAGTGCCATGCCTGGCTTGACGTTAATACAGGCAAGAAAGATGGAGTTACATAAAAGCTAAATCGCCAGCCAAATTAATCACTGCTTGATCCCATTTATGTTGAAATAGAAAACTTGATTCATGAATATTTGATGAAGAAATTGATTTACTAGAAAATGCATGAATTGTAAAGTGCATGAACAACATCAAGTATGGTTCATGTGTTAATTTATGGTGGTGTTCATGTATTAGAAAAGGGGGAAGCGTAAGACGCACCAGATTAGGTTCATGCTACATGATGCCTGCACACACCTGTATATTGTAATCGTCATTTGAAAAAAAGGTCGGGCAACTTCTTTTACTCTCTACGATATACTCAAAAGTGTTTGTATCATGTGAATTTTTTCCCAACAATCCGTACCTGGTCGGATTATATGTTTTTCGACATGAAGTTGAATTACATCCATAGCCAGAAAGTAGTACCATGGAAGCATCATAGGATCAAAAATAATTTTACGTTTAGATAATCAAAGATGCTTTTTGGAAATGAACCTTCTTTTTAAACTTTTTCATGTAATGAGGCGAAACCACTTCGCTTCACTTTGGACGTTTTTCACGCAAAAATAAAGCATATTTCCTAAATAAATCTGATGAGAGATTGCCGAGTAACTTTATGATTCAAATTATAATTAACCAAGAAGAAAAATCAGAAAAAGAGAAAAAATATTTCAGAATTGAAGTAATCCACAATAAATACATATTACAAGAAAGAAACAAGCCAGTTATTAACTTAAAGAAATCATGAATAAACTAATGCTGATAAATTAAAGGCAGGGGCCAACAGTTCAATTTGCTTAAAAGGGAGCTTACGTCGTATATCATCTCATTAATGGCCCTTTAAGGAAAAAATCTGCTCCTTTTCAGTAATTGTTTAAATTGGAATTTCGGATAGAAAAATGTCTTGAGTTGTAAATTTTCAGTTCTGGTCGTCAAGCAAATAATTACGTTGGCAACAAACGTGAATAAATGGCATTTGTGAGTGAAATACAAAAAAATGAGATTAATGGTAAGTCTTTCCAATATTATTAAGAGAAAGAATAATGATATGAACGAGGAAATGATCCAAAAGTGCATGCATGCACCGAGGTGACACAATTATGTTGAGGACACATTTGAATGAATGGATTTGAATTTGAACGAAGGATTTAGAGAGATAATTTTAAATGAGTCTAATATAGGAGGAATTTTAAATTTATCTTATTTTTTAAAATTATAATTTAAAATATTTTATGATCCAATCAAATACAATGAATTCATTATTATGAATTTAAAATCTATTCTATCAAATCCTTCAACCTAAACGGGTTCTTAGGCACTATGACTATTTCTGACCAAAATGAATCAGTTACCTCATGCACTTTGTTATGCCTCGATCTTTTATTAAACCACAATTTAAAAGAAAACCGTATAATAAAAAATGATATAAACTAATATCTGGTAGACTAATTAATTTATAATTTTTTATTAGGTGAAGAGTCTAAGGCACGATTGTAGGCATGTGGCTATTAATGAGTGGAATACATAGAAAATCTTTTTGTTTAGATTGGGTATGATCTCAAGAAATCACAACTTTTATCTGATCTATAATACTGGTAATTTGTGTGCACATTTCGACATCTTTTTAGTTTTTTATTTAGGATTATGTATTAGATGAAAAATCACATGATACATCAAAAAGTATTGTAGGAAATAGAAGAGAAGCCTTCATCTATATAATAAACTTTTCAACTCAAATGAATTTAAATAAAATAATTACAACACATGAATATTTATACGAGTCATATAGCATGCGCCTATAATGATAGATGTACCAACATTAGTTATATAGTTCCCCATGAATGTATTCATAAACTAATATATGAACCATACTTGATCAAGTTCATGCACTTTAACAGTTCATATATTTTTTATTACATTAATTTCTTTATATATTCATTAATCAAGTTTAATATTCCATTTCACCCCTTAAACTTGATTCTCATCATGCCAAAATAGCACATAAAACTTGATCTTCTTCCTTCTTGTAATAGGACTTCATCATTATCCTCTAACTTTTCATCCACCTTTTAGTGGTCAGGGTGTTAAATCCGTTTTTCATCAAGTTCAGATATTTGGCTGTAGAATACACCTTCTGTCTCTGTCCATGGAAATTTCTTGTCAACCTTCTGGCTCTGTCCATGGGAATTTCTTGTCCATGATAATTTTATTGTGCTAGGACGAGTAGCGAAGATTTTAACAAGATAAATAGTATAATTTATTTGAATATATGTATAAAATATATAATAACAATTGAATAATGTGATAAGTTATAAGAATAATGATTATAGTTTAGAGAATATATAAAAGTAAATGTGAGTTTATGTGTAATATATATGAGTATTTATTTGATTGTAAATGTATGTAATGATTCAAATATAATTAGTTAATTATATATATGAAAGAGGTAAGTTTTGAATTTAAATTTAAATGAAAATACTATAAAATCATATGTTTAGTAGTGTAAAATTTAAGAGAGTGTTTTGTAGTTGAAACTTTGGTTCCAAACATAATCTTTGGCTTTTCTGATAACCTTCTTATATTTTTAGAAGACTACTTTAGTCTTCGCTTTTTTTTCAACTGGTTTCTTCATTTGAATGTTACACTAACTAATTCACATCCCTCAACTAAAAAATAATAAATAAATAAAACTAATTCACATCCCATGAATTGAAGTAATGAAAAATGACTTGTTCAGGTTTTTAATACTTCACTGCTAGTTTTCTTCTTTTACTTTCGTCTTCTTCTTAATCGTTTCATAAGCTTATTTCATTTTCAAAAATTCGTTCATTATTTTAAAATTTTATATTTGTAGCTAAAACTCAAGATATTATTGTTGGCAACCATGGTATGTTGGCATTTATACGGTACATATATGTTGGCATGATGATGTAAGGTTTAACTAGTGTGCCATGTCACTTAGAATTTTGAATATTTCTCCTTATGTCATGTTATTGTTATAATACATTTGATATTTTTGGATTGAATAGTTTGAATTTTATTTTGTAGTAATGGGATAATATAATAGTTATTTGCTTCTATATTTTAATTGACGCAAAAGCAGAGATGAAAAAATATTTTTTGACAATTATTGCCAAAGAAGTTTTGCCAAAAAATACAAAACTCAATTTGAATCTGCGTCCAAAACGATCCTTCTCAATTCTTATACATTTGTAAAAAATGCGTTCCAAAGCCGTTCCAAAATAGCTGTGCTAAAGCCGTTCTACAGTACCCATGCCGAAGTCATTCCCAAACGGACCGTGCCAAAGCCGGTCCAAATTAGTTGTGAGTTAACACCGTCCCAAAGCCGTGCCACATAAAACCATACCAAATAAAACCGTGTTAGAACCGTGCCAAATAAAACCATGCCAAACCCGTTCCAAGCAGTCGTTCCAAAGCGGTTTCAAAACGAACCGTGCCAAACATGTTTCGAACATAACTGTGCCAAAGCTATTCCAAAACAAATCGTGCCAAAGCTGTTCCAAAGTTTCGTATCAAAACCATCTCCAAACTGGTTCAATAAAAAACTGTTCCAAATCCGATCCAATGTAGATCCAACTACTGTGGCCTAGGTATGTTTAGAACGGCTACTTGTAACCATTCCAAAATTTTGGAACGACGTGCAGTTTTAGAACGGAAAAATTACCGTTCCAAAGTTGTTCCAAATCAAATTTGGAACGGTCTTTACAGAGAAACTGTGCCAAAAAGCCATTCCAATTAACCAGATTTCCAGTAATGAAAAGAAATTATTATAATATAAGTTTCCTAACCTTTGTTTGTGCAAATATGGAAATATTGCCATCTTTCAATGGGACCATGTCAAGCTTGAAAAACACCCAAGATATGTCTGATTATATTAGTGAAAGATTGAGGAGATTGAGGAGATTGAGTTTTCAAAATTCAAAGATACGGTGATATAGAAAAACTTATGCTGAAATGAAAGTTCACTCATTGTTGCAACAAATAGTTGATAGATTGTGGTAACTATTGAATTAATCAAATCAAGAAGATTTTGGCGTATTAAGACAGTTTCAAACTTTATGGAAAATTGTTGAATAATGATCTAATTATATGCAAAGGAAGCAAAAATGATTGATTCAATCCTTTGGAGTCATTATGCTGAAGTGTTAGTGACCACTTACTAGCTTGATGTCCTTGGATAAAGAGTCCTTGTATTATTGAAATTGTGAGTTCTTTATGCGAAGCTTCTATAATTAAGCTCTAGAGTCGAGTATCATACCCTTCGGGTTGCCCTCAATCTTTACTATCACAATCATTAATTTAATATTTTCAAAAAGAATTATTTTAATTAAAAAATTTTAGTTTTTATTACTTATTATATATGCAAAGTAAAATAAGAAAATTAATAATTCATCGACAAACATGGGAAAAAATAACCGGATAAATCTAGTTAAGCATCACGATGATTGGCTAGAAAGAAAGCGTGGCGCATTGATGATTGTGGCTCCACTCATTGCAACAATGGCTTTTCAAGTCGGAGTCAACCCTCCTGGCGGTGTTTGGCAAGATGATTGTATAATCGACACAGATGGGAATCCGGTGTCTAAACCTCACCAGGCAGGCTTTTCTATAATGGCACATAACTACCCTATAGGCTACGTTGGATTTTATGTTGTCAATACAGTAAGCTTCATTGGATCGTTCAGCATTATTTTGCTTCTAATGAGCGGATTGCCCATTAAGCGCAGACTTTTTATGTGGATTTTGATGGTGATTACATGGGTTGCAATTTCAGCAATTGCAGTGATTTACGCGAACTCGATAGGGGTCGTGACACCCTCTATACAATCAAAATCTATTTCGTTTATGATAGGAATTGCAATATACTTTTGGCTCTTGCTGATGGCTCTCCTCCTCTTCATTCACACTGTTCGTCTGATAGTGAAACTGGTTAAAAAGCTGAGAAGAACGTTAATGAGGAGGAGGATGCAGGTTGCAGGTTCAATAGTTTGTAGCGTTTGAAATAGCATATTGATTTGTCTGCCTTTCTTTTTCACAGTTTTTCCTGGTGTCATTGTGTTCCAATTTACAAATCAATTTGACTTTTACAGAATCATATCACTTGTATGCTCAGCCGTTGTAAGTATTATCCGTGTACGAGATGAACAGAAACAATTGTGTTGATGCGTATTTCACCGGCCTTTGATGTGAAGGACTATTATCATTGAAACTTTCTGTAAGTTTGCTGGAGCTACTGTATCTTAAGAAACTAAGTTTCAGAAGTGCATTTCACTTTGGAGTATTGAAACAAAATACATAATACTCATTGAGTCATTTAAAGAATTGTTAAAGAAGTTCCTTTAAGAATAGGATAGAATCAAGAAGATTATTTACTCTATTATGATCACTAGAGTACCATTCCTCTAATTAAAAATTTCACATTCCATTTGAGGTTCAAACGTATTGACACGCGCTAATATTGGATCCGACTAACATTAGGGGCAAAAGAAGAAACTTCGGAAAAAATATATACCGATGAAAATGAAGCTTGCCGTGTTGAAGAAGCTTCCCAATCCCAAAAGTCTAAATTCTGGGGTCATTTTCATGACGTGACTCAGGACTAGGCCCACGGTAGTTTTTTTTTGGTTCAGACTCGAAAGTCTTGCTACACAAGACACGTCTACTCCTTTGGTTTTTTTATTAATTTTGTGTAGTTTACCAGGTCAACTTTCAATATCCCAGTATCATATTTTATTTATCTTCGTTTGTTTCTGTTCCAGCTAACAAAATCAACAAGCGTGTTGTGCTGCCTCCATAAAAACTCATATAAAAACAATTTTACTTCAAACATCCATCCTTTGGCTAGTGATTAAGATTCAAGGCACTGTCTTTCCAACACGAGTACATGCAACTATGCAATTTTTTTATCGGTTTTAGGGAGCTTGCGTCAAAATCCGGAAAGAAGGCCAGCTCTCTCTTTTGTCTTTGTCGGTTTTTGTAACTACTATAAACAAGTGAAAATCGATAATCAATGATAAATTCTAGTACTAGTTTTTTGCTTGTTTCAATCAATAATAATAAACGAGCAAAGAATCACACTTTTTATTGTGCGTGCATGATCACAAAAAAAAATATTTATATGTACCTTTTGTCATAGTAACATATAAAATTGTTATTTTAATAATTTTTATCAGAAAATTAAAGTTGCCAAACAATTAAAATTATAGTATAAATTCATACAAAGTGAGATAAAAGTAAAAAAAATTGAGAAAGAATAAATCAATTTTTTAAGAGAAAATAGAAATTAAAATATATAAAAAAAAAAGGATGGAAAGTTAGGTTTGTGTACGATTGAAAATCGTGATAATGATTTTACCTGCTATTAATGGTCACCTCAATCTCTCTCTGGTTTCTTTTTTTTTTTTGAAAAATTTCTTTTCAGAAACTTAACCCATGTACTCATGTCTTTGATGATTGTGGCTCCACTCATTGCAACAATGGCTTTTCAAGTCGGAGTCGACCCTCCTGGCGGTGTTTGGCAAGATGATTATATAATCGACGCAGATGGGAATCCGTTGTCTAAACCTCAACAGGCAGGCTTTTCTATATTGGCACATAACTACCCTATAGGGTACGTAGGATTTTATATTGTCAATACAGTAAAGCTTCATTGCATCGCTCAGCATCATTTTGCTTCTAGTGAGTGGATTGCCCATAAGGCGCAGACTTTTTCTGTGGATTTTGATGGCGATCACATGGGTTGCAATTTCAGCAATTGCACTGACTTACGCGAGCTCGATTGGGGTCTTAGACACCCTCTATGCAAGAAAAATCTGTTTCGTTTGTGAGAGGAATTGCTCTATGCATGTGGCTCTTGCTAATTTCTCTCTTCTTCATTCACACAATTCGTTTGATAGTGAAGCTCGTTAAAAGGCTGAGAAGAACGTTAATGTGGAGGAGGACGCAGGTTGCAGGTTCAATAGTTAGTTTCGTTTAAAATAGCATGTTGATTTGCCTGCCTTTCTTTTTCGTAGTTTTTCTTAGTGCCATTGTATTCCAATGTACAAGTTTATTGCATTCCAATTATTCTATTCACGTTTTACTTTATAGATGCCAATTGTGTCGTTAGAATTTATTAGCAACACCAGAAATACAACCAATTCTGCACTTTTCTGCATTATTGTTTGAGTTGTATATTAACACAATTCATTAAAGAAACCCCATTTAAGAAAACCCAACTTGCCATATCCCAATTTCATGGATAGATTTGTGCAAAGTTCAAAAATGAGGATTTCATTGGCATCTATACATGTTTTGTAGTATGGTTACAGGCTAGGGAAATTCTTCTAGTATTCCAAGACTTAGAGTGTAGTTGGATAAACTTATTTTTAAGTATTTATAAGGTCATATAACTTATAAAATATTTTTAAAATTTTTGAACACATAAATTTTATTTTAAAAATAAGCTAAAAAGTATCTAGATAAAAATAATAAAATCATCTTATAAAATTTTACTGAAATTTATAATTATAAATGACTATAATTTTTTAGTATAATAATGATAAAAATTAACTAAATATCATTAATCTATAGTATATAAAAAAATGGGAATGTTTTTGCCGATTGTGAAAGGGCATATATATCTTTAATTAAATGCTTATAGTAATTATGATAAATAAGGTTATTTAGTTAAAGATGAAATTTTATTTAAAATATATATCTTGTAGTGGTAGAAGATTAATTGAGTTTTAATATATCTAAATTACTTATATAATTACTAAATTATGTAAAATAGAAATTTTTTAGTAGTAGGAAACTAATAATAAAATTTTAAATTATTTAATTATTAAGTAAAATTAAAAAATATCAAAACCCTAAATTGTTTAAATCAATTATAAACCTAAATTCAGAATAAATGATTATAATGGCATACTTGTATTTTTCAAATAATAATGAATTCAATAGAGGACATAGACTTCATAACTGTATTGCATAATAAATACAAAATAAATAAATAAATTGAAAATTTTGAGTTATAAATATCAAATAAGATAATTAAATTATGAAGGATAAAGCAAATAATTGTAATAATAAGCTTAAATTTTAAATAAATAATAAATTTCATACGCAAAGACATAGTTATTCTTATAACAATTTACTATAAATATTTAAAATGAGTGAAACTTTTATCATCAAACATATTAAATGTGTGATAATTCATTTTATGCTATCTAATAGTTAATTATATCTAATAAATATTATAGATAACAAATAGCAAGAAAAAAAAGTTACAACAATGTAATAAAAGTTTAAATAAATAAATTACAAGTATAAAAACTCAATATTCTTGTGAAAAAATAATATGTTATAAAAATATTTAAAACAAATATGACTATCAAGTTTATTAAACATGCTATTATTTCATAATTGTATTTTTTAAATATAACAATAAATTCGTTGGAAGACATGGATACCGTGATTCTATTGCTTTATAAATATAAAATAAATTAACGAGTCAAAATTTATAAATATAAATATTAATTAAGTAAAATATGAAAGAAGAAACAAATAGAAACATAAATAAAGTTATTATAATAAACTAAAACTATGAATAAATAATTAATTTTCATATATGTTATAAAAATTTAAAATGATTGAATATTTAACCATTAATTTTATTAAATATGTGAGAGCTTAAATTTAAAATTAAAAAATAAATTTATTATATAAAGAAGGCTATTCTTATAATAATATATAACAAAACATCTTTTGACTATCAGTTTTATTAACTATGTGATCATTCTTTGAGTATTGTTATTTTTATTTCATGTTAGTTATTTTATATACACACTAACATATAAAACAAATAATATGAAAAGTAATGTTAAAATAATGTACAAAAAATTTAAGTAAATAAGCAACTATAGATAAAAGATAATATTCTTATGAACAAAAAAAACAATATGTTATAAAATAATCTTAACAAACGAGTTTACGACTATCCATTTTGTAGATATATTGCAATTTTTTTAAATTATTATTTTATTTCAAATTGATTATTTGTAATACAATACCACAAAAATAGAATAACAGTAACAAGTATATAACTTTAAAGTGTAAAAATAAAATATAATATATGATTAAAAAATTATCAATATATTTATGTAAATATAATATTATAAAAATATAAATTAAAAAATTTCTTATGTGAAAGATTTACATGTTAGAGAAAGGAAAATCCTATGAAAAAAACAAGTCACAGAAGAGTGTAAATAATATCTTAATTAGCTAAGAAAATATATAAGTAATTAATCTCAACATATTACTGATACAAACAATAATAATATATGCAAAAGATGTCATTAATAATGTAAAAAACTATTGTTACAAAATAAAATAAAACTTAACAAACAATAAATAAATATTAAGGAATTATTCATGATGGTAAGCATTTAAATGGAAAAGTTCATGGTAAATTTATTATAATTTGTTAATAAACTTAGTAAGCATAATGCTTAACAAATATAGAGTAAACTAATGCATTTAAAATATAAATAAATACCTAAAAATGTGTACTTCTTAGGGGAATAAACTAAAAATTAAAAAAGAAATAAATATTAGTTAATAAACAAAAAGCCCTACAAATAAAATGCTACAAAGTTCATCAAATTGAAATTATCATGAACACATACATTCATATTAATAATTTTTAATATAAATGTTATGAATTACAACAAATAATATATATATTATAAAAATTGAAGACATAAAGACGAAAAAATGTAACAAAAATGAAATCAAATTTAGAAATGTATAGACAAAAAATTATATTAAAAATTTTAAATATTTATACACAAAATGGTGGTGAAATGATAAGTTAAAATTTAATCTAATCAACATTGATATAAATGACTTTATTTAAAATATATACTAAACAATAGCAGTTTAGTATAAATAATTTAATTACTGAAGTCATAGTGCATTCTAAATTATTTTAGTATTAACATCAATTTTATGTTTGAACAAATCTATTGAAGAAATAATAAATTTCAGATTATAGTGTATCAATTTAAAAATAAACTATATTGGTACATAAAATTGAAAAAAAGGAGAAACTTAATACTATAATAATATCGTTGAAACATCATTTTCTATTAAGAGTTAAAAACAATTGATCTTGATACCAAATTGCTTATGAAACTCAACTATATAATCTTAATATAAATTTTTTTATGCAATATTAATTTATTATTATTATATAAATTATATTTTGTTTTGTTATGCTATAGTAGAACAAGGAATATGCACATATGCAGATTTGGATTAATTATATTAAAAAATAAGAAAACATTTGTTTTGATTTGATTCATATCACTAGAATATTATACAAAACGAAATTATTTTTATTCAACAATCTTTTTCTCTACTTGAATCATATCTTTTTAATATTATCTAATATTTTAAATACCAAACAATCAGATAATACATCCAATTTTATCTAAAAAATGGCAAGATAAGAATATATATATATATATGGTGTATATATCAATCTACATTGAAATGAGGATAGAAAAATGATAAAATCTAATTTGATTGGATCAAATATGAGTTTCCTATATGTAAGAAAACTTTTACTTTTTTTTTGTCAAGATACTAATCAATATCTAATAAATTAAAAGATTTTGATATAAATGATAGAATGATATTATAATAAGTTCCTAATATTCTCCTTTGTTTTTTAACTCGGCAATTCATAATATAGAAATCACACTTAAAAAGGGAAGACAAAATTGTACCAAATTTCATATATGATAATTATTGGAATTCTTGAATTTACCAAATAGTAATTACTATATCAAAAAAGAAGCTATATATTCTTATATAATGATTATAAAAAGTTTTTTTTTACTTTTAAAAAATAAAAAGAAGTTTGTATATAACAGTGCGATATCAAAGTTAAAATTACGAGAAAAAGTTAGATAGATTTGAATTTATTTTAATCAAATATCATCAATTTGATCATTATATTTATGAAGTAAATTTTGTAAATATAAATGTACTTCAAAATGCAAGAGATATTCAATTTTAAAAATATTTTAGAGCTCAAAATTTTCATAATAAATATAAATATATCTTTTATATTTATTTGTACAAGTCAAATTTTAAATATTAATTTTGAAGCTTTACCCATTGGTTTTAAGAAAAAAAATGATCAGCTAATATTCTTGTCATTCAAAATTTAATTATAAAAATTATAATTTAAATTATATATTTCTTGATTATTATATTTATTGAATTAAAAGATACACTAAAAATTAATTTATTATTAAAACTCATGATGTTAAAATTTAAAATTTTATTAGCTTTTATTTAACTTATTAAACAATTCTTTAAAGACAATCATATCCTTTATCATATGATAAGTAGAAGAATATAAAGATAAAACTCACTTTTTTGAAAAATAGCCATGCTATAAAAGTAAAAATAAATTAAATTAATACTAAAATTGTGTAATTTGATATATTTATATATTATTTAATTTTAATTGTCGCGCTCTCAAATTAAGATTGTGATATGGCACTACGCACAAGACAAATATTTTAGTAGATATCAATTTTCATATATCAAAACATCTAATCCTTAAAACGGTGTTCATTCTAAATTATAAGTCTGTTATATCATAGTAGTAGAAATGAAAATAAAAGCTATTTTATCACATTAGTGATTCTTATTTATTAAAAAAAAAAAACTACAACTAAAAGCCCCTTCGGTTCCTCGCCTTCACCATCCCTATGCTTGTTTGTCTTCATTTGTATAGTATACAAAAAGGGAGTTTTTACAATAGTGAGTAACTAATCACCCAATAAAAGATTTACTTACTTTTTTAGGATGTAAATATAGTAAAATGTTTGACAAAGTTTCATATATTCATCTGAAAAATCATGTGAGAATAAGAGTAAAATTTAAGCACATGTAATTCATAACCGATTCCACTTATACATTTCATTAGTCTACTTAGAAACTCAAACAGTTAGTATACTAATTCACCAATTAGGATCTTAGTATATAACTTTAACTAAAAAGAGTCATGCACAATTATATGACTATCTCAATTTTTTACTTCAATTGATAAGGTCATATAACTTAATCTATTTGAATGGGTCATGTAGGTTATAACTCCAATTAAGAAGATCATGTCTAGCTTACTGACTATTTCAATTTATAAGTAGATTGAGAAAGTTAACTTATTTTTGGCTAAATAACCCAAAATTTCTACTCTACTTATTAAGGTTGGAACTAGTCACTATATTACTATTAGTTTTCAAAAGTATTGTATCACAATATTTTTGCAAATAAAATCATTCAGTTGAAATTTAGTACAAGCGTTTGACAATAGTTCACGTCCAAAGCATTTTCAAGGTAAAACAATTTGAAATTAAAACATGTCAATTTGATTATTGAAATAACAAAATTGTAGTTAATTGGGAAAAAAAAAGCTTGTAGAAATCATGATGTAATTTTTTTTGAAAAACATACAATTTCTCAAGAAAAATATTTTATTTAAAAAGAAAGTTATAAAAATCACAAGATAAACCTACTTACTTGATATTAATTCATTTGTTTTTGTGGTTCATTGGCCTAGTTTTCTAACTCTTTATTTAATTAGAACAATTCCCAATTTAATCTTAATTCAACAACAATTTCACCTCTTATATGTTTTAGTACTTATCTTCATTTGTTTCAGATTACAATCTATCCATTGGAGGGGTTTTCTAGCCTTGGTTTGTGTATTTGATGCTCGCTATATTTGACAAGGCTCTAACACAATTACTTTCGGTGTGTTTTAGAGTTAAAATAGGTAAAAGCGGCCATTATTTACACTTAAAAATTATTCTATCTACTTTCTAGGTCCCTTGACCGTGAAAGGAGGATTCATGCTAGCGAAATAAACTACCGTGCATTCTGGACAACACCACGTTTAGGTCTTGGGGTCATGGAGAGAAATTTCACAACCATGCCACCAATTGTGTCACATTCTGGAGGTGCCTGCAGTTAGGCTTGCAACCACGGGAAGCTGTGTTGCGACTGCAGTGGCAACCATAGTGCACACTAGATTTGCCTCACAGCCTAATTCGTGCTCGTGGGGAACCATGTTGGAACTGCAACAGGTTACCTCATGATCATTAAGCGCAACGGCAAAGTGTAGCCTGTTTGCTCGTAAGGGCCTGTTTATGCTATGTCTTTCCTGTACAACTTTAGTTATCTTATCTGATAAATACACATCCTCTACGGGTTTTAGGAAGTCTTTTTATGAATCTTAAGTATCAAAATTCCTAACTTTCAAAGGTTTTGAGAGAAACAACAAGTAAATATTGATCTTGCTTAATGCTAAGTCTTATGTCATAATTCTTACGTGTAACACATTTCAACATAATTTCTTCCACATGTTCACCAAACTAACTATGTATCAGCCTATAAAATCTATGTTCATATGCCTATATTGCGAGAATATTAATTTCATATAAATGCATTGGAATTATTTGGTTAGGGTTAGAAATTACCTCAAATTTTTCAAATTCTTGGAGCTGAAATTTGTCTTCTTTCTTTCTTCCCTACTGTAGCCATCGAACACTCTCCTTGGAATAGGGAATTTTTTTTATATATTTTTTCTAGCAACTCACAAGGGGTGTATATATACATAGGTTTAGGATGCCTATTTAGGGTAGGGTTCACTCCTCAATTTTTGAAGACAATTTCAAGCAAATTTCTCGTGCCAAATCAGCCCAAAACATTCTTATTTGGCCTTCTCATGTGCATGATAATTGTTCACACCCAAATTCTCTAGTTTTGGTAGTGTTTGACTTGTGTATATATGGGTATATTTCCTTCCAAATTGATACCATACACTAAAATAAGCAATGAAATAATTAACAAATTATAGCACAAATAATAAAAAAACTCTAGATTTTTTCTTTTTTTTTGTTTTCCTACAATGTCTAACTATTACATCCTTTTCTTTTACAAAAAGTTTTATCCTTGAAACTTGAAGTACCCTATTTGAAAAATTAATGAGAGTAGCGTCTCCTCGTGTCTTCCTTTAGCTCTCAAGTAGCTCCGTGATTAGTGTGATTAGACGACTAAATCTTTAGATAAGGTATGGTCTTAGTTTTTAGCACTTCAATCCATTATTTGAATTAGGAGCTTCTCATAACTCAAAGTCCTCTTTGATGGCCAAGGACTCGGATTCCAACACATAGCTAAGGTCTAATATGTACTTTTGTAATTGGGACATGTAGAAGACATTGTACACTTTAGTTAATTCTAGAGGTAATGCCAATTGATATACTACCTTGTCCACCATTTTTAATGCCTCGAAAGGTTTGACAAAGTATGGGTTTAACTTCTCAACCTTTGCAAAATGTACTACTCTATGAATTGGAAAAATTCTAAGGTACACCTTTTCTCTCAAATGAAACTGTAGTGGCTTCCTCCTTATGTTGGCTCAACTCTTTTATTTGTCTTGGATCTCTTTAAATTTTTTCTGTATTACTAATACCTTCTCGATTGTCAGCTAAGTTAATTTCGATCCTATTACTTTCCTTTCTCTTATCTCACTCTAGCACGTGGATGAGTGACACTTTCATCCGTATAACACCTCGTAGGGAGCTATCCCTATGCAGTTGTGATAGCTATTATTGTACAAGAATTCCACTAGGAGTAGACATTTGCTTCAAGTCCCCTTAAAGTCCAAAATAAATTATGGTAAACAAATTATGAGCTTACCTAAATACCCTTTTAATCTGATTTCTGTAAAGGATATTATTATAAAATGAAGATTGAAAATTTCATAAATTAAATAATTTGAGTTTAACATTTTGTAGCCAATCTATCAATTTTCATGAGAAAAAAAATGAAAAAGAATAATTAATCCTACTAAATAGTGCCAACTCATTTTATAATCTCAAGTCATTTAGATTGATGGATTTGAAGGGATGGATTTTAAATCCATAATAAAAAATTTCATTATACTTTTTTGGATAACAATAAATTTTAAATCGTTAAGTTCTTCTTTAATTATAATTTTAGTAATTGAGGTAGATTTGAAATACTTTGTTCAAATGCTTTTTCCCAAATCTAAATCATTTTATCTAAATGGACGTGAATTTGGATAAACCTTGTTCTTGTCTTCCTTCGCAACCCTTTGGGCATATATAGTTTTGATTCAAAACAGCTTGTGAGGTGGGGTTGACTCTATATCCTGCCTAAGTTTCTAACTGGTAACCTTACGGGCTCACATAACGAAACACACTATGTTGACGTAGGCCGAAGCTTGCTTCGAAGACATCATAAAATCTAGACTCTTAAATTATCAAAGCGAACGAAACGGGGCCATTGCATTGAACAGAAAAAACAAAAAACAAAATGCAAGGATAAATCCCAGAGTTTACCAAGTCACCACTTGCTATTTTTCTCTTGTTTCGTTGATTATGCTAATATTCTTCAATATCTATGAAATTTTATAAAGGAGATAACGTCATAACAGTGAACGTTCATTTGATTATATAATTTCCTAATGGTCCATATAATTTGTCAATACCATTTTCCAAGACTTTTCAGGGAAAAAGAAAAGGCTAAATAAACATCAAGTTCAAACTGACTCTAGCTTAGACAACAGTAATTTGTTGTTAGTTTTTTCAATACTGTAGGCCATCTCTAGAAAATTTGATTTATATATAGGAGCCACGTTTGTTGACTCTCATCAAGAAGGATGGAGAGGCTACAAACTAAGCTTCTTGAAGCTGCAGCAGAAGGAAGCATCAGTTCATTACAAAACCTGCTTGATGAGGATCCACTAATTCTTGATAGAGTAGTGGTTAATTGTTTCTCTGAGACTCCCTTGCATGTGGCTGCAATGCTAGGCCACACTGATTTTGTCAAAGTAATCACAAGGATGAATCCACAGCTTACAGCTGAGATCAATTCCATGCAATCATCGCCCCTTCATTTGGCTTCAGCAAAAGGCCATGTTGATGTTGTTAGGGCCCTGTTATCAGCTAATCCTCGAACATGCCTGATTCGCGATAGTAATAGGCTAACGCCCCTTCATCTAGCAGCTCTTAAAGGCCGGATCGAAGTCATGAAGCTGTTGCTTCAAGAGAAGCCTGATGCAGCCAAACTCATTGTGTATAGAGGAGAGAACATCTTGCATTTGTGTGTCAAACACTACCAGTTAGAGGCTCTGAAGCTCCTGGTGACCCGTGTAGGTGACGCTGAATTAATTAACTCTAAAGATGCTGATGGAAATACTCTATTGCAATCAGCTGTGGCTTACAAGCAAGTTGAGGTAAGCTGTCAATAACTAATCTAGCTAGCTTCTTTGTTATGGTACAGGTTGCTATGATGTTTCTAAAGATTTCTACACACTTTGATAGGCTATCGACATTTTGCTAGCTGTGCCTGCACTAGATGTGAATGCTCTGAATCTTAATGGAATGACAGCATTGGACATTTTGACTCAAAGTAGAAGAGAAATAAGAGATGAGGAGATTGAGGAATCTCTTAAACGGGCTGGAGGTTTTAGAATGTCGGAAGGTAATACAGCAGTAAATATGAATCGAAACATGGTTAGGCAAGCTTTATCTCCTTCCCCTGATCACCTTATTTCATCCACAAACATGGGAAAGAATAACCGGATAAATCTAGTTAAGCATCATGATGATTGGCTAGAGAGAGAGCGTGGCGCGTTGATGATTGTGGCTTCACTCACTGCAACAATGGCTTTCCAAGTCGGAGTCAACCCTCCTAGCGGTGTTTGGCAAGATGATTATATAGTCGACACAGATGGCAATCCGGTGTCTAATCCTCACCGGGCAGGCTTCTCTATAATGGCACACAACTACCCATTAGGGTACACAGGATTTTATATTGTCAATACAGTAAGCTTCATTGCATCGCTCAGCATTATTTTGCTTCTAATGAGCGGATTGCCCATTAAGCGCAGACTTTTTATGTGGATTTCGATGGTGATTACATGGGTTGCAATTTCAGCAATTGCAGTGATTTACGCGAACTCGATATGGGTCATGACACCCTCTATACAATCAAATTCTATTTTGTTTGTGGCACGAATTGCACTATACATGTTTCTCTTTCTAATGTCTCTCCTCGTCTTCATTCACACTGTTCGTCTGAAAGTGAAGCTAGTTAAAAAGCTGAGAAGAACGTTAATGAGGAGGAGGATGTAGGTTGC
Source organism: Avicennia marina (assembly GCA_019155195.1). Classification (NCBI taxonomy): domain Eukaryota; kingdom Viridiplantae; phylum Streptophyta; class Magnoliopsida; order Lamiales; family Acanthaceae; genus Avicennia; species Avicennia marina. Next base: position 9,636,524 of record CM032773.1, read on the forward strand.
AGGTTCAATAGTTAGTAGCGTTTGAAATAGCATATTGACTTGTCTGCCTTTCTTTTTCATGGTTTTTCCTGGTGTCATTGTGTTCCAATTAACAAATCAGTTTGACTTTTACAGAATCATGTCACTTGTATGCTCAGCCGTTGTAAGTATTATCCGTGTACGAGATGAACAGAAACTATTGTGTTGATGCGTATTTCACCGGCCTTTGATGTGAAGGACTATTATCATTGAAACTTTCTGTAAGTTTGCTGGAGCTATTGTATCTTAGCAAACTAAGTTTCAAAAGTGCATTTCACTTTCAAATATTGATGCAAAATACATAGCACTCATTGAGTCATGTAAAGAATTGTCTTTATTAAAGAAGTTCCTTTAAGAATGAGGGTAGAATTAAGAAGATTATTTGCTCTATTGTGACCGCTAGAGTATCATTCCTCTAATTAAGAATTCCACATTCCATTTGAGGTTCAAACATATTGACACACGCTACCATTGGATCCGACTAACATTAGGGGCAAAAGAAGAAACTTCGGAAAAAATATATACCAATGAAAAGGAAGCTAACATGATGACTAAAACGTTGTGCAAGGAGAAAACTGAAATTTGCAAGGAAATTGCTGGACTCTACTCCAAATGAGCCATAGGGGGAGAATTATTAAGTTGTTGGAAGAATATTATTGCCGTCCATTTGAAAAAGTCCTAGTCCAATTAGTTAAAGGTGGTAGGTGAGCAAATTCGGTTAACAAGTCTGTCCAGATTCATGGAGTAGGTAAATAAACTTGATTAATAAACTTTGTTAATGTGTTGTAATCAAGTTAGAATTATAACATTAAGAGAGTTTGAGACTTGTGAAATCTAAAAGAGTTATAGTACCTTTTAAGAGTGTTTCGAGAGAGTAAAAAGTTACTGTTGAGAAGAATTCATTTGTTACATTATTTGTAAGTTATACAATTTTATTTAATTATAGTTAGAAATTTTATAACATTCTTGTAATTTTATTCTTGTTTTATTATCATTTATTTCATTTAAAATTTCTCAATACTATATATATGTCTAAAAATCAATTTCAATAATTTTCTACCATTAGAGTGCCATTGGAATTTAATAAGATAACAACTAGAAATGAGTGTCAATAAATACAATAAGCTTAAGGCTCAAAATTAAGCAAGCCCCCAAAGTAACCACACAAATGGCCAAACTAGAGGCATGACCGGCTGACAAGTGGCCTCCCTTTATTAATCCAAAGTCCATCAAACCTCAATTGACTTAGCCAACACTTTTGAAATTTGAATTGCCAAAACTGAACTATTATAATAAGATCACCTCATTTTGCACCTCGACACCATATAATATTTACCTAATAAATCGATATAAGAAGCGTAATCAAATGTACACACACAATACGTGTTTCTCTATATGGTACAAGAATTTTTTCATTCTTTGAATAGACTGTGGCATATGTTGATAAAGAATCAGTAGATGCGTGTGTGCGTGTGATTATATAAATTACATGAGTGAACCTAGATAACAACAAAATTAATCTTCAAAGCTTTCTTTCTTGAATTGAAAAACAAAAAGAAATATGTTTATATTATTATCTATTATACAAAACTTTTAGAAGAACTATTTTACTATTACAATTATAATGGACCAATAGAGTAAGTACAATGAAGAAGAACAAGGGTGGTGACGTTTCTACACTATTGAAAGTTGAGATATTCAAGTGGGGAAGTTCAATCATCAGCTGAGATGGAGCACCACTTGAAGTAGATGAGGAGCACTACTTGGAGATCATTGTCGGCCCAGGAGATTTATTTATTTGTTAATTAAGTATTGTTGCTATGTAAGTTAGCTCAGTTGGTTAGTTGCTTTATTATATTTAGTTGGACTCCTAATTGTTAGGACAAATAGGCTCAATCAATGTTGTACAGTTACCAGATATCATTCTTTAGAGTTAGGGCTCTTGATTCTGTCATCTTTTAGCTCATTCTTCCTTCTCTTCATGCAAATTTCTTGTGATTTTTGTTTATTTCCTTTTATGAGAGCTTAGTACACTTTCCTAAATGGTACTGGAGCCATCGATTTAGTGTTAATCAAGTGAATTTTTATTCTTTAAACTCCATTCGAACAATTCTCATTCTAGTAGACCAAATCGAACAATTTTCACCTCAACTTTGCCATGGAAGCTTCAACTACAGTCGCCGAAGACAACAACCAACCAGATTTTCATGCTAACCTTACGAATCCTTTAATTCCTTTTAGGATTGAAAATGGTGACAATTTGATGGTTCCCCTCGTGACTGAGCTTCAAACCTTCAAGAACTATATCAACTAGTCGCAAAACATCAAGCGAGAGCTCCAAGCTAAGAACAAAATTGATTTCATATCAAGTCAGATTTAGAAACCTAGCTCTAATGTGGATTCTTCACTGGAACTTTGGGAGAGATGTAACAATATGGTGGTATCTTGGCTTATAAACTCTATCTCGCCTTCAATTAAAGCAAGTTTAATTTTTGTTGATGATGCTTGAGAATTATGGAATGAATTGCATAACCACATGTCTCGACACAATGCTGTTCAAATTTATCAATTAAAGAAGGATTTAGTTAGCTTAAAGCAAGGTTCAGATACAATTTTAGCTTGTTATGGTAAACTGAAATGTGTATGGGATGAATTACAACTGTATGATGACATGCCTGCTTGTTCTTGTGATCAGTTATATGTTTCAAGTGACAAATATTAGAGTGACTATATGATGCAATTTCTCATGGGTCTTAATGATTTAGATTCCCAATCTAGAGATCAGATTTTGTTGATACTGCCACTTCCCCCTATTAATAAGGTATTTACCATGAATCAACAATAAGAAAGGTATCATCTAGTTGTTAGAGAGAATAATGGTAGTGATGTGTTGGCAATGGCTGTTCAAAGGCATACAAACAATTCCAAACAAACAAGGAAGAAGCAAAGACCTTTCTACAGCCATTGTAAAATGTCTGGACACACACTTGAAAAGTGTTTTAAGGGCAAAATGAAAAGCCACCTTAGTGTAATCATTGTTAAATGGTTGGGCATTCGGTGGATAAATGTTACAAACTTAAGGTTAACCTCTAGGACATAAATTCCACCGAATGGATGGCAAGTAACAATTCACTTACAAGATTGGTTCCTACAAATGATGTTGGACAAGGAGAAGAGAAGATGTTTATTACTAAGATCCAGTTGAAGCAACTAATGAATCTCTTCACTAACAAGCCAAGCACTGCATGATGATTGGAAGGTTCAAATGATGAGGTTCATGAAACCAATGCTATCTGTTTAAATGTCGCTAGGAAGTGTTATGTTTTCAATGCTAATACCTTGAAAGGTGCTATCAAGAATACAAATATGTGGATTTTAGATATAACCAACCATATGTTTTTTGATGATTTTTTATTTAATGGTAAATATGTTAAATGTTCTTATTTGGTCAAATTTCCTGATGGAAATGTTGCATATGCTATTGGTTTGGGGAATGTCAAACTTATTTAAGATATCAGATTACATAATGTATTATTTTTACCTACTTTTACTTTTAACGTTATATCAGTCAAGCACTCACCAGTTACCAAAATTGTTGTTCGATTTTCTTGCCCAACTAATTTATTATCCAAGACCTAACCTCATGGACCACAATTGGCAAAGGTGAGCTAAAGATAGGACTCCACTATTTCGACAGGTATGAAGCATATTTGTCTGCTTTGTTGACCAATGAAGGGACTTGCTCTCATGTTGATTCAGTTACTTCATCATATATGGCTCATTCACATAGCCCCTATGTCCTTTGGGACAATAGATTTGAATATCTATCAATTGATAGGTTGAAGTTAATTAATGAGCAAAGTTTGAACATTTTACTTGATGACCATGAGAAATTACCATGTAATGTTTGTCTTTTAAATAAACAACATAAAGTTTCCTTTCTTAGCAACTCACATAGTACTTCAAAGGCATTTAAAATTGTTCATTGTGATTTGTGGGGGCCTTGTGATGAAATTGCATATGATAGTAGTAGATATTTTTATTATTGTGGATAATTTTTTAAAGGCCACCTGGGTGTACCTATTCAAAATAAATTTGGCACTCTCTTGTCTCTTCAAAATTTTAGTAGCCTCATTTGGAACCAATTTGAATCAACCATAAAAATCATTAGAACTGATTATGGCACTAAATTCATCCTAAAAACAATTGGTCATAAAAAAAGGAATTAAACATTAAAAATCATGTGTTGAAACTCTACAATAAAATAGAGTTATAGAAAGAAAACTCTAACACTTGCTTAATGTTGCTAGGGACTTGAGATTTCAATCAAATTTACCTCTTAAATATTGGAATGAATGTATTGTTATAGCCACTTATATTATCAATAGATTATCTACACCAATTTTGAAAAATAAAACTTCAATTGAGCATCTTTTCAAAGCTAAACCAACTTATTGTCACATGAAAGTCTTTAGTTGTCTGTATTTTGTCCACCACACTGAAAGTTGGTAAGAAGAAATTTAATCCTAAAGGTAGAGAGTGTGTGTTCATAGGGTATTCCTTAGGTATAAAGAGATACAAACTCTTATATTTTAAAGCAAATCGAATTTTTGTGTTGAGGGATGTAATTTTTCATGAGAATATTTTCCTCTTTGCTTCCACTGTCAAGCAAAATTTTGAAAGCACCAATTCATCTTTGAAACATAATGATATGAATCACTACATTCAAACAACACCCTCAATGATCCATTTGATCATTTTCAACCTAATCCTCAATTGAGTGTGTTTGAGCAATCCTAGGAAACCAATTTACAAATCACTCATCCATCATAGCCTCATTTAATGAATCCAGTCAAGAACAAGTTGAGTCTTTGCAACTAAGTTCCGCTGCTTCTAATCCTTTTCCTCTCACTTTAAAAAGGTAAACAAGGTTGAAACATGTGCCAAAATATTGGATGACTACTATTTTCAACAAGTAACCAAAACTCCCTCGCCAACAACTTTTATCAATAAATTAGGTAAACTAAGCCCTGTTGTAAAATAACCCATTTCAAACCTGAATTGTAGTTCTGTGACAAATGCTGACTATAATCCAAACTTAATAGCTCCTAACCCAAAATTTGAGCCACACAATTATAAGCAAGTTTCCCAACATCCTAAGTGGTGTGATGCAATAATAAAAGAATTGACTACCCTAGAGGAGAGCCACACTTGGTCTCTAACTGAATTACCACTAGGCAAAAGGCCATAGGTTTTAAATATGTTACAAAATAAAGTATAAACTAGATGGCTCACTTGAAAGATATAAAAAAAGGTTGGTAGCTAAAGGATATACACAAAAACAAGGAATAAATTATCAAGAAACCTTTTCACTATTGCTAAAAAGAGTCTAGCTAGCCGTTGCTATAAAAAGGGCATAGTTTCTAGAACAGTTGGATATTAACTATACTTTCTTGCATGATAATTTGGAAGAGGACATTTACATACAAAAACTACTTGGTTATGACAAAGGAGAACCTCACCAAGTTTATAAGTTGAACAAAGTATCTATGGACTTCTAGGCAATGAAACTTAACGTTTTGTACTGTTGTGAAGAAGTTTGGTTTTAATCAAAGTAAGGGAGACTATAGTCTCTTCATTAGGAAGAGAAAGGACTCATTCATTGTTGTGGTTGTCTATGTGGATGATGTTATCAATTCAAGCAACAATTCAAAGGTAATTAAGTAGTTAAAGTCTAATCTAGATGATGTTTTCAATATCAAGGACATTAGAGATTTATCATACTTCTTGAGCATTGAGTTGGTAAGAACAGAAATGGAGATTCATTTAAACCAAAGAAAATAGATATTGGAGATTCTCTAAGACTATGGAAATGCTAGCATGCAAGCCCTCAAGGATTCGTATGGGTCAAAATGCAAAGCTTAGCAAATATGAGGTGCAAGAACTGATTGATTCGGGAAACTGAAGATTAGTTGGGAGACTACTATATTTAACTATAACAAGATCTGATATATTGTTTGGAATCCACATCCTTAGCCAATTCAAGGAGAAACCAACTAATGTACACTTGAACGCTGCTTATAAGATTATACAATATTTGAAATCAATTGTGCAGTAAGGGCCTCATTGGTCCATTTTTGTTTTCCTACCAACTTTAGTTATCTCATCTAATAATTACACATTCTCTATGGGTTTTCGAGAGTCTTCTTATAAATCTTAAGCATGAAAATTCCTAACTTTACGAGTTGTCAAGGCTTTGAGAGAAACATCAAGTAAACGTCTATTTTGTCTATACCATGTCTTATGTCAATTCTTACATATAACACATGCCAACAAAATCCCATCCACATGTTCACCAAACTAGCTATTTATAAGCCTATAAAATCCATGTCCATGTGCCTATATTGTGATAATGTTAATTTCATATGAATGTGAATTGCAATTACAAGGTTTAGGCTAAAAATTACCTCAAATTCTTCAAATTCTTGGAGCAAAAATTTGTTTTCTTCATTTCCTCCAAACTGCAGCTGACCAACACTCTCTTTGGGGTGGGGAATTTTATATATATATGTGTGTGTGTATATATATAGATATATATATATATATATTTTTTTTCTAGCAACTCACAAGGGATGTATATATACATAGGTTTGGGGTGCCTATTTAGCATAGGGCTGACTCCTCAATATTTGGCAACACTTCCCAGCAAAATTCCCATGCCAAATCAGCCCTAATATTCTTATTTGGCCTTCTCATGTACATGATAATTATTCACACCCAAATCCCCTAGTTTTGGTAGTGTTTGTCTTGTGTATATTTGGGTATATTCCCTTCCAAATTGATACCATACACTAAAATAAGTGATCAAATAATTAATAAATTATTACATAAATAATTAAAAATCTCTAGATTTTTTCTTTTTTTTCCCCACGAGGTCCATCTATTACATCTTCCCCCCTAACAAAAAGTTTTGTTCTTAAAACTTGAAATATCTTATTCAAAAAATAAATGGGGTTGTGGCTCCGAATGTCTTCCTCTAGCTCTCAAGTGGCTTCATGCTTAAAGTGGTTGGTTTATTGAACATTCACATAGAGTATGGTCTTAATTCTTAGCACTTGTTCCTTCCGGTCCACAATTCGAATTGAGAGTTCCTCAGAACTCAAGTCCTCCTTGATGGCCAAGGACTCAAGTTTCAACTAAGAAAGTCCAGTATGTACTTCTCTAGTTGGAACATGTGGAAGGTATTGTGCACCTTAGTAAACTTTGGAGATAGTACCAATCATTATGCTGTCTTGTCCACCTTTTCTAATATCTTAAAAGGTCTAAAAAAACGTGGACTTAGCTCCCCAACTATCCCAAAACGCATTACTCTACAAGTTGGAGAAATTATGAGGTACACCTTTTCTCCCAGTTGAAACAATAGTGGCTTTCTCTTTTAGGTTGGCCCCTCTCTTCCATCTGTTTTGAATCTCTTCAAGTCTTTTCCGTATTATTGACACCTTCTCAATTTGAAGGGATAGATTTTAAATCTACAATAATAAATTTATTATATTTTTTGGATAATAATGAATTTTAAATAGTCAAGTTCTTTTTTTAAATTATAATTTTAGTAATTATGATGGGTTTATAATTTGAAATACTTTCTTCAAATTGTAATTCTTTATTTAAGTAGGTGTGAATTTAGATCAACCTTATTCTTCTTCCTTGGCAGGCCATTGAGTTTTGTTTTGTTATCAAACCAGCTTGTGAGGTTGGGTTAACTCTATATCCTGGCTAAGTTTGCAACTAGTAACCTTACGGGCTCACACACCCATAGGCTCTATGTTGACTTAGACCAAAGCTTGCTTCGAAGACCATCACAACATCTATACTCTTAAAAATTATCAAAGCTATGGAAACTGGCCCATTGCATCGAACAGAAAAAACAAAATGCGAGGATAAATCCCAGAGTTTACCAAGTCACCACTTCATATTTTTCTCTTGTTTCGCTGATAATACTAATATTCTTCAATGTCTATGAAATTTTATAAAGGAGATAACGTCATAACAGTGAGCATTGATTTGATTATATAAAGTCCTAATGCTCAATATAATCAGTCAATGACCATTCTACAAGACTTTTCAGGGAAAAGAAAAGGCTAAACAAACATCAAGTTCAAACTGACTCTAGCTTAAACAACAGTAATTTGTTGTTAGTTTTTTCAATACTGAAGGCCATCTCTAGAAAATTTGATTTATATATAGGAGCCACGTCTGTTGACTCTCATCAAGAAGGATGGAAAGGCTACAAACTAAGCTTTTTGAAGCTGCAGAAGAAGGAAGCATCAGTTCGTTACAAAATCTGCTTAATCAGGATCCACTAATTCTTGATAGAGTAGTGGTTAATTGTTTCTCTGAGACTCCCTTGCATGTGGCTGCAATGCTAGGCCATACTGATTTTGTCAAAGTAATCATAAGGATGAATCCACAGCTCACAGGCGAGATCAATTCCAACCAATCATCGCCCCTTCATTTGGCTTCAGCAAAAGGCCATGTTGATGTTGTTAGGGCCCTGTTATCAGCTAATCCTCGAACATGCCTGGTTCGCGATAGTAATAGGCTAACGCCCCTTCATCTAGCAGCTCTCAAAGGCCGGATCGAAGTCATGAAGCTGTTGCTTCAAGAGAAGCCCGATGCAGCCCAACTCACAGTGTATAGAGGAGAGAACATCTTGCATTTGTGTGTCAAACACTACCAGTTAGAGGCTCTGAAGCTCCTGGTGAGCAGTGTAGGTGACACTGAGTTAATTAACTCTAAAGATGCTGATGGAAATACCCTGTTGCAATCAGCTGTGGCTTACAAGCAAGTTGAGGTAAGCTGTCAATTCTAGCTAGCTTCTTTGTTATGGTACAGATTGCGATGATGTTTCTAAAGATTTCTACACACTTTGATAGGCTATCGACATTTTGCTAGCTCTGCCGGCACTTGATGTGAATGCACTGAATCTTAATGGAATGACAGCGTTGGACATTTTGACTCAAAGTAGAAGAGATATAAGAGATGAGGAGATTGAGGAATCTCTTAAACGAGCTGGAGGTTTTAGAATGTCGGAAGGTAATACAGCAGTAAATATGGATCGAAACATGGATAGTCAAGCTTTGTCTCCTTCCCCTGATCACTTTATTTCATCCACAAACATGGGAAAAAATAACCGGATAAATCTAGTTAAGCATCACGATGATTGGCTAGAAAGAAAGCGTGGCGCATTGATGATTGTGGCTTCACTCATTGCAACAATGGCTTTTCAAGTCGGAGTCAACCCCCCTAGCGGTGTTTGGCAAGATGATTATATAGTCGACACAGATGGCAATCCGGTGTCTAATCCTCACCGTGCAGGCTTCTCTATAATGGCACACAACAACCCATTAGGGTACAGAGGATTTTACATTGTCAATACAGTAAGCTTCATTGCATCGCTCAGCATTATTTTGCTTCTAATGAGCGGATTGCCCATTAAGCGCAGACTTTTTATGTGGATTTTGATGGTGATTACATGGGTTGCAATTTCAGCACTTGCACTGATTTATGCGATTGGGGTCTTGACACACTCTGTACAAGTAAAATCTGTTTCGTTTGTGATAGAAATTGCAATATTCATTTGGCTCTTGCTGATGGCTCTCCTCGTCTTCATTCACACTGTTCGTCTGATAGTGAAACTGGTTAAAAAGGTGAGAAGAACGTTAATGAGGAGGAGGACGCAGGTTGCAGGTTCAACTGTCAGTAGCGTTTAAAATAGCACATTGATTTGTCTGCCTTTCTTTTCATAGTTTTTCCCAGTGTCATTGTGTTCCAATGTTCAAATCAATTTGACTTTTACTGAATCATATCACTTGTATGCTCAGCTCTTGTTTGTCTTATCCGTGAATGAGATGAACACAAACTATTGTGTGGATGCGTGTTTCACTGGCCTTTGATGTGAAGGACTATTGTGGTTGAAACTTTCTGGAAGTTGTCCTGTTTTTTTGCATGATTGGGGAGCCATATCTATTGATTGAAGGACGATGGTCATAGATCATCTCAAGTCATAGTAGATCTGGTCGATTTTCTAATGATCTTTGGAATATTCAAGAATGAAAACCGTTTGGCTATTCATTCAAACTAATAAAACTTGACTCGTCCCACAATGGCTTAACTCAAAACTCATTAATATCATGTCAGGTTTGGTTGGATCATATTTTCGGATCATGTTAGAAATTATCAATGTTTCGTACAAAACATTTCTCTCCTTTAACAATGGGTCTTCCAATTGATATCTTTCCACAAATAATTGAAATTTAATTTCATAATTTATATCTTTTATTTAAGGAAACTTATAAAGTTATTCTATTTAACCCTAATCAATAAGCCTATAAAATCCTTTAAATTGTATTTGATTAAATCCAAATATTGTAGACATTGCCTCATTTGCATCCCCCAGCATTTTGAATTTACCATTTATCAAAAAATCCCATTATTAAGTACATTCTTCATCGAATTAGATCGACGATCTAGGGAATTTCCATTCTGTTTACTGAATCACATGAAATTTTAGCCAACTCCATATTTGGAATGAAATGTATGAACTACATATGAATGGCGGCATAAACAGGCCTTTCTTAGGAAATTATGATAAAAAATTCCTCTATCAACTGCCATTGACTTTACAAATCCCTAATGAAACCCTTTTCAAATATAAAAGTATCTTCTCATGAATTAATTAGTCAGGCAAGACTCTTAGTACAGAATAACAAGTAACTATAAAAGTTAAGTATCTTCTCATGAATTAATCAATTAGGCAAGACTCTATGCACAAAATAACAAGTAGCAGATCCATCTTTGTTAATTTGATCAAGAATGTGAAATGTTCTAAATAAAATTCGAGAGATAAAAAAGATACAAGGTCGTTTGTATGCTTGGCCAGTCAAGCATGGAATAATTCATATATCTTTAGGCTTTGATTATCAAAGGACAAAGATTTTACAAGTAAAGCCCAAGGATTGGCATTACATGTCTATCACTACGCTCCCGATGTGCTTACTGTAGCACCTGACAGAATTAGTGTGTATCATCTTACTAAAATAGAGTATAATCTGAATCAACTAAAAAGAGTATACATAAAAGTATTTGCTCCAACGATGACTTCAAGAATTTCTTCTGTTTCTAGGTTTGGAAAAGCATGTGGATGGATTTACGTCGATACATAAGTTTGGATTGAAATTTGTGTCAAAGAGCAGTAAAATTTACAATTCTAAACATATTATCTAACAAAATAGAACTTTCATCTTCTTTATTATTTACTTCAATACTATCATCAAGTTTCTGCATCAATTTTTTCCTTTCTGTCCACCAAAATGTAGATCAAATAAAATTTCTTGGCTGTTGACTACTCGAATGTGCCGTAAAAATAAAAAATAGTGATAAACTATCACTCGGGACTATCGACATGTGCAGCAATGCCTTTTCCCTTGCCTGTGTATTATGTGTCATTCATGTTTATTTCTATCATTGTTGTTATTATCAATCCATATTGTTGTCATTCTTGATACTCAGTTCCTGTTCCTGTTTGGTTTTTATATCCACATTCTTATTTCATTACTTGAGGTATTGTTGACGTGATCAACGATCGCGTCGGATACAACGATGTAATCGGACCCGAATCCGATAACTCTAGGGACGCGAACCAGGCGAAAAACGCCGACCCACAACGTGGTAGGATTAGATTGAATCCGATAAAAAACGGCCACAATCAGCACACCGATTACTGATTGATACGTTACGAATCACTCGAACCAATTCGGAATAACTCGATTTAGGATAAAAAACTCACGAGAAATTGAAAGACTCAATTTCAGGGAATTGAGAAGAAACCTGAATTAATTGAAAACTCTCTCTGTCTGAGATCTGATGGTACATAATGAATTTATAGTGTCAAAACCCTAGCCTAGTTGGGTTGCGGGCTCCTATTGGGCTTACTTTAACTGGACCCAGAATTAAAATAAATAAAAGGAGAAATAAATAACTGAATTAATCATCCCGCTTTATTCCTTCGCCCCCAAGTCTTCTATCCATCTCAAGATGTTTACTCTGCGCTCTTCCTCGTTCCTCGAATTTGCATCCACGCATGACATCTTCGTGAATTTCACGTACTAAGACGTTAATGGTTTCTTTAAGTCTTTTTGTCCGTGCCCTGGTTATTGGTCCAACTGAAATTGCCAGCGACTCCTCTTTATCATGTTGGACATCCACGTCAACTATTGGCCTATATATTTTTCTATTTGGAAACTTTAAACGAAGTCCATAGGTGAGCGATGTCTCTTGAGCAAAATCCTAATGATTTTTGTGAGATTTCTGTGGAGGGTTGCTACCTTTTCTTCGTGTAGAATTGCACCCTTTTAATCATGAAGAATTGCAAACAACTGAAAAGTTGCAACCCTTTAATGGAATCCATTCAAGTTGTTATCTTTTACATCAATCTTTGCACCTCTTTAATGGAATCATTTTACATGAACAGTCGCAATCTTTTACTTGCATCCTTTTAGTAGTGATCATTTATAAGAGTCTTTGCAACTATTTATTTCAAAAATTCATTGAAAATTCCAGCAATGTATTCATCGGTGGAGTACAACTACGTACCAGAGACCGTCGGTAGGTGGTTGTTGAACAACATCAAATAAGGGAAAGGATGACTCTAATGACATTACGTACCAACTACAGGTTCTTTGTAATAGTGCAAAATTTCTATTTAATCTCTGTCATTGCAGTGATACTGAAGTCATATATATAATCTATGCATCTGATTCTCGCATGAAATCATTCTCATCTGATGTAGCTTTAAATCTGCTCAAAGCCTTTTAAGGATTGATTAGAAAGCTATTATTACAAAGACCTAAAGGAAAGCGTGTTAATCAGTATCAATAATATTCCAAGTCCTAAAGGTAATGAAATCCACCCGAGTAATGAAACTTCTGGTGTGATGAGATGAGATGGCATCCTGTCCCTTGCTTCCACATATGAGCACAGACACACGGCCAGAACACTAATTATTTGCTTTACGCACCCCATTTCTATCTTCATCCAACTTTCATTTGTTTTGATGATGGTAATGAAAGCCAATATGGTAACAACATAGTTAAGTTCTTAGCATTATACAAGGCATTAAATAGTTCGATTCAACAGTCCATTGGCCAATGCAAGTGGATGGACAAGAGAGGCACCATTGCTGAATTCATGTAATGCTGCTTCAACTACAGTCATGCCATTGTTATATCCAGATATTCTGGTTTGTTTTGGTCTAACTCAAGTCCTCAACAACTTATCAAGAAGTTGACAATAAGCCCATTAAATTTATTAAATATTTTAAATCATGATACATGTCATAATATTTAAAAAATTATAACATGTGTGTCAAAATATAATACATCATAATTTAAGGCACTCAAAGCATGTACATTAAATACATAATCTTATAATCTTATGCAATCAATTTGGATTTAGCTTATACTCTCTTTTTTAAATTATGCTATCAACCAGCAAACTCTTTAATATTACCTTTAATCTATACTATTTAGCTAAATATTAAGCGCAAGGAATTTATAGTAAATAAATTTTTATTCAATGTTAAATTACCAGATTGTCCTTATTTTCTTCACTTTTTTCTCTATTCAATGTTATTTTTTCACTCTTTTTTCTCTTTTGTCCCTATAAAAATTGATTTTTTTTTCCTCTCTTCTTTATTCTCACCTCTAAATTATTCTCTTTTTATAAAATTTTTAAATAATTTTAATTTATAATTATTTTTACTTTTACTTTTATTGTTTAAATTTAAAAATATAATAAATTTTTTTATTATAATTACTAAAAATAATTAATTTTTTTAATGAATATTCGTACACATAAAGTACAATTTTTTCTAATTCAATAGAAGAAGTCGACCAGGATGACCAACTCAATCTGCAAAAAATACAAGAAATATCTTATGATGATTCTTACTCTGTTTAATTTCATTAATACTCGGAAATAAAAGAAACCATTTTTATAATGGGGTTAGCCACCAAATCCATTTTTTTATTTTTAGTGATAAGTCCTGTGACTAGGCATTTAATTATTTTATGTCAATTAATAATAAAATAGAAAAAGATACAAAAACACGCTTTGTTGACCCATTCTGCAGACATTGCCCCGTGAACGCTTAAGTCGCTAATCCCGATGTCGGGAGAAGAGATTTACATAAACAACAGCGACTTTAATTCAGCTGTCTGTAGATGAAAAGGAAAAATCGCTATTCACGCGTTTTCCCCTTCTTTGGTTTGAAAAAAATTCTCTGTGGATAAAACGAAGCAGCATTAACTATTGTTGAATTAATGAGATTGATGTCTGTACGCTGATCAGCCATTGTTGACCGTCGATACTATCTCTTTTCCCACCGATAATTCTTCCTTCATCGCTCCTTGCATCTTCCGATTTTCTGAAATATTGTAACGATCAATTAATGTGTATCGATTTGTTTGATCGATTTATTCCGATTTACTGATTTTTTTGCCCAACAGTTGCCAGTTCTTGCTCCTCTGACTCTTCCTCCTTGCGTTCTCCGCCTCTTTCTGCTTTCATCTCATATATTCTCTTCTTATTCACCAAGGAATCGAATTTTTCAATTGAATTTGTGGGTTTCTTTTTGGGTTTTTTTCGTCTTGGGTTTTGCTTATGGAGACGTCAAATTCTGATGCTACGAATTTGGATTCTGCCTCACCTTCATCCCCAAGATATGGAGTGGGAACAGCCAGAAGCCTCCAGTTCCGTGCCATCCGGTTCTTGCAGTCTCCGATTTCATCCCTACTCGAGTATTCCGGTGTCCTCCGGGTTCGTCCGGATTACCCCTACTCCGAAGCCCAGCCTCTCGTACCTGAGAGTACTGATACTAGTGTCAACGTTCAAAACCCCGGCGATTCAGAGTCAGATAGCCATAATGACGCTGTTGGTGGGGGTGGAAACGGCAATTCGGGTAATAGCAGTAATAATGGGGAGGTTTCTATACGGATTATTGGGGCGGAGGATAGGGTTGGGAGTACAAATAATGGTGTGAATGGCGTGGGTTTGAGTGCGGAGGGGTCTATGGTTGGGCCTGATGATGCTAATGGAAACGGTAGTGGGAATACTAGCAATGACAATAATAATAGGGAGGCATCATCGCATCAGAGATATGATATACAGCAGGCTGCGAGGTGGATTGAGCAGATTCTTCCATTTTCGTTGCTGTTGTTGGTTGTTTTTATCCGGCAGCACTTGCAAGGTATCTGTACAATGTTTCCTTGACTCTTAATTTCTATATTTTGTGGTTCATTTGATAAACTCTTAGTTTCTTTTTGTTTATGATTTCTCTCACTTTATGGGCAACTGTATTGGTTTTCACGAGCTGTGTTACTGTCTGGAATGAATGTAACTCTCGTATGTATTATTCTGGAGATGTGCTGTGGAGGATTGGTGATTATATTGTGGCTGGTTGCTGAAAACATTAACAATGATTGGAAAGTATCAAAATATGTGGATTCTTTTTGTGATAGAGATATCTATCACATTATATTTGCTTTTCCTTATAATGGTATTTCAATTAAAGAGTGACTGTTGAATTTGTTTCACCTCGGTGTATTATTATTAATATGCCTTTAGTGGTTGGCTTACTTCTCTATATCTTATAAGATGTTAGTGGCGGTCTGTTTTGAGCTGTTCCTATGACATCCTATGACATGGATATACGACTGATTGATGAAAAAAGTTTTTTGTTGCATATCCATTTGAAAAATTGTTCATGTGTCTTCCTTTTTCAGCAAAAAGGGTTTTGAGAGCCTAGATGAGGAATGCGAAGAACAAAATGCCCAATTTGAGGATGTCCATCATAATTTTCGTGAAATGTTTACCATTTGAAATCGTCATGCACTTGTGATCAGCTAGTTTGCAATGAAAAGATTTCAAGAAGAAAAATGCATCTTGAAACTTTCTGTTCCATTGATTACCAAATTTACTGCAATGTAGAATGTTAATCAGCGCCACCCCCCCCCCCAACCCCTAGTGCACGCATGCATGTTCTTCATCACTTCACTCACCCATCCATTTTTTGCTCATATGGAATTCTTTCAGAGCCACTTCAGACTTGAATATATTCTTCTCTGTTAGACTTATTCTGTATGCTAGAACAAATTACTCTCTTGGAACATAAGGTAATAGTTTATCTTGAACCCCAAAACATTTGTCTGTGTGTCATCATGATCCCTTCAGAGATTGAGTTTGGAATTTTCTCCACTTAAAAGAAGAATGATGGTCCATGTTAGGAAAAGAAGGATAGATATAGAACTGGGTTAGTTACTTACATCTACTAATAATTTCTGATAATCAAAAGCAGGTTTTCTTTTACGTTTATTGTTAAGCTAAAGATGCTGAAGAGCTGGCCTCTTTTTGCTGATTGCAATGTTGTTGTGCTGTTCATACTGTTGAGTTGGTCGGTTACACCTGGGTCTCATATCTATAGGAGGCCTGAATGTAGTGATTAATGAATTTTCTAGCGTAGTGGGATAATGCATCTTTAATTTTCATTTTTCATTTAATGATCATGGGAAAACAATTTCAAGTATGATCCTCCAAGCTTACATTATGTGGAAGTAAATGGTTCCATCCTATTGATCTGGTGGAACTTTTGGTAGTTGGCTAAATTATTATTGTCTGTCTACTATAATTAAAGGATAAAGCAAACAAGATCTTCAACTTCTACGAAATGGAATGGTTTTCTTATTTGACCTTATGAGTGTGCTATTGTTTCTATCATCATAATTTCTTTTTGAATCCCTCTTTGACTTTTCCAAGAATTGGTTTTCAGGCTTTGTTGTTACCATTTATTCCACTGCCGTCTTGTTCAAGTCCAATGACATTCTCCGGAAGCAAACTGCGCTAAAGGTGCAATTCCTGTTCCAAGGATAAGTCTTTTGCAGCATTGTCTTTGTAGATGATATTAAGTGTCTAATCTCTACTTTCTGTAAAAGGTATAGAAAGGAGAACTTGTGAACTTATAGAATCTTGCTTTTGCAGGGAGAAAGGAAGATTTCCGTCCTAGTTGGTTATTCAATTTTCTTCGTGCTTCATATATTTGGAATCTACTGGTGGCATCGTAGAGATGATCTTATCTATCCTCTGCTCATGCTTCCTCCAAAGGCAATCCCACCTTTCTGGCATGCACTATTTATCATTTTGGTTAATGGTATGAATTTTGACATAATTATTACTTTTTTGCATTGGTTCATATAACTACTATGATATTGTTGGTACTGAAACAAATCTATTCGATACGTGCTTGTCCATGATATCATATTTTTCCTTTGGTTTGAAATTACTTGGTTGTCTTGAAAGATGGCTCTACCTTTAAGCTATAACAATTTTCATGCTCATTAAAGGTTGGCTATAGAAACTGATTTTTCATTGTATAACTGTGACTGGCTTCTTTTAAGCATATCTGTTATAGCGAAATATTGGTATAAAGATCCTTAGATAAGTGGCTTGGAAGTGTTAATTCTTGCTTAGAAGCCATCCTAACTTATATTCTGATATCAATGAAAGCATCACACTGGCATAATCTGCTTTGATAGCTGCAGCAGCAGTATCAACGGCACTAATGAATTAATATCTTCTAGTTTTAAGATCATTGTGACATTGTTGTAATTTTGTTACTGTCAGATACAATGGTGCGGCAAGCAGCAATGGTCTTGAAGTTGGTCCTGTTGATGTATTATAAGAATGGTAGAGGCCACAATTTTCGGAGACAGGTAGCATAATTATGGAGCAGATGATAATAGCATTATATGATTTGCTGATGTGCATTTTGATGGCTATTAATCTAGTATCGAACACTTTATTTGTTTAGGAGTCTAACGGTAATTATATTGGTCATTCAGGGCCAAATGTTGACACTGGTTGAGTATGCTCTGCTTCTATACCGCACTTTTTTGCCAACCCCTGTATGGTATAGATTCTTCCTGAACAAAGAATATGGAAGTCTCTTTTCATCACTGACAACAGGATTGTATTTAACTTTGAAGC
Organism: Avicennia marina; assembly: GCA_019155195.1. Lineage (NCBI taxonomy): Eukaryota > Viridiplantae > Streptophyta > Magnoliopsida > Lamiales > Acanthaceae > Avicennia > Avicennia marina. The sequence goes on from CM032773.1 coordinate 9,654,638, forward strand.
TAACATCAATTGTCGAGAAGGTATGTTAATTGACTGGATACTTTCATGGGCATCTATTCTTTGGATCTGGACTGTCTGGTTTATTAAACTTGTGGATATTTGCTCTCTCTCTCTCTCTCTCTGAGTTCTTCAGATTCGATTCTGCTTGACTGCCGCAAAAGCTTTGTCCAGAAAGGAAGTCCATTATGGGTCTTATGCAACATCAGAGCAGGTGCCATGTTTCTCTCTTCCTTAAAGTCCCATATTCCCTTTCATGTCAACACGTATGCATGCCATAGTCTTCTTGAGTTATAAGCTGGCCCTCAAGTTTTTTTGAGAAATACTTAAAACTATCATTAAACATATCTTCACCTTCAGCTTTGAGACATTTAATTTGTTGCACGGTACATTTAAGAAATCTGTTTATGCGCATAGTTTACTAACAGGGCCTTTTAATTGCTTCTGCATAGGTAAATGCTGCTGGAGACCTATGTGCTATTTGCCAGGAGAAGATGGATGCACCCATTTTATTGCGCTGCAAACATATATTCTGTGAAGACTGTGTTTCAGAATGGTTTGTTTCACTTTTTATATTTTCTTAACTTCTCTGTTAAGCCATGTTTCTGCTGCCCCTTAATGGAGTTGCACACTAGTGTATACTTGGGATCTCTGAGTTACTGTCGATTTATAATTGGATGAATTTTATCAGTGATTAAAGTTTGGATGCTGAATGAAGTTGCAAATGAATTACCGTAGTGGTTGTACCCAAAATAAAATAATAAAAAAAGAATTGCATTGGTTGCAAAAAGTTTTGAAGAATTTCGACAGTCATATTGTGGCACATTGGTACTTCATTTCAAAATTTCAACTGTAAAGATGAAATTTATGTTCTGTTGAATGTGCCAATGTAGAAGATGGGATAAAAGATGCAAGTGTGAGTGTGACTGTGTGTTGAGTTAGCGTGCGGGGGATTTTCAGGTCAAATTATGTGCCAGGCCTTTTCAGTAGCTATTTGTTGCACATATGAGGAGGACTAATTCAATTGGTGTATGACGCAATCTCTAAATTATTTACCGAGAGATTGGGGATTTGGGTGGGGGGTTGGGTAATTGTTGGTTGAATTGTGTGCTAGGTCCTTCAAGTAGCTCTTTGTTGCATATTCGAGAAGGATTTGTTCAAATGCTATGTGATTCAATCTCTAAGTTACAAGTACAGACTTTCATATGTTATTCTTGAATATTTTTTTCGCTGATTAATTGTTTGAAGTCAAAGAAGTCACCGTCCTTGTTTCTTTCAGGTTTGAAAGAGAGAGAACTTGCCCTCTATGCAGGGCTCTGGTTAGGCCCGCAGATCTTCAATCATACGGGGATGGTTCAACTAGTCTTTTCTTCCAGCTGTTTTAGTTGTCTTGCATTAAATCTCTCATCCACAACACTGAGCAGAGACACAGAGCATTTCCAAACCAACTTGGCTGCACAAAAGAAGACTTGCGCAATAATTTGCCACACATTGAGGCAGCCTACGTGATCCAAATGGCTGACTGCCAGTAGAATTCTTATATAAGGTATCTGAAATAGGTTCCATTGATGAGAAATTTAGACGGATGGGAGGATGTTTGGGTTCCATCTTGGTATATAAATGGTTTTCATTTTTTCACATAAATTAAGATTATAATGTGAGCCGTATTGGTTGTGTTTGTACCCTTCTACCAGATGTCTGCTCCAAGATGAAATGTACGAGTTTATATTCTCCTTTTCGTGGGTTCCAATTCTGTTCTGGATCAAATCCAATGAAAATAAGTCTAGAAGGGATTGATTGGTATGCAGTCATAGATGGGAAACAGACCAGCATTCTCATGGTTATTCCACTATTCTGTTGGTTCTATTTAGTTCCACGGAAAACTGGGGTAAAAGTAATAGCTGGCATTTCCTGGAAAAGGCTATAGGAATTTCTTAAATAATTTTTACACTCGCCCTTGAGAAGATCTTTTATATTTAGAAAGATAAAATTTCATGGAAGTGCTTAGTATTTTAATTCAAAAAAAGATGAATGCTTTGTACTTTTACGTATGGGGAGATCACAGTGTTTGGGCTTTTATACAGATTAAGCCTTCAGTATGGAATATTTTATACGCTATTCTTCAACAATATTTCTAATTAATATTTTAGCGCGTCTGATGAGTAAGCATTGTACTGATCAATTTTTCAAAAAATTATATGAACTTTTTTTGAAAGGATATATTTGTAATTTTCTATATCTATCTAAATTTTAAGAGAGTGTGCTGTAAATTTTACTTTTAAGAATATTAGCTAAATTTTAATGTACAACATATTTAAATAAATAGTGTTTTTAGTTTCTAAATGTAATCTATTTTATTGGATAAGATAGTTCACCGAACTTTGGGCTAATGGTATTTATAAATGACCCAAATGAACACGATAAAAAATAAATGTGTGTGTGTGTGTGTGTGTGTGTGTAGCACGTGATTGTAGCTGGAAAAGGGCCAACCAAGTTTCAAACATGGCAGAGAAGTGCTGATGATATCACAAACAACTCATTTCAAATATCTATATGTGTGTGTGTGTGTTTTTGTTCTGTGTGTTAAAAAAGAAAAGGGCAAAAAGATGGCCAACAAGAAATTGGGACAGAAAGCACCTGTAATTTAATGGTTGAACCAATTGTTTGGGATCCACCATCACTTGATCAGTTGATCATAACATAATGTTTACGTAAGTTTCATCCTAGATTCGACGACACCCCAACATTATTCTCTCCACGCAGATTTTCCCTCAAAGCTATGGTGTGATATGATGTATTGCTCTCTAAACCTATGTTTGGTTTGGCAATTCATAGAAGAGAAAGAAAAGAAAGTGTTAAATGAAGTGTTTTTGCTTGTTCGCTTAACGAAGAAAATGTTATGAGAAAGAAAATTAAGAAAAAATTATAATTCAAGAAAAAAAAATTATTTTTCTCACAAAAAGACAAGAAAGATGGAAAAAAAATTTATTATAATGCCCACTTTCTTCTTTCGGAAATTTCATTAACTTTATTTCTTTTATCAATTTCTTTATTATTTTTCTCAAATTATAAAAAAATTGAATTTAAGTTTTTATTAATTTTATTTTTTTAAAAAAAATTATTTAAAACTTTTTCAACTAAACAATTTATGAAATTTTGAATTTCTTCTATTTTTTTTTTCTTTTCTCTGTTATTTTCCTTTCCACGCTCAAACAGGCTACTAGTTGGCACTGCATAAATATTGCTAGAAGTCTTAGTTAAATCAAATACCTGGAAAGAAAGGATTAATTTTTTGAGGTATTGATTTATGTAATATTCAGCGCGAATACCAATCAGAAACAAGTGGGATACTTCTTAATTATTTAAAATTAATAACAGATCATTATAGACCAACAATTACTATCAGATTATAGAAAGACCCTTATTCTCTCGGATTTTTTGATTTCAAAATTTTATATCTTTAATATCTCAATTGCACTGTTAAATTGAGTTTCATGGACACTAGTGTCTGTACTATATTATCAAGAATTTGAGAATAATTTAACTGTATATTATGACATCACAACATACTGTTAATTACTAAGTATACACAGTTACTTTTGATTAAAAAGACCAAATACATTCAACTATAATTAATAATATACCATTATTTCTCTATATATTTTATTTTCACTCATCTCTTCTAATCTATACTATCTATATCTGTATTATATTATTAAGAGTTCGAAATTAATTTGATTGTGTACAGTAAATTCACAACATTACCTTTAATCAATAAATTTACACAATAATCTTTAATTAAAACAACCAAACAAACTTAAATATAATTGCTAATAATTATTATATTTTGTATATTTTATTTTCACTCATCTTCTCTAATTTATATTTATTTCATTATCTTCCCCCAATTTTTATTCTATTTTAATTTTATTATATTTTTCTTATTTTTTATTAAATATCTTATTTTGTTTTTTTATTATTTTATCAATAATATAATCCTTGCGTTTACCAAATATGATTAATTAATTCATATAATTATACACACACATCAAACATGTGTTTTACCACTAACCTATCTATACAATATACTAAAAATATGTTTGATTACACAATGTGTAATTACTAAGACACCCTTAATTCAATATATATTTTGTTTATCTACTCCCTCAATTTTTATTTATTCTATTCATTTTTAATTATAATATTTTATTTTTTATTTATTTGATATTCTACACCATATATTAGGATCAACGACTTGATTTTCTTTGCACAATGTTGAATTATTATAATGATCTTATTAAATATTTTTTATTCTCCTTAATTTCCTTCTCCATTTTAAAACAATCTTTTATTTATTCGCTAGTACTTTTATATCATTGCATTCACTCTTTTTATTCTTCTTATACTTTTATTTTATATTGATTTCATTTATTATAAATTTGTTACAATTAATAAAATATTATAATTTATAAAAAAAATATTACACATGCATCTAATGAATAAGACTTTTCATATTTCATTTTCTTGTAACTTATAATTTTTTTATGATTTCTCTAAAAATTTTTCACTTTTCAAATTATTATTAACTTTTATTTTTTATTTTAATTTTTTTTATACTTTTTAATTCATATCTCCTGTATACTATATATTATGCAAATAAAGAAATATGGCTGCACAATTTGTAATTATTTAATACGTTCAATTCTTTTCATATTATCTTTTTATTCTTTTCTCTTAACTTTCCTTTTCTTTATTCACTTATTAAATTTAATTTTTTATATCTTTCTTAATTTAATTTTCTTTATTTCTTTTATTACACTAAGGTTAAAGACATGATTTTAATTATACAATATTGTATTGTAATGATGTTCTTATTTAAATATTTTAAAATTCCAATCTTTACTCGATCTCTTTTAATATAATACAAATATTTTCTCTTATTTTTTAATGTATCTTTGAATTCCTTATTTTTATTTTTTGTATTTTTAAATTTTTCATAAAATAGTATAATTTATGGCTATGTTAGGAAGCCCCTTTCAACTCCACCCCACTGATTAAATTTTAAACTACCAAACATATCACTCTACAAAAATTTCATTCAAATTTTCTCACTCATAAATATATAATTAATTAATTATTTTTCAATCATTACATATGTTCACGATCTAATCTATATCTACATATACAGACACACACTCACATTTACACACACACACAAATATTGATATTTTATAAATTAATCATTATTCTTATATACTATTACATCATTCAATTATTATTATTATATTTTTATATATAATTTATAAATTAAAAATTCAAATAAATAATACTATTCATTTCACTAAATCTTTCTTCCAAACATACTAACTTAACAAATTCTTACCAAACATCATTCATCATCAAAATACTTTTTCCAAACATAACCTTTAAAGAAAAATTTACACAAACATTGATTGTGCCATGATTACTTGTGTACATTATATATTATTGTAAACATAAAAAAATATATATATTTGAAATTTTCGTTTATTTTTATGTGAATTGGCAAGCATACGAATACCAAAATGACCCCTTGGCAAAATTAATATTTTTGGACGTGCATATATTGTTTCGTGGGCGAAATGCTGACATGGTGTCAATTAAACCACTTTCATTTTCCTTGTCTTTTCAATGGCAGTTGTTTATTGTCTACGTATTTATTTTTTAAACCACTGGGATGATATTGGCAGGCAGATAGTTTAAGATTTTGGGTACATTTCGTAGAAGTCAACTTTTGGTGTTTTTTTTAAGGATAAATGGAATTGTGAATTAATTGGAAAATTTTAAGAGAGGACCACCAGAACGTGTCAATTTTACCCTTGTACGTTACGGCGAAATCAGCGTACAGAAGAATCTACAGACCATAAATTATTCCCATATCGTGTACTTAAAGGGGGTGTTTTTTGACATGTTATCTGGTATGTCCATGATCATGTATTAAATAAAAAATAAAAAAAATGCATTAATGACGTGTTAGACTTATCTGATAACATCCCAACACGTTAAATCCGTGCATCAATTGAATATATATGTGTGTGTGTGTGTGTGGCGTGCTCAACGTATCTGACAGCGAACTTAACATGTTTCTTTTAAATATAATCCGATGGTTATGTTTCTTTGGTGGTTGTTGGGATGTATGTTTTTAAATGTATATATTTTTTAAAATTATATAAAAATAAATAAATAAATAAAATTTTAAAAAATATAATAATTAAAGTGTGTGTATGATTTAAGATAAAGCAAAGCAAATCATAGTTAATATTTTTCAAATAGGGTTTAAAAGGTAAAAGATTGATAAAATAATCCAGAAATCCACAATTAATTAATAAGATTTGGTCAAATGCCGCATTTATATGACTTTGTAGGTGTATCATTGTAGCCTATGCGTCATTTGCCAAGGATGTATAACGTATCGTATTTAACGTTCACTTTATAGTATGAAATTAAGTTAAATAATTATATATATTAATTAATTATTCATTGACGATTTTGTTTAGCAAATTTGAATGTTTAAAATGATAATAAAAAAATATTATAGTTTTAGTATTCAAATTTAATTAACAATAAAAAATAGTGAAATAGTCTTTTGAAGTATATATAAAAGTCTCCAAAGCTTTGATTTTTTTATCATGATTTCAAGTTAGATTATTAATTTTATAATTTAACGATCTTGACTGAGTCCTTACCCTGGATTTTAATTTAAAAACAATTAATTTAATAAATATTGTGAATGTAGTGACACGTAATGCTTACCCTATAGAGTTATTTGTACAAGAAAGGACGGCCTCAAAGTGCTTTTCTCATTAAGCTGGGGATGGGATATTCACATTATTTTATAATTGATGATAGAAACGTGTCTTAGATTATTTGGTGGTGTAGAGAAATTTCTTGATGAATTTCTCGGATGGAATATTCACATTATTTTATATTTGATGATATGACACGTATCTTAAAATTACTTGGTAGTGTATCATTTCTTTGATGAATTTCTCGTAGTAAAAATGAACCAAAATGGAGGAAGAATTTTCATTTTTCCTTATGTTCTATTTAGATTAAATGATTTCATAAAAAACATTTCAAATTCATAATAATAAATTCAATATTTATTTAAATTAAAATGTATTTTAAATTTTTAACTCTCATTTTAAACTATAATTTCAATTTTTGCAGTAAATATGAAATTTTTTTATTTTAAAATTAATTAAAATTCTTTTTCAAATTCAAATGCTTCCACGGAGCCTTAGGAAAATTTTCAATTCAATAAGTACGCTTGAATAGTCGATCCTTTCTTTCATATGCTTTAACAGTCATTCTGCTCCAAATGGAGGTGTTTTCATAGCGAATGAAGTTACCTCTGCCTTTGTATTTGTCATCTACACTAATTGTGGAGTCAAATGGTCATAGCATTCTTATCAACGGCATCTGAAGGACCAGTGGAAACCAGACTGCGTTGGAGCCAACCAGAATTAACTTCGCTATGATGAAATGTAGATTGTTGGATGTCACACTTCACTGTCCCGGTAAAGGTTAAAACCACATTAGTGGATTGGTCGTTGCTGAACCAGCAGCGTCTGACCATGAATGGGAAGGGAAGAACACTTGTGGGCATGGGACCTTCCATCTCCCTTATGCCCTCAAAAAGTGCAACATGAATACACAAATGGGGCCCCCTTTTACTGTCCCCATGTGGCGAGACTCAGATAGTTGATGGTTGCCTGTCTGCCCCTTACAGCAGTACCAATGTTAAATGGTCAAAGTCAGGAAGACCCCTTTCTGATATTTTGATTATTTTCATCTTTCTGCGCTGCATCCAGTTTTTTCTGTATTTACATCCCTTCGCTTCCTCACCCTTTACCTGTTCGGTGTCTTCCAGAGAGATGGGTATTTAGTGTTTCTTTACCGTTTCCATTTTTGAGACTGTTTTCACTGCAGAGTTCTGCAAGGGAAACCCATTTTCCACCCTCCTTAAATGTAAAATTAAGATATAAACAATGTACAACCATGTGGGTGTGTTTGTGTGAGTGTGGAAATGTTTGAAGTCGCTTTCTCATATCTGATTCTCATGACGAAAGTGACCCTGCATCTTCCCTCTTGGATTTACTTGTAGTCACTGTCGTTGGGTAGATTTTTTAAAGCCATAATCTGGATTTTGCGTTATCTCTTAATATAGTCTTTAGATTAGTTAAAGATTATTTTTTCCTTGTTTTTCCTTCATCATTTTTCAATTGTTGTGGTTTTCAACCACGATACATTAATGAGGAGTTAGGGTTTGACGTCTTCAACACTATCCCCCTTTACTGCAAAAATTAGCACTTAAGCATCAATCAGTTTTCTTTTCTTTCTCTGTCAGTTAATGTATTAAAAGTTATATGTGGCAGAAAGTTTACCTCTATTGAGGAGTTCCACTTTTCTTCCGTCTATTTTTTTAAGCGTTGGGTTTCGCCATTAGATTGTTGGCGGATGGGTTTCTGTTCTCCTTGTCAAGATTAGCCCTATGGGCTAGGGTTTGTGTACAAGCTGCTTATCCTGCTGGAGAAGTTGAATCCACATTGGATTTCGTAATCTTGATAATGGTAAGGGCACTTAATTGGATTTTTCCCCGTATCCAGTGGCAGCTATTCAAGATTTTGATCATTTTGATCTGAACTATGTTGTTTGAAGTATTAACAGTCAAGGCAAGTTTCATAATTTCTTCGAAAATTTTCTTCTGGAACTTTAGTCTGCTGAAAACAAGCAAGTTGACGTGGGTTTCTTGAATAATTTTTTTGCTGATTGGTTCTTTTCTTTCATTAGGCTAGTTTACCCAGAAAGGTAAGACATCTGATATTTATATTGTTATTCGAGGTCATGGGAACATCTATCATGGAGATTGTGTTTGATACTGCTAAGATCCCACCAGAATATTACTAACAGTTATAGTAGTTGTAGTACTAGTAATAATTATCGGCAACCTTTCCTAAACAAGTAAATAGTAAATCTATGTGCAATATCATATTTTTGTTGTTTAATATACAAGTTTTTTAGATATTTGGGCTGCAGAAGTGGATATGTCTCTCCGTTGTTTAGAAGTATATCTACTGATCTGCATTGTTGTTCTAGTCACAGTGTTTTAATCTTCTTCATCCCTTCCACCTTCTTGCCCTTTGCGTTGGAGTTGCCCAAGTGGGTGGGAAAGATACCTAACAACTTTTTCTTCTATTCATATGCAAATACTGGTGATTGTTTTTCAATTATCCACTGCAATTTGCACTAGGAAAATTTTGAATGACGTGTGTTTACAAGATTGAGATTCTTAATTGCTCAAAAAGGGGCAGGGAGAGAGAGTTGGACAGTAGTTTGAATTTTGTTATGATTTATGTTGGTTCCATGTGAACCCTAACAAATTATTTTGCAATTTCTTTTGCGTTCTTTGGTTTAATCCAAGTATGAGGTGTTGCTTCCTTTGTGAATAATGAAGACTCTAATATTTAGCATTGATTTTGCACTGAGAAATGGTCTAAGGGAGCTTCCTTCAGCCCACTCATGGATGAAATTTGGGACTGAATTACCTGCCGACTCATTCATTTAACCACTCAGTAGAATACAATTTAATGCTACTGTGGTTGAGTGAATGATGCGGGAGATAGTTTTGTGTTCCTCTACCTCTGTGCTTGGACTGAAGGGAGCTCCTTTTGCCATTGCCTTCATTTCGTCTCCATGGGGCTTCTACTTGTTTCTCTAAAGATGAGTGTCTCATCTCTATAATTTTCAGTTGCTTATAAACTATGCAATATTATGAATCTAGTTATGGTTATTCTTGGAGAAAGTCGAAAGTTGATGTGTCCTGGAACTTTGAAGCCAGTTAATATTTCATTCATTTGCTACATTCATGTTGAAGGGGTTTTTTCTCACCTGCTATATCATTCAAATGTTGCTAAATGTTTATCAATTGCCAAAATTGCTCTTCGGCTTCCATCTGATGGCCAGCTTACCTCTATGGTCTTCATCATTGTAATTTTCTCTGAGGAAATACCGTAGAATATAAATTACAATCATCAATGATGATAAACTGGTCACTGCTTCTTGTTTTTGTCCTTGGTAAACCATATATTTCTGCGTCTTTAGCTAATGTAGAAGTTATCTATTGCCATTAGCTGAGAAAATGACACTGTGATTTGGCTAGCTTGGTTCGCTTGTGGTTGAATGCTTTTGCATTCCATCTTCTGAACAAAACTATGAGCGGATTTCTCTTTAACTTTCCTTGTTTGTAATTAGTCAACGTGATTCTACTTCAAGATGAAGATGATCACGCTTGCTTCCCTCGATCGGCCTCTTCCATAAAATTCTACAGGTAGGTTCATTGGTATCATAGCATTCGAAAGTTGGTTTCTTTTCGTTGCTAATGGTTATGAAGAGAATGCAGCGTACATGCTTGAGCTATTAGCCCAATATCTTTTATGCATGGCTCGGTTTACTACATAATCGTCAGGCTTTCCGAATTGATTATGGTGGATACAGTTGTAGGTTGGGATAAATTGTGTACTTTTAGTTACAAGTTGTGCAAGGAACAGTTACTTATCATGTCTAAGCATGTGCTGCACAGTCCAATGTCTGTTCCAAGTGACATTGTTTATGTTTGAGTTGGTACCTGAAATGCAGTTTCTTCTCGTGCATGGCTGTACCATTGTGGTACTTAAAGCATATTTAACTAGTTGGTTATAATAATTTCTCTTGGACAGGTGGTGCTACGTTTCAGTACCGTTTTCTGCTGCAAAGTTTTGTTTGTTGTCTTTTGCCATATTCCTCTTAGATGCTGCCCAAAATGCCTGGATGGAGGGCTATTTTTGAAATGATTAGTTTGGGTATAAACCCTTTTGGGTGCTACTTATAATTGATGTGCTAATCATGTTTATGGATAGACTCGAAATAGATTCCATTTGTAGGGTGGTCCCTGGTTTCTTCATGTGTGTTGGATTTGTCTGTTGTAGTTTTTCTTGCATTATATGATGGTCATAAAGGAGGCATTTAGAACCTTGTGTGTACTTTCTTGTGGCCCTAATTAAACAAGATTGTTTTGAGCATATTAAAATGTGATCTTTTAGCTTCGAAGGATGGGTTTGTCTCCCTCAATCTCTCAAGTTGGTGTAGTGGTTGACTCTATTTGAGCATCGATTATGTGGGCTCTCGATTAGTTTATTTTGAACGCGACAGATTCTATTCTGATTCTACTTTGCGAAGAGTGTAATTCAATCTCTAAAAAATTAGCTGTTGAGGGTATTTTGGAATGAAAACTCTAGGGCCTCATGTTGATTGGTGCATTTGAATTTGGAGAAATGATTTGAAAAGAGAATTTCAGATGACTTTAAAATGAAAAAGAATTTCAAATTCATTACAATTATTAAAATTAAAATTTAAAATGGGAGTTTAAGAATTTGAAATGTATTGTCTTTTAAGTGGGCATATCTGTATCATGGAAACATTCAATTCAATTGGGACTTCGGAGTTACTCTGCCATTAGGGGTTTGGGTTTGGGGTGCGGTGGTCCCCTATTAATGGGGTGAAAGAAGTATGAACATTGAGGCATTGATGGCAACTGAAGGCGTAAGAGTTAGGGTAGTTTGTGTCAGCTCTGCATGTGCTGTTGTTTAAGGTTTGTCCTCATAAATTTTACAGTGACTTCACTCTTTTGGATGGCTACAGTGTTTGATAGTGAAACTTGGTACACGTGATTGCTTTGAGGCCAATTTTGCCACTTGTGGAGGTGATGTGTAGCTAGAATTTAGTGGGCTTGAGTCTCTTCGTAGATGAAACTCTCGGCCCAATGATTGGGCTGAAGGCTGAGTCCAACTAACTTAAAGAAGAAGGCAGTGGGCCCAAAAGTTGCGGCTGACATTTGTTCAGTTTATTGTATGTTATTGTGTCATGTTAGGAAATTCATTTCTTTGTAAGATTAGTACATGAGGCCTATGTTTGGAGCCCATTATTAACGTCCATCAATTCTACTTAACACCTCCAAACATATAATATAACAAAGTTTTTTATTTTTAAATTTAAATTTAAAATTTTTTTTATATATAATTTATTAATTATTTTATCTATTTATAATCAAATTAATCAAATATCTAATCCTACCACAACTCCCTTTTCAAACATAACTTAGGAAAGTCTTGCGTGTGGCGCTGTGCATTCCTCTAATTCACTTCTTGCTTTCCTTTATCCCCACGAATCTAGAGATCAAAGGTCGGGTCAAATATCTGTCAATTTATTAAATAAATATAATAAAAATTACAATAACAAGAACATAAAAAGAAAATAAAAATATACTATATTGTGTAAAAAACCACATTTTATATTCACACACACACACACACATCTATGAAAATTAAATTGATAAAGGATGGTAGAAAGGTGAGATTAAATATTTAACAATACTTTTTGTTACTAGCTTTAGCCTTTATCGAAATTTACATTAGAAGATTAAAATATATATTCTTCCGACTCCATTATTTTAAACCTTTCAATTTCTTATACAATATTTAAAAAGATTAATCCAACTTTTATATATTCATTTTATAAGGTTAAGGGGACCGTGAGAATGTTATGGAAGGGGTCCCACTATAAAAGGAATAAAACTGAAGTTCAAAAAAACTATGAATATATAACAATATATAATTTCCAAAGCTTTGTGACCCAATGTGTAAATTCAAAACTTTTAAGGGCTATCAATGAACATTAGGACACTACTTATCTCAGGTGTCCTAGAATTTCTTCTCTCCGGTTGGTAATTGGCTGGAAACTGCACCAGCTTCTTGGATTCATCTGAGTCCATCGATTCCTGGAACAAAAACAATAGCTTCATCACTTTCCCTCTCTCTTGTCGTCCAGTTTAATCGTTTCTCAACTTTCCTGAAGAAGTTATAACCCAGGCTCTGCCTTTTGTCCTCCGAAGAAGTTTCAAGACTTTTGTGTGTTTGTAGCAGTGAAATTACATACATGAGTATTTGTGTTTGTTATGGGAATCACCAGTTTGTTGTTGTTGGCCCCCCCAAACCACCGAGATTTTCGCAAAACCGGAAATCACTGGTTCAACTGCATCCCGAGGGTGCTCCGAAACGGGACCTGTCTCATTTTTCTTTCTCCTTTTCCTCCCAAAAGCCCATTGGGGAACATACGTTTCTTGCTAGAGCTGCTGCTTCTTCTCCCCCACTCGGTGGCTCCGGTGCTGAATATTCTGGTAACGTTTTTCGTTTTTCCAGTGCCGTTGAAGGTTTTTATTTTTTAATCGTTTTAAGTTTGTAATACTTGCTATGTATGTGAAACTATGTACTAGCCGTGGCCCAATTTGTAATTTCTTGTCCAGAAGTTTAGCAGTTTCGCTTTACTGCGAAGATGATTTGTTTATTTGTTATCTTTTCTGTTGACTTCATCTGAGAAAGGGAAGATAAAATTGCTAATCTTTTATCCGATGCTGTAGTGTTCTTATAATTTGTATTGTGGTAGAATGTGACCAGATATTTGGGCACATACTCGGAAATGGCCTAAAAATACGGACATACTCCATTTACATTGAGATTTGGGGATTCCTATCTGGTCCATGTTTTCTACTTAACAGTAGAACTAGTATTACCTGTTTATTTTAGTTTTTGGTGGACATACCATATTAAATTTATAGATAATACAAATTGGAACTCTCTACCAATTATGGTTACAAAACCCATCAAAAACTTAGAGAGAAATCAATTTTGTTAAAGTAGAGGTGCTTTTCAGCGCTAGGTATGCAATATTTTGTCCTGATTATTTGTGACAAATTGTTAAGTAAGGTCCTAAACTTTATGAATGTTCTATGTGATGTAAAATTAAATTTTACAAATTCACTCTCTTGGACTAGCAAATAATGTGAATTGCTGCAGAACTATAAACTATGTGGGTGCTCTTGAGGATTATCAAAAACAGACAATTCTGAAACAATTGCATCGTTATTGTTAGCCTTTTTTCAATTTACCGCTGCTTGACCATTGTGTGTCTTACATGTCTGTGTATGTGTGTGTTTGTAGAGCAACTGCAAGGAGCAGTGCCACATCACAAGACGAGAAAAATAGCAGGCATAGACCAAGAGGAAATAGAAGATCCATCATTTTTAGCTGATTCCGATAGTTGTTTCTGTGAATTCAATGGGGTGCAACTACACCACAAGATTTTTGATCCAGAGTTATCGGCTCCTGATACTTTAAAGGAAGGATCGACTTCACAATCCTCTAACGCTACCAAAAGTTTTAATTTTCCTATGATTTTGCTGCATGGCTTTGGAGCCTCAGTCTTTTCATGGAACCAAGTCATGAAACCTTTAGCACAGGTCACTGGTTCTAAAGTTCTTGCGTTTGATAGACCGGCCTTTGGATTGACATCGAGGGTAAATGCTGCTTGGCTTCCATCCCCTGTCAACCAAGATTCCAGACCATTGAATCCGTACTCAATGATGTTCTCTGTTCTGGCAACACTCTACTTTATTGACTTCTTGGCAGCTGAAAAGGCCATCCTGGTGGGGTATGTTCAACTTGCGTCTTCACTTTTCACTTGCCTTTCACTTTCTAACAAGAGTTTGTGACATCATCATAACTTAGGAAACCCCCCTCCAACAGCAGAGCTTCTGTTGATAGATCAAGATTACGTTAATCTTCAATAAATCATATGCTTTATGTTTTTCAATGAAGAGCATTGTCTTTGCATTTATCCTTTAGTTTCCTGCTCATTTTTACTCCATGTAGAATAAAGATCCATTTTTTTGTTTTCGGTTCAGTGAGTGTATAATCTACATGAAATGGTACTTGCACAAAATGTACTTATAAAATTTTCTATTAAATAGTTATGTAATTGTTAATATTCATACCAATCATTGGAAGATTGTCAGGCACTCTGCTGGTGCCCTTGTAGCTGTAAATGCATATTTTGAGGCACCTGAGCGGGTAGCTGCTCTAATCCTTGTTGCCCCAGCAATTCTTGCGCCATTTACTTCTCAGAATACTGTTAAACAAAATAAAGCTGGGATTGACAGTCAGATCGAGGGGAACGACTCGGATTCAAATGCCAGTTGGAATCTCTTTTCCAGGCTATGTGGTATTTTGTCAAATATCACTAAGCATATTGCAGAGGCAATAGTAAATATGGTAAAAGGGATGGCGAACATGATAAGTTCTCTTTACAAGAAAGCTTTGTCTGCTATTCTGCGCTCTACAATAGGCGTGATGGTGGTAATTAACTTTTCTTCTGAATAAATTTTTGTTTATGAAGTTTGAGTTACGTTGAATGTTGCCTAGGCATTACTTTGTCCATATCAATTGTAATGACTCTGTCCATTTCTCATCAAGAATCCTTATTCCACTTTCTAGAGTGAAATAATTGACAGCGACTTAAAATTGGTATAGAAGAGGCAAATGACCTCAAAGCTACTTGACTCAACTGTGTAAATTAGAAATTGTTGTCTTATCTAAACTAGGAGTACCGAAGCAAAATATACATTTTTAACTTGTTTCTGGCACAGTAGCTTAGAAACATGCATGTGCAATAATCAGAACAGACATCGAGATGGTTTTGAGAATATATTGCCATGATTCGTTCTTTAGACACACATACATGCTTGTTTATATGTCCTGTTTAATGTTTCAGATAAAGATGATAATTGATAAATTTGGTATACCTGCAATTCGCAATGCGTGGTATGATTCAAACCAAGTTTCCGATCATATTTTACAGGGCTATACAAAGGTGATTATGTTTTCTCCAAGATTGTTGACCCCTACCATTTCTTTTTCCGAACATTCAGTATGTTTAATTATTCCTGAATTTGCAGCCACTGAAGGTCAAAGGCTGGGAGAAGGCCCTAGTGGAATTCACAGTGGCAATGCTAACAGATTCTACCTCCGACTTGAAGCCACCTCTGGAAAAAAGGCTGAGTGAAATTTCGTGCCCAGGTTCGAGCATAAGTCTTTCTCTTGGCCTTTTGGGTCTGTGCACATGAAGAGAAATTACATCTCTTGGATGAAAACAATAAAGACAAAGTACTTGTGTGATATGAGGAATAATATTTCCTTTAAGTGTGAAATGGATATCTTCTTGAGGGTAAGCAGATGAGCTTGACCTAATGTTCTTGTCATATATGACTATATTTACTTTTAATGATAGGATTAAGGTCCATTGGAATTATTTGAAAGATTGTTTTATCACATTGGCTACTTGGAATTAATTATTTATCATTTTAGTATACCGGGCTTATCTTTTATCAAAGGCTTTTATTTATCATAAAGAATATATAATTAGACTTGACCTAATCATATGAAGTGGACATGACTTATGAGTTTATTGCACTGTCCTTGAGTTGGTGAAACTGTCAAGATAATCACATCTCCAGCAGTTCTACCATGTCTTGAACTAGACTCTTAGTATTTTGAAAGTCTTGACAAATTTCTGTTTGAAGACCCATCATTTTAGGCATGTTCACTTTGCTTGATAAGATTAAGGTCCTATAGATTGTTTTGATGGATAAATTAGTCATAGGATTATTTGATAATGTGTTTACTAAGTTGCTTTATTTAATGTGACTATTTTTATTTTTCTAAAGTACCCTTATTTCAAATTTTTTTAAAAAGCTATATTATTTATTGCTTACACTTTCTCACAAATTAATATCATAATATATACTATATAATTTCATTTGATAATTATTCAACAAAACTGAGTTATTGTAAATTATATTTATTCCTTTCCACACTTCTTAATATCATAAAATTATATTTAATTTTAAATGCTATAAGCATATTAGTGAAAATGATATTGAGGGACAAAAATGCCTTTTAGATAAAATATTAAATGGTCCAACTAATTCGTATTGTTTTGTCACACCAAGCAGGCTGGATTATTTATCCATGATTTTAGTAATTTATTACGGAGCCTATGTTTTATTATAAGCCTTTATCCACCAAAGTAAACCATTAAATTAATTAATCAAGCTCAATCACCTTAATGCTATGTTTGGTTCTTGGAATTCATAGAGGAAAAGAAAAGAAAATAATAAGGAAAATGTTTTTACTTGTTTGGTTAATAAGGAAAATCCTATGGAAAAGAAAATTGGAAGGAAATTGTTGTTTAAAAAAGGAAAATTCATTTTTCTGGCAAAAAGGTGAGGAAAATAGAAGGAAAATTATTGTAACTCTTACTTCTCCTTCAAAACTTCATCAACTCTATTTCTTTTATTAATTTCTTCATTATTTTTTCTCAAATTATAAAAAAATTCAATTCTAATTTTTTATTGATTTTATTTCTTTTTTTTTTTCTAAATTTTCTTTTCTTCATTGAAATCCTTTTCAACCAAAAAATATATAGAGCATTGAATTTCTTTCATTTTATTTTTGTTTTTCTATCATTTTCCTTTCCATATTTGTTTTCTTAAACCAAACATACTGTAAGTGAACATGACCTTCGATTATTGTTATTTGCTTTGTGAGCACAGTTCTGGTTGTTACTGGTGATACCGATCGGCTTGTGCCCTCTTGGAACTCTGAAAGACTTTCGCAAGCTATTCCGGGATCTTCATTGGAAATAATCAAGAAATGTGGCCACTTACCCCAAGAAGAAAAGGCTAAAGAGTTTGTGTCAATCGTTGATAAATTCCTGCAAAGAGTCTTTGGTGTGGTAGAAGAGCCGAGACTGCAAACAGCCACTTGATTTTGGCATTATTCATGCCATGTTTATAACAAGAGCATGCTGATCACTTGATCGTGATTAAAGAAATAAAATGAATCTCATGTGGCAGAAGAGCTGCATAGTCCATGTTCTGCTAGGTACAAGTTTCTGGCTTGAGGACACGGGTAACATTACAGTCTTGTGGGGGAAAAAAATCGTAAATGATCTCAGAAATTTGGTAAAGTTACTGTATTGTCTATTTACAAGTAGAGTTCTTCATTGAAATGCATGGAGACTGTTTCTTGGAGTAAGCTCGTATTGTGCTTTGCCAAGAGCTCATTTATTAGATGTATAAATCACATCATATTTGGGGCCAAAGGATAACTACTTATTTGCAGAACATCACAGCTCATACGAAACATTTTACAGATGATTTCATTGCATGACTCAAATAATGTAAACTGTGGCTTCAACGGACATACAGCATGACGTCGGCACTGCCTGAGCAACTTCAAGTTGGTATCATAATATAAGCATCTGTTGAACCGCCCGGACCATCCAATCTTGACATGAAATCAAACACTTATGTTGTTCGACCAGCAGCCGGTGCTTCGATTTCTATTCTACACTCGCACCTTAGTTTTTGCGTGACTTTCATTCTATTGAAGAAAGTTTTTGATCCAATTTATATGAGGTCAACCTTTCTTCTTTAGTAATCGGTACTTGGTGATGGATTTAAACTTGTGACAAAAATGTTTGTCGTTGTCTAGACTGAACTAGAGGTGTGAAACATGGATGCAACATTAGTGACTGTGTGGGGGCAACGAGAATGAAGCCCCACGTGGAACCATGGATGCAATGTCAATGAATGTGCTAGGGTAATGAAAAACGAAACCCCATTGTAGTGAAATATGACAAATAAACTACTATTAGATGCTTTGGAAGAACAAATTTTAAGACTGATTATGTGATGACGGCCGTAGTGAATAGGGCTGAGTATTTGAAGAAGAGTGTGTCCACTCAAAAGATCGTACAAGAATTGTCCCATTTCAACAATTTAGTATGATAATCTTGATATTAATATTAAGTGAACTTATCACAAATTGTATGCAAAATTCACTAGTTTCATCATGTTATCTTTCGGGGTTAAACTTTTAAAGTATTTGAAGAAACACGATTGCAATGCATAGCAAAACAATGTTGTAATTCAGGTAAATATTAGAATTAAGTATGTGGTATCTCTTTGTTCATATTCTTAAAAGTGTTTACTATCCTATGATAATTGATAGCAAACCAAATCCCATCTCAATTTGGAGATTAAGATCCTACGTATGACTTGAAGAATGTGCCAACACATAAGTGACTCCATATGCACAACTTAGGGGGTGTACCTATACATGCATGAGTACTTGCATAAACTGACATTGACGTATGTACGATAGCTTACATACGTTTGGGTGAGAAAAAGTGTGACTCCTATTTACATCATCAGAAAAAAGTTCTTGAACTAACTTATAAATCGAGTTTAACATTCCTCTTTAGTAATCAATACTTTATTGAACCTCATGAAACTTTGTCTAGAAAGGATCCCTATCATAAACTCCAACATAGAGATCCAACTCTTGAAACTTCAATTCAAATGTATTTGCAGGATTCGTACAGCATAAAGTTTGATTTTGGAGCAATAGTTATTATTGGAGTCAATCCATCCAACCGTAATCTACTGGAGCTTCCTATAGGGTGATGTTAAGGTCACCAGCAAAAATCAAGCAGACCAGACCTAATTGGGATAGGCATGCCCATCTCGTGTTTATTTCAATTTGTTGTGCCAAACATACAAAACACAATTGAATCAAGAATAACATTTATGACTGTAGTGTAATGATTATACTAAGTATTTTTATGTTGTAAATTTGAAAAAACTAACAAAGTCTAAGACATAGGGTTTGTAAGTTAATATCAATTATATAGTACTCACTCTTTCTATAATTTTTTTTATGCAGGACAATACGAACTTGATTTTTCCTAACAATCTCTCCATGAAGTGTGTGTTCTCACCAAAAGCATTTGGTAACTCAAACCAAGCTCGTCAACTCTTTGAATGTTTCTAGTAGTCTTAATTTTACGAACTTATCAATTTTGTGGCATCTCCAGCAAATTATTACTTTTACCAAACCCATTTAATTCCATGTAAGTCAACTAGATTTCGTTTCCGTCCACTTGGCGCCAACTATGGGACCAATCGAATTTTAGATCTCTAATGAGTATTGACACTATTAAACTTGAGTTCTTATTCTACCAAACTTAATCGAACCCATTTGAAGTGAACTAAATTTCTTACTCGTCCACCATGGGGCGCCAACCGCAAGGTCAAATATCTATAGATAACATTTGGAGAGAAGTACTCTAGGTCAAGTGAGCTAGAATATTTAGTGAAACTTGACTTCACATCTTACCTTGCATTAGTCTTGTTAATCAATTTTTCACTCTTTCACTGTAGAACAACTCATCTTACATTTTTCTTGACAGTCCTCAAACCATAATTTACCCATCTTTCTGCAGGCCTTTTAAGGGCAACGAAGAAGCAATGGGAATAGGATTTATACTCTGCTGCTTCTTTTCTTGATAAAGCTAGTAAAGGATAAAAAAGATGTATACTACTTTGCACAATTAGACGGCTAGTTATGCCAAGAAAAGTAGTTAATTAATTGGCGAGTTAAAAAGAAGCTTTCTTAACAAGTGACTTGTGAGTGCCTTACAATTGGAAAGAATTCTGATTACTGACAGTAAGCCAAATACTCACAAAATAACAGTATGAAAAGCTGATTATCCCCAGTTTGTGCATAGGTGAAATCTTATAACAGTTTCCTTGTTGGCTGGTTACAAAGTTGAGTTTAACCTATAGTCCAGTGGTATCATCAACTAGATAAATAGTCTTTCATTTCTTTGGTCCCTGTAATGTGTTGAAAATCTAGGCAAGTATTTTTAAGGAAACTGTGCAGCAGCATAGTGATCATATGCAAATTACAATTTGGTGAGTTCTCTCGGAGGGGGAATTACTAGTTGCTTTCTACCAGCAGATACCATTTGCTCGTCCTTGGAATATTTTGAGGTAGAACGCGTATACATCATTGTCGTGGATCCAAGAAAACAATTTCCAAATCCACATGCTTCAAAAAATAGCCTGTCAACAACGTGAATGAACAAATCAATTGCACTGGTCATGCTATTAATATAAAGGTTATAACTGATGAGAAAGATAACCATCTCCAAAATGTCACATGGCTATAGTTCTATATTGACACCCTTCAGACTAGCTATCCTACAAAGCAGATGGCAGTTGAATATATGGATGAGTCGGTTAAATTTGCATATGATCAGCCACTTGTGATTCCTTAACCATGCACAAACGGTTGCTACCATTTAACTCCGCAAGATTGATGAAGATTTTCACTAAATTACACAGGGCAAAGATGTCAAGCCAATCAGCGTCACACAACTATAGTTTCGACAGCTGCAAACTATTGCAATGACAGATAGAGATTCATAGTAAGATCCCAAACTTACTTTTCTTTGTCGGTACAAAGTGCAGCTATCTCATGTATGTCTCTGTTGATGAGCATTCTGCAACGGAAATGGGATGTTTTCAGACATTTTAAACTTGTGATGCCGTATAATGACAGAAGCACAAATTTAAACCAATACTAGAAATTCATAGCTCCTAGCATTGACTGGTAAATTACATCTATCCTACAACAAACCTTATGATTTTTTTAACGATCATCCGACCAATTCCCCTGCATTGTAATGCAGGATGAACCTGCAAGAAACTGTAACTCAATTATACGAATTCATAATGATGATATCGGACTACTTGCTGCCAATGTTGAACAAACAGTTAACAAATGGATTTTCAACCTAATTAAAGCAAATCAAGACTATCAAGAAGTTCATCATCTCTCATTAAGATTAGCCTTTCCAGTTTCCTTCAATAAATCACAATATAATTTCTAAGCAAAAATTGCATAATAGCCCTTCGGATTCAAGAAACAACAAAAAAAATCAATCTTGTTTTGAATTAGCTGTCTCCTTTCTTTTCCCCCCTCTCCTTCAGTTTATGTTGCACGGCTTAAGGCATGCTAAGCACGTCCGTGGACTGACCATGACATCATAGATAGAAGCCGTCAATCCCAAATCAGAAACTGCACGGCCAAACCCTATCAGCAATCCATTTTCCGGCCTCACCGGCGCTAGTTTTCCGACCCAATCCCCCCCAATGCCGATGGAATTTCCCCTTTCCGGTGAAGTAGAAGATTGGGACAGTACAAATCCAGGCTTGGTGAATGCAGAAACTACGACCGAGCTGTGGGAAAGGGCGGTTTGGAGCTTGAGAATGTCGACGGGCTCGACCCTGCCGGCGTCGTCGACGGTGGGGAAGCGGTGGCAGGAGTGATTGCAGATGTTGTAGAGGTCTCTAAGGTGATGAGGGTTTACGTTTGCTGGGTTTGTGGATATGAATACTGGCGGCGGACTGAGGTTGGGTTTGATTTGAGCGGCCATCTTCGGCGGCGACGGCGGGGAGGGGCGGAATTTGGAGGGAAGATAACCGCCACCAACGGCTGTTGCAACTGCCATTGTCCCTTTATCATTTATCAACGCACACTTCCTTTCCGATGCTGAATAATTAGCAAAATATCTTCCGTTATATCTCTACTGTATTTATTTATCTTTATATGTATAGTATTTAGAATGCATGGGACGTATTTTTGTTTTTTAATATACTTTTTAAAATACACCTTTCAATAAATTATATTATAATTACTTTCTTTTATTTTTAATGTAACAATAAGTAAAATAAAATAGAGAATTTATCAATAAAAATATGCACTCTCCTCCATTTTCAAAAAAATTATACTAATTACTTTTGGTCATTTATAACTTTTTTAAAATTCCCTTCTGAAATAAGTTCAATCACACCGGCTTCTCTTCATTCTTCAATAAATGAAAAATAAAATAAAAAGTCTATTAATAAAACTAGGTACTCTCTTCTCTCCACAAAAAAATAACAATAATAATAAATTTAAACTTATATTTAATAATTCAAGCCTTTTTCACCTTTGTTTTCTCTAAAGGTTTCCATCGCTATAATTAATTTCTACCAATAACATTAAAAAACTTATGATTTCGTATAATTTTTTTACACATGCAGTGAATATGCCGAAACAATAATGAATATTCAATGCTAATTTGATTGTATATTGTGATTTCTTCAAATTACTATTGATTGACTCATTTATACTATTACCTTTAATTAAAAAAATCAAACAAATTCATATATAATTAGTAATATACCTTTACTTCTTTTCTATATTATATGATCATACTTATATTATTATTGAGGAAAGGTTTTTTAGTTACATATAGTAAATTTATACAATTATTTTTAATTAATTTTTATTTTTCAATCCTTTTCTTTTTCTCTTTTCTTGGACATATATTTCTGGTTGCTTTTTTTGTCTCTTAGCCTATACAATATTTTTATGGAATTAAATCTTTTTGATTGCACATTGGTGTATTCCCGAGTTAGATTATTTAATTGGCTCTGCGGTTATTTAGGTCCACATGCATTTATTATAGTTAAATCTTTTTACATAAATATTACTTTTATACATATAAGACATCAGTCTTGAGTTTTTATGTTTGCCATTGAGAATAAACAAATTCTTTCTTTTAGTTTTATTAAATTTATTAAGTGATTTCAAATTTTTGCAAGTAAAATTCAAATTAATTCATTTAATTGTGATGTTTTATTTAAGTTGTAACATATTAATCAACTAAATGCACTGACCATACATATTTTATCACATCACCCATTTTTACATTGCTTCCACTTTCATATTATATGTAGTAAAATTATACAATCATTTTTAACTTAAATTTTTATTTTTATAAAATCATAACAATTTCATGATTTATAAATAAATTTGGACACGTATAAACTAGATCATTTTTACTAGTCTATACTAAGCTTAAGAGTGCTAAAGCAATTATAGTTTGTTCTCAAATTTTTGTGACAAAAATAACCTTAAACACATATTTAATTTTTGTTCTTATTTATCTCAATTTTTTTCCTTCCCAAACTTTCATTTATTGTATTTGTTCTATATTTTCATCCTCAACTTTAATTTATTACATCACAATCTCTTATATATATATATATATATATGTATGTATGTATGTATGTATGTGTGTGTGTGTGTGTATTATTTTCATTAATTTTCTCAAACTTTCATCTATTATGCTATCTTTTTTTTTTAAAAAAAAATTTCTCCATCAACTTTAATTTATTTTTAATTTGTCTGCCTTTTTTAATGTAATTTTATACTTTTTTTTAAGACTTTTGTCAAATTTGACATAACAATTTTATAACTTATAAATAAATTATTTTTAATAATGTGTGTGTGTGTGTGGTTAGCTAATATATAATCACTATCAGTAACCGCACACATTAAATGTATGAACATTATTTTTACTTTATAAATTCTAATATTTTTCATTGTTAAAAATTTTAATTTAATTTATTTTAATTTAAGATTAAATTAAATCAAAATTAAACACATATTAAAAATTAAAAACAATAGAAAGAAGATATAAGAGTAATTTAAAAGATGTAAAATATATAAGAGAAAAAGAAATATAGAATTGTATCAAAAGTGAATAAAGAATTAAGGGAAAACAAAAGTATTTAAGTGAGATTGTTATAGTATTATGCAACCAAAAACACGTTTGAGTCTTAATACAAAATAATTATAGAATATGGAATAAATAAAAGAAATAAATGTAACGGCCACGATTTCTTCGAACGCCAAGTGAGTGAAGTCTTGCTAGAAATTCAGAAATCAACGTGGAAAATCAATGATAGAAGAAGTCAACTAAAGAGAAAAGGAAGCAGTGCTCATGCTGTCACGCCATAATGCAAAATTAAGAAGAGTATTTATGACCAAAAAAACAAAAAACAAACAAAATCAAGTAAGGATAGGGATTATGGTTAACCGAAGGTTGTAGTGCTAACCTTATCTCAATTGGAAGATGGTCAAGTTTCATAATAATCAAAGAGGAAATTGTGGTTGATCATAGTAATTTATAAGTTTTTTTATTTAAAAAATTATCAAATACTTTTAAATATCTTATAATATATTTTAGGGAGTTTGTAAATTCATCAAAGCAAGTGCATTAAACCCTAATGAAAGGAAATGAGACTTGACCAATTGAAGTGGCAACACGGTAAGAAACTTAACAAAATTTAATGATGGATTAAGTGTAGCAGAGTCATGGACAAGGAGGACTATGCCGGAGAGTCCAAAACTCATTTTCATCTCCAGTTCTTACCTTGCCCCTGCTGCAACTAGGAGCAGCCCTACTGGAAGACCACCAGTTGCTTCCACCAAACGAAGAAGACGATTAAGCACATCACAAACCCAATTAACTACAGGTAATTCTTAAACCAACTCATTTCCTTTTCAAGTGCAGGACCTCTTGTATATTTTCAATCCTAGTAGTGCGTTGATTCTAAGAGAAATGATGCGCAACTTCGATGAATACGGCAATTAAATTTGGTATACCCATGTATTCCAGGAAAACTTTTTTAACGTATGGTCTACTTGTTTTTGGAATGTTCGTCTTTGGAATAACGAATGGAGACTCATCGAATTCACGTGTGTGTGTGTGTGTATACATATATATGTCGTTGTCCGCGTAAGAACATTGTCGTGAGTATGAACTTCTGATATGGATGTTCGCACCAGAATGAAGGCCAAGGAGTGATCCGATGATCCTACTATGCAATAACTCTGTACTTTTCATACGTATGTATCTAGGTATGTGTGAGCTGCGTGCTCCCTCTTTTATCTTATGTCATATTTGTGTTTTGTTATATTTATTTGTATATTTTTTGTTACATAATAATTATATTTTTTGTTTGTTTTTAAATGTTTATTTTAATAAATAATTTTAAAATAAGAATATATTATAAAATATGATAAAAATTCAAGATAAATAGTAAAAAAATTCAAGAATAAATTTATAGAAAGTAAACAAACAAGGTACTACAAAATTCTTGGTTTGAGTTCACGAAACCAAGAATGTACCTTGTTTTATTTTTTAATATTTTTTTTATTTTTTATTTTTTGTGTATGTTTTGTTTTTTTTACAAAATTGAGTTAAATTCGTTGATAATTTTAAAATTTAGATGTTTTAAAATTTGGGGTAATAAATTAGTACAAATAGTAAAAAGACTCCATCGTAAGGTGTTTGCACGGCGGTAGCGTAGTCATGAAGATTGTGTTCAGAAGCTATCTTTTAACCCTAAAACATTCTCGGTCTTCCTATTATTAAATATATTATTTAATAAAAATTTTATTTAAATTTAAATTTAATTTTTTATATCATTAATTAATTATTTTTTAATTATTATATTTATTTATAATTAAATTAATACACATACAAGTACATAGAAGTAAAGATTTATTCCCTATTCTCTCGATAAATTTATAATTTCATACTAATTTTAATATATTTTTATTTCTATTCTATATTTAAATATTTTTCATTCTTCTATCTTTTTTCGTTCTGTTCTAATATAATTCTATATATTTTATTTTATATTTTTTGTATTTTAATTTGCTATTTTTTATCTTTTTTTGTAACTTTCGATATACTTTTAACTTTTAAATTAATTATATTTTTATTAATTTGTTTCACTAAATAAATTATTATAGTCTATTAAAAATTTTGAACTTGCATTAAGTTGCCACTATTACTATTTATATAATATTTTTATGATTGGAGGAAATATGTCTTATAAATGATATCAAATTATAGAAATATTTAGCTATCTTAAACGTGCTAATTGTATGGCTTCAAAGAATGATTTAATATCAAGTTGTGAATTTTTATCACAATGTTTAAATCTTAAAAGTCATATATTTGTATACTAAACTCACATTCAACGTTTGTCATTATTTATTTATGTCCATGCTGCACGCAACGATGCTCTTTGAAATATTATTGTATTGATCGTTACTATTTAAATCTATTGTGACATGATACTTTATGTCGCATGTGCAAAATATGACACGTTGCTTTTTAAAAAATTCTTATTGTCTTGATCGTCACTATATATATGAATCAATGGCGACATATATATATATATGATGAATGTGTCGAGGTATGGTAAAATCACACTATTTTTTTCTCCTTAAAAGAATTATACCTAAACAAAGCCTTTTTTTCAAATTTTTTTTTACCTTTTAAAGATCTTTCTTGGACCATGCTTTTAAATAATAAGTTATATGATAAATAATTCTATTTGAAAGGTATGATTAAATAATTAAGATGTTATGATTTATTTAAAAATCATTCAAAGACTATCATAGTATCGTATTATTAACCATATTATATGCACATGTGAACTACAATGAGAAAATAAACACAATTATCTTAAATAGTCAAGTTTATTAAGTATGACTGTCAAGACTAATTAATTAGTGTAAAATATTTTATTATTTAACAAATTCTATAAATTACAATTTTATCCAAAAAAGGTGAACACGAATAATAAGTATTAAAACAACAGTATTCGAACAACACTGGTGTGTATATTATGGAATTCACCAACGATGCCGTAGAAGGTAGCATTCATAATATTTGCATGCGTATCCATAAATTTGAGTTGGAAGCTATCTTAAATCGTATTCAAAATTTGGTTTTTCTTCGTGTTGTACGAAATAATAATTAATCATTCAATTATTTAGAAAAAGTTTCTTTTTTGGATTAAATTAAGAAAGTGATATCGTGAGGGCATGGCATAGTATTTGACATCATATACCATTTTTCCAATCAATGTGAAGACAATTTTATTTTACTAAAAATTTAAGAAATATTGTTGACAAAATTTATTTGAGTTGGAAACTAAAATTTCGCCATTGATTGGCAAAATGGAAAGCTCAGCAAAACCAAAACATAGCACAAATTAAAAAAAAATGGGTAAAATCAAAAAGCGAAATATTTGTGACAAGTAAATAGATTTGTTTGTTTTTCTTTTTATACAAAATAAAAACCATACACTTAAAATAGTTACACTTGATCTTCTTTTATATTTTTTACTTTTTCACAATTTTTGAACAAAACAAACTTAAAATTACACACTTGAAAAATATATCGAACATAACCATAAAATTGAAAGGTAAGAAGACAGGCAAACATGGCATTCCTGCTAAGAGAGCGGATAAGCATTGAGGAACAAAATGGAGAAAAAGTGCAGCCGAAATAATGATAAAAGATATGAATTATTACATGGTCCGATATTGTCAATCTGGATTTTGAACTCTAGTCGGACGTCAAACGCTTCTAAAATCCGACAAATTCTTCTCTCAACTGGATGCCGTTATAAAGCGAAGCTTTCCCCGTCTGCATAATTGGTCTCGCGTCGCGCAGAGAGGAATTTGGCTTACTCGCAACGTACATAAATAATGTGTCTGCATAAACAGAAAACAAACAATTCAAAAACCCTGTTGTAAAGAAGGGGAGAGAGTGAGTTTTCCGGCTTCGGGTGTGGGTTGAATTTTTTTCTCTCCGGACCTTGGGGCATAGGAGTTCGACTATGTCTTCTGGGTCTGGAGATTAGGGCTTCTTTCTTCTGCACAGCGATACTCATCTTTGGTGTGCGCAATTCAAGCTGATATATTATCTGTGTATAATTTTTTTAGGGTTTAGATTTGTTTGTACAAAGGGTGTGTTTGAGTGTAATAATCTGATATGGATGGGAGGAGAATAACGGCGAGTCCGAGACCGTGCTTGGGGCGGCGAGTGGTGGCGAAGAAGCGGCCTCGCGGTGCTTTAGATGGGTTTGTTAACAGCGTGAAGAAGCTCCAGAGACGGGAGATATCCTCCAAGCGCGACCGCGCTTTCAGCATGAGTGATGCTCAAGAACGCTTCCGTAACATTCGCCTGCAGGTTGATCTTATAAATCTATCATCTTTTAAATTTGAATGCTTTCTGTAGTTGTTTTGTGCTATTTGTGGATTTGAATGACCGAACTGCCTGCGTTATCTGTTAAAAGACGCGACTTTTGTGTTATCTGTGTTTCTGGTGATAGGTGTTTCAGCACAGAAATGTTAGGGATTTCGGGCTTGATGAAGTGTTCTTTGGGTTTCATTGAGGAACCCTACGGAAAATTTCTCTGCTTTTTATCCTGTCACTTGAATTGATGTGCATATATCGACATGTATGTAGATCTGTTTCTTGGTATTCCATCTATACTGAAAACCCTGCAGAAAATTTGTGTACTTTAGCATATCACTTGAATTGGCATGTACGTATTGTTATATACGTAGATTTGTGTGCAGAATTCATCTTTGCGAAGAGGATAAAATGAAGTTTGTTGTTGAAATGTATGTAATCTTAAGGCCGATTTTACAAACTAAATATGCAGCCTGTATCTTGGATCATCTGGTGCGTCAACTGGTTATTTAATTGCCTTCTTGGGGTGGTCCACCATTCAGGTCTATGTAGGAAGCTGAGAGGCAGATCAGTTTCTGAGGGTTAGTTGGGATCTTTCTACATTAACTAGCCAACTGGCACTTGGATGTGCATTGAATTCGCGAGCTTTAAACATAAAAGATTTTATGGAATTGGACATCTGTAGAAAAGTTCAGTAGATTAAGTAGTTAACAAACTAACCATGCACTTGCTTTTTATGTTGTAATCCGTGCAGTCTTTGTTTTTTTGTCAATTTGGAATCAAAAAGATTTTTTATGTGTGAATACGATGTTGTCCAATTAAGTCACCGTTGGTTCAGTGAAGCACGACAACATTTTTTTATTCTTTTGGTCTCTATCCGCTATATTATGAATCATTTAATTCGAGCAAATCCCATTCACACCCATCTTTCCTTTTTTACTGTATAAGTTTTGACACGTTATATATAAAAATTTACATGTGGCCGTCATAATGAAGCATGCTGTCTATTCGCTCTCTAGGGTTCATAGCAATTGAGTATCACATTTTTTATGCTATACAGTATAAGATGCAAGCGGATGATCAACTTGGAAAAAATTATGGATATAGATAAAATAGGTATTTTGGGGTAGGAATTCAGATAGGTGGTTTGTTTCTACTTTACCACATCAGTGATTATATTGCCTTTTTAGATGATAGGAATTTGATTGGGGCAACCGAATTCAAGGAAGGAAGATCAGAGTTGTGGGAACAATTAAACAAGGGGTAGCTGAAAGTTGTTGAGAGAAGGCATTGCTTTCAATCTATGCAGCTTTAATTTAATTTTTAGAACTGTTTAGAATATGGGATTTGGGCAATCCTATACCCTTTGAATAAATTCAAGATAGAGTTATAGTGCCGTGTGGTCATGTATAGGACTCATTCTGTGTGTACAATTTTCCATGAATTATATCACTTGCCTGGTAGATTATGAGGCTTTGTATCTGGCATTGCTAGAACCCTACTTGTGAAAATGGATGGCGATGCCACTATTTTCATTGATATATCCCTTGCTATTTGAACTGGTGAGATAGTCTTTGATTGGTTGAAATTTTGTCTTTTATCCTGCTGCACCTCTTCTTCTGTGCAAATTGATTGGGATTGGATGGCAATGGGGTGGGGGTGGGGTAGGGGATCTTTGCCCATCCCCCGCCCTATCATTGAATATTTCCCCCCTGCCCTTCCCCCATCCTCCATCCTTGTCCCCCCACCCCCACCTTGTCTCCACCTTGATCTCCCACAAGTGCCCCAAGGGGCAAGAAAACTAACTTTTTGATCTCCCACAAGTGCCCCAAGGGGCAAGAAAACTAACTTTTTTAAAAAATTATATTTTAAATAGGCAAAAATTCGATCTACTTGTTTATATGTAAACCAACTAAAATTTTGAAATAAAAACTAATTCTACAAAAATAGTAAATATGAGAAGCACCTTCCATAATGGTTATAAAAATATTTAGAACGTATAAGCTAACAATTTTTTGGATTATCATGATCAAATTAATAGTTTAAATTGACTAATTTTCAAATTTATAAAATATAAAATTATATGCAAAATTAATTACTAAACATTATACATAATTAAATACTCGTTGGTAATTATTTTAAGTAATGAAAATTGATACTCTTAATGTGCACAAAGTTATATAAATTATAAAGTTATTGTATTTTAAATAATAAAATAAAATTATTTAGAATTAAAAGTATAAATTATAAAAGAATTTAAAATTTGAGAGAAATAAATTAAGAAATTTTAAAAGAACTTCAAAAGAAATAAAATTTGAGGGGAAAATACGAATAAAAATAAATTATAAGAAAAAGAAATAAAGGGAAGATTAGAAAATTAAAAGAATGTAATATAATAATTATATAATTTCATATTGTATAACTTATTTTTTTTTAAAATGTAGTATATTACACTTTCAAAAATGCAATATATATATATAGATATATTTAATTTAGGGGATGGGGCAGGGGGGATGTTCCCCCATCCCCTGCCCCATTTAAACCAGGGATAAAAAGGTCTCACCCAGACCGCACACACTCTGCCCCAATTCCAGTCCCATTTTTACCGCCCAGGGGACCCGTTATCCTCTCCTATTGCCTTCCCAAGGAGGAAGTAAAACTGGATAAGTAGAAATTAGAAGTTTGATTGCCTCTTGGCTATGAAAGTTACCTTTTCGTCCTATTCTCTATGATTGATCCGGAGAATGAGAAAATTTCTGTCATTGTGTTGGTCCAATGGCTGTTTGATCACTCACTATAGCTTCTTCAGAAACTGATTGAGATTCTTCTTGTTCCGTGTTTGATCATTATTTTGAGTCATAACTCGTTATTTAGGTCATTCCACTTAAGAAAAATTCCTTTTTGGCCATGTAATAAGTTTTCCAATGTCATGCATTCATGGATTCTTGTTTATTTTTTGTCTGCATGGTTGTATTAATTGTTTTTTCCTTAATCAATGTATATTATCTTCTTATGTTTAACCCATGTGTATCTCTGTTGCAGGAGGAATATGACACTCATGATCCCAAGGGACATTATTCATTGTCATTGCCATTTCTAAAGAAGAGGTCAAAAATTATTGAGATAGTTGCTGCCCGTGATATTGTTTTTGCTCTTGCACAATCTGGTGTATGTGCTGCATTTAGTCGAGGTGCTACAAGATCTAGCAGAACTTGATCTATTTTAAGCTATTGTTTCAGTTCAATTCTTGGATGTAGAATAAAGGCTTATATATTTGACCCATTGCATGCAGAGACTAACCAGAGGATATCCTTCATGAATGTTTGCCCTGATGAAGTCATTCGGAGCTTATTTTACAACAAAAACAATGATTCGCTCATCACCGTTTCTGTTTATGCTTCAGATAATTTTAGTTCCTTAAAATGCAGAACCACAAGGATTGAGTACGGATTTCCATCTGTTATATGCTTATGGTTTCCATTCATTCTCTTGTTGTTTTTATACTCATGTAATGCATTTCCAAACTAATTTATAGATACATACGGAGGGGTAAACCTGATGCTGGTTTCCCACTGTTTGAGTCTGAGTCATTGAAGTGGCCTGGTTTTGTCGAATTTGATGATGTAAATGGAAAGGTTCTTACTTACTCGGCCCAAGACAGGCAAGTAGTTAATGATCCGATATATTTCCTTGTACTCAAAATTTGATACTGTTTGCTGATGCTGCTATTCTCTCTTTCCTTTTGCAGAATATACAAGGTGTTTGACTTGAAAAACTATACAATGCTTTACTCCATTTCTGATAAAAATGTTCAAGAGATTAAAATCAGGTATTTTATGTCTGTAGAAATGAGATTTTACATGTACGTGTATTTGTTTCAATGTGCCAATCTGGAATAGATGCTTCTTTTAATGCGTTTAGTTATTTGTCTGTTTTTTAACACTGGAACTTGGAATAATTTTTATGCTCCCAATATAAGTCCTGTTAATGGCTTTTTTAAGTAATTTATATCTAGCTTATCTCTTTAAGGTGGTGGTTTTATCTCTCTCTCTCTCTAATATTGGGTGGGTTGTAAGGAGAACTTGTTTCATTGACATGGTTGCTTTTCATTGACTTTGCTAAACCTTGCACTTGTTTTCATGTAGACTGTTGTCCTTGGTTTAGACTTTCTGCTGGGTTTTGGGTTTCTGACCGTGGCATTTAGTTATTTTGAAAAATTCTACTTGTCATGTGACGCTGAAACCAGGCTGATTTGAATTTTGTTTGCTTTATTGTTTTGATTTCTTCATTGAAGGTGCTTATTTCACTATTCTTTATGCTGTGCCTGCTGTTGTTGCTGCATTGTATTCCTCAATTTCTCAAATTCTGACATGTTTTCCAACCTTACTGTGAAATTCTTCTAGTTTCAGCCTTATCTTGAGGTTGAAATCTTTACTGCTACTTTCGTCTTATAGAAATATATATTTTACTTTGATTAAGCTTCCGCTAATATTTGCACTTTGAGTTGCTAGGTGCCTCCATTCTTGAATTAATTCAGTAATGTGTATGAATTATAATGTTGAAATATTATTTGGTGAAAATCTGTATCTGGTGGTTCTTAAACTAAAATTTGAGAGTGATATTCGATCTTGGGATTTCTAAATTCTGTAGGCATTTCTTGAATTATGTGCATTTGTAAGTTGGTATTGGGTGATTTTAGCTGATTACGCCCAAAATTTAGAGTTTCTAAGTTCAATTGAGGGGGGAACAAACCTAATACAAAGATTTTACATTGGTAGATGCTATGCTTAGAGGTTCTTTTCTTTATCGAATTAATTTTGGCATAGTTTTCAGATGAAGCTTACTTAAGTTTTCAGGAAATAAAACTCTATATAAGAGTTACGAGCTTTAAATGTTTATGAAAGTGTATTGACTTGTAATTATATGAATCTGTATCTGTTTCAGACCAAGCAGTTCTTTTTTTCCTTTTTCTGGTGTGTGTATGTTTGATTGAGTTTTTTGGGGTTTCATTTCAGTAGGAACATGTAGAGCTGATGTTAGAAACTTGGTGTCTCTGTGTGACTGTTTATCAGTTGTGTTGGAATAACTTTATGCTCAAGTGTTATGCATCTTGGATGACCCGCCAGTATTCCTTGCCAGGAGGCTGAAGAGTTGTGTGGACTTGCTTTCTTGCATATTGTTGGTTCCTTCTGATTGTATTTTTGTGGGAATGTCAGTATAGATAGATCTGATGAGTTTGCTTTACATAACAGTCCAGGAATCATGCTGTTGATATTTACAAAAACCCAAGGCGGTGTTGCTTTGAAGATTCTCTCAATCGAGGATGGGACTGTTCTGCAATCATTTCACCATCTTCTTCATAGAAACAAGAAGGTGGATTTTATCGAACAATTCAACGAAAAGCTTCTTGTCAAGCAAGAGAATGAGAACCTCCAGATTCTCGACGTAAGTTACCTTCTACTCTCACTGTGCTGCTCGGGTCCTTCAAAATCTGACAGCTGGTCACTGTAGGTCCGCAACAATGAGAGAACAGAAGTTAGCAGAACTG
Organism: Avicennia marina; assembly: GCA_019155195.1. Lineage (NCBI taxonomy): Eukaryota > Viridiplantae > Streptophyta > Magnoliopsida > Lamiales > Acanthaceae > Avicennia > Avicennia marina. The sequence continues at coordinate 9,688,896 of CM032773.1, forward strand.
AATTCATGACCCCATCTGCATTTATATTTCTGTATGAGAACCAATTATTCCTGACATTCAGAAACCGAACTGTCGCTGTTTGGAACTTCAGAGGGGAGCTTGTGACCTCATTTGAGGATCACCTTCTCTGGCATCCTGATTGCAATACCAACAACATATACATCACAAGTGATCAGGACCTCATCATCTCTTATTGCAAAGCAGATGCTGATGAGCCACCATCTGATGGAAATGGTATGTTTCTTTGGAACAGATATTCTCTATATGCGTTTATTTTCATTTGCACTGGGTTTAAGAATGTCCTAACATCAGCCATATTTCCTGTTCACTACTATCTATGCTATTGTTGCAGCAGGTTCTATAAATATCAGCAATATCTTGACTGGGAAGTGCCTTGCAAAGATAAAGGTGAGCAACAGTCTACCCGTGAATGAATGCCATTGCGGTGCGAGTTGTGGCAGAAGGTGCAACCCAAGGAAGCGCTTGCGAGCTTCTAGCATTGGGAGTACTGTTGCGGAGGCCCTGGAAGACATCACTGCTCTCTTCTACGATGAAGATCGCAATGAAATCTATACTGGAAACAGGCTTGGTCTTGTCCATGTGTGGTCTAACTAAGGATTGTTGCCTCAGTTCCCCAATTTCCCCCATTTACATTTGGATTAAAAGTTAGCAGCAGCCTTTGCCGCCATGGCGATTGTAAATCCTTCTAGCTTCGGCATTTACATGCCTTGTAGTTGGATGTACCCCCATAAAGGGGGATAATCAGTATAATTCTATGCATTCTAGAAGTCTTTGTGAAATTCGATATTTCTGGTGTGGTCCCAAGGCGTTTAGTCATTTCGTGTTGTAGATGTGGTTCTTACTTAATGACTTGGGGCTTCCGTGGGAGCAATGCAGCAATCTGCTGGTGAGTAATTTTAGTCGCTCTCGGTTTCATATCCCCGATAATCGTAATCTGGGAGCTCTATGGGTTGCTTGTGTTTTGACTGCTGAATCCATAGTTTTATTTGTATTTTTACATGTGTTTACTTCGAGAAAATCGCTACGTCCATTCGAGAAAATCGCTATCTACATTTGCTGTTCTTTGGATCATGCCTGCAGTTGGAGCACAATTACGAAACACTCGATGATGTTAGTGGCGAGAGAAGTGTGTGGTGTGTGGAGCCCCCTTTGGCCTGAAGATCAAAACATGAAGCAATGGGAATGCAAATCCACATATATCGACATACAAAGGGACCCAAGCCCCTGAAAAACAATGTACGTAAAAACATAAAAAACAAGGAAAAAGAATAAAATGGAAAGAAAAGGAAGACGCATTAATATGGTATAGTAATTAGTCAAACAAATTGGCAGTGTCTATGAAAATCTGAAAAACAAGTTGGGTGTTTGCATGGAAGAGGAAGGAGGAAGAGAGGAGCGTGCGACAAGAGGGGAGGAGCCCCTTTCTCTTGGCACCTCCGGTGCAGCATTCTGGGCAGGTTCCTACATTGAGGATGGTGCAAATCCAACAGACCAACTAAATGAAATAGCGAATGCTGCTTTAGTTAGACACAGGGAATAGCGAGCAGAAGGACAACCTTTATGTGGCAGCTATGACCCAAAAAAAGAAAACAGAGAGAGAGAGAGAGAGAGAGAACTAATTGACCAGCAGAAGGGGCTTGACCTCTGTTTTAGGCCAAGTGATTTTGAAGGGGTCATTATCCCTCACCATGATGTCCTCGCAATAACAATTACAATAGCTAACTACAATTAAGCAAGGTGCTTGATAAACAGTGATAGGTCCATTAAAATTATGTCAATAGAAGCTTTTGGGAGGATGCAACTAGAAAAAGATAGACTAGAACCCGCACATGCATTGTTTGGATTCACCGAAGAGGCAATATAGCCTCAAGAGAAAATTACCTTCCCAATCACCAGGGGTCGGGTGAGATGACAAAGATTAAGATAATTCAATTCTTTGAAATTACCATCTCATCGGTAAATAATGTTACTTTTTGGAAGTTGCACTAGTTGAGTTCTAATTAGTAGCATCACCATATCACCTTACTATTAAATTTCAAGCTCAGGAGAGAGTGGAGGTAGGAGGAAGTGATCAAACAACTTAACGAAAATGCTATGTGGATGCTGTGAGGAAAGTAGGGAAAGATTGGGGGAGGGCTACACTATTTAATACATAGTAGCTTGGAAGGGGAATCCAACTAAGAACTAGGAAAACTTTATGAGTGGAAACTTTGGATGTAAAAAAATTCCTCTTCCAACTATTGTTACTATTGGAAGGAAAGTTATAAAGTGATATCATACTTATTATTTAGTATTAGTTATTTGATGAGTATTTATTTATTTATTTAGATTAAGAAAACTTCCAAAGAGTTTGAGCTTCCGACATCAAATCCTACATCATAAAGAACCAAACATGTAAGTATTTCAATGAATAACCTATTTTATTTTTTGGTTTTATTGTATATCATTTCATGAATAACATAAACATATACTTATTTTCTTGGTCGTTGGTGTTGGAGATGTGATTGCTACATGTGAGGAATGACGAAGTTTGTCATTTGTTTTAGTTTGGTTGGATTATATCTTTATTGAATTCAACTTGTTGAATTATGGTAATATTTTGAATTGATAAAAATGGGCACCTATTTTGTTTTTTTGCAAATTGTACATTTTTTTGTATTATTTTCAATTATTTGATATTTCTTTCATATTTCTCCTTATTGATATTTTATTTTTGCATGAGTTAAAGAAATAATAGTTGTTGTAGTATTGCATTGGTTAATTGTTGCAGTATTTTACCTAGAGGAAGATGACTTTGCAACTTTATGGATGCTTAAGCAATGGTTTTGGCTTGTCTATGTAGCATGTGCAATGATTGTAATGTTTGGAGAATGTGGCCCTAGTTTAGTAATGTTTTGTTGGATTTGAATTAGAAATTGTAATTTTGATACAATGAAGTTTTCTTTGTATTGTTCTTCCTCTTATCCTCTAGTGAACCACTGGTTTGTGTTCGACTAACATTTGAATGTTATTATTTGATGAACATTTCGTCAATTTTTTTTTGTAATTTTTGCAATACGATGGCAATGCTAATGAGCATTTTGCAACAAATGAAATTTTGGTATATATTAAATAAAAAAATGCCTATGTTTCGGAATAAAAGATCTTACAATGCAATGACTTGATATCATGAAAATGTGACCAGTTCTTGAAGTTATTGTGAGAAAAGGGCAAATTGATAGCCATCTCCAAACATGCTTAACAGATGGACAATAAAATTTCCAGGAAAGCTTCCCTTAGTTGATAACACTTTGCAATAGCTGCACAGATTGTAAAATTTAGGTTTATTTTCTCAATATCATTGCATGTAATTTAATAAATAAATAAAATTTGAAGAAAAATACAAAATATAGGCATTTACCTTGGTGGTGGTGCTACTATTTGTATAGACATATTCTCAAAATGGCAATAATTTGAACTTGTTCATAGCATACAATTTTTTTTAAATTAAGCTTGAGCTTAGCAGGCTAGAGCTCAAGTTTGATAATTGACTACCCAAGCTTGCCAAGCTCGAGCTTGAGTTGGATGGATTTTCTTGAGTTTGAACTTAAGTAAGATGGGTTTTTTCAAGCTCAAGCTTGAATTTGAGTTCATTAAAAATTATTGTTGGTCTAACTCAAGTAGAGTACTACTTGAATGAACTTAACTTGGTTCGATCCCCATTGGGCATTTTGATATGATTAGAGTTCATCAAGGAGGTGGTTGTATTCATGAAAAATCTCGTATCAATATCATTCATAGTTTGCAAATTTAGGTAAGCAATTGTTGAGGCCTCATCAAAATCAGGATGAAATTGTTCCATCAATTCATAGAAAGAGTTGTATATTGGAAAGCAGTTGAAGCAAACATGACCCCAATTTGAGGGGGAGTAACATTTTCACAATCGGACCATATTGGCCTCTTGGACTGACTTAACCAAAAACTAGTCATTGGTCTGGTTTATTCAACGGTAAAAACCATTTAAACCCTAGATTCATGATAATTAATTATACAATTATGTTATTTAAATTAATTAGAAGTAATTAAAATATTTTGCTTTAATTATAGTGTTTAAACTTTTCCAATCCCCATCAATCATTCAATGTGTTCATATGGAGATTTTGTGTAAATTAATTTCTCAAATAATAAATATATTTTTGGGGGAACTTAATTTAATGATCTAAGACTTGATTTTAATGTTGACTTTGAAAATCCAAATGCATTTATATGTGTAATTCATGTATTTAACATATACTACATTAAAAATATTATAAATGTCTGCTAGTTCAAGGGGACAAGTAGAATCTCTTCATCGCATGATTCGATGAAATATCTTGAATTTTTTTACGTCGAATCACTAAGTGTACATGGATGTTATGTATCAATCACGTGAATTTTGTTTTGATAGGGATCATCTCACTAAAAGAAATTGGGGCCGGTCTTGAAACAATTCATTTGACCGCCTAGCAAATCCATTTGATTATTCAAAAATAAGCCATTAGCCATTAGGAGTCTACTGCATATACTTAATATATAATATATGTGCATATAGATATTTTATCTGCATAGGGGCTTGTTCGGGAATTCAATCAAATAAGCCCTTTTAACTCAGTGGTAGAGTAACGCCATGGTAAGGCGTAAGTCATCGGTTCAAATCCGATAAGGGACTATACACACACAAAAAAATAACAGATATACGTTTACATACATAAATTTATATATATATATACATATACACCAGGTTAATAGATTTTTTCAAACTTGTTGAACTACATGAACTAGTGATCTAATGACCTATTATCTGATTTGATCACAGATTTAATTTTAAAAATATTGAGGGAGAGAAGCGGTGTTAAACCACATGAGTTAGTGATTTAATGACCTATTATCTGATTTGATCACTGATTTAATTTAAAAATATTGAGGGAGAGAAGCGGTGTAGTTGCGTGAGGTCTAATGATTAAAACATGAAGTAATGAGAAATCAATCCCTGCAAAACAACTATAATTAAGAGAATGGGTTATACATACATACATATACATACATACATATATATACATACATACATACATAAACATACATACATACCAACCCTAGGAATGCAAAGCAAACCTACCAATATTGATACATAAAAGCACTTGAACAATGTATGTAAAAAATAAAAAAGCAATGAAAAAGAATAAAAAAAAAGGAAAGAAAAGGAAGGTAGATTAATAAAATATAGTATTCAATCACAATGTATAGCCTTTAAATCATTAATTTTTTGTTGAACTAAACTTGTGTGGCTTCGTGTCATCAAGCATTTGGCTTAAGATTTTGGTGACAGAATATAGTGTTGACAGAGGTGGGAACTTTAACCAATTAATAAAATACAGAATATTGAGTCTAATTTCTACACTACGGTTTGGTTCTCTAGTTTTTATTATTCTTTTTCGCTCAAAAATCTTATAAATCAAATATCTCACATTTCAAATTTTATTCAAATTCAAGTTCAAATTTCTCCATCTCTTACTTTTTATAACTAGCAAATCAATTTTTAATTATTATACTTATTTACAATCAAAGTGACACCTATCCTTATAATTTTTCTAATCATATTCATATTTATTAATAACCTATAAATATATATAGTATCATACCATTCAATCATTAACATATTAAATATATATAATTTAAAATTTCCACATTTTTTATAATTTAATGTTGAATATAATTTTCATCCCAACTCGAATTACTTAAAATTTCTTCCCCACTCTAATTAGAAAACAAACATAACCAATATAATTTGTAACCGAATTATAAAATTGAATGAACATGTGTAATGAATGCTATATTAAACAAAAGTACAAAATATATTTTATAAGTAGAGTAATACCTTTTCTTTTAATATCTTGCGGGAGCCATCAAGATTCCATTTTCATGCCCCCAAGTTAGGGTTGACAGTGCAGAAAGTTGTAAAGCCAACACCAGCCTTTCACTTCAAGATTTCACCAACTGCTGCCACTTTTTCCCTGTCAATTTCTGTTCAAGGCAAGACATTCAACATGGACAACAACCTCATTTCATACAGCTTTCGTCCACCTGTCTGGAATTGGTCATTTACTTACTAGGGACACAGATAATCATTGTCATCAACTATTGAACATGGCATCCAAAGTTTTACTTCAATGAGATGGTTTATCACAAATGATCCCAAATGCTGGAGCTGTATAAATGTCATTGGGCAATCCTCAACAAGGATATATGAATTACTGAGTTCTTTGATCCTCATCCTTGCCTGTTTCTGGACAGCGACACGTTGACAAGAGCTGCAGTACAAGAAAAGTAAAGCAAATTTTCCGTTAGAAGTAATGAGTGGAACGTGATTAAGAGTATTATTTACAAAATTAAAGCTATAGCATGGGCCCAGACAAGAACATGTTTCCTTCGAGTTAAATTAAGTTTGTTTTTTAAATATTTTTATTTTAAAAATTATATAAAAATGAAATTAAAAAAATTTAATGATTGAATGTATATTTTTAAAAATCAAAATTTGAAAATAAATATAATCTATATATTTTGACCGACAAAAAAGTTGCTTGGAAATTTTAGAAAGTGTAAAAGTAAACAAAAGAGAGAGAGAGAGAATTTTTGGATAAATAAAATATTTGAAACTGTATAATTTTACAGATAAAAAATTGTAGAAAATTTGGTATCCTAACATAGCCTTTAAGTTTTATACTTTGATATTGCCTTCTTGAATTTTTTGGTTACATTTGAAAGTGATTGATTACCAAATCTAACATCTTATAATGTCCTAATCTTGGTTTCAAGTATCCATGATAACAGTATGATATTCTCAAGACTTAGCAATCAGGACATCCCGAAAGTCTTTCATATTAATCATGAAATCTTTCAATTACTATTGCTCTGAATAATCTATTAAGCATATTAGATCCCTAAACCCTAGCCAACGAAAACTTTACCAAGTTGTCAACAAGACATCATTATCACCAAAAATCCCTGAAACCTTGCCAAACACGTTTTTATCAATGCATCTATTTCTTATTAATCAATTGAAAGTGACCTTTTCCGCAAAATGTCATCTTTTCTTAAAGAATAATAAAAAATTAAAACATGGTTCCCTACAATAATATTAAAAAACGATGAACTCAAAACAGGCACAAGAGTCGGTGAGGTGACATTAGCGACCAAACGGTCCAATTGTGGAGTGCCGTAACGAAAAGAAATCTTATTTACGTGCTTTGTTTTCCTGTGCTGAATGTTGCACTGCAGCGTACAGTTTCTGTATACACTCAAAAGGCCAAAAGGGCTTCGTCTCTCTCTCTCTCTCTGGCACTAAAATAATAGAAGGGCTTTAAATCTAAGAAGATGCTTCGCGCTTTCTCTCTAAAGAGCAGCTTTTAGCTGCAGTTCCAGTAAGCACTCTTTATCTCTTCTATGAAACTGTTGATGTGAGGTTTTTTTTTTATTTTATTTTTTTTTGTTTTGGCAATGCTCGTTTCATTTTATGCACAAGCATCGATCTGTGAGTTTGTCAGTAGTGCCGAGAAGTGAGCTTAAGCTGTGGCTAAGAATGATGCTGTGCTTGTGTTTTATTTATTTATTTTGCTTTGCAGGTCGCTTCGGAAGTATTCTTTTTCTCTGTTGCAGCTAGATCTGAGCTTGAGAAGTGCGTTTGAACTTCTTCACTTCGATTTCTGTTTTCCTTGTTTTTTTTTTTAATTTTTTCGATATTCTGCACCTTTCGATGTAATCTTGATTATATTCTTTTGCTGCTTAATTTTCAATATATGGTCCTTTTCGTGAATATTCGTAATTTAATTTTTATTGTCCCCTTTTTTTATTTTGCTCTTCTCAAGCGTCAAATTTCTAGTTCGCGAAATATTTGATACGATTCATACAATCCAGTTTAGTTTCATCTGGCGCTTTCCAACTCATCACAGTTGTAGAATTTATGCGATTTCTGTGTCAGTTTGCTTATGCTTATTGAATGCCAGTGTTCAAATATTTCAAATTTGATGATTAAGCTATGGGATGATTCTGTACAGCAGGTTTGCTTGATTATACCGAAGTGGAGCTTCGAAAGATAAAAGCTTGAAACACTCTGGTAATCCTGCATATCTATTTGATACGGCTTAGGTGTTCGCAAAATTTGGAGATAATTTGTACTAATTCTACTTTTTCTTTTTTGATACACATATTGCCTTGAGAATAAGTTGTTGAAGATGGACGCAGCAATAGATGCCAATGCTCTGCTTGATTACATTGAGTTCCACATTTTTCCGAGCCAAAATAGGTTACATGTCGGCTATATCTTATACTTTGTGTCTTGGAAAAATCTGAGATGTTGCATTCCTTTTTCCTTTCTATTTTATGCTTATTCATCTGTTAAAAAAAAATTCTAATACTTGACGGCAATTTCTTTGTATTCCTGAAATTTTTTAATATGCTGTGGGGTATGAAGAGTGATTTTATTTTATTTTTTCTTAATATGCACTTTGCTTCTTTCATTATAGTGAGTGCTGAGTTTTGCTTGTAATACTCCCTTCATTTTCCTTTCCTTCTTTGGGAAAAAATGTTATCATGTTGTGCAATTGTTACAGAAAGTTTTGAATCATATCTGGTGACTGAATTCGACTATTTACTTATTTCAGATTATTTGTAACTGGAAATCTCATTGCTTGTAAAATTTAGTCTAATATTCTTAGTTTCTGCACATGGCAGCCTTTCCTGCCTTTATTATTGTTGATCATCATCTTGTTACTTACCTATACTATATTATTATCTTAATAAGGATTTTTGGTTGCACAAAGGAAATTTACCCAACTGTTTTTATTTTAATTTTTTCCATATTTCTAGCCTTTTCTTTCTTCCTTCATTTTTAACTTTTTATACTTTTATGTTCTCTTTGTTTCTCTCTTTTCTTTTAATTTATTATTTTTATTTGTATTTTCTTTTAAATTTTCTATTTTTTCAAAATTTTGGTCTTTCTTATTTTCTTATTTTATATATCCTTTATATTTTTTATTTTAAATAATTTTATTTTTATTATTTAAAAATATACAAATTCATAATTTATAAATAAATTTGCAAATGCGTAGAGTGTGCAACTTTTACTAGTTATTGATTAATTTGATCGTTTTGGTGCTTTGTAAAGGTATGAGGCATGTGTATACAACATGAACAAGAAAGAGAAAGTGAAGTCTGGTCTTCTAGAACATCTGTTACTGCATTCAGCTGAAATTAGAGCTCTGCATTCACAGGGATCCAATGCCACATACAGACTTAACCCTTCTAGAATAGCCTATGACAACAAATGGTTTACAAAATCCACATTGATAAGGTTTAGCATACACTCATCTTTCCTCTATTTAACTTTGTCAGCGATAAAATTTAGTTCGTTTCTATTTACTGCAAATTTAATTTCACAAAATAGGTTTCTGCATATAATTGGTTCAGCAAACATATTGGATGTTACAAATTCCTTGAAAAATGAGATATCTCAGTTGAAGGAAGCCCGGAGATTTCATCTTTCTCTATACACAAAGGTAAAATCATTTGAGTTCCTCCTGAGTTGATCTCTATAAGAAAGCTGAATTTTTCCTTTTCTCAGGGTACGAATTCTAAGCTCCAGAGAGGTGAATCAGGTTAGTATGCTCAAAGTTTTGTTTTGATCAGGATTTGATTTAAAGTTGTTGAGAAGTTTTTTATGTGGTTGTTCTATTTATTTATGCAACAGTTATTGTGATAAGTCAATGGTTTTTGGATTCATTCTGATAAGATTAAACTGAAAGTTTTATTTATACCCAACCAATAATGTTCTTCACCCATTCTATTACTATGAACTTGCCTAAGGAAAAGAAAAATAATGTCAATCTCCATCCATATGAAAGACGAAAAAGCTTGCTATCATTGTTAAACAGACGCCAAGTTAATTTCCCCCCCCCTTTCCTTGTGTCAGATGGCAGCTACTCTAATGGCATGGGGTCAACTACAAAAGTATGTATTTGCAAGTTGATATTTGTGATTCATTTTGTCCAATTTACATTGAATATCACTGTTTCTATATTTTTTTAACTGTCCCTACCTTTAATGGTTTCTCTACAGGCTGAAGGCTCAGATGCTTCCAAGTATGTGTTCTTCTTGATTGCCATGCCTGCATACCAAATTAACATATCCTGTACTCTGAAAGTTGATTGCCTACAGGAATGAACTGCTCCGAGCCTTGGACTTAAGGCTTAGTGCATTGAGTGGAGAACTGACCAGTGCTTTCGACCAAGCTGCTGGTTCTAGATATTCTGTGGAGGAGATGACGGATATAGAGAAGTTTTCTCAACATTTTGGATCGGGAGTCTTGAGGTATGCCTAAATGTAAAACAGAGAACATCAATGTAATTCCCATTTAAAAACATTTTTTTCTCTCCACCAGAGAAATTGTTTGCGAAGCACTAATGACTTCCACTATCATGTGTACGTATTCCAGTGATTCGGTGCATAAATATATAGAACTGAGACAAGGAACTCAAGCTGTTGAAAATTCAAGCAGCAATCATTTTTTGGAGAGTGAGAGAGTCAGATCAAAAGAAGGCAATAATCATACTAGTGAATCGTTATCTTCGGAGACACATGTAAGATATCGTGTCTCTCCAGCAAAAGTTGCCCTGGTAGAGAGGCAAAGCTCTACAGAAAGTGATGAATCTTCTTTCTCAAGTGAGGAAGAGCAACCATCTATAGAAAGAAGTCGCACTCTTATAAGATCTGCTTCACCTAGGAGATCTGCATCTCCAATGCGTAGGATACAAATTGGACGATCTGGAACCCGAAGGTCTACTGCAATTACTATTAAGAGCCTGAATTTTATTCCTGCTACAGAAAGAGCTTTTTTGCCTAAAGATCCATCTGCAAATGATAGTGATGGAGAAGGATCTCAGCAAGCACCTAAAAAATCTGAAGATAATGTCAGAATGAGTGTACAAGATGCAATAAATCTTTTTGAAAGCAAACAGAGGGATCAAATGGCTGATGTTCAGAAGGCTAAGTCGTTGAATGCGTCTATTGGTGCAAAGAGATCTGTTCTGAGAAGATGGAGTAGTGGAATGGGTGAAGATTCTTCAAAATGGCCGCAAGATGCTTTTGCTGAGGATTCTGTTACTGAGATTCAAAATAGAACAGAAAATAAGGAAATTTCATATAGTTCTCCAGAATCTGATGGTAAGCCTGATGTTGTGGAAGATTATTCTGTTGAGTCTCGCGGATCAGATGCCAAATTGAAGTCACCTGAAAAGGAAGCTTCTAGTCCAGTAGTTGTGCAAGAGGTGACTCTAGCCACTGAATCAACCGATGTCAGTGAAAAATTAACTGCCTCAGCTGAGTGGAGCCGTCAAAAGGAAGCAGAACTAAATGAGCTACTCATGAAGATTATGGAAACCAAGCCTGTGAAAAGCCGGAGTGTTGTGCCTTCTAGCAGTAAAAGACAAAGCTTACCTTCAGAGCAGAGAGGCGGTTCTTATGATCTGTACAAGGAGAAAAGGGACGAGAGACTTCGAGGAGAAGCTGCTAGAAGAAGAGCAGAGAGAGACAAACAATTCAGAATGATGCAGCAAGTTGTTGATGCAAAAGGATCACGACTGCCCTCAGCAAATGCAAGCGATGCTGGTAAAAAACATAATGTGAAGAAGATGCAGAAGCCACAAAAGACTCTAACTGAACCTGCAAATCCTAAGACTGAAAGCCCAAAACTGGATGTTAGTACGAAACCCTTTCAGAAAGCTTCCTCTCTACGTGCCACACGTAAATCATGGCCGTCAATGCCATCAGGGAGAATTTCAGGGCCATCACCTGCTAAAATCCCTCCTGCAGTATCTCCTAATGGAGCAATACCTACTCATAGAAGATCACAGCCAACCCCACCAGTTTCTCGCTCCAGCCCAAAAGTAGAGACATCTCAATTGCAAACTAAGTCTGTAAAATCGAATCAAAATGACAGCAAGAAATGCCTGGGAAGTACTACTCAGAAAAAGCAACAATCTGTGACAAAGCCTAGGAAAACTGCCAGAAGCAAAGCTCAAACTGCTCCTGAAGATCTTACTCCTGCAGCAAAACATGGCCTTCGTAACAAGGTTACCAAGAAGAGCAGTGTTGTTCCACTGGAATCAAAGCCTTCTCTTCGCAAAGGTTCTGGAACCATCTCCAGTGTTAAGCCAGCTGTAAAGAAAAGAGTATCTTCTTCTCCTCAGGAACTATTGACTAAGTCTGAAGATCTGACCCTGGATGAGGAAAACGGTGCAGTTGCTAACTTTACTGATCTGGCAATTCAGCATGAAGAGAAGGAAACTGGAGGAAAAAACACGGCCACCGAATATGGAACCACTGTGGGAAGCCCCAAGAAATCTGATGAGGGAATTGGTCAAGTTGACCCCCCCACTGTTGGTGATATTGACAAGGCGGTAGAGCCTGAACTAATAGCTGAAGATGAAGTAGAATCCATGATCTCACCTACAGCTTGGGCAGAAATAGAGGAGCTTGAAGATCAACCTGTCACCTCTGGAGACCATAATTGCCAAATGATGAGTCCACCGGTCTATACAGCTCCTGTTAGAGTGTCCAGTCCTCGTGTTCATCATTCTCTGTCACAAATGCTTCTTGAGGAGAGCAGTGAACCTGATATTGTTGACTGGGGTATTGCGGAAAATCCTCCAGAAATGGTCTACCATAAAGATTCACCGAAAGGATTAAAGAGGCTATTAAAGTTTGCTCGAAAGAGTAAGACCGAGGCGAATGCAGCTGGTTGGTCTAGCCTGTCCGTCTTTTCTGAAGGAGAGGATGATAGCGAGGATTCTAAATTTGCAAACAAGCGTAATTCTGGAAATCTTCTGAGGAAAGCAACCCTACATTCAAAGAATGGGCACCAGAAAAATTCCACCGGTTATGAACATTCTGGTACTTTCCTTGTGCTAAATCATAGATATTCTTTCAGAATAGGTTTATCAAACTAAACCAATTTGATGAGTAGAGAACCAGACTTGGAGTTGTTGACAAATATTCCCATCACTTATCTCCCGTAGGTTGAAATTTGAAGCAAAGAACAACTCAGAAGTTTAATCAGATAGCTTCCTCCTGGAAATGAATCCACTTTACACTTTTATAGTTACATTTTGTTTTGTTTGGTGAACGTGGATTTTCATTGTGTTTCAGCTCAAAGAAACACTGGCAAATTGAATTCTCAGCAGATTCAGGATGGCCTAGTTTCAGCTTCTGTGACCACAACCAAAGGTTAGATGCATTTTACTCTCATCCTTTCGCTTCCATATGCCATATACCAATCATCTCTTGATTTTTCGATGCTGTCTTCTATCTTTTGTTTCAGCTTCAAGGTCATTCTTCTCTCTTTCAGCATTTAAAGGCAGCAAATAGCAGATGGGGCAGGGATGCCTAAGTTAAAGGCTTCAAGTTATGCATTAGACTCAGGACTGTACCTTTAGCGTGGACCTGCTTCTAGTGCATTTTTGATGGAAGCTAGTGCTGCTTTCGTTTTTGGTTTTCCATGAGGTGCTGCTCACTTTCATGCTCCAAACAAAACCCACCATCCTCCTGCTGCAGCAAGTGGTGATGGGCAAGTATATTTTGTAGAATTAGCATCTGACTGGTTCTAAATTCTAATGCTCAAATTGATTATTACATGCGACAGAAATGAGGATAAAAGTTTCCACAGGGGCACAAATCACAACAAACATGTATCTTATCTGTTCAAGCAATTGTTATGTTCTGCTTGCGTCTTTTCATCTTGTTCATATCACACCATATTACCATGTAGGATGTAACCATCCTATGTTTACTTCTACTGACTGATCAGTCTCACGCCTTCATCACTTCCTGGCTTAGTAGATGTTATGTTGGAAGTTGGATCTACAATTTATTCAGCTGCCGAACATTTACAATAGCTCTTAGATGGTACACTTGGGTGTGTTTTCAGGCTATGTAGATGTCTTAATCTTAGATGCTACACATATGTCATGTGGCACGTCGCATCGCAAATTAACATCGGTGTTATTACAGTGCTTATCTTGGTGGAACAATGAATGGCAGAGAGGATCTCTGATGCTTGAACTTATCTACGTACTTGCAAAAGGAGGACTGCATCCTACTATATATATGCCAATCATGTTAATATTGTTGGTGTAATATTAACCCTGCCTATGAATTTTTGGCAGATAAGAAGCAGCTTATTTGAGTTGGATTTGATCATTATAAAAGCTTTTTGAACCTAGAGTTGCACTATGTGCATCTTCCATGCATGTATTTATAACTGATAATTTCAATACACTGGGCGAAAAAATGGAACTAATGTCCTAAAAACCTAAAAGAGGATCGTTGTTTTCCTTCTTTTCCAGCAAGTGTTTCCTTATTGTTGAGAATCAAATTAATTTTCTCTATTTATTGAGGATGTTCAACATTTTATTTGTCAAGTGGGGTGACACAGAGATACAAATATACTAATACTCTAATGATTGGTATCCTAATAGATTAAACAATTTTGTATATAATCACTAAAACAATAAACTTAATTTAGATAATATTAATATAAGTAATTGTTAGCATATTGATTAAGTGTTAACATATTATTCACAACATGAATATATATGAAAAATTTTAACTTGTTAAGATTTTATAAGTATCAAATTAGGACTGTAATTGAGCTGAGTTAAGTTTAAGTATTGTTTGATTTGGTCAAATTTTGAAAGAACTTGAGCTTGAGTTGAACACATGATTTTGAGCTTAACTAAAATTCTACAGCTTGAGCTGGCCTTGAATAGGCTTGAGTTATCAAGTAATGAGCTCGAGCTCGAGCTCATTAGTTTAAGAAACACTGAATTGTTGAATTGTCGATTCAAACCTTTGAATTTCTTTTAGTGTAACTGCATCACAACCAGTAAGCCAAATATTTATGTTGTGCATATTTGTGTGTTGTTTGATTATTTAATTATTGAGTCGAGTTACTCATCAATCAAGTTGAGTAGTTCGAGCTTAAGTTGAGCACTAGATTGAGATTGGGCTGAGCTACTCAACGAGTCGAGTAGTTTGGCCTAGCAACAACTTTAGATCAAGTAATTAGATAAAATTTTCAAGATATTTAAAGTTATTAGAAAGTTGCAACTGAAGAGTCATAATATATTTAGAGTAGGCATGTATAAAGATGGATAGGAGTTTTACTCTGTTATGTCAGATTGTTGTCGACTTTTAATGAAGATCTATAAATAGGAAGTTGTTGAGTTTCGAATCTTAAGTGTAGAGAATAATTAAGAAAGTTAAGTGAAAAGAGTCTAAAGTTCTTCTATGAGTGGTAGTATCATTTAACTTGAATACAGAGGGAATATTGTGTTGAATTGTTAAGTGAGTAAAAAGAGTGTTAAACAAAATTTTGAGGGAGCTCACCATGACGAAATATTGACTCTAATAAGTGTTAGGTATATACTATTGGGTAGAGTCAGTTGTCAACAAATCAAGCATACTGAGATTAAGATAGTGAGGTAAGTGATAGATTTTGTAATTGATCTCTTTATTTTTATTGTGTAGTAAAGCATTTTACTAGGTTAGGGTCTTGCAAATGTAGGAGCAGTTGTTTCAAATTATGTTAAAAATTCCATGCTTCATTTACTTTTCAATTTTGTTGTTGTTCTTATTGTTGTTGTTATTGTGTGTGTGTATTCCCAACACTCTTAACAACATTCGTGAGTGTATTGCTATTATCTATCTAAACTAACAATAATGGATAAATAATAATTCATAATTGAGTGACATTTTAACTATTCCTAACATTTTCCTCAAATTGAACATGAAATCTTGATAAAAATGTTTAACTTGCATTATTGAGATCTTAGCAACCAACACTGAGAACACATTTTTTGGATGATGTTATAGCATAACACTTCGGTTGACGAAAAGCCATCCATTGCAATAATTGCCAATCAATTTCTATGTTAGCATTTAAAAGTACTAGACTTAATTTTTCTCTCTCTTACACAATAATTTCAAATGAGGCATCTACAATTTGCTTTTACCTCATGATAGATAAATGTCTTTAACTTTTTCTATCTTCACACCATGAACAGCTGATAGGGGGTTAAGTTGCTCATTGGATTTAGCTAACAGCTTGACTACTTAAACTAAATTGGGGGCCTTTCAACTCAATTCAAAATGAAAATAGAACACATTGAACTTTTGGGCATAGGAGACATTGAATTAGGCCTAGCTTAACAACTTAAACCAAAACTTAGGACTAGAAGAGATTTGAGGTTTTAGGAAGAAAGTTAGGCTTGTGTCTAGCTTAGAGCCTAGCACAAGAAGCCCAACAACACTAGAGGGAAGAGATGATAAAATTTGGAGGGAGATTTTCATTGAAATCCACACAATCACTTTCCATAATTAATTGGATTCTTGAAAATCTTGTTTCCTTCATCCCTAAGGATTCTTATTCCTTCAGAATCTTTATTTATGGTTGCATATCCAATTATTGGGTTTATCTTTATTTTTATTCCTTCTTGAACACAAACTTAGTTGAAGTTATACACTATGAAGATGAAAGCCACCTACAGACCACCTACTTGCAAGAGTTCCTGTAGAAATTTGACACCAGTAACATTGTCACGGACAATACCTTGGTACTAGTTGAAGTAATCTTAGAAAGGAGCCCATCATCACTGGAGTTATGATTAGGTGTGACACTGGCATCTAAAAAAGAGACACCTAGCACTAGTTAAAAAGGAGGGTTCTTGGAAGTTGAAGATTTTGAAATCCCTAAATAACATGTTCAGCCAAAGGAATAGATCATGGTACATGAAGAAAATTTGGGAAGCCTCCCAAGATCCATCAAGAAACTCAACATGCAGAAATAAACTTGTGCTTTAATTGCATTAGACATGAGTTCGCCCACTACTCAAATGTCGGAAGATTTACTAGCCTAGATTGTTATTCCTTTTAGAGACCCATCAAGTGAAGGTCGAAACAAGCTTAAACTCTTTGATACCAGTAGTTAAAAAAAAAGAAGAGCCAGACATTGGAGGAAGAGGAACCTTTGAGGTGAAAGAAGGAAAAGGGAAAATTAATTTGACTAAAAGTTGTAGTGTAAAGTACTTCATAGAAGCAAACAAAGCAAGGTTAGATCTTTTACACAATAGAACATTTACTATTGAAAGAAAAATAGACATGGACAGTATAAAGATAATGGTTTCGTGAATGATTTGAAAGAATTGGGACTAATTACTGTAATGACTTGTTTGGATGCATATTTTCCACGCTTAGTGTAGAAATTTTATAGCAATATATCCAAAAAGATTGGTGATTCAAAATCATCATGGTCCCACAAGATATTCATCGAGGTTAAAATTTTCAGGGTTTCACCTAGTTGAATTAACTTGGTGTTGGAATACCAGAAGTGTGACCTAAAATGAACATATCTTAAGAATTTCAAAGCTATGCAGGATGAGGTTGCCTGGGTCCTAATGGCAAGTGTGTCACTCATTTGGATAGTCACCACTTTGATGCAATCATCCATACTAAACCTTAAATGCTGTTTTGACTTCTACTCTTTCTACTCATGCAAAATCTCAAACGAGTGTTTTTCATTTTGAGGTTTTATCCAAAGGTATAAATGGAAAAATTATTCTATATGCAAAGGCACAACCTTGATTAACATATTACTTGATTGCAAACGATTGTTGCTACCTCTAACTCAACTATTGATGGAGCCTTAGCTACGATTGGTCTCTCTTCCTTCTAGTATTGCAAACCTTGTCTTGTTTTTGATTAGTCTTCGAAATGTATATCACAAAAGAGCATATTCAAGGGAATGGTAGAGGAAAATTTGATGGAGTTCTTAAAAATGAATTAAGCATCACTAATGAACTAGACTGAGGGAAAGCCTGAGTTGAGGGGGGATTATTTTGTGGATTTTTGCCACCTGGCTTTAAGGGGAGTTCTTTGGATGCTTGGATGATTGCTTGGTGGTATCATTTAGTGGTTTTTTTTAAATGCCTTTTTACTGCTACTACTTTGTTTTCGTTGCTCAGATTTTTTTTTCACGTTTTTTGTGTGAAAATACCATGTACTGAAGATTATCTTTGTTGAGAAATATTTTGATTTTACCATGCTTTGCTTGAACCTGGAGGTCTTGTTACTATTATTATACTGATGGTTTAACTCTAGGAGTTGATAAACATTTAAAGTGTGATTCAGCATTCACTACTAATTCTACTACTAGTTTTAGATGTCTTACTATAGAGTTTGCCTACTATTTAGACTTGACCTACGGATAGTGTTGGATTTTATGCCGTAATGTTGAAATAATGTTTGAAAGTTGGATGTTAAACGATGGTGTTCCAACATGATGTAGTTGGATGTCACAGCGTAGTCACAACTTTAGGGGGAGTTGTTAGATTTTATGCCTTAACATTTTCTGTCTTAATCTAATGTTGCAACACCAAATAAGAAGTGAGGGAATTTGTTAACTACCTGGATATCTATGTTTTGTCAATAATAATATTTTCACTATTTCTAATTGTGCCCATTTTATAGAATTCTTCTTTTAAATTGGGATGTACCACATAATACAAAAGGGAAAGACTGTTGGCACTTTGTTTGAGTTAGTACTTATTTTGCACTAATTAAAAGTGAAAAATATTGTTAAAATATCTTGGCAAAAATTGGAAGGAGTGGACTTCAAATATTTCCATATTATAAAAGTCAAATAATCTTGCAAAGTATGGAAAGGTGTGGATTTTGATTTCACCATCAGTATTGGAGTCCAAAGAAAGATGGAAACACTCTAAAAAATGACTAAGCATGAATTATATGTGATAATGTCAAGATAAGGAAAGATATGAGGAGCTAAAAAAGAGGAATGGATCAACTTCAGAAGGAAAAATTCCCATTGGACTATGAAATTGTTGCCGAGAACACCAACCTCAGTATGTTGATTAGTTAGAATCTTCATTATAATCTTATCCAGATATTTGGAAATATTTTGGAGTTAACTTATAGGGATTTTGTGGATGGAAAACAAGTATAAATAGTGCAAAGAATTCAAAGGGTTTAGGCGTGCCTCTTGAGAGTGTTTTGTGAGCTTAAAAGAGAAAAAAACCCACTTACACACACATGATACACTTTTGTTTAGGTTTTACAAATCTTTGTGACTTTAACACTACATGTCAATGATGATGTTGGAGTCAAAGAGAAATTTGACTTGTTACTTAACAAGGGTAAAGAGTTAGAATGCACCACTAGTCAAGACTAAGTATGGACTTGATTTAAATGAAGTGTTAGGAGAACAATAAGCTTATTCATGGTATGATGTACAATTTTCACTTTTATTAATGAACTGTTTAATTTGGATGAGTGCCTAATAGACATAGGAGGTGATTTCTGAATTGCATAAATATATTCTGTGTCATTATGTTTACTTTTAATTTTTGTTCTATGCATGTGGTGGTGGACAACGTTTGTTGACAAATTATTCAGTGGAAGTGTAACATAACTACCTTAAAATTAACTTGTAATTACAAAACCTAATCTAATCAACCTACATATTATTATAATTTCCTCTTCTCATTTCACATGTTATGTATGATTATAGTTGATCAACTTATTATTGAATTAAATAAAATTAATTCCAAAACTTATGCAAACTACCTCGTAATACTTTTCAAAGCTCTCTATCTTATGCCCATTAAGCATATAAGTCAAATATTATCAGTCACAACCATTACTTATTGCTAAAGGATTTGGTGTGGGTGTGTCCAACTTGACAGATGGTATAATAATGAGGAAAACCCTAGGAATAATAATGAACAAGAAAGCATAGAAGATTTTCTTGCCATCTTTTTCTAAGCTGGAGTCCTTACTTGAGAATCTATTTTATCTTCCTTGGTTTATGTTGATTCAACTACATAATCCATTCCCTTTGAACTCTAACTAGTCGCGTCATATACATTCTACAATTGCATGCCCGTAAATTAATTCATCGAGATAGAATTAAGAGTTAAAAAATTGTGCATGATTTTCTTACTTTTGTTATTGCATGTCATAGCTACAAGTGACATTAGCATAGTCACACTAAGGTCCTCTAGGCAGTGTTCAAGAAAGCCCTAAATTTGTGGACAACTAGTTCAAAAACCTTAACTCAGAAAGAGTCAAGATCAAACTTAATTTCTATTTCTAGGATGTACTTAGGGGGGACAAGCCTACTGTCTGAAAATGTTTTAAGATTTATTGCTTCTGTGAAATGACAATCAAGATGTGTAGAAAAGTTGGTAGATTGGTGAAAAATCATAGAGGGCTGGAGAAAACATTTGGATAATCATTGAAGGATCCATGCATTTCCAAACTCTATTGTTGCAACATAGCTAGTAATAACTAAAGGAGTTAGAGTTGATCAGTTGCTGATTTCAAAAGAGAGATTGTAGTGATCTTCTTGGAGAGATTATATCCCACAAACTCTTCCAAAATTGTGCTATGAATGTAGAATGAAATTTAGAGGCTTAGGTGTGACTCAAAATCCTTGAGTGAGCTACTTTGATAATGTATCTTTCTTGTTCACACCCATTAGTCGAGTTCTTCATTTGTGAATGTGGGAGTCAATTTTCTTACATATAAATTTACTGTGATGGAAGGTCGGGCTTGAGGGTAGAGTTATGCACAAAATAAGAGTAGTTTGATTTTAGTGCTCCAACTAGTTGAAACTTCTGTTTTGGAGTAGTAGATTAAGTTGAGAGGATTGAACTTTGTGATTGCATATTTTGAATTAGTAGAAAATGTTTGAACTGGGCAAGGCTTCATAAAAGTAAGAGAGCTACTCTGAACTTCATGAACACTTGAGTGTTTCATTTTTTTTTTATTTTTTTGTGTAGATGTGTGCTTGTTATAACATTGTTCCCTTATTATTTTGCAATAAATTAATAATTAAACTTGTTCCTAACATGTTCTTAATATAAACCCAAAATTTTATCCTTTTCCGCCAGAACATTTGGATAGATTGGCATGGTCCACGATTTGTTGACTACTAGGCCAAGCTAAGGGAACTATTAGGCTTCCCTATGTAAATCGTAGCAATATTGTAGGTAGTGTTGCAATAATATAATTCAGTTTAAGGACCCTACATAAATAATCACACACACATGCACGTGCACACATACAAACCCTCCAACAATGGAATTGGTTAACGGAACACTAATGTTTGTTAACGTAGTTCGGAAATAAACTCTTACGTTTGCAACACCAAGTTAGGTTAACTTCAGTATTAAAACCAAAGTATAGTGAAATAAAATGTGAACAATATTAACATCTCACATACAAACCTAACACCTTCCCTAAGGTAACTGAATAGTTGAATGCACCAAAACACCCATGTTTTATACTTTGCCTAACTACCCTTAGGCTTAACTCACACTCACTCAGTTGCTTTATGTTACAACTAAGCTATTCACTCACTGTACAACCCACAAGTATAAGATTATTACTCAAGCACTCTAGCTAACTCACGGCTAATGGATGGAATCTTTTTAAGGTTACACTCCATGTCTAAGATAGTCTCCTATTCATAGTTGTGGAATACACATATTTCGTTCCATTCAAACTCTTGTGGATAGTCATTGACTCTTATAAAGTCAACTAGAGATCAATATCAGAGCAATGTTGCAACATCACTTAGAACATTGTAGTTAAAGTTTAGGGTTGTCAAGTTGTTGATACATATCCAATAAGAAGGTGACCCAATCTAAGTTGATTTCAACATATTTGCTTCAGGACTTCCAACATCTTCACAAATTTTAGCTTCTCAATGGTAATCTATCTAGTCACAATCCTTATTAAATCATTGGTCTCCAAGGTTTATCAAATATATGCATACAACTTATCATCAATTATCAAAAGTCCAAGCTTGTTTAAATATCAATAATCATTGGACTTTTCATAAAAGAAGTTATGTATAAATATGTCAATATAATTTTGGTAACAATCTCTCCCTTTGGCATATTTGTAGCACAACACATAATTGGAGTCCAAAAATTAAGATAAGAGGAATTCCATCTAATTGTGCAAAGAACAATAATGACCAATTACAAAGAAGTCTAGAAATCGAAGGTTATTGTTTTTAATAGCTCATCAAGTAATTTCATCAACAATGAAAGACTCCCCTATTTTACAGAATTCACTCCCGCTTTTCCTTTAGAACTTTCTCCCCTTCTTTGCCACACATTTTTCAAAGGGCTAGCAAACGTAAAACGGATTCCAAAGTTGCCTTATGAATGAGAGAGACCAGCTACATTAGCTCAAGTATTACCATAGGGAAGTGTAATAGCGCTATTAGTACTTACTACAAAACGTGTTTGCATTGTTGTGTATGGTGTTGCAATAGTGTTCTTTTGTTTGTCTTTCATTCCAGCATGGGTTCCAATCACCATTCAATCCAAACAATTTTGAATTATAGGTAGGCCCTTGTTGTGATGTTTAGCATACAAAATTTTGTTTACTTCCCCTTAAACATGGCTCTTTTGACATTCTCTAACATCCATGTGCTTATATGTATAGCTTTTGTAGTTTGAAATATAACCTCGATTGTCAACAAGCATTATGTCTTTTGAAGAATTTTTTGGAGATGTGTCTAAAATGAATCATTTGAAGTTTGATTTTTTTGACCCAAATCTACTTTACGTGACTACTTTTGCCTTTGATATTGCCAACATTGGGCACGACATTACTCCCATTCAACATGTGATCAAACAACGGAGAGCATCTTCCAACTTGAAGTCTTGTTTTTTTGTAATAAGAATAGAATTCCTTTGATCTTCTCTTCCCTTTTCTTTTGGAATTCTTCGGTGGTGCTAAATCAAACTTTGTTGGAGTAGACTCTTTTACAAACTTGATTGCCTTTGGTTATTGTGTACTAGATTCTCCAGTCTTCACGAAACCTAAACTTGTTCTACCTTTTGCACTTTTTTTCTATAGATAAGACATCATTTAGTTTAGCCTTTCTAACATTTAAGTTTTGTTAGAGCATGTTTAACCTCATCCACTCTTTTATTAGCCTCATGATAAATGACTTCAAGTCTCTTATTTTTAACATTCAACTTATGATTTTTTTTAGTCAAATTTTGAACTTCATTATTCAACCTTCGTACTTACTTCTTGAGGTTGTCATTTTTTGCTTGTAGAGATGATAGCTTATAACATGCCATTTGGTAAGTGTTAAGATTTTCCTCTTCAGAATCACTACTACTATAATTTGACTAAACTTCTGATGTTATTATTGATGTTGCAATATTGTAGGTTTATTTTTGGGCTTTCTTGTTGATAAAGTTAAAAGCCACATGGTTGCTTGTTTGATTCTCTCCCTTCTCAAATTCTTTAGATCCTTCCTTTCTCTAAATGGTATTCATAGATTTTCCTTACTTCTTGGCACATACGGCTTGAATGTGGTCATAACCTTTACACTCATAATATTTTAGTCTTTTCTTTTATGCATTGGTCTTTTCTTCTTCTTGAAGTTTTTAGTATTTTCTTCTAGATTCTTTTTAGGTGAGCTTCTAGACTTAGTCGATTGATAAAACCTCTTCTTGTGTAGAAATTTCTTCAACTTCTTGGCCAAGTAGGCAGTGTTAACGTCAATATTGGAATAGTCATTACCAGAGTCACTTGAATCTTTACATTGAAAGGTAATGTCTTTTTTTTTGTCCTTTTTTGCACATTCAAATTTAGTTCATATATTTGTAAAGAACTCATAAGTTCATCTAAACACATATTATCTACATCTCTTTCCTCCTCAATTGCAACCACTCTAAACACAAATTTTTTGGGCAAAGAGTGTAGTGTTTTTCTTACCAAATTTGCATCCGAATATTTCTTATCAAGTTGGAAAGCTTGGTTGGCAATGTGACAAAACTTACCATTAAAGTCTGTAATTGTGTCGTTTTCTCTCATTTTAAAATTTTGAAACTAAGATGTCAATATTTGTAATTTGGAATTTCTAAGCATGTTGGTTCTCTCTAGTATTTTGTAGAATCTCCCAAGCTTTTTATGCAAATTCAATAGTAGAGATAACTTGAATTGTTTTTCATCAACACCTATGAAAATTGCATGGATCACCTTAGAATTGCCTAGAGTAGCACGACGTTTATTAACAATTCAAGCTTTCACGTCCTTCTTGACTTTCATGCCTCCGCTGTTCATTTCTATTAGTGGTTTTCATCTCGACTCAATTGCGATTTAAGCTTCTTCATCTTACTATCTAATGATAACGTGCATTTGCGTCTTCCACTATGGATAATTGAAACCATCGAGCAGCGGGGGGCAAGTTACAGAAGCTCCTCTTTGGTACTCATGTCTACAAGTTTTTAGAAAACACTAGGATCACACCCATTTCGAACAAAGTTTATTAGGCAACTTGGTTCGATCCCACATGTAAATCGCAACGGTACTGTAGGTAGTGTTGCAACAATATAGTTTAGTTTTCAGTCCTTGTAGAAACAATCACAAACACATGCACACACACTCACACATATACACACCAACAATTAAAGTAAAATATCGAAATGGTAAATGGAACACCAATGTTTGTTAATGTAGTTCAGAGATCCACTTCCATATCTGCAGGCACCAAGCTTGGTTAACTTCACTATCACAACTAAATTATAGTAAAATATAGGTAAACAATACTCACACCAAACACACTAACCCAACACCTTCCCTAAGGTATTTGAATAGTTGAATGCACCAAAACATCCCTATTTTGTGCTTTAACTAACTACCCTTAGGCTTAACTTACACTCACTTGACTAGTTTGTATTACAACTGGGTTGTTCACTCACTACAAGACCCTCGAATATAAGATTATTACTCAAATATTCTAGTTTGCTCGTGGTTAGTGGTTGGAACCTTGTCAAGGTTGCAGCCACATCTAAGATGGTCTCCTATTTATAGTTATGGAATACACATGTCCTATTCTATCCAAACTCCTGTGGATAGTCATTGACTTATATAAAGTCAGTTAGAGATCAATATCAAAGCAATGTTGCAACGTCACTCAAAACATTACAGTTGAAGTTTGTGATAGTCAAGCTGTTGATGCATATCCAATAAGTAGGTAACCTAATCTAACTTGATTTCAACATATCTACTTCAAGACTTCCCACATCGTCACAAATATTAGCTTCTCTGCAATAGTCTAGCCACAATCCTTATCAAATAGTTGGGCTCCAAAGTTTATCAAATATATCCGTCCAACTTATCATCAATTATCAAAAGTCCAAATTTGTTTAAATATCAATAACCATTGAGCTTTTCAGAGCAGAAGTTACGTACAAATGCGTCGATATAATTTTGATAATAGCTGACATAGACCAACGATTATTCAAATAGGCCTTGACATTGAGTTCGTATAGGGGAAATACTAGGTGAGCACCATCAGCAATCTAGGAAAAAAACCATGTTTTTGAGAAGGATATTGGGCAACCTATTGTTGGTGGAATCGGGCTTTTACGGATAGCTCGTGGAATAATAGTCATCCTTTGATGTGAACACCAACTATGGTTTATATATATCATCCATTCCATGGTATGATTGATAAATGTACATCTAATTAACAAATGCTTGTGTATTTTTGTTGTGATTTCTCTGTAACTTCAAATAAATCTGCATAAGGCAATGCCTTCAAGCTTAGGATTGGTCCTCAGGCAAAGTAAGATCCAAATGGAGGATCTTTGTGTTTGATGTCATCGACAATTTGTTATCAATTAGAAATTAAATAATTTCCAAGTGTACTTAGTGAGTAATGATATTAATGCATAGTAGCTTTAAATTCAAGAGAATATGTCCATGTAAAAATGTTGGAGCCAATATACTTAATTTGAAGATAGATTAATAATATTATCTACAATATATTTATATATATATATATATATATATATATTTACTACACATATACTTATGTAGCATCTCACTCTAAATGGCTAATTAATTAACTGCAAGTTGAAACAACAACTGTTTGTATGGATTTGTATGCTTTCGAGAATTGATTTATTTTGAAGATTTTGAAGAAGTGATAAATATTAGATATTTCAAAAGTTTTTTGACTATTCTACATGGATAAAATAAACCATTTTCAAACACCTTATACTAAAGCTCCTTGTAGTGGACTTGTGATGAAATGAGAAAGAATGTAGGCTCGTACTTGTGGGTCTCAATTTGGGCCAAACTAGTTGAAATGGTTCATTCTCCATGTGAGAAAAATAGATAGTTCAAAATCGTATTTTACTCTTTTCGACTTTTATTTCCTAACACTTACACTTCTGGGTTTTTTTTCCTTGCAATTTACACTTCTGGGCCTTGCTTTGGGCTATAATTACGGTTTTTTTAACCTTTTGAGCCACACAAGGCCTTAGACCTTAACTATCCAAATAGGGCCTTCAACCACACTTTACACTCTTGAGTTAATTTATGACACTTCACTCTTTCGAGCCTTGCTTTGTGCTTTATTTATTTATTTAATTTCTAAGAGCCCTTTATTATTTCTAGTTGCCGAAAACCACGTAAGGCCTTCGACCTTAATCATCTAAACAATATCTTAAGAAGGCCTTCAACTAATAATGGTTTGAACGTTGCTGTCAACATTCCTAAGAGTTAATTAGACATTACTAGAAATCTGTTAAATTGGAACGGCTTTTCAGCTATTCCAAAAGATCGTGCCTGTCTGGCACAATTTTGACACGAATTTGGAACGTAAATGATATTATACAGTAATTCTGTTCCAAATTGGAATGATCTTTTTAACTTTTCCAAGTCTGTTTCAAATTTGGAATGGCATTACAACCCATTCCAACGTTAGAACGGCCTTGTAAACACCGTTTCAATTTTGGAATAGTTTTTGTTACCGTTCCAAATTTTGAAATTGCTAATGATTAACCGTTCTAAAGTAGTCTCGAAATTGGAACGACTTTTCTTATACCATTCCAATTTTGGAACGGCTTGATATAACCGTTCCAAATTACAAATCTGTGCAGATTTTTAATACTTTAGTAATTTTGTTTATTGTGAATATCCTATTAATTCATGTATGGATATGAAGTAGTGAGTTGGGACTATAATTATGTATTTTATTCTTTTAATTCGATAGTGAGGATGTTGTAAAGAAGATTTTTCCCTTTGTTATGTTGTGTGTGCTCAAGTTGTTAAGAGATATTAGGGTGTGAATGTACAATGTTAAGAGATATTATGGCACAATGTGTTTATTTGTGTTTAAACTTTTAACCTAAACTTTTATTTGTATTTAAATTTATAGTGCACAATGTTATAATATATTAGGGCATAAATGTACAACAAAAACCTTCCTGGTCGTCGAGGCTTAGTTGAGGAGTTTTTCAATAGTGTGATTGATTTTGTTGAATGAGCAAGACAACAACAAAGTTATATAGTTGGTTCTAAAATTAGGTGCCCTTGTTGTCGATGCAAGTACAGCAGGTTCTTGGAGTCTGAACCAGTCAAATTACATTTGCTTAGAAAGGGCTTCGAAGAATTATTTCAATTGGACTAGTCATGGTGGAAAAGAGTGTTTAAATAACAATGGTCCTACTGAGCCAATTGTCACGGTGAGTGAATACAACAACCTAGGAGAAGGCAATTATCAAATGATTTTCATGGGAGCAGAGGATGTTGAACGATACACAAATACAATATGGTGCCTCATATGCACGGGAAGCAAGTGGTAGTAGTTCAAATCAAATATATGATGGTGATAATAGAGCCGACAGCATAGAGCATGTTGAAGCAGGTGATGTTTATGGACTAACAAATAAATTCTTGGATATGTTATATGTGGCAGATGAACCACTGTATGAGAGATGTGAAAATTCATCTCAATTGTCACTGTGCCAAGAATGATGAGTATAAAAATAGACCATGGCATGTTAAAAAGTTGTTTTGATGATATTTGTAGTTTGCTTAATGAGATCCTACCTCGTGACCATAGAATTTTGGCAGACTATTTCAGTATGAAATGACTTATAAAAGATTTGGGACTCCCTGTGCAAAAGATAGATTGTTGTCTGGTTGGTTGCATGTAGATTGTTGTCTGGCTGGTTGCATGTTATATTGAAAATCTGATAGTAACCTTCATAACTGCAAATTTCGTGGTGCATCTAGGTACGAGGTCAAGTCAGGCACCCAAAACTATAGAAAAAAGGTACCATTTGCTCGCTTATATTATTTGTCTTTGACTCCCCATTTGCAGAAATTGTTTGCATCAGATGTGACAGCAGACCAGATGATTTGGCATGCAGTACATACAACTGATAAGGGAACTATGTGTCACCTCTCAGATGGGGTAGTGTTGAAAAGTTTTAGTGAGAGGCATTTTGAATTTACTGCAGAGCCACACAATGTAAGACTCTATTTATGTGTAGATGGATTTGCACCGCATGGATCGTATGGCAAGACATATTCTTCTTGGCCCGTCATTGTGACATCATATAATCTTCTACCAGATTTGTGTATGAAGAACCCATACATGTTTCTGTCTTTAGTGATTCCTAGTCTATCAAATCCTATAAGACTTATTGACGTTTACCTTCAACCTTTGGTCGATAAACTATTCATCTTGTAGCATGAAGGAGTTCCAACATATGACGCATCACGGCATAGTACCTTCAATATGAGGACTGTTTTATTGTTGATAATTCATGACTTGCCTACATACTCTATGATTTCTGGGTGGAGTTGTGCTGGATTGATAGCATGTCCATTGTGTATGGAATATACTAAGGCTTCTTATCTTCACCATAGTAGGAAGCCAAGTTATTTTGATTGTCACCGCCGATTTCTTTCCCATAATCACCCTTATAAGAGGAATAAGAAAAATTTTGTGAAAGAATGTGTAGAGTACCGCACCCCACCTCCTATTATGTCAAGTAGATTTATATAGGATTGGGTATGTGGCCTCCCTCGGGTCATTGATAACCTAACATCAACAGTGGCTGGTTATGGTACTGAACATAAATGGATAAAGAGAAGCATATTGTGGGATTTACCTTATTGAAAGGATAATATGTTGTAACACAACCTTAATGTCATGCATATTGAGAAGAATGTGTTTGACAACGTGTTCAACACTGTGATGGATATTAAAAGAAAGACGAAAGACACCTTGAATGGTCGTAAGGACATGAGTAAGAGTTGTGATCGGCCAGAGATTGCAGTTCCACTAGAAAGTGGTGGGCCTAAACCTAAGGTAGTATACACCCTTAGTCGAGATCAGAAACATAATATGTCAGTGGTTTATGCAATTAAGGTTTCCAAATGGGTATGCTTCAAACATCAGTCGGTGCATATGATAGAATTGAAATTACATGGTATGAAGACTCACGATGCGCACATGTTTATGAAGCGCCTACTTCTCATTGCATTTGGAGCGCTGTTGTTAGGATTTGTGTGGAATGTTTTTCCAACAAATTTACTTACCCATTCAAAACGTTAGTCAACTATAAGAGTTGGAGGATAAGGCCCCAAATTTACTTTGTAACTTTGAGAAATTTTTCCCCCATCATTTTTTGACTCAATAGAGCACTTGGTTATTCATGTGCCATATGAGGCAAGGATTGGTGGGCCAGTGTAATATAAATGGATGTATCCAATTGAGACGTTTGATTGCACATCAAACTATGTTCAAGTGTATTTGATCTATTCTCTATTTGATGAAGATGAAGGTGATTGCACTGATTTTTTTAACAGGTTCTTTCGAACCTTAAAGAAGATAGTCAAGAACAAAGCATGTGTTGAAACTTCAATATGTGAATCATATGTTGTGAAGGAAATACCTACATTTGCATCATACTATTTTAAATCAACTATTATATCAAAAAGAAATAGACCGATCCGTAATGATCCATGAGGTCTGCCCTCTACACCTGCATCATTCTCCATATTCAATTATCCCAGTCGACCATCCCACCGTAGGCCTTCACGTTATCTCACTACTCCTAAGAAGCACGTAACATAAATATATGTTTTATTAAACTGTCCAGAGGTTGAACCAATCTACAGGTATGCATAATGTAGTACAAATATAATTACATTTGAATGATTTCCCACTGAGCTAACATATTGCTTTTATAAGCAGACTGTTTGTTTCCCAGTATGATGAGGTTGATCTTCTCATGGACAAGATTGTAGCTGAGCAGTTCCTCCCATGGTTTAAAACATATGTAAGTATAATTACACCAATATTGAGTTTAATCATTATATTACATATATCATTGTTAGATTTTTTTATGAAACAAATCTTAAACCCAAGTAGCGGTATAAGCGATCCGTTAATGAGGAGCTTATCCTATGGTCTGAAAAATTGAGTCACATGCTATTCAGAATGCATGATAAATGGATTTAGGTTCCACATAATTGACCACACCCAAGGCAAACCAACAATGAACTATGGTGTTTGTGTACGATCATCCTCCTGCAATAACACAGAGTATGATTTTTTGGGACTATTGGAGGAAATATTGGAGTTTCAATACTGTAACTTGTTAAATATATATGTCACACTATTCAAGTATCAGTGGATTGACCCCGTGACAGGGAAAAAAATACATCCTAAGTACAACATAATTGATGTTAATTTATTACGTATCCATAAAACAGATGAACCATTTGTGCTTGTTCACTACTTAAGTATATTATATAGGATACCCTGGTTTGAAAAGAAACAGAGTTGATTGGATTGTTGCGTGCAAAACCAAGGCTAGAAGCACTGTGGAAGTGAAGTTGAGTGATGTCTCTTTTCAACCTGACAATAAATTCATGTACGATGCATGGTCAACACAGTTAAATGTCTCTCTTTTACATGACTCTTCAGGTATTGGACTGCGTGTAGACTCACACGAGGATATGGAGGCCAATATTTATAGTAATAAATCAACTGATAACTTTAGAGATACCTCGACAGACACCTCACCTAGTGATAGTGAATCTGATGATTCTAGAGAAGTAGGTGATGTGTATTCATTCCTACTGGGAAGTCAACACCTGTAACTGTTGTATATTTAAACATAATTTTAAATTTAGATATATGTCATGTTTACAAGGCTTATCGCCTTAATTTTGTTAAAAATTGAATGTTAAATATCAAATTACATGCCAAACATACATAAATAGAACAACAAAAGAAAAAAGTTCATACCAAATATACATAAATGAAACAACAAATATCAAAGTTCATTATAAGTAATTGTCATTCAACATAGATAAATAGAACATAAAACAATGCACTAATAACCGCTCTCATCTCTTGATAGTGCATGGTCTACAAACGTAGATGGTCTTATATCCTAAGGGAATGTGGCTACTGGGGTATAGGATATGGGACAGGTCTGAATAGACGAGGCCATGCTGGCATAGGTCCTGCTACACTATGAGTGGCCATCATGTGCTGGTAGTCGTAGACAGAGGGCTCCTCATATGCCCCCGCTAGATCTACTGGCTCCTCTGGGGGAGGTCAAAAATGATCTCACTTTGTGTAGAAAGTGTCTCCTCCATGGAGTCAATAGCTACTCCAGCATGCATGTATAATTCAAAGATAAGATGGGGGTGCCACATTGCCTCTCTCAACATCTTCCCACACCTGAATATACTATCGCTAATTTCGCTTCTAACATTGAAGTATATACTATTTGTGTTGGCATATAACAGTATGGCTTGCTCCTTGGTGATGCTTGTATGATGATTTATAGGTCGCACTCAAGCAGCTAAAAAATAGAACCATGTGCGAGCTATATCACTTAACACAGCAATCTGAAATACATTTCGCACTGAAGGCTCAGTCCACTAGACTCCACTTAAACATAACTCCTAGCTATTTCAGCTAATGGGTTGTGTAAATTCAATAGTTGATTGAATCTTGCACTATGTTCCCTCTGGGGTGTTCCAAGCACCTGGTTTATGGTGTCTGCATCATAATATATGTCAATACCTCGCACCCAAACTCAGTTAGTATGATATTTCCCCATGTTGCCCTGACCACAGGATTCACCGCGGGATGCTCAAGCTCTTGAGTGAACTGCCACCAGCCCAAAGTATTAATGGTTAAGTGGTATAATTGGTGGTGTCGCATCGCCTGAACTATCCCTTGCTCAGGCACGAAGTTTCGATTTTTCATGACAGAATCATATTTTTCCTTTGCCTCCTTCAATACAAAGGTTGTCTTATCTATGAGTTGGATGATGGTGCATCTTGAGTTTTTTTAAGTGTCATTCCCTTATAAAACAACACAATAAATGATAACATCTTCAATTGTAGTATAACGTATTGTCAAATCCCACTACAAGTCAACATTTCACCTACATTACAAATTTCAACATAAATATAATGTTTCGTGACAGTCAACCTAACATAACTATAGCATAAAAACAAATATTCCATCTTTTAGGTAATTTATCAAACATCCCATCTTATATATAAATCAAATTGTAATGGCTTTATTGTAAGAAAATCATTCCAATTCCAAACATGCATACTCCCAACTCAAATGCACAACATTCTCAATTATCCACATTCAAATACTACTTAGCATAAATGTGACAACATTGCTAATTATCAACGTTGGCAATTCATCGAACACCTTATATGCAATTTAAATTGTAATGGATTTGTTGTAATCAAATCATTCCAAATCCAATCATTTTGTACAACAAATTAAATGCACAACATTCCCAATTATCCACATTCGAATATTACTTAGCATAAATGTCACAACATTGCTAATTATCAATGTTGGCAATTCATCGAATGCCTTATATGCAATTCAATTTCTAATGAAATTGATGTAATAAATTCATTCCAAGTCTAAACATATAAATTAACTAACAAATCTAAACATTTTGCACAACAAATCCATCAACAAATTGTATAAACATAACATACTATTCAATTTTATACTAAACTTCAATTAGGAGATGGGATAAACATATAGTCTAAACAAATTAAAGTAATGTAACAAAACTTACTTATTTGCGAGGTGAATGCAAGACTTAGTCGAAGATCACCTTATATTGAGGAAGATTGAAATATTCGGAAAAGAATGAGACAGTTTGAAGAAGAATAGGATAGATTGGAGGCTTAAAATAAACTCGAAACCGTCGTCGTGATGATCAAGCGCGATAGTAGCCTTTTTTTCAGTCGTCGTCTTCCATCGTCGTGATAGCGGAGACGACGGCCATCCAATTTCCACCGTCATCTCCACCATTGTGACAACGGTGAAAGACGGCAACCCTAGAACGTTCTGGAGTCGCCGTCATCATGGCCGTTGTGATGGCATTGGACGATGGCCGTTCAATGTCACCGCCATCTGCCGTCGTTGTGACGATTGAGCGACGACGAGCTAAAAAATTTGGGCTGTCGTCTCTACCATTGGGACGATGAAGGCGACGCCATTTTTTGGATTTGGAATGGTGTTTTTTGACAAAAACGTTCCAAGGCTGTTCTAAAGTTTTTCATATATCTCCCTCCAAACACTCATTTTCGTTCATTTCAAAAATTATCACCTCCAAAAATTATCTCCAACCCCAAACCACCGTATAGTGAAGCATGCGAAAATCTTCGACTCAACTAGGTCAAATGTTGCTAATATTTGGTTTATGATAAGCTAGTATTCTAGAAATTCACTACATTCCAAGATAATATTTCTTCTTATGTTCAACAAATTATATGAGTCTTAAATAGCATTTTCTCAAAGCTGTAGATAAGAAATGTTTAAACTTTGATAGTTAAACAACTGTTGTTATTGTTTATAGAGTAAATAATGCTTGATTGTGCTTTAATTTAATAGCAACAGCTTTCAACATAAATTATGCATGATAGGTATTTGATGAAATGTCTAAGTGATATACAATTTATTTTTATGCCAAATAACATATGAGAATAGTAGTATGAAATGTTATGTTTATATTGAGACACTTTACAATGCCTTTCATGAGCATGTACATTGGTTGCTTTTCTCATAGTAATGGATATTTTATTTGATGTTATATTGATTTATTGTTGCAAATAGCATTTCAACCCTTTTTTTGCCGATCTCTTA
The DNA here is from genome assembly GCA_019155195.1 of Avicennia marina. Taxonomy (NCBI): domain Eukaryota; kingdom Viridiplantae; phylum Streptophyta; class Magnoliopsida; order Lamiales; family Acanthaceae; genus Avicennia; species Avicennia marina. Next base: position 9,723,046 of record CM032773.1, read on the forward strand.
CATAATGTTTGACAAACATAGTTTAGAGCAATTGAAAATTTAATCATATTTAACTATATTTTGTACTTTATAGAAATTCAGAACAAAGGTTGTGATGTGGCAGTAAAGTATGGTATTTTGTTCTCATGTCATAGTTTTCACATAAAATTTGGAACTATTACTTATTCGTTTAATTTTTGGAAAATGACACGTGGTGCTTATTCAAGGGCTGTAGACAAAATTCACAATCTACTGGTAGAAGGCTCGGTACAAGTCGGGGTAACTTCCCTTTACCTAAGCCTATTTCAGAAAACTCTGAAACACAACCACTCTCACTAACACAATCTCTATTACATAATAGTTTTCTTAGCCCTTTTTCTTCTGACAAGTCATTAGCCTTCGGTGCCCAACAAGAACACACTGTTGTGGAAGCCACCCCAAATGTGCAACCACCAGAAGCATCTCATTGGAGGATAGGGGTGCCTATACACATATCCCCATGAACCTTCAAGTATTTATATATATTTCATTTATACTCATCAATGTGTGTTATTGGAGTTTTATCATAACATAAAATGGTTTTCATAGTATATACAAGAAGGTAACAAACTATATAAGGGAGGTTATATTTGGCCACTACAATGGATATTGGGTTCGATTTAGGGATGTCGAGCTCGACACCAAAAAGTTCTAATTTCGTCTGTTTAAGGTTAGTGGACAAGTACTATAGGTTTTTGTATATTGCATAAGTTTGAAAATTATGTATATAACCTGTTACATGTTGGTGTATTTTTTCAAAATACATCAACTTATGCATTTGGTCCCCTATAGATTCTGTTGTGGATGCGTGTTTAATTAATGAATCCTTTTGGACATACTTACTTGGATGTATCATAAATCTTGTTATATGTCTTGTTTGAATAAATTCAATAGTATGATTGATTAATTGTCATATACCATATGTGGTTGCTACATAGCAGTGGTTAAGTGTTGTTGCTATGGTGTTTGCACGATCTTTATTGGATGAAGTAGTTAGATGAACCATGATTGTATATTGTAAATTATCTAATTCTTATGCGTACATGAAGTGCCCTTGACATGTGATTGTGTATAAAATATTGTCTTCATAACAAGCAGAATTTGCATGGAACTTTACAGACATTATTGCAATTGAGAAGAACTTCAAGAAGAAAGTTTCTGAGCTCTTAAGGAAGTACTTACATCGTGCAAGAGTTTCAGAGATAAAGCCCAAATGGGTATCTCAAGAGAATTGGGAAGAATGAAGAATGAGTGGGCACAGGAGTCATTTGCTGAAGCTTGTGAAAAAAAATAAAAACAACCGACTAGCTGATTCAGCATCAACATCCACCATTTACTGAGGCGCTTTGATATCCATTATTGTCCATAGCAACCGAAGGGTTAGTCAAGTTCATTAAAAAGTTAACGCACGTTATTTTCCCATAACATGCCATTTCATATGATTTTATTATTTAAAATCATATATTATGTCTTTGTAGGAGGTAACTTTGGGCAAGCCACCAAATCTATTGGAGTTGTACTCTGAAGTTTAAAAAACCACATCTTAGGATTAGGCAAGCCCTCGTGGCATAGACCCAAGTGGTAACTTTGTTTTTCTCTTTCATATAGTATGCATTAATATATCTCCTAATTTGTTCTCATCATTTATAAAAGTAAATTATTATATAGGAGAATATCACAAAAACACTAGATGAAGTAAATACCATGGACCCCGATTATCCAACCACACAAGGGGGATCATCTTACAATTCATCTAGTAGCAATGCTGTGGCAACGACTCTTGGTGGCTTTAAGAAATGCCGATTACCGGGCATGGGATCAGGGGCTAAGAACTTTTACAATTTCTGTGGGGGATCCACCTCGCAAACTTCCTTACTTATCCCAGAGTTGCACAACATGGAGCAAAAACTACTTCAAACAGAAGAAAAATTGCTTTTTGCTGAAGAGAAATGAAAGAGTGCGGAGGAGAGGCTGGTGCAATTAAATCAATTATTGAATTAGATTAACGCAAACTACCCTCAAGCTTTCACTCCCAATAAGCCATCATGGTCTCCAAATCAAGATGCAGATGATGATGAGAGGCTTGAGTAATGTGCTATGCCACTTAGAGTTTTGATACTTCCTCCCTATGTTATGTTATTGTTACAATACATGTAATATTTTTGGATAGGGTAGCTGACATATTTTGTTTGTTGTAATGGGTTAATATAATGGCTGTATGCTTTTATATTTTAGTTGACTCAAAAGTAGAGATGAAAAAATATTTTTGACAATTATTGTTTAAGAATTATGGGCTAATATTTATTAATAATGCTATATTTTTGCCAAAAAATGCAAAAATCAATTTAAATGTCCGCCAAAAAAATTCCTAATTTATTCTTATACCTTTGCAAAAAATTTGTTCCAAAGACGTTCTAAAATAGTCATGCTAAAGCCGTTCCAAATGCAATCGTGCCAAAGCCGCTACAAAGTAGCCAAAGCCATTCCAAATAAAACCGTGCTAAAACCGTTTCAAATGAAACTGTGCCAAAGTTACTCTAAATAAAATCGTGCCAAAGCCGTTCCAAATATGCAATGCCAAAGGCGTTCCAAATATCTTCCGTGCCAAAACCGTGCTAAAGTTCCTTATCAAAATCATTCCCAAACCATTCCAATAAAAGCCGTTCCAAAGTTTCTTTCCGAAGTCGTTCCAAAGTCAATCCAATCACTGTAGCCTTAGTATGTATTTGGAACGGTTTATTGTAACCATGTCAAAAATTTAGAACTACTTTTATAAATTATTCCAAATTTGAAACGGCTTCTATTAATCATTCCAATTATTTGGAATGGTTTATAAAAGCCGTTCCAAAAAATTTTGAACACTACGTTTTGGAATGGTAAAAATATTATTCTAAAATTGTTTCAAATTAAATTTGAAACGGCATTTACAGAGAAACCGTGTCAAAAAGTCATTCCAATTCCACTATTTACTTGTGGTGAAATATATTCCAACGTTATGGTAATTTAATCATGTCCAATTTAATGGAAAACATTCAAGTTCTTTTGACAACGTTCAGAGAAGTTCCGTTATCACCTATAAATAACGAAGCCTGTTTCAGAGAAGGAAAAAAAACAAAAAAAAACACGTTCCTCCTCTTTTTTTCTTTTGCTCGCTACCGTTCTTGTTCATTTGTGTAGAACTTTAAATAACAGAAAGAAATTCCCTCCCATACAGTTCGTTGGATTTGTATAACTAAATATGTTTGTTGATTCCTATGACTTTCCAAATAGTTTGGGAAGAAGGTTTGCTTAATTCAGAGGATACTTCGGATCGGAATAATTTCTTGAGTACAATGTCAAATCAATACGACTCAAGCCACAAATTTAATTTCTATTACTGCTACAACTTGATACAAAATTGTTGCATTAATTTGCCATCTTTGATCCTTCTTTTGCTGCTACTCCAATGCTTGCGATTTCCCTAATAATTAATAGTAACAATTAGGTTTGGGGATGCTTGGAAATTGGTGGGAAATTTGTATGGGAGATGGATGCAAAAGTTAGGTAAAAGTAGTTATTATAATCGAAATAATTGTCCATAATATGATATTAAAGTATTCTTGAATCATTTTTTATTATTTTCCTTATTAGCATTTTGTTCCTAATTACACGGGTCTTCATATTCTCTCTCTCATATTTTGTCTTTTATCTTGTCTTCTTTTATCCTACTTTATTTCTTTATCACACATAAGTGTATATAGTTTGCAATAGCATTGTCATTTTTGTTATTTCAAATTTGATAATTTGATGATATACTATATTTATTAAACCTATATAATTATATACATATCTGGAACTATCAGCATTCAATCTTGTAATAATCATATGCGAGTAAAAGATTCTATACTTATGTAAATCTATATATATCTTATAGAATACGTATAAGATTATTGTATTTTGAATAATAGAGATAAAATTATTAAAATTTAAAAGTATATGAAATTTTTAAATAAATAATAAAAAGAACAAAAGAATTTTAGAAGATAGAACATTATCGAAAAAATAAATCAAATAAAATCATATTAAAAGAAGAGGGAAATGAAAAGAGAGAAAATAAAAAATTAAAATAATGATAGTCATATAATTTTTGCACTGTGCAATTTAAAAATCCTGATTATGTTTATTTTTGTTTTCAAGTGTATGCCTTTAAGTGTAATATTTTTAATAAATATTATGTAAAAGATAAAGAGATTGATATAAAAATTTCAAAAATAAAATAATTGTAGCGTGTGTGTTTTAAAGTGAAAACAAGCATAGCCTTTTTTCTTTTTTTTGATAATATAATATAGATAAAGCAAACTAGTTCTATAATGCTTTCCAATAAGTCTCATCGAAGAGCACTTGAAATTTATTTTATAATGATGGAATATATAGCTATATACGAATGTTGGGGTTAGATGAATTGCTCTGATATAATTTGTTGGGTATGATAGAGAGTTTAATCATAGTGGAGAGCAACATCAGTTGTTGAATTAAACTTAATAACGAGCTCAACTATAAAGACAATCGACACTACTTGTCGGATTGATAGAAAAAGTTCAACAGGAGAGTAGAATTCAATTAAATTGGACAGCAACACATATTAAGTAAAGCGAGTTAATACATTTATAGTCGTGACATTATACCTCAATTTAAAACTTTCATTGTACGAGTCATACACAATTATGTATCTTTTTTTAATTGTTTCCCCCAAATTAGCCTCTTGAATTGCTAACAATAAAAGATAAAGAACCAGAGGCTTGAGAGATTAAACAAATTCATCACATGAAATAATTAGCAACTAAAATACTCACATTCACACACACAAATTCTAATGAAGGTTGGTACACATGTTAGTAAATTAGCTATGCTTTTGCTTGTACAATAACAATCATATTGATTATGAGGGTTACACATTTTTTGTCAAGGTTAGCCAGCCTAGTAGGAACTTATTGCAGTTGATTAAACTATGTTTACCACCTCTAAGGGACAACCTCATATATCGGCTAACCTTCTGTCCATTTTGTCCTATAATTAATGAAGGAACCCTTGCATGTGAATTAGTCTTAATATAATACTTCTATTAATTCAACCTCCACGCCTCGTCATTTCCACGAGGGGCTTTCAAATACATTGTCCTATTGATTAAACATATTAAAGCTAACGTTAAATGTCCCACATTATTTAAAGATGTTTCTGAGCTAAATTAAATGATTACCTTTCTCCTTAAAATTTTGTTTTTTTAAAATTAGATTTAACTCATGAGAAAGTGGAATCAAAAAGCCCTGGAAAGCCCTAAACCCGTCGAGGAATGGTTCCAAAACCTCAACAATGCAAAGGAAGTCAGGACCAAGCTTCATTTCTACTTCAGGACGTTCTCAGCGGAGACAACCCCACCGTGTCGAAGGTGGCTGAATCCCAAATCACGGCCACTTCTGCTACAAAGTTCGGCCAGATCAGCATAGTTGACGACTTGTTGACAGCCGGGCCTGAGCCCGATTCAGGAGTCTTGGGCCGGGCCCGGGGGACGATCGGGTCTGCCGATCTGAACGATACGGCCATCCAGATGGGCCTCAACATTGTGTTCACGAAAGGGAAGTACAAGGGGAGCACCATTAGCATTCTGGGAAGAAACTCTATTTTCGAGAAGGATCGTGAGCTGCCCATTGTTGGAGGAACCAAGGCATTAGAAAGCCGTTTTGGATTTGGGACAACTTTCAACGCAGTACCAATTTCTGTAACAAAAGATTTTCATCCCAGATTTATACCATATCCATTTCAGACTGGAATGGATTTTTGGAACGGCCAAATATTTTCTAGTAGTGTTCCATTATCTAATTTTTTAATGGGGTGGATATTTATACTAATAAACCCTCTATTTTTTTTTTTTTTTTGTACATTGAAAATTTAAGGGAACCGATTATAATTGAATTCATCAAGACAAGTATATAAAAAAAACAATTAATTGATAAAAATAGTTATTATATAATCCCTTAACCGTAATACAGTATAGATATATAACCCCTTAACGGTAATACAAATGCCGCTATCCATTTTTACATACACAGTCGTCCCTGTAGCTCTATTTACAAGAAAAATTTATGTCGTCGCCAGTTTATGTTGTTCGAAAGATCAAAGCAATAAGATGGTCTAAACGAAGCTAAAGCCTAAAACAATATAATACAGGCAGCATATATATCTACGGATTTAACTAGAAAATTTAAATATATATATATATATATATTATGATGACACGTAAAAGAATTATGAAATAAATTCTAACAAAAGACTGTCAATCCATCAAAAGATATATGAACTTTAATTATTACATATTTTAAATTTTAACGTCAACCTCTCTGCCAAAGATAATCCCTGTACCAAAATTATTGCACCCCTATTAATGGTGGGGCTCTTAGCAGTTGGTTGACTTTAATTTGTTTATGCTTTACTTAATATATTTTCAACAACCTATACGTGTGGCAGTTAGCAGTAGGTATGGTTTTTCTCGCACACAGTAAGTAGAGGTATTATTGTACTCGCATAGTACAATAGAAAAACAATTGTCAATGAGTTATGTACCAGTCGGTGGAAAGTTCGCACATATAATAACAGATATAATTTTTTATAATAACATAATAATGGTCAACCAGCCATCTTGTTCAATTTCACTCAAAATAAGTCGGCAAAATCCACGAAGCGCTAATAAAGAAGTAGAAAAAGACAAAGGCACAGTTTCATCATGGGTTACCTTCCCATCGAGAAAATCTCCCAATAGGCTCCAACACCTCATCTATAAGTATATGCCCTCACATGAGCAATCAAAATATCCATTAAACATCAGCTACACACCGACGATTGAATTGTTTAGGTGTCGGAAGGTAACCAGGGATGGCAAAGCTTAGCACAACGTATTTCCTGTTTTGCTATTTGGCCATAGCCTTGATTCCAGGGACTTATTCCAGCTTCAATCACATAGTCATGCCAAGCTCTTACTCCGATTCTGATCAGGAACCAAATCATCGTCCAGCTGAAGAATGGTTTCGGAACCTCAACCGAGAAAAAGAAAAGCAAACCAAGCTCCATTTCTACGTCCAAGATGTCATAAGTGGCGACAACCAAACTCTCTGGCAGGTGGCTGAGTCCGAAATCACAGACTCCTCGCCGTCCTCTTTCGGCCTGGTGTACATGGCGGATGACTGGATTACTGCCGCACCGGAACCCGACTCGGAAGCACTGGGTCGGGCCCAAGGGTTGGTTGGGTTTGCTGACCTGCGCGAGACAGCCTTAGTGATGGCTGTGAATTTTGTGTTCACGGAAGGGAAGTACAATGGGAGTACCATCAGCATTTTGGGAAGAAACATGGTGTCTGAGGAGGAACGAGAGCTGTCGATTGTTGGTGGGACTGGTGCGTTTCGAATGGCTCGTGGGATTGCGGTGACGAGTACTCGGATTTCTTTCGATGAGACTGGAAATTATCAAGTTTTGGAGTATACTTTGTATGTCTCTCACTATTGATCAATCAATTGGCATTTTTAGACATTAATAAGTGTATTTCTACTGTAATTGAATAAATTATATAGGTATGACAAGATTGTCAAGTGAACCAACACCTTGTTATATTTCGATTATCAACTTATTTCATCGTTATACTTATCCAAAGTCGATTGGGCTCATCTTAGCGTTTAGAAAAAAACTAATATCCCACATTAAAAAAATGGATGAAGTTTCGTAGCAACTTAAGGTTAAAAAACTAAGCGTAAGGCTAAGGAGGAGGCCCGTCCTGACAGCTACAATTAGAGACATCGACGACACTTCTAGGGGCATGGCCTACTGCAACCGATCGGTCGGTTTGACCAGTTCGGTCGAGAACTGGATGATTTTTCGATTCGAACACTTATTAAAATTCGACGTTCATTTGACTTGGAACCGGTGGATGATTTTTTGATACGGACACTTATTAAAATTCGACCTTCATTTGACTCGGTCAAAAACGGATTTTGTATTTTTAGTTAATAAAAAAATTAAAAAATCTCTCTATTTAAAATAAAAATAGATAAAATATTTTTTATATTTTATAAAAAAAATTCCAATAAAAAAATTATTTTTATGTATAATTTTCACTGACTAGTTTTTATTTGTAGTATTATTTAATTATCTTTTAAATATATATTATTATAATTAAGTTATTAAAATATTAAATTTTGAATTTTAAAATCAAATTTTTTTATATTAATTATATTTTTTTGCTAAACTAAAATTTTCAACATTTATATTTTTGAATTTGAATTTAATTTTGTTTCTTTCATATTTTTATAATATTTTTTATTTTTATTAAATTATTAAATTTCAATTTTTATATTTAAAACTTATCATTTAGTATATTAATAAATGAACTTAAATTTATTTTGTAAAATAATTTAATATTATTATGTGTATATATAAAATTATATAGAATATAAAATAATCAAATTTTTAAAAATAATTAAACTAGTCAAATTAGTGATTCAATAATTTAGTTAATTATCCAATTCTTTGATCGGTCCGATCTTAAAAGTATTGACTCCAACAACATTAGCAGCACAGTAAATCTCTCGCAGTTGGAGATGCACGGACACGAAGGCCTTTTCTAAACGAGGGTAGTAATCTGTGAACAAATATCTAAGGGAAGTAAGTATTATCTGAACCATAACAAAGGCTATGTTTGGAGAGGGTTTTTATTTAATACGATGTTTTAGTATGAATTGTACTGAAATGAATAGTATATTTCCAAAAAATATTTTAATGAGATAAATAGTATAATTTATTCAAATATTTATATAAAATATATAATTATAATTGAATAATGTAATACGTTATAAATATAATAATTATGTTATAAGGTATAAATAAAAATAAATGTGAGTATATATGTGATACATATAGATATTCATTTGATTATGCATAGATACGGTGATTGAAAAATAATTAGTTAATTATATATATATATATATATGATAGAGAAAAATTTTAAATAAAAATTTGAATGAAAATATTATTAAATAATATATTTAATATGGTGAAATTTGATATATTATTTGATGGTTAAAAATTATATTCCAAATATAGCCAAAGTGATCTATATATTAGTGGGAATGACCTATAAACCGATCGTCTTAAAATTTTAAGTCAAAATAAATTGTTAGTCAAGAAATATACACGCTTGCTGCATGGGCTCGTGAAAGTTGGTTTATAAATTGCTTTTGCCAACCCAACAAAGTGCTTCGGACCCTCCTCAAACCCAACAAATTGATATTAAGACCCAAGAATCAAAGCGATGGTCTTGAATCAAATTGCCATGTGAATCCATAAATACAGATGATCACATGCATTTCATCAAAATTTCTATGATCCTCCAGCCAACCCACACACAAGCTGGTATACTTTGTGAAAGTGCTCGAGATAAAATAATGTTTCACACCTTCTATGGTTCAAAAAATGTTGCGTTTTAAATTTTCTCGTACGTGTTTTTTAATGTTGCGTTTTAAATAATGTTTCACACCTTCTATGGTTCTAGTCCTTTGATGAGATTCCTCCGGGCTCTAGGATATGTTCGTATCTATTCCCTTGTCATCTAGCAATTTTTCTTTCTTTTTTATGCTAAAAATAGGAATTTGTAAGGTTGTATGGACAAAAATCCAGAAGAGTGGAGAATTCTGGATAAGAAATGTCGATGTCATATTTTAACGAGGAAGAAGATCTTAACGAGGAAGAAGATCGTTCTTGGCAAACGATGAGTTGAGTTTGAATTTGACTTATGAACTAAGTCATGTCACTGTTTGAAATGAAATGGAGAAATGATATTATCGTATATATACTGTCATTTTATTTTTTATATTTAAACAAAAAGCCTGTATCGCCGTTTCAAACAACGAGCTGATATATGTTTACATCATCTTGCCGCCGTTTGGAATAACCAGATAGGTCATTTGATTAACTCTCCTGTTATAGGATTAGTTTGTCAAAATTGAATATTAATTTGAATAAAAAATAAAAAACCCTATATAAAATGTAGTAATGGAAGAAAAAATTGGAGTCCAATATCGGCAGACCGCATCAAAATAAGGGAAAGGAGACGCGGGTGAAAATACAGACATTAACGCCGCGTTTGCTTGGTCACCTGGGTAAATAGTAAAGTACTATTAATTCAGAAAAACTATCTATTTGATAGGTTTTTTAAGAAAATCTTCACACTATTTTTTTGCACCAACCTGCCCTGTTATATTATCAACCTACTAACAATATTTTATTAAACAAACATATTACATTATTCTTATAAATACATTGAGTTAACAATATTTTGTTTAATTATTATATCACATCATTCTTAAAAACAAATTATATTAATAATATTTCATTCAACTACATATTACATTATTCTACAAATACATTTAATAACATATTGCATCAAACAAACTCCCCAAACTATCTTACAAAAACTTCATTATTTTATATTTTCTATAAAATTAATTCATTCATACCAGACTTTAACTATTTACGAATAAAAACTAAATTTAATTAAATCTGTCAAAATTAATTTTCAGAGATGAATGTTTCATCCAATCGCTGCCTAATATTGTAATAAATGTAATAATTTTAATATTTAATTAATTATTTTTATTTTTTAACGTGATATTTGTTATTTGCTGTTATTTTAAAGCACCAAGTCAAATACACAAAATGTGAGATGAAATCAACCCAAATTAGCCAACAGAGAAATGCAGGAGTGTCCTATCTTGACTCATTGCTCAAATGTAAAAAATAATAATCAAACAATTGGTTCCGAGTTGGGGTGGTGAGGTGAGATAAGGTGAACAGGATTACATTCTGTTCGTATTCTTAGTGAGGGTTCTCTAAAACACTTATCGTTACCGTTATTTGTCTCTCTCGAATTGTCGCCCATGAACACTTTCTAAAGTTAAGAGGCTAGAGACTAAACGTAGCATTGAGAGGTTTCAACTCTTTGCTATTCTTTCTTCGTCTTCTTGTTTTCTTCTTCCAATAAATGCTATATTTGCTTTTCATTTTTTAATTTTTGGTGCTTAAATGCACAGCTGATTTCGTTTTATGCTCTTTTAAGATTTTGCTCAAATGGGTTTCTCACGTTTCGTCTAGGTTGTCTTTTGGTAGAAAAAACTACTCTCTTTGTGTATTATCGTTTAGAAATTAAGGTTTTTGTTGGTCTAGAATTAGTGCATGTTCGTCAAGTTCATGCTTAGTTTTTCCTTCTCTGTATCCTGTTTTCTTACATTGTTGGTGTTGCATTTTTCTCTCAAATTTTGAGTTGGAGTTTTCTATGGATGGACGCAGCAGTATATGGCGGGCCGATTGGTCAAAGAATGGACTGCAATTCAGCAATTTCTTGCAGCTACTCAGGAGAAATTGTTTAATTTGTTAGCAAAATTAAACAGCCAGGTTCTTTTTGTTTTTCCTTTGGGTGATCTGAGCTTAGCATATTGCCATTACATTATATGCCCTATGGTTTTCTCAAAGATGGAAATTTTGGCTTGGAAATCTTATGTCGAAGACGGGGAAAAGTCTAACCTCAATATGAATTGCCACTTTATGAGCATCTTTAGTTTAAATTGATTATCCGTGTTAACTGTTTCTTCCTTTAAATTGCATGTGGTCTTGTCAACATAGATTTTGTTTAGATTGAGTTCTTCGCGTTAACACTTATGTTATTGTTCGTCGAACATAGATACATTAACTATCCTTGTGATGGGGAAAGGTGGTGTTGGAAAATCTTCCACTATCAATTCTATTTTCGAGGAAAGAGTGGTCTCAGTCAGTGCTTTTCAGGTACATATTAAAGTCCTCTTGCTCTGATATAAACACATGTATATGTGTGTGTGTGTGTGCGTGTGTGTGTATGGAACTTCTATTATTTTTAAGTATAAATGTGGTATCTCTGTGATGTGATTTTCAAGGAAAATGTTGTACTTGTTTCAGTCAGAAGCTCCAAGTGACCAGATGCTGGATGCCATAAAAAGGTTTGAGGCAGTGAAGCGTTACCGGTTTTCTTATGTCTAATTAAAATCTTAGAGTTCCCAAACCTTTTCTGTCATTTTGATCTCTTTAGCAAAAACGATTTCTTTTTTTGCTACTTTTCCCTTTCTTTTTAGCCTTCTTGACAGGTTCCTTATGCAGAAGACAACAGACATTTTGCTTTATGTGAACCGTTTGGATGCATACAGAGTGGATAATTTAGACAAAGAGGTTGTGAAAGCCATTGTTGGTAGTTTTGGGAAAGAAATATGGCACAAGGCAGTGGTTGTCCTTACACAAGCTTAGCTTTCACCTCCTGATGCATTAAGTTATGAGGAGTTCCATTCTAAGAGATCGGAGTCTTTTTTAAAATGCACTCGCCAAGGCGTTCAGATTAGTGAGAAGATTGCTCAGGTATAATTTCACTTTACAGGACACAAGATTCCTTATTCTCAGGGCAAACTATGATAAACTTATCTACACTCTTATGTATCAAGTTTAATTTATGTTTGCAAGCCTAGTGGACTATGTTGTCCTTTCCTCAAGAAAAAAAATTGAATATGAGGAGGGGGGTTGGAAAGAAGATAATTATTCGAATATTTTTAAGTTGAGGTCATTCTTTAAACTCTCTAGCGGTTAGCGAACAGTTTAGTAGTTGGGTTGGTTGTTGCCAGAAAGTTTCAATAGATATTGCCCCTTGACTTGTACTTGTAGATATCTAAATATGAATGCTCTTCTTTTCAGCATTTATTTTGAAGTGATTATAGGTTTAGTTTCTATATGGAATTTCACGTCCGCGTGATGGTGGGAAATAACTTCGCATTAATGTAGGTCAAAAAAAAGAAGTGGGAAACACAATTTTTGTGTAACTAGATTCTTGATCATTAGCTTGGCATATTATTCCTTGCAATTATAATTTGCAAAAACATCCTTTAACATGTCCGAAGAAATGCGCTTACTTTTGAACATGTTAAAATGAAAGTTTCTGAATATGTAGAACAATAGTAATGTCCGTTTTTTTGGTTATTCCAAGCTGTAATATTTTTGTGTGATGGCCTACCCTACTTCTAAACTTCTGATGTTTGGGGAAGAACAAAACCCACCATTACCAGTCTTCTAAACTGAGCTTGTATAATTTGATTTTGAACTGCACTGTGCAGATAGGCTCCTTCCATTTGGTGAAGCACTGAAAGACTGATCTTCGCGGTTGGGTGTCTACTTTGTATCTCATCTACCATTTGCTATTTTAGGTTTCTTCTATCTCTGTGTTTAGGCTATGTTTCCACATCCTATATGTTTTGCGTCAACATATGGTGTTGTTGCTAAGTGTATTTTGCTATTCTTGTTGCTTTAGTTGAGAACAATAGGGCGTGCAAGACGAGAAAGTGTATTTCTGTCTAGTGCAGTTGTTGTGTTCGATTTTGTTAGGGTTTTTCAAACTTACACGTTTGTTTGGGCATTGAGGTGATTTTTTTGGATTGTAGATCCTCCTTGCCTGTACTCCTTTGATTCCTAATTTGGTCCATACTATCACTGATGTTGCCGTAAATGAAAAAAGGGACATTTTCGTTGATTGCAAATTGATTGAAGGACCAAATGCTAATGATAGGGGAAGGTTTTTCATCCCTTTAATTCTAGTATTCCAAGTAAGCTTCGTGCATTTCACACACCTTGATGGTCCTGACTCCACTAGAAAGTTTTTTAAGAGCACTGTCTGATAATCCTTCCCAACTCTCGTGATAGTACTTCTTTATCATCAAACTAATTCAAAAGTGGATCAGAGATGACATCACCAGGGAGAGCATGCCTTCATGGGTGTGAAGGATGATTCAAGATCTTATTTTCTCATTATTCTTACAATCGTGTTCGCATCACATTATCAGTTATCACTACTAGAAGATACCCGAATAGCAACGAAATCTGAGATGGCTCCGATCGTTTCTCAATTTTAGACGGTTTTTAGACAAATTTTAACGATAAATTAATGCTATCTCAAATTATGTGACAAAATAGGAAGTACCGAATCCATCTTTATTCCCTATCTATTTGAGATGGATAAGAATGAACCATCTCTGAATGTGAGACAGTTAACAAAACCGTCTCTATTTGAGATGGTTATGATCCAGTCATCTCTAAGGTAGAGATGGTATAGTATTACTGTCTCTAGTATAGATAGGCTGATCGTTTCCAACCGTCTCTAAGGTAGGGATGATATAGCATTACCATCTCTAGTAGAGATAAGATACCATCTCAAACTTTGAGATGGCTAGCCTTTTGTCGTCACAATCTTGAGATGGATATGACAATCTATTTCAATTTGAAACTATATTTTTTACCAACCTCAATATTTGTGATAGTGTTTTGTATACGTCCCAATTGGAGACGATTTTGGGATGGTGTTAGGCCGTCTCAATCTGTGAATATTTATAAATTCCTAACTATTCATTCTATCAAGCAGAAAGCACGCCCATCAAATCTCCCCCATTAAGAATCTTTTTCTCCCACTTGAGTATAAACTTTTTTTATAATTTCTATTATATTTGCTATTATGTGATCCCATTATCAATTTATATATACATGAATTGAAATGTATGTTTCTCTTAACAACTTTTCTTTCTCCGTTACAAACAATTAAAATGATTTGAATATTGATATTTGTGTGTTGTGCTATGTTATTTTACAATGTGCAAGCAATTGAGATTGATCATTTGCATTAATTACATAGTTAAGAGGTGATAATAAATGAAAAGCTAACGTAAGTGGTTATTTTTCATGAATATAATTATATTATATATATATATATATATGTATTTTTGCATTGTATGTATATATATATACACACACACATACAAAAGTGGTTGGAATATCCATTAGAATAGTTGTCATGTATACGTGTGTTGGCATCCTGTAATGGAAATGAAATTATGATTTGTTATTGTATATGTAAATTGGTGTTTTTGGTATAAAGAAGAGTGTTGAGAGAAATAAAGTCATGGATGTATTGAAAAAATCAACTAGGGTGTGGAGGTTTGAATTCAAAATTTGAGATTGGTCTCAATGCATTTGTGGATTGGACCAACATTCAACATCAATATATGAATGGAAGCAAGATTAGATATCCTTGTTCTCGATATATGAATGCAAAAGTTTTCCATCTAGATGAAATGAAGGAACACTTATTTATAAAAGGGTTCTATAGTAACTACTTCAATTGGACATGCCATGGTGAATCCCCAATTTACGATAGTATAACACAACAAATGAGCACTACCGTTGAAAATTGTAGTAGCAAAAATGTGGCAATGTTGAATTAGGAGCATCACATGGTGCAAGATGCAACTAGATGTCGTATTGGTTTTGATGCAAAAGGTGCAAAGCTTTCTTGGCACATAAATGCTCTCAGACCTAAGTTGCAGGGGGAACAGAGTGAAGATTCTGCTGAAGTATCGAATATGAGTGACCGATTCTTTGAAGTGCATTAAGTGGCAGATGAACCACTTTATCATGGTTGCGAAAATTTCTTCCCACTATCTACAGTTGCAAGACTTGTGAACATTAAAGTAGAGCACAATATTTCACAAAGCTACTAAAATAATATTTGTCAACTCATAGGTGAAATGCTTCCGATCAAGCACTCCATGCTAGCCAATTTCTACGTAACCAAATGCTTTATTAAGGAGTTGGGTCTCCTTGTTGTAAAGATAGATTGTTGTAACTAGGGTGTGTTATTTTACAAAAGAGATGTAGGAACCACCAGTTGTGAGTTCTGTAGTGAGCCTCGATATAAGCGAAGCCCGAGTTCATCCTCTTGTTAGAAACTGTCACCACAATCACGTTTACATTATTTACTTTTAATCCCAAAATTCCAACAGTTGTATGCTTCATTTACCATAGCAGAGCACATGATTTGGCATGCGCAGCACCACATTGCTAAGGGATATTTGTGCCACTTATCAAATTTTGAGGCTTTGAGGCAATTTGACAGGACATGTCTTAATTTCGCTACAAATGCACGAAATGTGCATCTAGGGCTACGTGCAAATGGATTTTGCCCCCATTGGATTTGAAGTGATCATATTTCTAGAGTTGTCATTTTGGTTATATTCTTCAATCTCAAACCAGTGGAAAGAAATCCTGTGTGATATTAACATGAGATCATACGTGAATTACAGGACTTAATTGATCCTATTTCATATATCATTTGATAGGAATAAAGCGACCGTAACATATTCATAATCTAAGAAAAGATGCAAAAATATCGGCAAGGGTCGAAGTACATGAAAAATTTAATGTTATTGTTGTTGTTTTTATTTTATTTTATTGTTCTTGTGACTTTCGTTATCTAATTTGTTATTGAAATTATGATGGCAAATAATCGAATAGATATTAAAATTTATAACTATCAGAAGTTATTTCTTGCCCATCCAAGTTTTACCATAGATTTTAGATTCTTCTTCCATCTAATTTTGCTTTCTCCCTTGAGTAAAATAACAACAGGAATATCAACAATGGTATTAGTGAATTAAATTACTTGGCTTGAATTTAATTAAATTTAACAATCTTTTGAGTTTAATCAAATTTGTGCTTTATTTTTTAATTTTTTTTTCAAATCTGAGTTTACTACTTAACTTTAACTTAAATTTTACAAAATTAATTTAAATCAAATTAGAATAATTGCAGACTTGACGTTACAACTGGATAGATGGATTGGGCAAGCAAGAGTTGATCATACTTACAAGATCTATGGTATATGATAATCCAAATTCTTAATACATCTGTTGTGAGAATCAATGCTACGGCAAATTTGAAGGACAAAAAGACAAGAGGGTGGTGTTGAAAGAAATGCAGCAGCAAGGATCGCATGCGCCCATTACACAACAAAAATCAATCATGATCGAAACATTAATTGTTTGTATATCACTCGATTTATTTATTTGCTGCATGAGGTATCAGAAACCTCAAATTTTCATTTATTTTATTTTATTCATTCAATAAACACTTTATTATCCAAACACACACAATTGTTTTAAATCGAACTGAGTAAATTGCAATTTTGGGTTTGGCGATTTGTGTCTGAATTGTTGGGAGTGGAGTAAAACGACTTTACTTTTTTTCACGAATATTTGACATAACTGTAATAACAAATCGCTTGTATTTATTTGAGTATATTTATTTGCAGAAAAACATTTTATTTTATTTTTTTGGACAAATTAAGCAGTCAAATACAATATACTTTTATTTCAATGTAAATTAATAAGACAATACCTCAATTCCATCAATCAACTATATTAATTAACTAAAAATAAAAATATATATATAATCAAAACTTTTAAAAAAAATACATAAACACCCACACTTTCTGTCACTTTATTTATTTAATCACAACATATCTTATTCCAACACATCCAAAAATAAATAAATAAATAAATAAAACGCTTGAGACGAATTCGGATAAATACACAGCAAACTAAATCAACAAAATAAAAGCCTACCTCGTCACTCCCCACGCCACTTTCTTCACCTATAAATACCACTCCCTGTAATCTCTCGCCACTGCTTCAAATCATTCCCTGAGAGTTCTTCGGAGTAACAAGAGAATGGGAAAACCAGACTCCATTTTCATGCTTTCCTCAATCCTACTACTAGCTCTGTTAGGACGAGCCAGTAGTGCACCAGCAGCCTCGTTAACCGTGTCTGAAATGACCCATTCCTTCGACCAACATTTCAAGAAGATGCTCAACCCACAAAACGCAACTCTCTCCACGATCAAAATCTACATCCAAGCCAACTTTACAGGCGAGTACCAGACCGTTTACCCGGTCGCAGAAGCCGAAATCACCCCCGAATCGCCCACCAACTTCGGACGGATCCTGGTCATCGACAACTCCATCACCGCCGGGCCCGATCCCCAGTCGGAGATCCTGGGCAGGTACCAAGGGATGAACACGTACTCAGACTTCAATGAAGTAGCAACAAACATGAACATGAATATGATCTTCTCGAGAGGGGAGTACAAAGGGAGCACAATCACCATATTCGGGAGACAGGCCGTAAACGAAGACGTAAGGGTTCTGACGGTGATCGGCGGCACGGAAGTGTTCCGTTTTGCGCAAGGGATTGTGTTAGCGTACACTGTCTCCTTCGATCAAGCGAAGGGTGTGGGTACGTACTTATACGTTATGTACGTGGTCACTCCAGCGGCGGGTCGACGGCAGACAGCGTAATTCAGTGCGCTTCGTACGATGATGGATAATATTTCTGGAATAAGGTTGCACAAGTGTATTGTGTTGTACGAGGTGTCTTGATGTGTCAAGGTTCTACCAAATGGATGTTTCAGTTGTATGGATAAATTTTCATGCTTTGATTTAATAAACTTTGTTCAAGAAGAGGTGCTGTTAATGCTGAAATTACTGGCTAATTTAGGAAGATAAGATCTTGGCCTTTATTTCCGGCCAGCAGATGTGGTTGGCGATTTCAGAGGGTGTCTCTTGCATGAACGACCCAAATGAAAATAGAAATTTATAAGCACATATAAAGGATGAAACAAATGCCCTGTTTTTGAATAAATATGTGGGGCTATTAGGTTCCCCATGATCAAGAACACAAGAATAGAATAGATAATTAAAATGACTGACCTGTGTTCAACTAAGTATGACTATCCCGAGGTTTAAAATAATAATACATATTCACTTTGGGGACGACGTCTTATTAAAGTATAATAAAGGACCAGCTAGGATTCTTTCATCACACTTTTAAATTGGATAATTTCTCCATAACTCTAGTTAATTTATAATAAAATTTTCTTTTAATATAGAATTTTATCCCTAAAAAACAACGTTGATTAGTTTTGATGAAATAATTTATTCAAATGTTGTTATTGTTGCATTAATGTTATCATTGGTAAGTTGCTAAATTGGTCTTGCAACTTAGTACTTTGATGCTTTTGTCGTTTAGTTGATGAAGGTAATATTAATTTTTGATTTAGGATAATTGCAATTACAAATCTCAAAGCAATTACAAATCTCAAACTTGGTCGAAAAATTGTATAGCACCACATGTCGCACACATGAAATGTTCGGATAATTTTTTCTGAATTTGGGAAATATTAAAAATCAAAGTTGTTGCTCTCGATAATTAAAGGATAAAATCGCCAATCCTTTATAATTATTTACGTGAAGAAAAGTGTAATTTTGTCAAGTTTTTGAAGTCACTACAAATGCACAAAATAGGGATCAGAAGGTAACCAGGGATGGCAGATCTTGGCACAACGTTTTTCCTGTTGTGCTATTTAGCCTTAGCCATGATTCCCGGGACTTATTCCAGCTCCAATCACAGTCATGCCAAGCTCTTACTCCGATTCTGATCAGGAACCTACTTGTCGGACAATTTTCTGTTTAATAACGGAAAAATTTATACAAATTGAATAAATTTAAATCAAATTAAGATTTTATGAGTCTTATTTTTTAATTTTAATTATCTGATTTTTTCTTCATAAACGCTGTTAGAAATTTGAATAATTTTCAAAGAAATTGCTTATATTTGATCTTCCTCGAAAGCAATTTTCTTGAAGGTTGTTGCACTTTCAATAACGTTAATTTTTAAGTTTAACACCACAATCTTAAATCAAATCTTGAAAATTCAAGACTGTTGTAAAGAATGTCTTAAATTTGATAACAGATCCCTTTAATTTGTTGAAGAATATCTTGAATTTGACAGTAAACTCCTTGAATTTTGGTGAAGAATGCCTTAAATTTGATAGCAAACTCCTTAAATTTGATGAAATCATCTTGAATTTAATAACGAATTCTTTGAATTTGATAACGTTCTTTTACCAGACTAAAATTTTCAACATTTATATTTTTGAATTTGAATTTAATTTAGTTTCTTTCATATTTTTATAATATTTTTATTTTTATTGAATTATTAAATTTCAATGTTATATCTAAGACTTATCATATTTCATATTAATAAATGGACTTAAATTTATTTTATAAAATGATTTAATATTATTATTTTTATATATAAAATTATATAAAATATAAAATAACCGATTTTTTTAAAAAACAGTTGAACTAGTTGAACAGTGACTTAGTTAGTTATTCGATTCGATGACCGATTTGATTTTAAAAATATTGATTTGGAGCATATTTAAAAATTTAACCGATAAAGCTAATCTTGCATAATTTTCATCTTCTTCTAAAAGATTTTTCATTCGGAAAACTTGGGGATAAACGATGTGCCCGCTATTCTACATGATGTAGTATTTTGAAAGAAAATTCCATCAAAAGAGTGGACATTTCTGACATCTCTTGACACCTCATGATTTTCTTGGCAAGCATTTAGCCGTGTGTCCTCGACACCCATTTGAATGAGCTTGTTCAAACAATGTGCACTCCTTCTTCCTATATTGGAAGGAAGGGCGAGTACCACTTGAAGAACCTTTTGGTTGGGACACCTCCCCATATCACAAATCGAAGAGCAAGTGCCCTTCGGGCTTTCCTCTAACTATTTTGTCATTTAATGCTATTTGATTAATCGATTATAATATTAATTTTCTATTTATTTATTTTATGAAGTATATTTATTTAAATTGCTAAAAAAGTTGAAATTTATTTAATTAATATTTTGATATCATATTTTTCACATGGCATTATTTAATTAGACACAAATTTTTCTTGCATTTACAAATATCTCATCTAGACTAATTCATAAAAACTTTGTTTTGAATTAATAAGCCTTCATAGTTATATATATATATATATATATATATATATATTATTGGCTAGAAACCTTGCTGATTTTTGGATATGATATATGTAACAACGCTACATACCAATCTCTGATTGCACAATAAAAAGTGAATAGTTCCGCTACAGTAACTGTACTATTTTTGTCCTTTTACTCCATGCTTGATCAGTACCTGTATTTTTTAATAGTGAAGAACAATAATTTTTTTTTCTCTCTCACTTCATTGTTTTTTAAAACCTAAATTCCCGAAGACTTCAAAATCTAGGTGTGTCTCATACTCTTCTTCTGTGAAGAATATGACATCTTTAGGTGATTTTGATGTCTCAACTTCTCCTTTTGGAGTGAATTGGGAGAGAATTTTTGCAACTTCCTCAGGAATTTTTGCTGTTACAATCATATGTGTGTGTGTGTGTGTGTCAAGACTTTCAAAATTCTCAAGCCATTTAAGAAGCAACCCATATCGTTGACTGATTTGGCTCACTTGAGCTTTCTTTGGCCTTTAACTAATTGGGCTTACTTAAGCGTAAAATCTCAAATTTTCCTTCTCTTTGAAAGTTCATCATAGAAGTTGACTCCTCTTCAGCTTAGCTCAATAAATTCATAAAAATTTGCAACCTTAACTACACTAGGATGATTAGATTTTTCAGTCCTCTCTCTGTATTGTTCTTGTCTCATTTTAGATTATCTTGAGGAGAGTTCATTTCCTATCTCTTTGTTATGCAAGAGATAGCAAATCTCCTATTGGATATCTACCATGGAAAAGCCATTCTTCACAAGACTTCTTTCTAGACAAAAACATCGGGTTTTTTTTACAAATAACCTAAAAAATATATTTATCAAAATATTCCGATTGTTAAATGGTTTGCGAAAATAGCCCAATTACGTGAAATGTCGTGACTTCATTTCACGAAATAGAGCATTTCAGTGGTATGAAATCATAGAAATGCTGTTTTTTTTTTTTTAATCACAATCACATTAATAATTTTTCATTAAAGATCCAAATAAACAGCATGAATTTGGATGATGATAACTCGGTCAAAATAAGCTATAACCCTGGTTAATATATTTTAGTAGGTTAGCGAAGCTACATATGGATCATACGAGCAGAGTGAACTTACTTAAATTTTAAATTATTTTTATGTTTAAATAAATAAATAATTTAATTTTTTATTTTTTAAATAATTTAAATTTTTTATTTTATAAATTTGAGTATATAATTATTATTATACATAGAAAATAAATAAAAAATTAATGGTAACAATTTAAGAAAATTTAATTTTTATTTTGAAATTAATATTAATACAAAAAATAGAATTAATCACCATAAAACTATAAAAAAATTGCACACATGAATAACTGTGGTTTAATGTTGTTTTCTATTTTTAAAAAACTAATGTAATTTTTAATTACAATCATATGTACATTACTAATTTATATTTAATTATACCTGAATAATAGGTAATAATATTAAATGTCATAAATATGTGTGAGTAATAAATAATGAAACACAATAATTTGAAAATTGTTCAAACAAATATATTTATCCAAATAACTTTTAATAAAATGTTAATATAGAGTACAACATAATTCTATCTAAATGTCCTATGTCCTCCAGTGGCACATGTAAGAGCGCATCGACCTCTACGAGGTCTTGAGGCAGAATTATCATCTTTGTACTGTGACGTATCGTCATGTAATGACGCAGTGGAATGGTCGAATGTATCGTCGTACTGTACCTCCCCATATGACTGGTACTACTCCATAGAACATGTGATATATGAAAAATACGTTCATAGTTCTCTAGAGCTCTAAAGTACTGCATGAATGGATCTGGTAAATAGTAAGGAGCCTGCATCACTTGCACTGAGTATGGACTGTGTGTGGCTAGATCTGGCAAAGTAGGTATGTAAATGTCGTCATGCTATTGTAATGTAGTAGGCGTGTAAGAGACTTGAGCTGTACCGTAAGTCGAAGTGGATGGGATTGTATCAAAGTTTGGAGGGGAGATACAGAACAACGTCCACTACGTTGCTCCACCCTAGGCCTACTTGTGGATAAGCACATCTTTGCAGATGCCCTGTGTGTTGTAGAGGTGACATCCATCGTAACATAGGCATGCAATCTCCTGGCCTACATTGCACGACCATGTGACAGATGCCACATACAATGACTGACATCACCATCACTAAAAAACTACTCCAACTCATGGACCTGAAAATGAATAAGTGTTTCAGTACACATTAATTTTTATTGTCATATACACAAAAGTAGACAATAAATAGTATTTGTGATTACGTACCACATAATCAGTACATGAACCATCTTTGGGTTGAAATCCAGACTCTACGAAGGCGGTTGGTGGAGTAATCGTGCAGCAAGCAATCTGATAATACCAATTAATGTACCCACTCACTAATTAGGGCACATGGCTGTGGTGTCTCTATCTATGTACAACCACTGCTAGACTCCACCGATAATCCATGTATACCTAATAATATACCACTCAATCTCTCGTCGAACATCCTCAACGATGGTCAATGGCATGTAAGCGATCCTCATTAAGTCAGGGAATAGGTGAAATGTCTTGCACCATCATAAACTGCCATAAAACTCGCTCTGACCGATGCATCTCCATAATGTTATAGATGATGAATGGACCCAAGTATGTCCACATATGATGCCCAAATCTCGCTGACAATGCAGTATACCACTCAGGAGCATATGGTTGCCAATTAAACTTACATTGTTTACAATAACCACCTTATGATGATTATTTCAATCAAACATAGTACTGATAATATAACATAATGTATGCTCTAATAACAAACCTGTGTGTGTGCCTTAAAATCTAAGACTCTCTAAAAATTCATACGTTGTGGCTACTAGTCTCAATCATCTGTCTCCATGCACAAGACCATCTGTATATTTATGAAGAAAAAGCAAAGGCAAAAGAAACATATTATACATCTCTAGAGCGAGTGATTAAAAAATTAATAAAAGTATGTTAGGATCATACGTAGCACCATATGGTGCTCCTAAAAGCACTTTAACATCAAATAGAGTAAGTGGATCTAGGTCAGAATGGTGGCCTACAATCTAGGGTGCAAGTCCTGGTATTCAAAACCATGCCCATATCTGCATCGTTAGCAATATAATTACCATCACAATCTAATTCATGCTTAGAATCAAAATCCTATTGCTTGTCTTCTCTGGCAAGCAATACAAAGATTCTTGTACAGGCATGCCAAAACTACACCAACTGTATCTGTCGGCACTATCTAGGTCAATGATCAAGTCTGCATCCACTATACACGTATCAGCCGAGGTCTGTGCCAGTGATTAGGTCGTCCTCCACCGGTATATGCCATATATGCGCCCCATTCTTTAGGGTAACGGTGGTCTCCCCAGGCATGAAATGAAATGTGTGTGTCTCTCGATGCCATCTCTCAACTAACGCCGAGATCATGTGGCAATCTAGCTATAACGCATCATATCTGTATACACCGTACAAGTTGATATACAGATATGATGCAGTGAAGGATAAGAAGCACTCTATGGTCCATATCCTTAAACCACAGCCAGTAGCTAACAGGGACTTGTGGGATAAGGCATCTATCGAGGGTACCGGCCCAAACGTCCTATGAGTAGTGATTCTCCTGTAAACGCAACACTGAACTGTCAATCGGATCAAGGTGAGCAGGGGTATCTGCTGACATCCTATAAAAAACTCAAAAGTAGGTGTTACTTTAAAAATACATTTTGAATATTTTAAGTGAATTAAATAAAAAAATGACGGAAAATATATAATTAAAAATAAAAATGCTTGAAATTATTAGCTACCCTGTGATTTCAAATACATAAATGTTTTTGTCACACTCACCCGTAAGTGAAAAGTGATTAAATCAAGTGCTTGTGCATGGAAACAAAAATAGACATATTGAGACATATATATTAAATAAAAGTTAAATAGGTTTTTGATCATTTGTGTTACAGAATCAAATTACATACCCATGCATTTTCAACTAAACATACATATTTTAGTGAACAGTATATCAAAATACATGGCATCGTTATTGACTATCTAGATTCTCTTACGCGAACTTTCTGCATCTGCACATCTAATAGCCTGCTTCGCACGTACTTGCCTACGATCCATCTCATTTGTTATGTGAGTCATTCGGTCCTGTCCTCTACGCTGAACTCATTAACGTTCTGCATTATGCACTAACTGAAATAGTGCAGGATCCCAATAGTCTTCGAGCCACACTACTTGAAATTCACCATAGTAGATCCCCATCCATGCATTAATTGAGTAATGGGCGCTGAAAAGTTCCTTCGGGTTTACACGATATCAACGACACACATGGATAGCATAAAAGCATGGAATCCCACTCGAAATTCATTTGTCACAACTACACTCGTGCAGCGTGAGACAAACAACACAATTAATCCCACGACGCCCACCACGGTACACAGTTAGAATGTCAGCAGAAAGCACACGCTTGTCAATCAATTGAGATGTGTACCTAATAGACTCCCTCTCTGCATCTCGATATTTGTTTGTAGGCCACGTTGGCCAATCACAACCCTCTACCTTCATGTTTGTTGCCTTTGTAAGTCTATCTTAAAAGAACCCAACAACACGATCAAATGTAAGCTAAACAATTAAGGTTATTGAAGCCGCCTTGCACCTTTCGAAACTCCATTAAGGAACACTGAAATATTTGTTGTCAGGATATCTCTACGCCATCCTCCATCATATACTAGTGCCCACTTCGCTTCATTAATTGCCATAAGCCAGTTTTATGCATCAAGATTGATTATGTATATTTCTTCTATGCACCTATTGGACTTTGGTAGCTCGTGCTCAAACCTCACCTTCCAACATAGATCTTTTAGAGATTGGATCCTAAATGCCTTGTTGAAGTTCGAGCAAAGATGCCTCAAACAATAGACATGTGTCTCATGTGGTTCTTGGAAGGAAGGAACCCTTTCCACAACTGCGAGTAAGACCACCTGACGATCAGAGATAAGACAGGTATGCTTCCTATCGCACACAACATAACAACTGATCAAATCAAAAAACCAGTGACATGACTCTATACTCTCCCCGTCCACAATAGCAAAAGCTAATGGTAATACTTTGTGGTTTGCATCCAATGCCACAGCGATCAATATTTTATGCTTGTACCTTAAATACAAGTGTGTCTCATCCACACTAATTACATTGCGACAGTGCTAGTACCCATCAAAATACGATTTGAAAGCTCAAAAAACATACCCTAATGTGTATTAAATATGAGCACCACTCTCAATGTGGCACCACTCCACAATTTTCCAAAATTATACTTTTGCAGGGCGGCCATATATGCGGGTAACTTCTGAACTGAACTCTCCCACGTGCCATACACCATATCAACAGCCCATCTTAAACCATGTCATGCCTTAGTATAGCTAACTTCAAACCAGTACTTGTCTTTTACTATCTGAATGATAAATTTGATCTCATACGATGGGTTTTGATGAACCATACCCAACAACAATCGAGCTATGGTGTTCTTGTTTGGGTTTCTGTGGTCCATTGACATCATGTTCGAGAAATAAGTGTGTGGACCTTCATACTTTGTAATTTGCCAAAAACCCAACTTTAGCTTCAAAATAGCCCTTAAACCCACTTACAGCCTTCTGCATCTTGCTTGCATTTCATCTTCAACAAAACTGATATGCTCTTTACCACTTTGTATCCACGCTGTGCAACGCAGAATGAGTATTCTTTATCAACCGAAATTACATGATTTTTATCATTGAAGTTCATACCTAGGAGCAATTCTCCACTATCCTCCTCGTAAAATTTACCCCACGTAGTAGGAGGAATATCTTGAGAATCTTCACAATCACCAGAAATGGTTTGCAAAAGCTTAGTGGATGGGAACGTATATTGCCCTGAACATAAATCTGACTGCATATAAGGTTGAGTTGTTGTGCTAAGGTAACCTTAGCTAATTCATTCCTCTGTCGGTTCCATTATACTCACATATGCAAGGCCCTAGTCATCATCCTCCTCTGTGTCATCATCTGACGGTATATCTGTGGCACCCCATCCAAAACTATTGCCATATGCCCCTGACACATCATCATGCAATTCTCTCTCTAGGTCATCCTCCTCATTCAATGTATTATTTAATTATAGAGCCACATGTGAAGGTCCCTCATCATAATTATGCTCTTTGAGACTTTCGTAAACCCCCATCTGTGCCAAACCTTTTATGATGTGTAGTAGCTTTCTTAACTACTCATTTGTGGGACACAAGCGAAAAGCATGATCTGTTTAAGGATGTACGGTGTCATAGAACTCTAAATATAGTTCTAAAAAATGGAATCTATTAATAAGGTTTAGGAAGAAATGCAAATTGTCATTGGTGTTCAAGTTAATTATAATGGCTCTATCACATTCATGTTCATGACTTAACACAAATGGCGTGTAAACTCTCAATTCAAATCTATTACTATCAACACCACTCTACTAGTACAATATTACGAAAAGCTGCATTAAATTCGGGTCATGAAAAATGGTATCTAAGGCCCATGGCTCGCGGTCGTATCAAACAGAATTTACATCTCGCAAAATAATGTCATTCCAATACAACACGATTTGTACTTAATCTTCACTAATCAACATATCTTTATAAAAACAAGTTACAAAGAAAAAAATTATCAACTCCATGTATTATCCAATTATATATTTAAACTACTAAATTATTTTCCGTATACTTCTAATTATATTAAACTATTAAGTGGATAATTTAATTATATTTGTACCACTCTCCTGGTACAATATTACAAAAAACTGTATTAAATTCGTGTCACGAGAGATGGTATCTAAAGTGTATGGCTCATGGTCATATTAAACAGAATTTACATCTTACAAAGTAATGCCACCCCAATACACCACGATTTGTACATAATCTCCACTAATCGACATATCTTTATAAAAATAAATTACAAAGAAAAAAATTATCTTAAACTATTAAATTATTTTTCGTAATTATATTAACTATTAAGTAGATAATTTAATTATTATACGATAGTATCAGACTCCATATCAAACACAGTACATATCAAATATCAGGCTCCATGTCAAACATCGTACACGTCAAATAGTAAAGTAACTTACTTGTGGCAGCGTCGTCCGAGCCGCAGCAATGGTGCAGACAGTTTGGCACCGGGTTCTGGTCGGCGTGATGTCGGCATGGGAGAGAGCGGTTGTGAGAGGCTGAAATCCGCAAGTGGCTGTCCAAGGTGGCGTTGTAGCGCAAGACTTCCTCCTGCAATCCAATGGAGAAAATGGTACGAGCATGCCAGGTGATGCGGGCGGCAGCAGCAGCATCCCCCGGTAGTGGCTTTCGGCGGTTGGAGAAGAAGAACGGCGATGGCGATGCTAGAGGCTTTTAAGGACACTAGGAGTCTGCGGTGTTGAGTTCCCAACCAATGGCGGCAAGCGGTGGCGAACTTCGAGAGACGGTGGCGGTGCGGCTTTCCGGGACTGGAGCGGGTTGTGCCGCGATCGTTGGGCATCCGTCTTCTTCCCTCTGGTGATGAGGCGACGCAGCAGTAGTAGAAGGCGCAGCGATTGGAGCGGAGACAGCAGCGAACGGCGTTGCACAGTGCCGACACAGCAGCGGTGGCCATGCTAGGTCCGGCGGATTTAATTGGACGGGGCTGTAGCAGCGCAAGTGGTGCTAGGCTCGATGGTGATGGGACGAAAATCTGATGCTTCCAAGGGACTGCGGCTGATGGAACGACGTCTGGGTGTCGTAGCATATGGTAGCGCGGGACGGCGTCTGCGGCGGTTGCCGTGGGAGACTGAAGCGACGGGCTAAAAGTGGTGGTGCTGGTGACGAGCTTTGGCAGCGACGAAGGTGGCTCTAAGACAGATGCGGCAACGGCATTAGAGGTGCGAAGGTAGCGCGAGGCCGCGGCGGTTGGCGCCGAGGAACTACCGGTGGTGAGAGGGCTGAGTGGCTGAGGTCGCGGCTGTGGGTATGGTCTGAGGAGGAAGGCTGATTTAAGGTTTAGTGCGGCTCTGAAGTTTGGGAGAGCCGGAGACAATTTAGGCCATGTTTGGGCCCAGGTTTGGAAGTTGGGAACGAGGCCCGTTTGGAAAGACACCAAATAAGGCTACATTTGGATTTCATGTTTTTTGACTGGACTTTGTTGACATGACCCAATTAATTTCCGAAAGTATACTTTTTCCACATATACTATTTAAGTTTAAATTTAATTTTTTAATATTAAACTTAATTTGACCCATGTATTCTATTTAAACTTAAATTTCAAACATTTGAGTATTAGGGTTAATTTGACATGCATATACCATTTAGCCTTAAATTTTAGATCTCAAAGTATTAGGCTTAATTTGGCTCGCATACTATTTAAATTTAAATTTTGGCTGTCAAGTTTCAGGCTTGATTTGTCCCACATGTATAGTTTAGGTTTAGATTTTGGTACTTTAAATAGCAGGTTTAATTTAGCACACAAGTGCTGTTTAAATTTGAATTTTTGGTTTTTGAGTACTAGACTTAATTAGACCATACGTACTATTTAAACTTTTTAGGTCTTTAAGTACTAGCCTTAATTTCGTCTATGAATACTATTTAAGCTTAAATTTTGGACATTTGAGTTCAAGCTTGTTTTAGCTGCCATGTACCGCTTAGGTTTAAACTTTGAGTCTTTAAGTACTAAGTTTAATTTGGTCCACATATATCGTTTAAGTTTAAATTTTAGACCTTTGAGTATTATACTTAATTTGGCTCACACATATTGTTTAAACTTGAATTTTGAGCATTTGAATATTAAGCTTAATTTGAATCGTTTAGACTTGAATTTTGGGTCTTTGAGTTCTAAACTTAATTTGGCCACATGAACCATTTAGAATTGAATTTTGGCTTTCGAGTTCCAACCTTAATTGGGCCACACGTATTGTTTAGGCTTAAATTTTGAATCTTCAAGTACCAAACTTAATTTGATCCATGTGTATCGTTTGGACTTGAATTTTGAACCTTTGTGTATCAGGCCTAATTTAGCCCATGTGTATTCTTTAGGCTTGAATTTTGGCCTTGAGTACTAGGCTTAATTTGTCCCATGAGTACCATTTAGGCTTGAATTTTGGCTCTTGAATAGCAAATTTAATTTGGCTCATGTGTGCAATTTAGGCTTGATTTTAGGCCTTTCACTTTATTTTGGAGTCTTGACCCTCTAAACTTGGAGCTTTCCAATTCTGTTGTGGCTTAAATTTGAGAGAGAGCTTAACACAACATTTGTGGAAACGAAACTTTAAGGTTTTAAATGTTGGAAGCCAATTCCAAGAGCCATCAAAGAGTTATTGAAGCTAAATCCAATTTAGAGCCAATGAGAAGCTTAGGGAAAACAACTTTAAACTAGAGCCAAAGGCAATTCCATAAAAACAACTTTGAAATGGAACCATTGAGGAGCCTATGTAGGTAGCTTCCATGTTGAGCCAATGAGGAGTCTCTTTAGTAGCTTGAGGTAGTTGACAAGAATTCAAGGAAGAACCAACTTCAAGAGTAGGCCATGATGGAGGACCACCTTCAGGTTGGAATTAAGATGGAGGGCTAACTTTAAATTAGAGCCGATAAGGAGTCTATGGAAGTCACTCCAAGATGGTATTAATAAAGAGTACATAGAGATGATCAAGAGACGAAGTTGTAGACGAGTCTATAGAAGCTAACTTTAAAATGGGATCACCAAGGAGTCCCTCAAGGTCACTTTGAGATGAAGAGACACCAAGGAGTTTAGAGATTTACTTCAACCACTTTGCTAGTTACTAAGGGTGTTGTTCACCAAGGACATAGTTGAAAAGCCTACTTAGAGTTTTTTTTTTTTTTTTTGACCAACGACCAAACAAAGTAAAGAGTCATCCTATAGGAGCTTCAGATCGAATGATTAAGGAAGTTGGACCAATTTAGCATTCTAAACCAGAGTTGAAAGATGTTGAGAAGTAGCTTATTACTTTATGAGAGAAGCTTAAGACCTTGACTCAGCAACAAAGGGAGTTGTCTGTGTATCTTGCATAGCAAAAAAGGTGTCTTCAAAAGGTCAAAATGGAGGTCAGTGAGATTGAAGAGGAGGTTACAAGTATAGAGTTTATAGAACCTCTAGATGGTACAGCAACTAAGATTTTGTGTACCATTGAAGAGGATTTAGTAACGAATAGGGATAGGTTGGAAAGCTTGAATCTTTTTGTTTAGCTTTACTAGGATTATTTTATATCCCAATCACTGATACCATTCTTCAGGGAAACACATGATTTTATTATTAATGAAACACCCTCATTCTACTTTTTTTTATTGTACCACGCTTGCTTCTTATGTCTTGATGCATGCTCCCAGCAATTACCATTTTATTCAATGAACATAGCCTATCATAAATTCATAACTAAACTTAGAAAATATTTTAGCTGTCTATGTACTTATAAAAATGCGATCAAGTCATAATATATTTCAAATACTTTGAATTTATGAGAGGTAGGGCCAAGAGTAAGTTATAGTTTAGAGTCACATGTTGAGGAGCATTTTGGTTTAGTTTGGGTTGACAGTTTAAGTTTGTGTTGAGGAACTTTAATTTAATTTTGACAGTTTATACTTGTGTTAAGGAGGATTTTTTTTTCTTTCTTAAGCATAAACCTTCTTCAAAAAAATTTTATTGATTAAGCTAACTCTTACGCCGCCAACTTGGTTGACCAACTTGTAGGCATCATTCATGTAAACCTCTCTATCAACATACGGTCCATCTTTATTTCTAGTGTAGTGGGTGATTATGATGGAGCTCTTCACAATAACTATCAAGTCCCCAACTTGAAAGGATCGAACATGCACCTTTTTATTAAATGCTTTGGATAGGCAAGCTTAGTAGCAATCAAGCTTTTGCTATACATCTAATCACTTCTCATCAAGTGCTTCCAATTCTTTAAGGCGCAACCGAGAATTGTCCTCCTGTATCAACTCTTTTTGTATGGCGATTTGCAATGATGAAATTTACTGCTCAACCAGGACAATGGCCTTAATGCCATACAACAGTACATAAAGAATTGCTTACATATGAGTCCTGTAAGTGGCCAATAGGCCCGCAATACTTCTCTAATCTTTTCATGCCGATCTCTTTTGATTTTGACACTACTTTCTTCAACAGGTTACACAAAATTTTGTTAAAAGCTTCTACAAGATCGTTGGTCAGGGTATGGTACACTGAAGACTTCTTTTTCTTGAAACCTAACTTTTGACATAACTGGTCAATGGTGCTATTGACAAATGACTTCCCATTTTTAGTGAAGGTGTTGGCATGGATGAAGTTGACAACATTTTTCTTCCTTACTTTCTCGAGAGGAATTGCCTCCGTCCATTTAGAAAAATAGTCAGTTGCAGCAAGAATATAAAGATGGCCAGCATATGACTTTGTTCTAGGTCTAGTGACATCCAAACCCCAAGCATAGAAAGCTCATGAGGTAATTGTTAGGTGCAATGGCTTAGGGGGGTTAATAAATAAAGTTGGCATGGTATTGACTTGCCTGACACTTTTGACTAAACTTCATATAGTCTTTCACCATTGTTTGGTAGCAATAACCCAACCTTTGAATATAGAAGTGAAGTATTAGTCCAAACTGATGCGCTCCACAAATCTCAGAGTGTGCTTCCTCCATGTCTTATACAGCTTCATCATTGCCTAGGCAGCATAAGAATATTCCATCAAATGAATGTCTATGCAAGGTTCTCTTGAAATAGATAAAGTGGGTTGCTCAATGTCAAATGTCGACTTTTCGGCGTAGGTCATACTGTAACTTCTCATACTTTGAATAATCCACGAATGATTGACACTAGTCTTCCTTTTCAACTTCGAACACCTTCACAGAGTAATTTTCTTCTTTCTCTTCATCCTCAAGCACCGAAGGCACAACCTACCCTTTCCATATTAGTATGCGGCCTTCCACTATAGGAAAGGACAAAGTGGAAGCAAGCTTGG
The DNA here is from genome assembly GCA_019155195.1 of Avicennia marina. NCBI lineage: Eukaryota > Viridiplantae > Streptophyta > Magnoliopsida > Lamiales > Acanthaceae > Avicennia > Avicennia marina. The sequence goes on from CM032773.1 coordinate 9,755,890, forward strand.
CCCAGTGCATCTGCTTGCTTGTTTTCTTTTCTTGGCACATGTTTGAGCATGGCGTCTCCTAGCCACCCCCAAGCATGTTAGCATAGCTATAATATGAAAGTAGCTTGGATTTTTAACTTTGTATTTCTCTACCAACTAGTTGACCACTAAACTAGAATCCCCATAAACTTCAAGGTGTAGTTTCTTGTTATCCATAGGTGATCAAAGCTTAATACTTTGTGACATTATTGGAGCAATTTCTTGTAAGAGTGAGTGAGTGAGGCAGGACTTTACCTTCTGACATCACGAACACCACCCCAACACTAGCTCCTTCCATCTGAGAGGCTCCGTTAAAGTATATCTTCCACTGAGTGATTTCAACTGTCAAGGGACCCTCATCAAGTACATCATCAAAGAGATCACATTCAATTGGAATAGGATGGTCTGTCAAGAAATCAGCTAACGTTTGTCCCTTTACTGCCTTTTGTGGCACATAGACAATTTCAAATTGTTAGACCACCTTGTGAGCCTATTAAAGAGAACGGAACTTTTCATAACATACTTTAATGAGTTAGCTTTAGACATGAGAGAACAGTCCTTGTCATAACATGCTTCAATGAGTTAGCTTTAAATAGTAGATGAACTATATAAACTTGGAAATAATGTCTTAACTGTTGAAAAGCAAAAACAAGTGTCAAACGAATCTTCTCAATCGATGAGTACTTTAATTCATTCATCCTACTTAGATAATACAGGGTACTCTCTTTCTTTTCATCATTTTTTTACACTAATAGGGCTTCTATTGAGCATGCTTGTGCGGTAATGTATAGTATCAGCAGAAGACCTGGCATTAGAGCTACCAATACTAGAGGCTTACTTAGGTAAGACTTAATGCTTTCAAAAGCCTTTCTATAGAAATCATCCCATTCCAATAGAATACCTTTCTTCATGAGGTGGTTGAATGATTGACAACGTCCTACTAGATTTGAAATGAACCTTTTGATATATGCTAACTTTCCTTACAAGCTTTTGAACTCGTGAATATTCTGAAGCTTTATCATCTTCAAGATGGTGTCAATCTTTACTTGCTCAATTTTAATGCTGCGATAATGGACAATAAAGCCTAGAAACTTGCCAAAGGTGACCCCAAAATCACATTTCAATGGGTTCACCCTCAGCCAATCCCCCTCAAATGCTCGAAAACTTTTCTAAAGGCATGCAAATGGCCTTCTCTTTTCTTTAACTTTACCACGAGGTCATCAACGTAGGTTTCAACAATTTTTGTGAAGCATATCATCGAAGATCTTCTACACGATTCTTTGATACATGGCCCCAATATTTTTGAAGCTGAAAGACATCACTATGTAGCAGTATATGCCTTTGGGTGTGCAGAAGGCTATCAATTCTTCATCCTCAGGCACTATGCATATTTGTTTATATCCAAATGATCTATTCATGAATGAGAGTGCCTTGTGTCCAATAATAGCATTGATCATGAGTTCGGCTATAGGTAAGGAGAAATCATCTTTTAGACATCCCTCGTTCAAATCTTTGAACTTAACATAAACCCAAATCTATCCATTATTCTTTCTCACAAAGACGATGCTACTGATCCATGTGGGATATTTAACCTCTCAAATGAATCTAACTTTAATTAGTTTGTTGACATTTGCTTTGGTTTGAGGGAGGAGTTCTGGTCAGAACTGACATTGTGTTTATTTGACAGGTAGAGCCCCTTTCTTCACAAATTGGTGGTGTACACCCACTTTTGGGTCTAAGCCGGACATTTCTGTATACAACTAGGTGAACATGTCCCCAAACTCCTTCAATTGCTCCATGTACATGTAGGCCTCTTCACTTGTCAGCAAGGTACTAATGTAATGGGTCGATGATTGCTCCTATCCCCTAAGTTCACTTCTTTCAACTCGTCCACCATAAACTTAGTTCCTACTTCTATTTAGAGTGGCACAATCTCAACATCTTTTTCAATTGATTCTCTTTCCTCGCATAGGGTGATGTGGTTGAACGAGGCCATACTTTCCCTATTGTTGAACTTTGGTAAAGACAATAGTTTGAAACTTAGCCTTGAGCATTTTGTCATATGATACCACCAAGTCTGTTTACCACTGCTTGTGAGAGGGGTCAAGCTTTAAAGCTTCTCATCCTACTTTGGTGCTTTAGAGATGCCCTTTTTTGCTCCCTAGCACTTCTACCTTTTGAGTGGCCAAGTCTTTCGAAGACTAATATCCATATTAGCTTTTTCTCAGTTGTCAAAGAGCAGTTCTTCTCAGTGACGCTGTTGGCGAAAGATCTTCTTATGGCGATGCGGATTGGACATCTTGGCTGCTTATACCCAAGCCCCACTCCTAAGTTTTGAGTCGAATTTTGAGGAAGCTTTTCTAGTGATGATTGCTCCTACAGGTTATATCCATCCTTAATAAGGAGTTTGTATGCCTTTGGACCAAATTCCTTATAGTTCTTAGCTCAAAAACCTTTTGTTGTTCTTTCACGATCTCTTTGGGTGGCAGCTGGGCAGGTGTTTTATCTCTAATTTGAGTTAGATAGTGTTAAACCTTTGAGAGTATTATCAGTTGCTAGTTCTTTCCCTAGGTGGCTTCTAGAGGAATGCACCTTGTCTGCTTCATCTCTCTTTACGGCTATCTTCTTATTTCTCCTTCACGTGTGAGCTGCTAGTTTCTAAAGTCCCAGATTTGTCTAAGTAATACATTACATCGGTAAAGTAGGACTTGGCTTTGGTGAAAGTTTACAGTCACTAAGCACTTTTTTCACAACACTATTGTGGTAGTATTTGAAGCATTAATCTTAAGTAGAAGGGACTACCCCATTTTCATGAAGTCACAACAGGACAAGGAGCAAGTTTATGACATCTTGGAATCAATGATGTGGAACAAGGCTGTTGATTCCATGTTGTCTATAAGCAACTTCATTCTCATCGTGCCTAGGGCCCTTTGCCCCCCTTGATTGAATCTTTAGATTATTAAGCAGCTATTTGTGACCTCATTCGTCCTAATCCCCTAGCTTTCTCAATGTTCATAAGGGCAAAATGTTGACCGTTGAGCCTCCATCAATTAATATTCTGTTGACTCTATGCTCATGGGCATAGTTGGTAAAAAACAACAACCTCTTGTGAGGTTGAGACCCCAAATCAAATCTTATCCGTGAAGATAATTACGGTCATGCAGTCCTTGATAGACAGTTGGCATTTCTTATGGAAGCAGCCAACTTCATTTGGTCCTTGAGAGTGACAGTGTTAACGTTTGCACTATCATCTACCAGCATCATTTTTCCCTAGCGGGCGAGCTCAATGACCTTGTCCTTGAATATGAAACAATTGTAGATGGGTACCCAACCAAGAGGTGGTACTTGCAATGGTTGGGATCATCAGTCTTCTTAACTTCTACAGGCCGCTTCATTTCTGATAACTTCATAAGGTTAGGCTTTAGCAAATCGTCAAAGATCTCTAAAACTTCCGAGTTTACGAAAGGGTATGATTTAGCTTGTATCTCTTTTAGAGTTGGCTTTTTTGACTTCTGGAGAGTTTCCTTCTTTTTTGTCTCCTTCTCATTTCCTTAAGTTTGCACAGGCTTGGCACGTATTGCCAAGGACCCTTTGCCTAGAGATTTTGTGGGAGGTTTGCCCCATTCTTCACTTTTTGCTTGTCTTTTGGCTTGTAGAACTCTAAAATAGGTGGTCCCTCGACACCACTTACAACTATGCTTAGCTCCATATCATGTACCCACATGGTCAATTTTTCAAAAGCTTTGGGTTGAATCCCTTAAAGGATGTATTGTAGCCCCCAATGCATACCTTGTACACCCATCTCAATGCCTGAAGCTTTAGAGAGTATGTCCTTACAATTCAAACTTAGATTTCTCTACCAATTGATGTAGTTAATGACTGGCTCGTTTTCCATTGGCGAGCATTTGTGAGATCAATCATACTAATAATTTGCCTTGTGCTATAAAAGCAGTTGAGAAACTCATATTCCAGCTGCTTCCAACTATGAATGGACTCAAACTCGAGATCAGTGTACTAATCAAATGCATTTTCTTTCAATGAGCGAACAAACTATTCAACCAGATAATCTCCATATGTCTCAACTTGTTGTACGTCTTTACAAAGTGAGCCACGTGTTGTCTGGGGTTTCCTTTCCCATTAAATTGTTAGAATTTAGGGGTTTGATAGCCCATCAACATCTTCAAATTGTCAATTCTTGCAGAATGATGTTTAGTGTATATCAGGGTTGACTTGGTGCCTCCATTAAGTTTGTTCTTAATGGTGCCTTGAATGATGTCTTTTAGTTAATCAATGGAGATCAAGTCACTAGAGAAAATTTTGAGCTCTTTGACTGCAGACTCTTTTTAGTCATTGGCCTGTTACTTGACAGATATCTCGGACTCATCATGGACTTCAGGTGCCTTTTCCACTACCTGGTTGGATTCAACATTGTCTATCTTATCCATCAACGTTGATATTCTAGAGTCTTGCTACTGGACATACTTGGTCAACCCTTCGATGACCTTAGTTAATGCAATAATTTAGTACTCCAAACTTGAGGTATTGGTCCTCATAGCTAACGTCGTTTTGGAGGCAGATAAGAGGTTAGAGCGAGGGTTTGAAAGTGCAGAGTCATCCTCGTTGCCTTCACTTGTTAATAGTGGATTGTTGATAACCTCAAGGAAAAGAGTTGGCTTGAAGTATACTAACTTTCTTGCCACACCTCAGGTGATAGCATCAGTACTCCTTACAGTAGCTTTGGCGACAATTAAGGTAACAGCCTTAGAAGATTTTCCTTTGTTACTGGTCATAGTGACTTGTTTGAAGTTTGATAAAACTTGTTTGGAACTTGACAAATGAAAGGATGAGAGGTATAGATGTCCAATTGAGTGTGCTTGAAATTTATAGGACAATTTCCTAACTAATAACAAGAAAATTCATATAAATTGGATTAATTTAGATCAAATTAAAATTTTCTGGGTCTTATTCTCTAATTTCAATCTACTGATTCTTTCTTCAAAAATGCTACTTGAAATTTGAATATTTTCAAAGGAAAGACTTATGCTTAATCTTCTTTTAGGATTGTTGGACATTCAATAATGTTGATTTTCGGGTTTAGCACAACAATTTTGAATCAAATGTTAAAATTTTGAGACCTTTCATGAAGAATACCTTGAACTTGATAACAAGCTCTTGAATTTGGTGAAAAATGCCTTAAATTTGATAACGAACTTCTTAAATTTAGCAAAGAATACCTTGAATTTAATGACAAACTCCCTAAATTTGATGATCAAGGCCCTAAATTTAATGACAAACTCCTTGAATTATATAAAGAACACCTTGAATGTTCTTAGGAGTCCCAAAAAATTTGGAGAAAGCTTTAGTTGCTTCAAGTCTGTAGTTGCTTCAAGTCTGGCTTTTACTATCTTTCACTTTATGAGATTTGACTCCTATTTATAATTGTAAAAAAGCTATATTAACTTGCTGACATGGTACAATTTCATTGGCCGTTACAACTTAGAGCCTATCTAAGGATTTAACCAATCTGTTTAATCTTATAGAGTCTCTATCTCCTAAGCTTTTAACAGGATTTCGCCACTTTGCCATGTTTGATTAATTGATTAAAATATTAATTTTTTTATTTATTTTATAAACTATATTTATTTAAATTTCTAAATAAATAAAAATTTTATTTATTTGATATTGACATTACTTAATCGGATACAAATTTTTTGTGTGTTTACACTAATCATCGTCCAGCTGAAGAATGGTTTCAGAACCTCAACCGAGGCGAAGAAAAGCTTAGCCAAGCTCTATTTGTGCGTCCAAGATGTCTTAAGTGGAGACAACCAAACTCCCTGGCAGGTGGCTGAGTCCGAAATCGCGGACTCCTTGCCGTCGTCTTTCGCCCTGATGTACATGGCGGACGACTGGATTACCCGGGCCTGAACCCGACTCGGAGGCACTGGATCGAGCCCAGGGGTTGATTGGGTTTGCTGACCCGCGCCTGACAGCCTTATTGATGGCCGTGAATTTTGTGTTCACGGAAGGGAAATACAATGGGAGTACCATCAGCATTTTGGGAAGAAATATGGTGTCCGAGGGGGATCGCAAACTGTCGATTGTTGGTGGGACTGGCGCATTTCGAATGGCTCGTGGGATTGCCGTGACGAGTGCTCGGGGGATCAAGTTTCAGAGTATACTTTGTATGTCTCTCATTATTGATCAATTTATTGGCATTTTTAGACATTAACACGTGTGTATCTACTATCATTGAAAAAATTATTTGGCTGTGACAAGATTGTCAAGTGAACCAAGAGCTTGTTATATTACAATTATCAATTTATTTCATCGTTATACTTGTCCAAAGTTGATTGAGGTCATCTTAGCGCTTAGAAAAAACTAATATCACACATGTTAAAAAAATGGATAAAGTGTGTCAAAAAACCAAAATGGGAAGCAATGAAAGAAGCAGGCATGTCCTGACACCTACAAGAAGAGACATTGACGACACTTCTAGTGGCATGGTCTACTGCAACAACACAAGCAGTAGACTAAATCTCCTGTAGTACGGACACGAAGGTCTTTTCTAAATAAGGGCAGTAATCTGTGAACAAATATCTGATTGAAGTAAAATATTATGCGAACCATAACAGAGTGATCTATATATTAGTGGGAATGACATATAAACCGATTGCCTAAAAATTTTAAGTCAAAATAAATTGTTAGTCAACAAATATACACGCTTGTTGCGTAGACTCATGAAATGAAAGTTGGTTTATAAATGGCTTTTGCCAACCTAACAATGTGCTTTGGACCACCTCAAACCCAACAAATTGATATTAAGACGCAAGAATCAAAATGACGGTTTTGATCAAAATACCACGTTAATTCAGAAATACAAATGCTCATCATCAAAATTTGTATGATCCTCGACCAACCCCACACACGAGCTGATATACTTTGTGAAGGTGCTGGAGATAAAATAATGTTTCACACCTTTTATGGTTCCAAAAATGTAATATGAATAAAGTTGCTATTTACTTTTAAAAAATATGGTAGCCCCATATCAGCAGACCATGTCATAATGAGGGGAAAGGAGATGCGGATGAAAATACAGATATTAATTCTGCATTTACTTTAGTAAAGTACTGTTGATTCAAAAAAATTATCTAGTAGATAGGATTTTAAATAAAATTTCCAAGAAAATTTTTACACTACTTTTTGCACTAACCTACTCTCTTTGTATCATTTACCTATTAACAATATTTTATTGAACCAACATATTTCATTATTCTTATAAATACATTAACAATATTTTATTTAATTAATAAATCACATCATTCAAAAAAACAAATCAAATTAATAATATTTTATTCAACTACCATGTCACACGGTTCCTACAAATATATTTAATAACCTATTACATCAAATGAACTACTTCTACTATCTTACAAAAACTTCATTATTATGTTTTTCTATAAATTAATTCATTCACACCAAACCTTTAGGTTTTGTTTGGAATCCAACCTTCAACTCCATAACAGTCTCTCAAGTTTTACACTACCAAAACATACAATTTAACAATATTTTTATCTAAATTCAAATTCAAATTTTTCGTGTCTCTTATATATAACTAATTAATTATTTTTAATCATTATATTTATTTCAAATTAGTATATATATCACATATATACTTACATTTATTTTGATTTATATCCTATAACATAATCACTATTCTTATAAACCATCACATCATCTAATCATTATTATATATTTTATACATATATTTAATTAAATTATATTATTCATCCCATTAAAATATTCTTCCTAAATATACTACTTATCTCGATACAATTTCTATCAAATATTACATCCAACAAAAATTTCTATCCCAAACATAGCCTTAACGATTTACAAATAAAAACTAAATTAATTAAATCTCTCATTATTAATTTTTAGAGATGTATATTTCATCTGACCACTTCTTAATATTGTAATAAATTTCACAATTTTAACATTTAATTAATTATTTTTTTATTTTTAACACGATATTTTTTATTTGCTATAATTTTAAAGGAGCCAGTTAGATACACAATATGTGAGATGAAATCAACCCAAAATGAGCCAATAGAGAAATGCACGTGTGTCCTATCTCGAGTCAATGCTCAAGTGAGAAAAATAATAATGAAACAATTGGTTCCTAGTTGGGGCGTGAAGTCAGATAAGGTGATAAAGCTTTCATTCGGTTCATATTCTTAGGGAGGGTTCTCTAAAACCCTCACCGTTATTTCCATCTCTCTAATTCTCGCCGTTGGACATTTTCTATAGGAAGAGCCTAGCGACCAAGCGTAACATTGTGAGTTTTCAAGTTTGTGCTGTTTCTTTCATTGTCTTCTTGTTTTCCTCTTCCAATAATTGCTACATTTGCTTTTCATTTTTCATTTTTTGGTGTTTAAATGCACGGTTGATTTCATTTTATGCACTTTTAAGATTTTGCTCTTAATGGGTTTCTCCAGGTTGTCTTTTGGGAGGAAAAACTACTCTCTCTGTGTTATCATTTCACTGTCAAGAACTTTTTGGATTGGGATAGCTAATTTAGAATCAGGAAAAATCTGTCTCAAATTAAGAATAGTTTTTGTAAATCCGTCTCAAAGCCATAACTAAATATGTATTTTAATTTTAGCAAAAAAATCATCCCAAAACTATCTTAATTTGGCATGAATTCCTAGCCGTTCCAAATTTTGGGACTGTTTTGGTACGGGTTCATTTTGTAGTCCCAAAATCTATTCTAAAACTATCTCAAAGTAATTTGTAGAAAATTAAATTAAAACTATCACAAAACTGTTCTGACTTTGGGATAGCTTATTCATTTGGGGTTTTTAAGCCATCCCAAAATTATGAAAACATTATAGAAAAAATCCATCCCCAAGCCGTCCCAAATTCTGTAACAGTTTTGGCATGAGTTCATCCTATAGTCCGAAAATCTGTTTTAAAATCGTCTCAAAATAATTTATAAAAAATTAAATTAAAACTGTCTCAAATTTGGGACGGCTTATTCATTTTGGGTTTTTTAAGCCATCTTAAAACTGTCTCAAAATTTTAGAAAATATTATAAAAAAACTCATCCCTAAACCGTCTTAAATTCTGAAATAATTTTGGCATAACTTTACCTTGTAGTCCTGAAATCCATCCCAAAATACTTTATGAAAAATTAAATTAAAACTATCACAAGGCCATCCCAAATTTGGGATGGATTTGAGACAACTTATTCATTTGGGGTTTTCAAGTCATCCTAAAGCCATCCCAAAATTATGAAAAATATTATAGAAAAAACCTATCTCAAAGCCAACCTAAATTTTAGAATAGTTTTGGCACGGTTTTACCCGGTAGTCCTAAAATCAATCCCAAAGTCATGTCAAAATAATTCAAAAAAGGCATAAAATAAAACTATCCCAAAGTTGTCCCAAAATTTGGCACGATTTTAAGACAACGTTCTTTGCAGTTGCCGTTCACCTATCTCAAAGTTGTGGCAAATTTTGAGATAGCTATAGCCATCCTAAAGCCATTCTAAAACGCAAAATATAACAAAACAATTCCAAACCAAACTGGTTATAATTGCACAACTCCTCAATTTACCAAGTATAAATCAATGTATTTTGAAAACTAAGATTTTCTCCACTAATCATTTGCAATATACAAGTTAAATGGTGAAGTATATATGTATAAAATGTCATACCAAATAATGTCTTAAATATTCAAGTAATTTGGTGTGGATATCGCGTTAAGATAGGGAGAAGGACGAGTGGCATGGTATATGGAATATGGGGCCTTTTATTGTACCCAACTTTTGACATTGGGTGTGCGATACTTGGCGCATGACATTGCACCCAATGCCCTACATGCAAGTCACACCAAATGTCACGTCGGGTGTGGCATCTGCTACATTGTGCACTTATCCACCAATACATTTGGGATTGCTTAGGTTTTTCCATCCCAAAAACCATCTCAATTTCCTAGATGTTCAAAATAAATTTCCCCCGTCCCAAAACTGTCTCAATTTTCTAGATGTTCAAAATAAATTTCCCACTTCTCCAAATTTTCGTTTCCTACCAAGTTTCACCCTAACAAATGCAACAACTTTCCACCCATTTCAAACATGCACAACACAATCCAAGGCATGGGTTCAAACCTTCAACTCTACAAATCAACTCTAGTCTTATTATTTTTTGAAGCACACAATTCTAGGTGACTATTCAAGAATCTCTTCTTTTATAATTTCATCATATTCGCGCATGGAAAGATGCCAGTAAATTTCTCCTCCATTTGGTGTCATAATGGCTATGTCAAGTAAGTCATTCAATTTTCATACTTGATTGATATCATCTTTGGTGGATTTTCCATGTCAATGGTTTACCTTATCCAAATATTTGGAGTTATTGTGTATTAATGTTTGGGAGAAATTTGTTAAATTTTTTGGTGAAATTTGTTTGAGAATGAGCAAATAGTAACGTGTTCTGGCTTGTTGTTGTTTGCCTGGTGAATTCAAGCCCTAAAATTTAGACAATATTTAGTTAAAAATACTTACATAAAATATGTTTGATGAAATGCCACTTAAGGATATTTTTCTCAGATTCACCAAGCACTACCTGAGTTAGAGGCTTGTATACGTATTAATTATTTTGTGATGAAATTTGTCAGTGAATTAGCTAAACATAAGGTGCTCATACTTTTTTTTATTTATTGAGTGGAGTTATGGCCATCAAAAATTATAACATGTTTGATGAAATGTCATTGAAAGATCTTTTTAGGTGTGGTTTGGTTGTGTATATTACTTGTGCTAAGTGTATTTCATATTCATCTTGTACTAAATTCAAAAATTTAACTTGTGAATATTTACATACATGCACTCTTTGGTTTTCACTTTCTTACCTTTTTGCCAAAAAAATTGCCAACAAATTGAAATGAATTCAATATGTGCCATTAGCGACTTACCTTTGTTCAAATGGAAATCACTTTTTAATGGGATCCTCATTGCCTAACATGAAATAATTTGTCACATACTCTTAATTGTCACATTTTTTAATATTGCTAATAGTGAAATCATGTATTAATTAATAATTCTTTCATTTGGTTTATGTGTATGAGAACGACTCGGGACTATATTTTGTAGGCATAGTCGGATGTAGTATTAACACCCCACATGAAAGGGGAGGCAAACAAAGCATCAAAACTCCACGCTTTTCACTTTTGTCCTCTTCTCCTCCCATTATATATTCTCCCCCCATCATTTGTGAAGCTTTGCCTAGAAAGAAGTAACAGACTCAATTAAGTCCATTATGTTTGGACAAAATGGGATCATGGGATCTCAATAGTTAGATGTACATGTTGTTTGCCCAATATTTTCCATTTCTTAGGTTTTCTTACTTTGGACAAGATGGAATTGTATTACACTTTCATTCAACATTTAAACCCTTATAAATAATTTCATCCCGCCAAGTATTACTATTGAAATTATTACATGGTTTCATTTTTATATATTTCTCCCAAAATTTCATGTATGGGATTTTGTAATTTATTGTACTGGGAAGTCAAAAATTTTAACAAAAATATTTCCAAAAAATTGTGAAAAGGCTGTCTCAATTTTGTCCCAAAGTGTTCACTAAAATACCCATCCCAAATTCGTCTCAAATAAGCCGTCCCCAATCCGTAACATATAAATTGTTCTAAAGCAGTACCAAGTAGAAGTCATCCCTAAAAAACCGGTCCCAAAGTCGTCCCAAAATAAGCTATCCCAAATTCGCGATGACTTTGTACGACGTATAGAGATGTGATGTGTTGTAACTAGATCACCACTTGATCACGACATTTGTGAGAAATGGCATCAAGAGACACACACATTTCACTTCATTCCCCATGTGACCACCGTTACACTAGAAAACGTGACACTAATATGGTATGTACCAGTAGAAGGCAACCCAATCACCGGCACAAAGCCCCAACTGATACATGTGCAATAGATGCAGAATTGTAAAGGAGCATTAGGTTGGATACTGAGAGATTATGATTTCAAAGATTACACTCTTTCCCTTACATATATCACACAGCACATGAAGTTACACCCATTCCATGCAAATAATACATAACTAGATGTACAGTAGTAGGCTCGTGGTTTTATTTTACTACATTATGTGGTAGTTTATTCCCTAACTCGTCCAACAATTGGGTTAGGCTGCTCTACCTTAATATAATCATTGACTTGGATAGTGCCGACAAATACAATTAGGGTAATGTAGTTTTGGCATGCCAATACCGAAATCTCTATGTTGCTTGCCAAAGAGGGTGATCATCTATTTTTGACCCGTTACCCCTTCTATAGGTATATTTAGCATATCTTGTGTTTGCATAATATGATTTTAATTCCAAGAATAAACTAGCTTAAGATGGTAATCTCATTGCCAATGATGCAAATAAGCATAATCCCGAATACCAAGACTCGCACCACAAATTGTGAGGCACCATTCTAACTTGGATCCACTAACTCTACCTTATGATGAGGAGCTTTCACCAATGCTAAATAGAGCCACGTATGATCCAGATACACTTTTATTAATCTTTTAATCACTCGCTCTAAAATACAGAATTATTACTTTCGCCTTGGTTTTTCTTAATAAATGAAGAGATTATCCTATACGTAAAGACAGATGATTGAGACTCATAGTCGCAGCATACAGATTTTTCAGGAGATTTTGGATTGCGAAGCATACACATAAGTTTGTTATTATAGTATATATTATGTCATATTGCCAGTATGGTGTTTGATTAAAATAATTATCATAAGGTGTTTGTTGTAAGCAATATATAGTTTAATTAGTGATCATATGATCCTAAGTGGTATACTGTATTGTCAGCGACATCTGGGTACCTTATGTAGACGTACTCGGGTCTACTCATCCTGTATGACATTGTGGAGATGTACCGGTCGAAGCAAGTTCTACAATAGTTTATGATAATACAGGACATTTGACCTACCCCCAACTCAATGAAGATTGCCTACACACCGTTGACTGTCGTGGAGGAAGTTCGGCGAGTGATTGAGTGATACATCATCAGATATAAATGGATCATTGGCGAAATCTAGCAGTGATTGTATGTAGACAAAGACACCACAGCTATGTGCTTCAAGTAGTGAGCGGTTACATCAATTGGTATTATTCAATCACTCGCTGCACGATTACTCTATCAACTGCCTTTGTAGGGTTTAGATTTCAACTCAGAGATGGTATACAGACTAATTATGTGATACATATGTTCAAATTATATTTATTATCTACATATGTCTATCTAATAATAAAAATTTAGTGTTTCTTGAAACACATATTCATTTTAAGTCAATGAGATGGAGCAATTCTTTATAGACGACAATGCCAGTCATTGTGTGTGGGTTCTGTCACATGGCCGTGTGAGGCAAGTCAAAAGATTGTATGCCTATGGTGCGGTAGATGTCACCCCTACAACAAATGGCATTTCTACAAAGATGCCCCCATTGACCAGCAGGCACAATGTGGAGTAGCATAATAGACGTCACTGTGTATCTCATAGTACAGCATCTCTAGACCTTGATAGACCATCTATTTTGGCGTATAGTACAACATAAGTCTCTCACATATCTACTGCACTACAGTAGCATGACAATGTTTACATACCTACTCCTCCAAATCCATCCATATAGAGTCCCTACACACCGTAAGTAATGCAGGGTCCTTACTATTTAAGAAATAGTGTTTGAACATCCTTACAGTATTTTGGGATACTAAAGGACTATGAACGCACTTTTCATACATCAACTATTCCATAAAGCAGCTATCAGATACATGAGGAGGTGCAACAGACAATACATTGGAGTAGTTCACTACAGCATTGCAATATGACACATCACAATATGTGGATGATGATGCTAACTTGAGACCTTGTAGAGATCGACACGCTCTTAGTTGTGACACAGGGGATAAAAGATATTTATATAGAATTATATTGTACTATATATTGATATGTTTATCAGAAGCTACCTAAATAAATATGTTTGTTGAAATTATTTTCAAATTATCTTTTTTTATTATTCATTACCCACACATATTTGTGGGATTTAATATTATTACAATCTATTCAGGTGTGATTAATTATACATCAGCAACATGCATAGAATTGTAATTCAAATCAACACTGGTTGCTTAAAAACAAATAACAGTATTAAATCATAATTATAATTAACACAAAGATAATTCTCTTAATTTACTTGTCCAACAAAAATTTATTATTAAAATAATATTATTGTATATTATTTTAGTAAAGACATTTTCTATACAATACAAAATTTTGTCAACAAAATTTTATATTCACAAATTTCATATATAGTATTTACTTATGAATTACTTGCGTGTACAATTTCTTTATGACCATATGATGATTAATTCTATTTTTTTCATTAATTTTAATTTATGAATCAAACATACAAATTAAAATTATTTATCAAAAAGTGGGACCCATGGGTCCCCTCCATTCCCCGTTTGCCTCACTAAAATGCCTTTTTTTTTTCTGTAGGTTTTCGTGATTTGTTATCATGAATTAGGTTAATTTCGTAAATAATTTTAAATATGAACATTTTGAAAAATGAACAAAAAATTAGATTAAACAATGAAAAAATCCTATGAAATCATTTAAAACATATATATACCACTAGAAAAGTATATATTTTATATAGAAAATATTACTAAAACGCTTTCGACTAATAAAATAAGAGAATTAGGCCATAATGAAAAGTTAAATAGAATTAAAGAAAGTGAAATAATCAAACTATAAAGAAAATATCTGCAAAAGAATATTGAGAATATGTTTAAAAATAATTTTTAAATGTATAAGAAATAAAAGTAAAAATATATGCCTCCTCAGGAATAAGGCATATTAAATTGTGGAAAGAAAAGAATATATAATTTTTTTTTTTCCAAATTCGAGTTTACTACATAGAGAATGTTGGGTGAGTTTATATACTCTTTAAGAGTATTTGATAATTTTTTGAAGATAAGAGCTTATGAGCTCCAAAAGATTTTTGGAGCTTATATACTTTTTAGAAATAAATTGACTCTTTTCAATTTATTTTTATACATCTTATAAATTACTTCATTTTATAAATTAAAATTAATGTAAATTTCTTTAAATTACATTTTATTAATAATATTTAATTTATTTTCACTATTATTACATCAAAAAATTATAATCAACTATAATTATAAATTTCAATCCAATATTATTATAAGATAATCTTATCAAACACTTTATTAATTTATTTCAAAATAAAATATAGGTGTTTATAAGTTCTAAAAATATTTTATAAACTACACGATCTTATAAATTATAAAAAAAATAAGCTTAACCAAACATCCTCTTAACTTCAACTTAAATTTTACAAAATTAATTTAATTCGAATTAGAATAATTGTAAAGAAGAAGTTACAATTGGATAAAGATGGATTAGGCAAGCAAGAGTTGATCTATACTTACAAGACCTATGGCATAAAATAATCCAAATTCTTAATACAGCTGTTGTGAGAATCGATGCTTGCTACTGCCAATTCAAAGGACAAAAGGACAGCGGTGGTGTGGAAAGAAATGCAGCAGCAAGGATCGCACGTGATAACCCCATTTTACCAGACAAAATTGAAAAGAACTAACCAAGCAGCCACTAAGAGAGGATGACGTTTCCTTCACGGTCAGTAACTTCTAGGAGAGCATCAGACTTGCATTTACAGTCCTGGAACGGTTGGTATGAAGAGAATGGCAAGGGATGGGGATTATGACACCATAATTGTGACTTAATGGAGGATTAATGGTGAGAAATGGGGATTAAATGGAGAATTACCACACCCACTTTGTTCTCCTGCTGCTGCTACTACTGCCACTGCCGTGTTCTTTTGGTGAGTTAGAGTGAGTGTGGAGAGAAAATAGGAAAAGTAGGTGGAGACCAAGAGTAGAGCTGCCGCTGCTGCCGTCCATTTTTGGAGTGAAAGAGAGGGTGCTGCAGTTGCTGTTGATTGTGAGAGGAAAAGAGATTGGACAAGGTGTTGGGAGTGTGGCGGGGGTGACTATAAGGTGATTATAAATTATGATCGGGCCTTATTGGATTATAGTAGAAGTCCAATCAAATTGAGAGCATCATCTATAAACAATGTCTGTTAAACCTAGAGTGGAGCCTAACGAAATGGAGAAGAATTGTTTATGAGCTTGTACGTAGCATGTATATAAGTAGGTTTGACACCGTGTATTAACTCAAAACTTTAAGGTCATGAGTTATGAGTCAAGTATCTACTTATATATAAGCCACTTTTCTCTTCTTCTACTAATGTGAGATGCCACTTTTCTCTAACTCATATTTGTTTCTCAACAATCTCCCCCTCAAATATGAGTTTTTTCTACTTGCTCTTCCTCAATCAGAAACTTTTTAAGTATCTCACAGTCTAATCAAGCTACTCATTGATGGTCATCAATTCCATGGGCCTTTCTTTCATAGGGTATAGGCTTCCCATGTGATCTCCGAGCACACTTGCATGCCTATCACTTTCATGGGCCTTCCATGAGACCTTCTCATGCAATCACCGAACACCATCTCCATACTCATCATAAGCTGAACTATCAGCTCTAATACCACTTTATTAGGAGTGTGGTGGGTCTAATTACAAACCCTGATTAGACCTTGTTAGATCAGAGGAGAAGCTCAATCAAATTAGGAGCATCACCTATAGATAACTTCTGTTGAGCCTAGAGCGGAACCTAACAAAATGAAAGAGAACTGTTTACGGGCCTGTACGTAAACACATATATGAGTAGACTTGACACCATGTATTTTTCCAAAACTTTAAAGGCTGTGAGTTATAAGTTAAATATCTATTTATATACTAGTCACTTTTCGTTTCTTATATCAAAGTGGAATGTCACTTTTCTCTAACTCATATTTATTTCTCAACACAAGGAAGAAGAAGAAGCTAGAGATAAGAGTGCAACTAGAGTTGTTGCCGTGGCTGAAATCCTAGAGTTAAAAGGGAAGGCATTTTTTTGGTAAACCCAATTCCAAGTAGGCTCAAGATTACCATATCTTATCATTATTAGAAATATGAATTCTGATAGTGATATCATGACTTTATTTTTATGAAGGATGAGAATTCGAGTATGAAAAGTTTATAGAGATGCATGTATATATGGTTATTGGTATTGGAGTATTGGAATTTTATGTTGTATGAAGTTGTGTATGATAAAATTTAAGATAGATCATTGAAATTACAAGAGTATTTCATGAAAAAAAAAAAAAAAACTTAGTACATGTTTAATACAAAAATCATGTTGAATTTTTGCATCCATAGGGGATAAAGTTATGTAACATGTATAGAAATGTATCTATATGCACACTAGGGATATTGAAGAATTAGGGAATTTTGTTTACGAAATTATGCTTGGAAAACTTTAGAAGGATCATGTACATTGTTTAAATATTCATGAAAGAGACCCTAGACGTGTTTTAAACAAGAAAGAAAAAATGAATGAAGAGTAGACTCAAACCTTTAAAAGAATAATAAACAACGCTTGAAAATTCAATTCCATGAGATTTTAGTATTGGAGTCATCTTTCTATAGGAAGCTCCAAATCGACCACGTTTTATTGCATATTAAACGAGATTTTCAAATCTTTCTGTCTGTATATAGATCGCCACAATCTTCAATCTTGAATAAAATAGTTTAATTCTTTAATTTGAATGAAAAATAGCTTCTGAATTAACGGATTAATTCTACGTGACTTTAAAGTAACAACCATAACTTTCAATACAAGGCTCGAAATCCATCACGATTTGTTTTGTATTAAAATAAACTCATAATGCTCTTCAACTATGTGTGTGTGTGTGTGTGTATCATAGCATTTTATATGAATCCAATTTATGTTTATAAGTGAACCATGGGTTGTCAGTGTAGAAAATGAACAAAATTTATATAATTGGTATTTTTCAATTTTAATTAGATTTTTGGATCTAGAATAATGATATAAAACAATTGGGAGCATGAAAAATCACAGGTGATGAATTAGAAGAATTTTTAAAATTTTTACATAATAATATTATTAGAGTAACAACATTAAGACACAATTTATGAAAATTGTACAAGTCATGAAATTACATCAAATTAAGATTAAATTAAGGTTTACTTTGATTAAATAGGGACACGAGGATTCAAACTCGATGAGGCACAATATCACACAAGTTAAAGTTTGTAAATGAATTACTTGAAATTTTTATAGCTTTTATAAATTACAAGTTATTTTGAAAGTTTATTTTTGTATACTTGTGAAATAGTTCTATTTTATTTTTGAAAGAACTATGCTATGTTGAATTAAAATTATTTCTAAAATATGTTTTAGATGTGAACAAGTGTTGAAATAACTTGCAAAATGTCTATTGGAAAAGTATGCTAAATTTTTCCCTCACACAGAAGCATGTTTTATGTGATGATTTTATATGAAATATTCTGATGATTATCTTGTTAAACCTCGTTAATTATAAAGGAAACATTTTTGATAAATGTTCATTGAAATATTTATTAGTGTAGAAGAATTAGTTCCAACCTCTCAAGTGAGGTAGAAGTTTTAAGCCCTTCAATTGGGATCAAGCTGACCCTTTCAATTAGAATTATAGATTGAGATAACTACTTCGATTAGAAACAACCATTCAGTTGCACGTAACTCTCTCAATCGGGGTTAAAAATTAAATCACATAACCTACTCAACCATAATTAAAGGTTAAAAATCAAATGACTGTTTCAACCAGGATTATAAATTGAGACAACTGATTTGGTTTAATAATTATTTTGATTGCACGTTACCTTCTTTCATCAAGGTTAAAATTAAAATCTTAATCAGTAGATTAGTACACGAAATGTCCAAACTATAAACAAATAGATGTAAAAGAAAAAGAAAATTTTGATGTGACATGAACACCAGAATTGTTTCATAAACAAAAGATTGTTTCAATGATTTGTTAAAATATTTTCATTTTATTCACATCACATAAAAATAAATATATCTTTTACTGAGCTACCTTCTGTTCACAAAGAATAGATCTCAATTTTTCATATGATAAGGCTGCTAAGGATTTTACATGGAGATTGTAGAGTCACGTTCCATATTGAAGAAATTTAAAGTGTTTTATTTTATTAAATTTTTAAAACAATTATTTAAAATTTTGCTGCCACAAAAGTATGTAAGGAAAATTATATTGTGATTTTGCATTTATCAAATTTATTGGTACTATATGAACTATGAATTTTGTATTTGGATTACATATTCTGGCAATTTAAACTTTTATACTTTTAAGTTGAAAGAGTTGAAAGTATTGCAACCTTACTCACCCGGATTTGGGAACGTGACATCCGATGTACTCATTACACAACAAAAATCAATCATGATGGAAACTTTTTTGTGTATCACTTTATTTATATATTTGCTGTATGAGAAATAAGAAACCTCAAATTTTCATTTATTTTTGTCTTGTTCATTCAATAAACACTTGATTGTCAACACTCACGCACAATTGACTCGAACTGAGTAAATTAAAATTATCAGTTTGGCGATTTGTGTTTGAATTGTTGGGAGTAGAATAGAAGGACTTTACTTTTCAATTTTTCACGAATATTTGAGATAACTGTAATAATAAATCCCTTGTATTCATTTGAATACATTTATTTATTTACAGAAAAACTATTTTATTTTATTCTTTGGACAAATTAAGCAGTCAAATACAATATGCTTTTATTTAAATGTAAATTAAAAAGACAATAACTTAATTCAAGCAATAAACTATTTTTATTAACTACAAATAAATAAATAAATAATCAAAACTTAAAAAAAAAAACACATAAACACCCTCAGTTTCTGTCCCGTTATTTATTTAATCACAACTTATCTTATTTCAATACATCAATAAATAAATAAATAAATAAAACCCTTGAGACAAATTCGGATAAATACAGGAAACTAAACCAACAAAGTAAAAGCCTTCTTCGTCACTCCCCACGGCACTTTCTTCGCCTATAAATGCCACTCATTCTTTTAACTTCTGGGCACTGCATCAAATCATCTCCTGAGAATTCTTAGAGTGACAGTAGGATGGGAAAACCAGACTCCATTTTCATGCTTTCCTCAGTCCTATTACTAGCTCTGTTGGGACCAGCCAGTAGTGTGCCAGCAACCTCGTTAACCCTGTCTGAAATGGCCCAGTCCTTGGACCAACATTTCAAGAAGATCCTCGACCCAGAAACGGCGACTCTCACCAAGCTCCCACTCTACATCCACGCCAACTTTACAGGCGAGTACCAGACCGTTTACCCGGTCGCAGAAGCCGAAATCACCCCCGACTCGCCCACCAACTTCGGACGGCTCATGGTCCTCGACAACTTTGTTACCGCCGAGCGCGATCGCCACTCGGAGATCGTGGCCAGGTACCAAGGGACGAACACGTACTCAGACTTCAATCAATTAGCAGTAAACATGAACATGAATATGATCTTCACGAAAGGGAAGTACGAAGGGAGCACGCTCACCGTACTAGGGAGACAGGCCACAAACGAACCCCTTAGGGTTCTGACGGTGGTCGGCGGCACGGGAGTGTTCCGTTTTGCGCAAGGGATTGTGTTGGTGGAAACTCTCTGGGTGGAAAACGGTCAGGGTAGTTACTCTTACCTTATGTACGTGGTCACGCCGGCGGAAGGTGGACTGCAGACGGCGTAGTTCAGTTCATTTCGTCCGATGATGGATGCTATTTCTGGAATAAGGTCGCACGAGTGTATTGTGTTGTATGAGGTGTCCTGATGTGTCTAGGTTCTACCAAGTTTTCAGTTGTATGGATTAATTTTCATGCTTTGATTTAATAAACTTTGTTAAGGAAGAGGTGCTGTCGATGCTGAAATTACTGGCTAACTTGGGAAGATAAGATCTTGGCCATTTTTTCCGGCCGGCAGACGTGGTTGGCGATTTTAAAATACTATTGTATGTTGTCGTATTTAAAATTAATAAGCACACATAGAGGATGAAGTAAATGCCCTGTTTTTTGATAATAAATAAATATAAGGGGATAATAGTTTCCCCTTGATCGAGGACCCAAGAAGAGATAATCAAAATATGACGGAACCATATTCAACTAAGTATGATTGACCCCAGGTTTAAAATAATGGTACGTGTTCACTTTTGGGACGACGGCTTATTAAAGAGGATTCTTTTATCACAATTTTAAATTGGATTATTTCTTCATAATTTTAGTTAATTTATTCAAATGTTGTTTTTGCATTAACGTTGTCATTGGTAAGTTAAAAAATTGGTCTTGTAACTTACACTTTGATGCTTTTGTCGTTTAGTTGTTGAAGGTAATATTAATTTTTGATTCTGGATAATTGCAACTACAAATCTCGAACTTGGTCGAAAAATTGCAAGGCACCACATGTAGCACACATGAAATGTGACAAATTTTTTCTGAATTTGGGAAATATTTAAAATTAAAGTTGTTGCTCTTGAGAATTAAAGGATAAAATCGCCAATCCGTTATAATTAATTACACGAAGAAAAGTGTAATTTTGTCAAGTTTTTAAAGTTACTACAAATGCACAAAATATATGAGTAATAAAAGGTCCTCTACGCAATTGTTTCTGTTTTTTTGCTAAATAAATATATTTAAGAGTAGAAATTATTGTGTGAACCGACAAGTATGTAAAATTATTCCAATTCTAAATTTAATTAGTGTTTCTTAAAGGTGTTGATAAAATTTTCAGCAAACGAACTTATAAGTTTTTAAAACAAGTGTTTGAAATTTATAAATTTTTTAAAAATAATTTAATTTTTTTAATTTATTTTTAAATATTTTATAAATTATTTTATTATATATATTAAAAATAATATAAATATTTTCTATTACATTATATTTATAATATTTAATTTATTTTTATTATATATATTATAATTGACTATAATTATAAATTTTAATAAAATTTTATAAAATATTTTATCTAAATATTTTATAATTTTTTTTAAAAAAATAAAATATTCAAATTTATAAATTTTAAAAATATTTTATAAATTATCTAATTTTATTAACTATTTAAAATAAATTTTACCAAACACCCTCTTAATCTATACTCAATCGCCTAGCAGAGTCGTGGGTATAGTTTTTGGCGCACACACTACTTAGAGATATTATTATTCTCGCATGTGTCAAACATACAAACCCAATTGTCAATGAGTTACGTAGCAGTCGGCAGAAACTTTGGACATGTAATAATGACAGATATAATTTTTTATCATAGCAGAATAATGATCACTGGACCACGTACTCAATCGATCAATGTATGGGCATTTTTAGACAATAATACGTGTGTTTCCACTATAAGTGAATAAATTATTTGGGTATGACAAAATTGTCAAGTGAAGCAACTGCCTGTTATATTTCAATTATCATCGTCATCCTTATCCAAAGTTGATTTGTGGGCATCTTAGCATTTAGAAAAAAACTAATATCCCACATTCAAAAACACGGGACACAGTTTTGTAGCCACTTAAGGTCAAAAGGCCGAAACGCGAACCAATGTAAGAAACTGGCAATTACAAGTAGAGACGTCGACGTCACTTGTAGGGGCATGGTCTACTGGGCTTTTTTACTATTTAACTTTTAAAAAATTTTATTTTTTAAAATATTTATATTTTAAAATTATTTATAAAATTAACCTCGATTCAAATTATAAAATTGAGTTTTCGTAATTTAGAATTACAAAATTCAGAAACGAAAAAAATTACTACTCCTTTATTCTCTATTTGTACATGATATATATAATTTATTATATAATAAAATATATATAAATAAATATAATTTATCATCGATACATGAATATTTATATTGTATAAATTTAATTAAAATTATTATATAATTTTTTTTCAATTATTGTGTTAAAGTATAATAATTATGAATAATAAATTGATAAATTTTAATTTTTATAATTTAGATATTTCATATAGAAATTAAAATTATTGAGAAAAATAAAATTAATCACTACATAATCAAAAAGAAATTTCATATGTAAATAATTTCATTATTTTTTATTTAATATATTTATAAAATGTTTGATATAAATATATTTTACCTTATTTCATATTTGTCTTTTGTTACGTTTGTTTGTATATTTTTTGTTACATAATAATTATTTTTTGTTATCTATTTCTAAATGTTTAATTTGATTAATAATTTTAAAATGAAAATATTTTTAAAAAATAAGATAAAAATTTAAAATAAATAGTAAAAAACTCAATCTAAACAAACAAGATACTAACGGATTGGCGTGATTTGAGCTTACAGAAATTAATTATGTGAACTCAAATCTCAGCAAGCACTTTTTTTGTGTTTTTATGTTTTCTATTTTTGCTTTTCATGTATTATTTTGTTTTTCTTATCCAATTCTTAGATAAAATCACATAATTGCATTTTTTCCAAAATTAGGTCAAATTCATCAACCACTTTAACATTGATATATTTTAAAAAATGAGATAAAAAATTAATATAAGTAATGAAAAACCCTAGTCTACTGCAACCAAGAAATAATGCAGTAAATCTCTTGTAGTCATAAGCTCTCCCAAAACTTAAGGGTTTATAAATTTTTGAAATAAAATATTTAAAATTTATAAAATTTTGAAATTAATTTATTTTTAAATACTTTATAAATTATTTATATATATATATTATTAAAAATAATATAAATATTTTTAATTACAATGCATTGACTAGAAAAATTGACACACACACTGCCAAAATGAAAGTATTTATAAATTATAAAATGTTAGTAATTTAAATTATAAAAAATATTATTTAAAATATAAAAAATATTTAAAATAAGAATATAAATTAAAATGAAATAAATTGAATATGAAAAGTTTGAAAAAAAGCACAAATAAAGATATATTAAAGGTAAAGGGAATCAATCACAAACGATAAATATGTAGAAAGAATTGAAAATAAAAATAAATATATAATTTTACATTATGCAGTAAAAAGAATAAATATATCATTTTACTTTATATAACAAAATAAGATCAAACACTTAATAATATAATATAGATAATATTTAATTGATTTTTATTCTTATTACACCAGAAAAATTATAGCTAACTATACTTATAAATTTTAATAAAATCTTATTGATTTTGTCAAACATTTTATTGGGTTAATTTTAAAATACGATCAATAAATTTATAAGTTATAAAATTATTTTATAAATTATATGATTTTATAAATCATAAAAAAATAAATTTAGCGGAACACCGTATAACTCTACTTCACAACTCATAGAATCCCATCTTCACGTCCTGAATAAATTAAGATAACACTGTTTTTGGGATATGAAATATGCGAACGGTATTCTTTATGTCAACTGATGGTGTTGGGAAGATAAAATTAAAGTGGCGTAGTGTGACGTTCGTAGACAAAAATGTCAATATGATGAGTATATAATGCACAATTGTTGTATGGAGAGAGATTTGGTAAGAGAAAGAATGTGTAAAGAAAAAAAATTAGAGATAATCGGAAAAATGAGTTTTTTTTTTTTTTTCTAATATATAATCTTTGAGATATCGTCGAAGCTATGTTCGTCTGAAAGATAATCTTAAAAAAATGGTAAAAATGAACACATTGAAGTCACGCAAACGCAGCCATATTCTTGCTTTATTTTCTTCTCCTAGAGAACGATTCCTACACGCTGTTGGGTCCTTAATTTTGTGGGGACATATGCATTGTATGTCCTCGAGTGCCGAGAAATCTTTAATAAGAGGAATGGACAGCCCCCGCGATGGTTTCGTAATCTTTAATAAGAGGAATGGACAGCCCCCGCGATGGTTTCGTCTTGTGGGTCTTCGAGTGGCTAAAAATCTTGAATGAGATGAAAGGACATCACATGCAGGGTTAATTTTGTAGGTACACATGCACTGTATTTATCTGGTTGCCTAAAAATCTTTAAGACAAAAGGACATCAGAAGCAATTGTTTTCGAGTGTACCTTTGTCTATGAAGCAATTCACGTGTAGCAACAGGACAAACAACAGTGCGGCAATAAAAAAAATAATAAGAAATTTATATCCCACAAGTAGGAGTAAAGAACATAATCCACAAAAACCGAAAAAAAAAGGGAAAAAAAGGAGGAGGACAAATTAGAAAAATCAACAGAGTGAGCTATAGTGGGTTAGTGCGATAGATCAAACTGATTAATAAAGCGAGAGACCACTAAACTTGGAAAAAAAAAAATTGAACATTGCTGATTTTTTGGTTAAAATTTTGTAATTGAAAATGCGATATAGTTTAAGACAAAGAATAAAAACTTTAAAAAATATAATTGTTAGAAAAAAATGAATAGATTTACAGGTAAAGTGAAAATATGACGCCATTTCTCAGCTAAAATTAAAAGAGAATATCAAAACATAAACATTTTTAAAGGTTGAGAAAATAATTATAAACGCTAAATGTTCAAAATGATATATTATAGTTGTAGAATAAAAAATCTAAAGCATTACATTTTATTAGTTCACAACTTATTATTTTAAATATTTTACTCAGTAAAAATGAAATTCTAAATTCAATATCAATATGTAAAATGTCGTAAATCAAATGTCACTAGATGGAGCCCAGCATAGAACAGAGATTGAAATATAGAACATGGAAATATGAACTCGATTGTTCCAATTCGAAATTAATGTTGTGTTCCTTGGAGTTCAAACCATGTGCTAGACTTTGAAAATGAATTGTAATTATTAAATCTTTTCTGTCACCGTGATAAATTTATTTTCATAATATTTATTAAATATTTTTAGTCACCATAATAAAGTTACTTTCATATTTGCATTATTGTTCAACTCATTGCGCATAATTTTATATTTTTAAAATCTGTTTTTGTTCAATAATTTCTCATACACTCAATATCAATTTTGAGAAATTAAGCACTCAATACAGTGCACTTTTACATAATGTTTTCGATACTATTAAATTAAAGATTTTTTTTCACAAATACAAATTGGACATTGCTGATTTTTTTATTAAAATTTTGTAAACACATCTTTCATTATTATTGTTGTTGTTGCAGTACTATATATCACTGGAAAGGAAAAAACTTATGATATTTACCAAGTTTATCCATAATTTTTTCTTGGTGGCACGGTGAGAAGCCAGGGGCAATTCTATTACAATTGTCAAATTATCCTACCTTCACTTTCGGAGTAAAAAATAATGGGGACGAAAATTTTAGAGAGGAAAATTAGTTTGACTACAAAATCTAGATGTAATAAAAATCTAAAAGTCTTGATAATAATTAGTGTTTAGCTCCGTGGTGTATATATAAATATATGTGTGAATTGCATGTTACATGTTTAATAATTAAATTTTCAATATTTATGTATGTATAGTATAGTGAATAGTTTAAATTTAAAATTTAAATTAATTTATTTTAAATTTAGATTTGGATTGACCAAATTTTCATTGGATGAAAATTTTTTAAAATGAAAGAAACAAACATTGCCACTCTTACTCTTACATCTCTTTGACGGGAATCTAATTTATTACTGGAAATACCCACCTTATAATCAATTTAATTTGTACGGGAATCTAATTTATTACTGGAAATACACACCTTATAATCAATTTAATTTGTATGTAAAACTACTTAGAAATTATACAAATATTAGTATTTTAAATTATAAAAAATATTATTTAAAACATAAAAAATATTTAAAATAGGAATATAAATTAAATAAAATAAATTGAATGTGAAAAGTTTAAAAAGAAAACACAAATAAAGATATGTTAAAGTGAAAGGGAATCAATAATAAAGGATAAAAAAAGGTGGAAAGAATTAAAAATATGAATAAATATGTGATTTTATATTGTGTAATTAAAAAGAATGAATATATTATATTACTTTATATTATTAAATAGGATCAAATACTTAATAATATAATATAGATAATATTTAATTTTTTTATTTTTATTATATCAAAAAATTACAGTTAAGTATACTTATAAATTTTAATAAAACTTTATAAATTAATTTTATAAAATATTTTATTAATTTATTTTTAAAAAATGGTGTAAAAATTTATAAATTATAAAAATATTTTATAAATTATATAATTTTATAAGCTATAAAAATTAAGCCCAGCGAAACACCCTCTAACTCTACTTGGGACTCATAGAATCCTGCCTTCGCTTTCAGAATAAAAGAAAATCGCGGTGAAAATAATGAAAATTTTTATTGGTGAGAAAATTGAGTTTAATTATAAAATTTTGATAAAATAAATATTTTGATTTGATTGAATTATATAATTATATGAATAAATATATGTAATAATAAATGAATAATATGATAAAATATAGAAATAATAATTCATTTTAAAAGTATTTATATATATTTCGATTGTATGGGTGTATATATACTTTAATCAAACGTGTAAAAATTATACCCTATTAATCTTGGGATTCTGAGCAGTCAGTTGACTGTAATTTGTTTATGCTTTTTACTTAATCTCTATTCAATTACTTATATGTGTAGCAGTTAGTAGTAGGTATGACTTTTTGCGCGCACGCTAATTAGAGATATTATTATACTCGCGTATGCAGACATACAAACACAGCTGTCAATGAGTTACGGAGCAGTCAGCAGAAATTGTGGACATGTAATAATGACAGGAGCAATTTTTTATCATAACAGAGTAATGATCACTGTGCCATCTTACTCAATCGATCAATCTATGGGCATTTTCAGACAATAATACGTGTATTTCTACTATACTTGGATAAATTATTTGGGTATGACAAAATTGTCAAGTGAAGCCACAGCTTGTTATATTTCAATTATCAACTTGTTTCGTCGGTGTCCTTATCCAAAGTTGATTGAGGGCATCTTAGTGTTTAGAAAAAAATCTAACATCCTACGTTCCAAACAAAATGTCAGGTAAGAAGTAGGTATGTCCTGACAACTGCAAGTAGAGACGTCGAATCACATGTAGGGGCATGGTCTACTCCGCCCACGGAGATAGGACAGTACAGTAAAGCTCTTGTAGCTGGGATTTCATAAAGATTTCTCAAAATGTTTATAAGGTATCAAAAAGAAATATTTAAAGTTTATAAATATTTTAAATTAATTAACTTTGTCCAGTTATTTTTTAATATTTTGTAAGTCATTTTATTATAAAAATTAAAAATAAAATAAATATTTTTAATTATGTTAAATTAACTAGTAAAATTAATACTCACAATGTGTATATAAAATTATTTATAAATTTTAAATTATAAAAAAATAGTATTTAAAATAAAAAAATTTAAAATTAGAATGTAAATTAAAATGAAATAAATTGAATGTAAAAAATTTGAAAAGCAAACGCACGTAAAGATATATTAAAGGGGAAGGAAACCGGTCACAAAGGATAAAAAAGTAGACAGAATTAAAAATAAAAATAACTATATAATTTTACATTATACAATTAAAATATATATATATTATTTTACTTTATATAATAAAATAAAATTAAATATTTAATAATATAGTATAGATAATATTTAATTTATTTTTATTCTTATTACATTAAAAAAATTATAGTTAACTATACTTATAAATTTAAATAAAATTTTATAAGTTGATTTTGTCAAAAATATTATTTGGTTATGTTTAAAATACCACCAACCAACTTATAAGTTATAAAATTTTTTTATAAATTATATAATCTTATAAATGATAAAAAATAAATTTAGTCAAATACCGTCTAACTCTACTTTGAGACTCATAGAATCCCACCATCATTTTTAGAATAAAAGATAATTGTGATGAAAATAATGAAAATTCTATTAGGGAGAAAATTAAGTTTGACTATAAATTTTCGTTGGATAAGCATTTTGATTTGTTAGAATATGTGTAATTATGTAAATAGATGTACATGACGGCGAATGAACAATATTATAGTATATAAAAATAATAATTAATTTTTAAAATATTTATATAAATTTCAATGTACATGTGTATATATAAATATTAATTTAATTATTAATATGTATTAAAAATAAATTTTCAATATTGTTATATATAAAAAAGAATAATTTAAATTTAAAATTTATATTAACAATTTGTTGAATTATATATTTACATTGAATAAATTTTTGATAGGACAAAAAGTGATGAAAAATAATATTTTAAAAATCAAATCAGTCATTAAATCAATAAATTAATTAGTTTAACGATTATTAGTTTAATTTATAGGTCAATCGCAGACGATGACGTAAAATTTATATTATAAATATTGATTAATATTCAAAAAATAAATAACATAATAAATCATAAGAAAAGTGCTTGAATATAGTTTTAAGTAATTTAATTACTATTGATAATTAAATATATTGTACTAATACAATAAAACTATCAAAAACTAAAAAACAATAAATACTAATTCAATAAATAAGATGTAAAAGTATGCAAAAAAAATCTTATTAAAGTATTTAATCATAATATAGTAAAATTTTAATAAAATTTTGTGCATTTAATGGGTCTAAGTCAAAATTAAATAATTGGACCTATGAAAAGACAAATCGTCTGATTTATGAAATTTCCTTTCTGAATGAAAACAAATCCAAAAATATATTACAATCGTTTGGTTCTTATAAACCATGATTGGTTCCATTTGTTTAGCGATTCACTTGCTATTTTATCTAATTTTACTCAACTTTATTAAAAATTTAGTTTTGAAGTTTTATTTGATCTATTTTCCCTTTTATGAATTGATCTACGATCGAACTGATTTAACCTTCTAATATAAATCAGTTTTTAAAATATTAGCAAATTGTGGGGGTCGCATCACCACTCTTGCTGTAACATCTAAGTGTCGAGTTTTAATTTATTATTGAAATTTACGTGTAACTAATACATACCAAAGATACCAATTTTTAATTAAATTATTTCAAAAAATCTTCACACATACCAAAATGAAACGTCAGATAAATTATCACCACCATGGGATGGTCTGTTGTTTCATGCATCTCTTTCTTGTCATAAAACAACTTTCATAATTGATTGAGTTCCACGAAAACTTAATAGAATGTTTCGTAATTGAACTAAAAAAATAGAATGTTTCCTAATGTTATATGGTACCCAAAGTGTAGTCGTGATGTGGACGAGGGCCCTAATCCAAGTAAGCAAAAGAGCAATATAGGCAGTTATTGAATGGATATTCCGCTTTAAAATAATTTACTTTTAAAATAAAATGAAAAAAAAAAAAAAAGATAAAACTGTTTTTGGGATATGAAATATAAGAATGGTGCTCTTTATGTCAACTGATGGTGTTGGGAAGATAAAATTAAAGTGGCGTAGCGTGACGTCTGTAGAAAAATATGTTAATATGTTAATATGAAAGCAAATTAGAGATAAAACGGAAAAATGATTTTTTTTTCTAATATATATCTTTTGGGATATCATGCAAGGTATGTTAGTCTTAAAGATAATCTTAAAAAATGGTAAAATGAACACATTGAAGTCATGCAAACGCAGCCATATTCTTGTTTTATTTTCTTCTCCTAGAGAACGATTCATGCACGCTGTTAGGTCCTTAATTTTGTGGGGACATATGCATTGTATGTCCTCGAGTGCCGAGAAACCTTTAATAAGAGGAAAGGACATCACCCGCGATGGTTTAGTCTTGTGGGTCTTGGAGTGGGTAAAAATCTTTAATGAGATGAAAGGACATCCCATGCAGGGGTTAATTTTGTAGGTACACATGCACTGTATTTCTCGGTGTGCCTAAAATCTTTAATAAGACAAAGGACGTCAAATGCAATTGTTTTCTAGTGTACCTTGTAGCTAAAGCGATTCACGTGTTGCTATTGGACAAACAAGTAGAAGACAAGAACACAATCGACAAACTCTGACAAAAAAGGCAAAAAGGGAGGAGGACAGATTAGAAAAATAAACAACGTGAGCAATAATGGGTTGTGCGATAGATCAAATTGCTTAATAAAGCGAGAAGACCACTAAACTTGGAAAAAAAAATTGGATTAAGAATTATTTATTAAAACTTAAAGGAGCATTTTTGTAACAGCATATTTTTTAGAATTTAAAATAATAAATATTTTTATATTTTTAAAACGAAATAAAAGATTTAAAAGTTAGTATTTTAGTGGATGCATAAAAAATTTAATTTGAAATGACAGTTTTCGATGATATAAAATTGGTAAGAAAAAATATTTTAAAGTAATCATTCATATTTTTATAGACAGGAAAATTGTAAACACATTTAAAATCTTAATAGAATTATTTAAAATCTAACTGAAAATAATGATATAAACTAAACTGATTTATTCCTTGAAACTTGAATAATGCTTACGAAATAGGACCATGTGCCAAGTATTCTATTTTGTTATTATATAAACTGAAAAAGCGATATAGTTTAAGATAAAGAATAAAAACTTTGAAAAATATAATTATTAGAAAAAATGAATAGATTTACAGGTAAAGTGAAAAGATCACGCCATTTCTCAGCAAAAATTAAATGAGAATATCAAAACATAAACATTATTAAAGGTTGAGAAAATAATTATAAATGCTAAATGTTCAAAGTAATATATCATATGTCCGTAGAATAAAAAATTTAAAGTATTGGATTTTATTAGTTCACAACTTATTATTTTAAATATTTTACATAGTAAGCATGAAATTCTAAATTCAATGTCAATATGTAAAATGTCGTAAATCAAATTTCACTAGATGGAGCCAAGCTTAGAACGGAGATTGAAATATGGAATATGGAATATAAAAATATGAACTCGATTTTTCCAATTCGAAATTAAGGTTGTGTTCCTTGGAGTTCAAAACATTTACCAAATTTTAAAAATGAATTGCAATTATTAAATCATTTCTGTCACCGTGATAAACTTATTTTCATATTTGCTTAATATTTATTATATATTTTCAGTCACCATAATAAACATACTTTCATATTGGCATTATTTTTCAACTCATTGCGCATAATATTGTATTTTAAAAATATGATTTTGTTCAATAATTTCTCATATACTCAATATCAATTTTGAGACATTAAGCACTCAATACAGTACAATTTTCCATAATGTTTTCGATTCTATTAAATTAAAGATTTTTATTTTCACAAATACAAATTGATCATTTCTGATTTTTTTGGTTAAAGTTTTGCAAACACATCTTTCATAATTATTGTTGTTGTTGTAGTACTATATATCACTGGTAAGAAAAAAAACTTATAATATTTACCAAGTTTATCCTTAACTTTTTCTTGGAGGCATGGTGAGAAGCCAGGGGCAATTCTATTACAATTGTCAAACAATCCTACCTTTACTTTCAGAATAAAAAATAATGGGGATGAAAATTTTAGAGAGGAAAATTAGTTTGACTAAAAATCTAAGGCTATGTTTGTTTCACTTCATTCACCTCAAAAACACATGCTACAATCATTACACTTTTTAAATTTTATTTCTATCTCTTCTTTACTTTTACATACTTTTTCATAAAAATACACCTAAAAACATATATCTAAAAATCAAAACAAACATAACCTAAAAGTCTTGATAATAATATAAATATATGTGCTTAATAGATGTAATGATTGGATTTGAATATTTGTATTTGTATACAAAAGTGAATAGGTTGAATTTGAAATTTAAATTATTTATATCTTTTTAAATTTATATTTGGATTGGCTAAATTTTCATTGGATGAAAAGTTTTGAAGATGAAGAAACGAACATTACCAATCTTACTCTTAACATCACTTTGACGTGAATCTAATTTATTATTGAAAATAAGTTATAATTAATAAATAAAAAAGTTGCCCACCTTATAATAAATTTAATCCAAAAGTTCCCTAACGCATATTGCAATGCAGTCTAACGGTATGTATCACTGCCATTGGATGTTCTGTAGTTTCATAGATCTCTTTCTATTCTCAAGAAATATGAAAACCTAATAAAATGTTTCATAATGTTATTTCATGTGTAATCGTGTGGCGCGCGCGAGGTTCTTTATTCAAATAAAGGAAAGAGCAATATAGGCTGTAATTGAATCGACAATTTATTTAAAAATAATCTAATTTAAAGCTGAAGTGACAAAAATGAGATAAAACTATCTGTGGAATATAAAATATGGCAATGGTAATGGGTATGTCAATTGAAGATATTCGAAATGGAGGTTCCGATAAAAGTTGTTAGACTCAATTTTTATGATTTTATGCTAGCACTCTAAAGAGAGAGAGAGAGAAAATAAAATGAAGCCGATACGTAGAATTTGCTAATGTAGCACCTTTTGTGTCTGTGAGAGCTCTTCCCGAATAAACAATTTATTATCAAATAAAACAAAAAGTGAAACAAAGCAAGTGATTTAAACATTTTCACAAACATCCTTTCCCACTTTGCAGAGAAGCATTTTGTGAAAAGCAGAGTGTTGTCTAGATTATAGATTAGCTTAGCTTCTTAGTACCACTTTTCAAGTTATATGCCTAGTTAGTTATACTACAGAGCTTCTTGTTGAATATAACAACTGTCTCGTTCTCACACATTCTTAAATTTTTAAATTGTCAAGTAAGCCTTTGAAATTTAAAAATATAGATATTCTGTAAGATATCCCATTCTTTCTTCGCTATTTTACAAGTCGATATCAATTTAAATTGCTCCTCATTGACTTTGATTAGTATGACATTAATTGCCTTTGAGTTTTCAAGAGATGTGTTCTCCCTTTCGACTATCCAATTCGTCACATTCTTGACAACATTCATACCATTAACCTTGATCAATGGTGCTGTTCACCCATTAGAGGTGAAGCCCCAGGCCTTGTCATCAAGAGACTTGATAAAAGTCTACATTTGAGTCTTTTAGTGTGGGTAGTTAGTTCAATCTAATAGTGGCGGTCGTGTGACCAAAGACTCTTCCTTCGTATTCATGGTCAAACCTCCAATTTCAGGATCTTGTCTTACAACCAAGTCCAAAAATGATGATATGGCTTTAATGTTACTTGTAGGTTAGGTTAGATCAAGTGCTATAATTTCAAGTTAAATCTAATTTAGTGAATTTGTGATTCTACAAGACAATGTTTAATTTGAAATTGTTACATCGCCACACACATAGAATATAAAATTAAAGTAAACACAAAGACATGTAATATGTTTACAAAATTTAGAGCCAATCTCCTATGTTGTAGGGTGCTTGCTCACATCAAGGTAATCTGTTATTTTAAATAATTACAATCAAATAAACCAAGTACAAGTTCCTTACCTCCCTCCTATTATATCTAAATCAAGTCCACACTTGATTTTAACTAACTGGTGCACTCTCACACTCTCTTTAGGTTAGGGGTATGCAATTTTCGATTTATTGACAAAACCGTACCAACTAAAAAACTCGATATAATGTTTATAAAAAATCAATATTCGATTCGATTTCGGTATACAGGTTCAATATATTGAACTAAAATAAATACTGAATTTTAAAAAATTATTATTATTTACATATTTTGCGTTGTTAACTTAATAATTTTTACTGTTGAAGCCCAAGCATGACCTTGGTCTTTTAGAGTTCTAATCCAAACACAAACATGTCCTTAATCCAAAGTCCAAACACCAAACACGCTTTAACACGCCTTGAGCAGTTCTGTTCAGCCATCCTTGTTGCTTACTCCACTGAGGTGCTAAAAGTCTGAACCCAAACTGAATTGGCAGCTACTGAGACTCTCAAGGCAGTTGAACCTATCCAAATCCTAGTCGCACCTACAGTCACCTGTGGCAGTTGAACTTGTCTCACCCTTGGATTTTTGCATCTTCCAGCATTGTCAACCATTAGACACTACCAGTGTTTGGTTTCAAATTCAGACTTTCATTTTCTGAAATTTAGACCTTGGTGCATCATGAGCTCAAAGCATCAGACAATTGGACCTCTTGCCCACCTTTTAAAACACCAGTACTGCTCCTTGACTCACTACGGTTTTCAATGCCTTGCATTTTCTGATGCTTTTTAACACTTTTCTTTTTCGTCCAAGAAGTTTTATATTTTTGTGTGTAATTTGAAATTTTATGAGTTCAGAATTGTGAGTTCATAAGTCTACAATGTTGCTATGTTAATTTTCCTTTTTCATGGCTATTTTAGTGAGTTGTAAGTCTGCAATGAAATGATGAAGTTTTCTTAATGATAATTCATTAATTTGGCCTTTTAAAATGAGAGATAACCAAACAATTTAAAGTTAATGTCAAAGTGTAATTGGAAATTACATAGAAATTTCTTCTAATTGGAAATTTGATCAAGAAACAGCGAGAAAAGCTCTAGCACGTATGTTAATATTTGATGAATTGATTTTTAAGTTTGTAGAGAATGAAGATTTAGACAATTTATGTTTGTACTATATCCCTAGTTTTTTGTTCTTTCAAGAACAATTATAATAAGAGATTGTTATAGAATGTATTTTGATGAAAAAGATAAGTCGAAAACTTATTTTAGGACAATTGGACAAAGAATTTCATTGACTACTGATACATGGACTTCAAATCAAAGACTCACATATTTGTGCTTGATTGAACATTATATTGATGATTATTGAAAATTACGCAAAGTCATTCTTAATTTCGTTCTATGTTATACTCATAAGGTTGATGAGGTTAGTCTTTTGATCAAGAAATGCTTGGTTGATTGGGGTATTGACAAAATTTTTGTTATTACTATTGATAATGCTTCTTATAACAATACTACTATTGGATATTTGAGAAAAAGATTTGTTAATTGGGAGATACGTATATTAGGTGGAAATATTTACATATGAGATGTGTAGCTCACATGGTTAATCTTGTTATTAAAGATGGGTTGAAAGAGTCAATTGAGTTGGTTCGCATTGTGGTGAGATATGTGTGACAACTGCTTGCTAGATTGAAAAAATTTAATAATTTTGTTGTTAAGGAAAAAATTGAAAGTAAAAAATCATTGTGGTTTGATGTTCCCACTAGATGGAATTTTGTATATACAATGCTTGAGACTGTCGTGGTGTTTCAAGGGGTGTTTGACAGGTATGAGTTATCTGATGCTAATTTTCGTTCCAATTTTATGCCTAATGGACTTTATGGTAAGATTGGACTGCCTGCAAAATATCATTGGATGATTGTTGAATGTTTTGTGAAGGTAGTGTGTTACT
Source organism: Avicennia marina (assembly GCA_019155195.1). Classification (NCBI taxonomy): domain Eukaryota; kingdom Viridiplantae; phylum Streptophyta; class Magnoliopsida; order Lamiales; family Acanthaceae; genus Avicennia; species Avicennia marina. The sequence continues at coordinate 9,792,168 of CM032773.1, forward strand.
TTTATGAACTTACTCTTTAAGTTTCAAGTTCTTCGTATGTGACATTTAACACTTTCTTAGATAAAAATCAGTGATGCGAATGATTTGTTAAAGGAATGACTTTATAGTAATGATGATCATTTAGTAAATATGGTAAGAAAAATAAAGTCCAAGTTTGATAAATGTTGGGGAAGTATTGAGAAGATAAATATGATGTTGTATATAATAGTTATACTTGATCCCTGTTGTAAATTTGGTTATGTGCAAGTCCTTTTTAAAAATATGTGTGGCCTTGAACATGGAGAGTAGATGGGAAATTTGGAAAATAATGCTTTTTATGATGTTTTTTAAAAATATAAAAAGTTGTACTCTTCATTCATACAAACATCATAATGTTCTTTAAGTCTATCTAGAAAAAGCACAATAACAAGTAAATTAAGGGGTGAAATTAACATAGAAAATGAAAGGAGAGCTATTAGAACTCATAGAAAGAAATACCAATAAATGACATTAGAGATATGAGGTATATATGAATCAGAGTTGGATACATATCTACATGAGCGAAGTGAAAATGATTCTAAAGATTTTAATATCATATATTGGTGAAAATTGCATGGCCTTAGGTTCCCCTTTTAATCAAAATTAGCATGTGATGTCTTAACTATACTTGTATCTACTGTTGCTTCGAAGTCAACATTTAGCATTGGAGGTCATATAATTGATGACTTTAGAGCTTCATTAACCCTAAAGATGGCATGAGCTCTCATTTGTTCTCAAGATTGGCTTCATCATTCTTCAATTAAGCCATTGGAAGAGGATTATAAGCATGTTCTAAAAGTTGAAAAAGGTATCTAATTGTTATTAAAATTCTTAATTTTTTACTCCATCCATCATATAAGTGTATGTTACAATAAAATTTTCAATTATTTTTTCATATCTAACATTGTTATTACTAATGCACTTTTTAAATATAATGTCCATTGTTGGCTTAAAGTCGAATATCATTGACTTATAAAGTTGTAATATTCTAAATTGGTAAGTAAATGTTTTTTAATTATAATGGCATACAAAACCAACTTTGTATAGTTGTAACTATTATTATTTAGATTATGTTTTGTATGTGACACTAAAATTATTCTCTATTAATGTAACTTTCTCTTACTAATGCTTTACACTTTGTAGGGCATGTTAAGGCATTAAGGCTAGTGACAACAATCAAACATTTTCATTTCATACATGTGACAGTAATATTGTGATTATTTATTGTTGGCTTGAATCTTGATTGATATAATGATATCTTGTTATCTTATTGGATAGTTATCAGTTGGAGACTTGGTATATTAGAAATATTTTGAAGAGAACATGATTTGCAATCTTAAGTTAATTGTGTTCGTTGCTTATTTTGAGTAGAAACTAAAAACATGCCTAAATGGATTTGATGGACTATGGATTTGTTAAGTTATTGTGATTACTTTAAATTGAGGATTGTTATGTAATATTAATGTTGAGATTGCTGTGGTGCTTAGTATTATGAAATTTTGCATTTTTTCTTTTTTCTTTTAATTTTTATTGCTATCATGTCGGAGAAAATTTATGCTTTTTATTTTTATTTTTTAAAATTTTGAAAGTGCGTTGCAAGATAATATTAGTGATGGAAATTATATTTTTTTGATATGAATAACAACATTCATAATTTTTAATTTTTTTCGTAGTGATGAAAACATATATAATTTTTCTACAACAATTTCAGTTTTATTACAGCAATTTCGGTTTTATTATAGCAACAATTTGATATGACAACATTTATTATAGCAACAATTATATTTATTTGATATGAATAACAACATTCATAATTTTGAATTTTTTTGTAATGTTGAAAACATATACAATTTTTCTACAACAATTTCGGTTTTATTATAGCAAATTCGGTTTATTATAGCAATTTCAGTAAATTGGACTATTTTTCTTTCTTTTTTTTATATTTTTTTTTGTGAAATTTTGGTACTCAATTATCTAACCAAATCGACCAATATAATTTCACTACAAAACCAAACTAAACTGAAAAATTTGTTTAGATATTCGATATGCCAATTTGGATCGAATGAACAACCCTACTCTAGAGGAAGTGACAAGTTAAGACTCCTTTTAACTCTAATTTATGCATTGACATGAAGTGAACAATATACAAGAACTTGTAAAATTTAACACAAATATGACATATATGTGAATGTAGGTGTTTTTTTCATGCTAAGCTCTCAATCCTCTCAAGTAAAGGCACAGCCTAATCTTGCACAACTCAACCTTATTTATACTTGAATTTGTCCGTAAAAAATTCATCTAGATTAGCTCCAAATCATTTGCAAATCTTTGGTTGAAATTATGACAAATATTCTATTTCAATCAACAGGCTGGTGTTGGATAATTTGCAGGCGGAGGTTGGAGTTTTAGTAGTTGTTTCCTATTCCAATTGGAAGACCTTTTGTAATATGGGAATTCTCTCCTGTTTATTTTTTTGATCTTTTCTTGTCAAAATGCAATCTAATCAACCTTGGACATCTTTTGAAGATACTTCTTCTAATTTTTGAACTTCAATATTTATGAAATAGTTAATTTTTCCCAACTTTTGATATAATTCAAAATTCTTTGACTATCAAATTAAAAAAAAATATATATATATATATATATATATATATATATATACTTGGAGTCCAAATTGTCAATTTTTGTCCAGATTTTTTTTTTCCAACAAAATTTTTTTAAAAAAGTGAGTGTCAAACTTACACTTATAGTGTCAGCACAACTATTGTACATGCACGTGCACAATCCCATCCATATATTTGTTTGGTCATGTCATATTCGTTGTCAATAATTTTAGTGGAGACATGGTACATAAAAATCTTTAATAGTACGGGTTGTGTCTGCCCGTATCCCTGGATCGATTGGTGGAAGCAGTAAATGTGTCAGAAGGCACGTGGAAAATACGGTAATATCCACAAAAACTGACAAAAAAATACAGAGACAAGGACAAATCAGGAAAATCAACAAGAGCTAGTGTGGTAGTGAAATAAAACCGACAAGTAAAGCGAGAAGACCACTACACTTGGGAAAATTTATTTAATAAAACGTAAACAAACATTTCTGTAGAAGAATATTTTTTTAGAATTTAAAATAATAAATGCTGTTATATATTTAAAATAAGATGAGAGATAAAAATAAATATAAATGCTAAATTTTCATAATAAAATATCATATGTTGTTAAATAAGAATATCTAAAGAATTGAAATTGGTAGTTTCATAATTTATCATTTCAAATATTTTACGTAGTAAACGTGAAATTCTAAATTCAATAAGTCAATATGCAAAATTTCGAAAATTGAATTCCACTCGATGGAACCAAGCATAGAATAGAGATAAATAAAATAGAAAATATATAGATATATGATATCATTTAAAACATACACCATTGAAAAATTATATTAGTGGAAGAAAAGTATGTATTATGTGTAGAAAATATTACTAAAGCGCTTTCGACTAATAAAATAAGAAAATTAGGCCGTAATTACAAGTGAAATAGAATTAAAGAAGGTGAAAATAATTGAACTATAAAGAAAATATCTGCAAAAGAAATATTGAGAATACGTTTAAAAATAATTTTTAAATGTATAGAAATAAAAGTAAAAATATATGACTCCTCAAACATGAAAAAGAAATAAAGCATATTAAATAGTGGAAAGAAAAGAATATATGAATTTTTTCTTAAATGACTCAATTAAAAAAATAAATGAGAACATATTAACTAGGGCTTTTCATATAGTAAAATCAAACGAAATCAAATAAAAAATTGGAATTCTGAAATTTTGGTTCCTAAAATAGCGAACAGAATACTAAACCAGTTATAGTTCTATTGGGTATTTGTAATTAATTTTTACAAATTTAAATGGGAATTTTTGTAACCAAAATAAAAAAAGAACTATTTTCCTATCTTTTATTCTTTCTATCTTAGTATTTGTCTCACGAATGAAGAATGGAAGTAAAAAAATGAAAAATTCATAACATATATAAAAAAAATATCATTAAATAAAAAAAATTAATTAGAAAACGACAACAAAGAATAACTTTATAATACCAAACACTAATATTAAAATCAAACTAAATACTAAATTTAGAAAAAAATGATATTTGTTTTTATTTTTAGATGTGTATTTTTAAATATATATTTTTTTAAAATTGTGTGGAAGTAAGAAAGAAACATAAAATTTCAAATATGTAATAATTATAATGTAAGTTTTACGATGTTAAAAACAAAAACAAACATATCCTGTGCCTATATAATCAGTATAAGTCATGAAACATGAGCTCTACCAATAAATTATTGGTTATTTTTGTATAATTTTTTTTAAAAAATACGCTTAAAAATACTTACTCAAAAATAAAAACAAACATAGCCATAAGTCATGAATAAATACATAAAACTATGAAAATAAACCTATCGAATAAAATTATTAAAAAGAAAGTTGGGAGAAAAATCAGACAAAACATTTAGAAAATATGTGTGAATTAATTTTAGGAGTATTAAAATTAATAATTCCAGTGATTTGATTGCAAATAATAAAAGAGTCGTGAAAGAAAAATTGAGGTTTGTATTCACATCAATTTACATGATGTCTAGTTAAAATTGTGCCGTGATTTAAGTATTGGCAATATCTAAATTATTGTTTAAGTAATTAAAAAACTAAAACTTATAACAAAAATGATGACAATGAAGAAATAAACATTACCACTCATACTCTGGTATGGAATTGTAAAGTATTTAATTTAATATTGAAAATGAATTGCAATTAACAAATAAAAGAGATACCCACTATATAATCAATTCAAGCCGAATAATCCTTTACAATAAGTATAACTACGATTGCATGTTTGTTGTTTCATAAATCTCTTTCTTGTTTTAAGACATTTGAAGACCTAATAAAATGTTTCGTCATGTCATAAGACACGCCTTGTGTGGCTTTGTGGTACACAACGGCACTTATCCAGTTACAGCAGTAGAGATTGAATAGACATTTTGTATAAAATAATTTATTTTTGAGATGGGTTGGGAAAAAGTAGATAAAACTATTTTTGTGATATGAAATATGAAAATGGTGTTGTGTATGCCAATGCTACTTGAAAGATAAAATGTAATGAGATGTGAAATGACGTTATTTGTAGAGAAATATCATCTTGATATGGTTAGGTGGTGAGGTTTATTTTAGTTATATAATGTGAATTTACACGTATATTCTTACTTTAAACTTTTCTATTTTTTTTATTTTTTATTTTTCTATTTTAATATATTTTATATTTGTGCTTTTTTTTAAATTTTCTCACTTTTCAGTTCTTTTGATCTTCGTCATTTCTTATTTAAATATTATTTTTATTATCTAAAAATGTTATAAGAGTGGGTAAAAAAGTTATGTTTGGTGTGAAGTTATAAAACAGAGAAAAGAACTTAAATTATGTATATATAATATGTAATAATAATTAAATAATGTGATATTATATAGGTTCATAAAATATTAATATATCTATATTATATATTAAGTTAATAAAAATTTGTAAATGCATAATGTAAAATTGTATATTTGCTCTTCTTTTAAATTCTTTTATCTCTTCTGTCATTTTCTTTACCTATTCTCTTTTAATTAACCATTTTTATGTATATTTTCTCTAATTTTCTTCTCATTTTAATTTCTTTCAATATTTCTTTATGTTTTATTGCAAATATTTTTTTATACTTTTAGTTTTAAAAAAATTTTATTTACGTTTTTTATAACACAATAGTTTTACAAGCTATGCTAATTTTACAAGTATATATGAATATGAGTAAGAAAATTATAGAGACAGGTGTTTATGTAATTATGAATATGTATAATGATTGAAAAAAAATTAGTTAATTATATAAAATAAGAGAAGGAAATTTTTAAATTCAAATTTGAACAAATTTTTGTAAAATAATATGTTTGGTTTGTAAAATTATTGAGAAATGGTGAATAGTTTAAAATAAATAACCAATCACAGCCAGCGAAATTTGAGAAGAGGACGGAGAATATGGATAAAAAATAAGAGATAAATGAAAAGATATATATATTTTTAATATAACTTTTGAAATATAACTAAGGTGCGTGTGTATCAAAGATAATATTAAAATAGCAGCCCGTGGAGCAGAGTTCACTATTGGACAAATAACTCTTCCGTCGCAGCGATAAAACATAATAAGATCAAATTTTGATTTTAATGTGTTAGTATGTTTTAAAAAATTGATTTTGATAGATGTAAATTTACATCTAAACATAGCCCGAGAAATTTTTATATAACAAATTGAAATAAAAAACATTACCCACAAAAACTGGGGAGAAAAGAGACGGATAAACTAGAAAAATCAACATAGTGAGCTAGAATGGAGTAATGAGAAATCACATTGATAAATAAAGTGAGATGACTAATAATGTCACGCCCCAAATCCGTAATTGCGACGTGACAATATTCGGAAGATAAATATCTTAATAGATATCAACGTTCAAATATTAAAGTAGTTAAATCATAAAATTCTTTTACTACAAATAAAATAAAAATTTATTACATTGTAGTGAAAAATAAATAACCTATATTATTACATCATAGTCTTATTTGCAAGTAAAATTGTAATTCAATTCTTCTTTTTCCAAGCCTTCTATCGTCTTCACAATTGCTCCTCCACGTTGGAGTTTTCAGCAAAAAGGTTTCTATGGAGTTCCCTGCGAAAAAAAGTTTTAAAAAAAATGTAAGTGATTAATCACCAAGTAAGAGGTTACTGTCATTTTGTTAGGATGTGAATATAGTAAAGTATTTATAAAATTTATACATTTATTTGAAAATTTACAAGAGAATAACCAAAAAAACTATGTAATGTTCTATTCTTTAGTATGCACAGGGACTCAAATAGTGTGTGTACCATATTTTTTAATTAGGATCTTATAGTCTTTTGCTGTAGTGAAAGAAGGTCATGTGTAATCTTGTGGCTGTCTCAATTTATAAACTTAATTGATATGGTCATATATTTCAACCTATATTCCTAGTTGAGTAAGTCACTTAGCTAAATCTTTTATCCTAATTGAAAGGGTCATATATCTTAATTATTACCTAGTCAGTGAATAGAACTAATTTTTACAATATCTCAATTGATCCCATGGGTATCATATCACATATTTTGATATTCCATAATTTATGTTTAGAGTAATTCACAGTACAAAAAGTTGATACTAGTTCACATCAAAAGTATTTTTAGATAAAACATTGTAAACCAAAACATTCCCATTTGTTGAAAATATTTTGGAATAAATTCAGCAAAACAAAAATTTTCAAAGAATATTTTGAAATAAATTTAAATGAAAATACAAAATCTTCAAGAAAATATATTTCATTTAAAAGGGTGGTAGTGAAAATCTACAAATAACTATTTATCTGGCTTCTATTCTTGCTAACTGATGAGTTCATCGACAACCAATTTTTCATTTCCTACCTAATTTAACCGAAATCTTATTCTTCTGTATACTTTTGTATGTATTCTTTATGTACCGTGTTACTGCCTTTTTAAATTTGTGGCTACCCATTGAGTGGGTTTTTTCTATTCAAATTTCTTTAATTAACCTCTCCTATATCCTATCAAGTCTTGAATCACTTATTTAATCTCAAAATTTAAAAAATTAAGCCTTAATTACATGAAAGTAACATTCTATTCGCTTTTCAGGCTCTGCACTGTGGCTCCACGCCTTTGAAACAGATTGTGATACATTCTGTTCAGCCTTTTGTGACCGTGAGAGATCGTTCTGCCACCGGCCGTGGCACCTTCTGCTTGGTACTGCATCTAGACCTCAACCATTGCAAGTCGTGGGTTAGCACCCCGTGCTTGCAATGCCAACCGTGGGGCGTTCTACCTAGTGTCATGGTTTCACTTCACATTTGTGAGAACGTGCACCTCAATTGTGTGGTCCCGCCTTGCGATCACGGGGATGCCTGAGAAGCGACACCAGATTGCGCAAAAGGCGTTATTTGGACCTCTATTGCCCGATCTGAAAACGAGAGTCATGGTAGGTAAAACGATGGACCTCGAGCGTATTATGTGTCATGGGGGACGGAAGGGTGCTGCCCTATCTCTCCCTACGCCTTGGCCTTCCTAATAATAATCTCCGCACCCACTCACTCATTTCTTTCTTTCTCTTTTTTCACAGTTAAAAAAATATTTTTTGGCTCTTCTTACTATCACCATTAATTTCAACTTTTAGATATAACTTTAATTCACAAATGACATTATTTTGATTAAAATTCTCAAAATATAATAATTTTATATTTTGTTATAATTAATATTGTTAATTAAATTTTTAACATGTACACGCCTAGATTTTGCAATTTTATCTAAGTGCATAATATAGTTTCCAATTGAAATAGTTCCACGGTTCATAACATTTCGCTTATAAATAGTCCTATGATTTTATAGATATTGCAACAGAGATAAATGTTATTAGATGATAATGAAAATTATAATAAATATTATAATTTCAATATTTAATAATTTTTTTTATATTTTTTAATACAAGATTAATCCCTAAATGCAAATTCACCGTGCACAAATTACCGTCCCAGCACACCGTAACATATTCACACGCAGAAAACCACAGCATTGGCAAACACGTGTACAGCAACATTCGTTCTTTAGTCAATGGTGGTGGCGATGCTGGGGGCCTCCGCCAATTGAAATGGTTCCATTGTTTCATGACGTTTCGCTTATAAATAGTCCAACCCTGACAGCACACCTAACATATTCACAGACACATAAAACCACAGCAATGGCAAACGCATTTGCAGCAACATTCGTTCTTTACTCGATGGTGGTGGCGATGTTGGGGGCCTCCGCCAGTGGCCGCTCCACCACCGCCATGCCCCAAGACCCCCTCCCGGCGGAAGAGCACAGGTTCAGAAACCTTAACTTGGGGGAGGAATTGACCACACTCCATTTCTACGTCCACGATTTCGTCAGCGGTCCAAACCAGTCAGTCTACACTGTTGCCGAGGCCTCAATCACTCCGAATTCATCCGCCTTGTTCGGCACAGTCCAAGTAGTTGACCACCTGGTGACGCTCGGGCCTGAGGTCGACTCGGAGAAAGTCGGTCGGGTCCAGGGGATCCATGCCTTGGCTGACCTTGAAGTAGCAGCACTAGGCGCGAACTGGAACTTCCTTTTTAACGATGAATACAATAGCACGATCACTGTGGTGGGAAGGCTGGTCGCGTTTGACGTGTTAGGGGAGATGTCAATCGCTGGCGGGACCGGGAAGTATCCGATGGCTCGAGGGATCGTGCATAAGAGAACTGTGGAGACGGACCCTGAAACGCACAACAGTGTCATGGAATACACTTTGCACGTGTACTCGCAAAGTGCACTGGCGCTGCCTGCAATTTAATCACTGTATTCGATCTTGTGATCGATGTTGAATAATGGTCTTGACTCACTGAGTTATCAGGTCAGGTCTAGACCAAGAAATTAGCAGTTGTCGATCCTGTGAGTTTCACGGTTTAGCTGTGGTTTTCCTGCTAATAACTCTTGAAACAAGTGTTTCTTGTGTTGCAGTGCCAAGAAATTATGTCATGTTGTCTTGTTATGAATTTGTGTTTGGCAAACTCAAGGAGCCTTTTAGTTTTGGATGTAGAATTACCAGGGAAAATAGCTGACCGCTGAACAGAGATGCAAAATGCAGTGGCTACCTCCAATTTACAATATAATCAGAAATGGGCTAAGCTCTATTAAGCAGAGGTTAAACCCACCTAAATCCTAGTCTCTTGTACTGGTACAACACGATATATCCTGTATATGTGATCATCTAAAACCACGTCAGCAATTGACAGTAAAGTTTTGGATAAGTGATGCTGAATATAATCTCTGGTTTCCTGGGATCCTTTCGGGCGGTAGGATGACAGTTGATGATGAGGGTGATTAGAGACTTCAATCCGGTCGGTACTTTGCGAGCTGCCTCCATAAAAGTCCTGTGGGATACTATAATTTTCCGGTGCGCGAAGAAATAGCATTTCTTGGCTCTTTTGTGAAAGAATTCGTGCATTTTCTTCAGACATTTATTGGATAATATTTACTGGACTGATGCCTAGTTCTTAAAATTCCTTGTCTCCATTAGATTACGGGATAGACCCCGCAAGACTAAGGTCAAAGATGGGTTCTTTTTTAGTTTTCCCCTTTAATTCTTCACGTTTGTTGTTGGAGTTTAGAATTTTACCAAGAATTAAGTCTGTGGGCATTTGATATTGGCTGTGAAATGAAGGCCGTGTGGGTAATGGCCATTGAAGTGCAAAGTCGTGCTTCATCTGCAGCTGTTTCCCTCTTTAGTATGATTGTATTTTCTTATTTAAGTCTACCAGAATATTTCCAATTTTTACTTCTAACGACTCTACTGCACCTGTTTTGAGAATTGTCCAAACAAATCCTAGTTCTCCCTAAAACACTTCTGCCCGCCGTCGCCTAGTCCCATCCCAACAAGCCTTTATTCCCCAAGGAAAAAAAAAAGGAACACTGGAACACCAATGAAGCCGTTGTTGTCTTCGGCAAAATGTGGCCGTTGGCGCACAAAATCAACACCACACATAAAAAATCTCCCATACCCGTCAACCCCCAGCCTCCCAGGCGTCTTCATCACCAATTGCTGCCGCGTCTCATCTCTGAAATCGAGCGACAACACCGCGTCGCCCTCCGCAGCGCCGAAAACGGTACTCGCGCCACCAAATGTTTCTGCTTCCCGTCGCCGTAGCCCACTGCTGCAACCTTTTTTCCCTGCGAGTCGCAGCCCTTGTTCTGTCAGGACGTCGCAACCTCTGCTCCTTTGGGTGCAACGCCTCCGCCTCGTGCCTTAGTGGCCGAAACCCCTCCATCAGTGCTCTCCACCGTCGTGTGCGCGGCTCAATAAGAAAAACGCGTGATTGCCCTACAACTCTACTGATTGGGTGTTGGGCTTTAGGTGGGCTATTTCTTGGTGTTAAATTATTTGGGCCTAATATCTTTGTTTTGTGGTTTGATAATTTTTTGTTGTGAGTTTTTTATATTTGATATTGTTGGATCTTGTTAGTGTGTTAATATGGCCTCAAATTCCGAAAATGAAAGGGTTGTTAGAACTACTATTGAAATTTAAAAAATTATGTCTTGTGGGTTTAATCTCAAAATAAATTGAGTCTCAAAACTTCTCCTCCTAAGTCAAAAGGTGCTGAATATTCAAAGGTGTAAGCTGATTGTTCCATTATGGCTTACCTCCTAAGTAGTATGAAAGAGTTCTATAATGACTTACCTCCTAAGTAGTATGAAGAGTCTATCGCATCCAAATATTCAAATGTGTAAGCTGATTGTTCTATTATTACTTACCTCCTAAGTAGTATGGAAGAGTTTGCCGCATCCAATGTTATGTTTTTTAGTTCAGCTAAAGAAATGTGGGGTGCCTTATGTGAGATATATTTTTTAAAAAAGAATGCTTCTGGAGTGTTAGAATTATATGAAAAACTATTTTCTCTTAAACAACATGGGCTATGTGCTAACTATTTTGCCTCACTAAAAGGAATTGCAGATGAAATTTCACTATGTCATCTATTAAATTGTGATGTTTAAACTTGTAAGAACTAATAGGAGGAATTTTTAGTGGATCAGTTTTTGTCCAGACTTAATTCTTCTCTTAGTTTGGTTTGAGACGTATTAACCAGTGACACTGTTTCTATCTTATCTGATGCTTTTTCAAGAGTTCTTCATGTTGCAGTGGGCAACTCTAGTTCTCCTCCTACCTCAATGATTGAAAATCCTGCCTTTAGCAACTAAAAGTCATGAGTCTTCCCAAGGTTGCTACTCAAGGGGAGTCTATGATGGTGCGGCCAAAAGTCTAACTACATTGTGTTTATTGTCGATGAAACAATCATGCTTCGAAGAAGTGTTGGATCAAGTTTGGTAGGTCTAAAAAGGAAGGCAAAGGCAAATCAACCAAATGAGTTTTCTAAGAAGGTTGAAGAAACAACTCCAACATCTACTACAACTTCAAAGATGGTCACATTGACTCGTGAATAATATGACAAATTGTTGTGTCATTCAATTGCTAATATCACTTCACTTTAGCTACCTCTTCATCTAATGTGAATGGAGTTTCTCCTATGCATGCAAACAATGAAGATGATTGATGGCAAGCATGATTAAATATTGCTGTGTTGTCTGTATTGCTTTACGATATTATTACAAAGTATTAAGTGTTGTCTTACAACGTCAATTTAATCGTTGCCTTATACGAAAAGTTTGCTTTGGCTTTACAAAAGTTACTTGATTGTCTATGGTATTTCATAGTTTTTAAGCCTCCAATCCAAGTTGAACAGTGTCAAGGAATATTCTTAAATATTTAATATGATTGTATTAGCTAGTATAAGTTTATGAGAATATTTGATTTAGTAGTTTGTAGGATTAATTTTTTATCAATTTATCTTTTATATTTTATATTTTTTTACTTTTTTCATATTATAAATTGAAATTTCTCTTCAATTATAATACAAGCATTAATCCTTCCAATTTTTTCCTCTAACAAGTATAATTATGGGGATGGGGATTTCAAGTTCTTGTTCCTTTTGACTAGAGTGTGGAGAAATCATAGAGCATCCATAATGAGAAAATGAGGAAATAATAAGATAATGAGAAATGATCTTCTTGGTGATTTGGGTGGTCATGAGGCTGGTGTTTAGTGCCACCACATTATAAGTTGAAACTGGCTAGAAAATCTGAGCCTGGATACTGAAGGAAGCCCATGTCAGATGCTACTCTTTTCAGGGGCAGCCTAGATCAAGCAGAAAACAAGATATCAAATTTGATGAGATCCCTGGCAGTAAGCCACCGTGGCCATTTGCAAAAGAAACTTTGACAAGTTGATATCATTATGTGTTCCACAGAGACAACAATTAGTATAATACAGGTTGGCTGTGATACTTTGATAATATCAACGTTGTTAAGGAAATATCTGGTGCCATGGGATGAAATAAACAAAAACCAAAAAGCTTCAATGTCAACATCAAGGTTATTAGCATCAAATAATTCAATACAAATTGATTTTGTACCTAATCACAAAGTTGAAGAAAAGCATAAAAGCCGAGTCGGTCATAATATTTATTCGAGAAATCCTTTTCATTATCAGGACTCTCAAGACACTCATTTGATATCAAACCAGCATCATACCCGTGGAAAGCAATGCTGTTTGATATTAACATGAGATTATATGTGAATCACAAGACTTGATCGATCCTATTTCATATATCTTTTGATTGGAATAAAGCCACATTAACATATTCGTAACTTAAGAAAAGATGCAAAAATATCAGTAAGGGCAGGTGGGTGGGAGTGGATGAAAAATTTATTGTAGTTGTTTTTATTTTATTTTATTTTTCTTGTTAATTTTCGTTGTCTAATTTATTATTGAAATTATGATGGCGAATAATTGAATAGATACAAAAATTTATAGACTATGTTTTTTTCAAATTATAGACCCAAAAACACATTTAATTATTACACTTTTTAAATTTTATCTCATACTCTCTCGTGATTTTACATGATTTTCGAGATAAAATTATCTAAAAATATATATTAAAATTTAAAAATAAACAAAGCTATAACTATATTAGTGAATTAAATTACTCGACTTGAATTAATTAAATTTAACAATATTTTGAGTTTTATCAAGTTTGTGCTTAAAATTTTTATTTTTTTTAAAAGCTCTTTAAGAGTATTTGGTAATTTTTATAAAAAAAAAACTTAAGAGCTCTAAAAGATTTTTGGAACTTATACACTCTTTAAAAATAAGCTGGTTATTCCCAACTTATTTTTATATATATTGTAAATTACTTTATTTTAAATATTAAAATTAATATAAATATCTTTAAATTATGTTTTTATTAATAGTGTTAATTTATCTCGTTGTGGCAATTTTGATTGCTATTTGAATGTCTAACATGCGGTAATAGAGCCATCCATGAAACCTTCTACCTTGCATCAAAAATTAATTTTTTAAGAATCTGAAAATTTTGATTTTATATTGATTTTTCGGATGTTTTTGGTTGATTAATGGTTTGAAACCATGTTTCTGTAATATTTTTGTGCGATGGCCCGCCCTGCTTCTAAACTTTTGATGTTTAGGGAAGAATAAAACCCACCATTACCAGTCTTCTAAACTAAGCTTGTATAATTTGATTTTGAGCTGCACAGTGCTGATTGGCTCTCAATATTGCTTGCTTGTTTCCTTCCATTGGTGAAGCACTGAAAGACTTATCTTCACAGTTGAGTGTCTAGTTTGTATCTCATCTACCATTTGCTATTTTGGATTTCTTCCATCTCCGCGTTCAGGCTATGTTTCCACATTCTGTATGTTTTTTGTCAACATATGTTGAGACCATTGTTGAGTTTCCATTGCTATTATTCTAACTATGGTGCTATTGCTGTTAGAATTTTGCTATTACTGTGGCTTTGGTTGAGAACAGTGGGAGCTGCAACAAGAATGAACACGACGAGGTGTATTTCTTTCTAGTGCAGCCGTTGTGCTCAGTTTGGTTAGAGCTTTCACACTTACATGCTTATCTAAGCCCTGAGGAGATTTTTCTGAATTGCAGATCCTCCCAACCGGTACTCCTTGGATTCCTAATTTGATCCATGCTATCACTGATGTTGCCTTAAACGGAAAAGGGGGACATTCTCGTTGATCGCAAATCGATTGTAGGGCCAATTGCTAATGACACGGGAAAGTTATTTATCCCTTTAATTCTAGTATTCCAAGTAAGCTTTGAGCTTTTCACACACCTTGGTGGTCCTGGTTCTTGTAGAAAGTATTTTAAGAGCACTGTCTGAGGATCATTCCCCCACTCTCATGACAGTACTTCTTTATCATCAAACCAATTTAGAAGCAGATCAAAGATGCCATCGCCAGAGAGGCCATGCCTTCATGGGCATGAAAGATGATCCAGGATCTTATTTTCTCATTATTCTTACGATCATGTTTGCATCACACTATCCGTTACTGATATATAGTATATCAGTTGCATCAGTAATGCCGGCAGTAGATTCAAAGTGAATATATTTCTAGAGCTGTCATTTTGGTTATATTCTTCAATTTCAAACCAGTGGAAATAAATGCTGTTGATATTAACATAAGATTATACGTGAATTACAAGACTTGATTGATCCTATTTCATGTATCTCTTGATTGGAAAAAAGTGAGCTTAACATATTCATGATTTAAGAAAAGATGTAACAATATAGGTGAGGGTGGGAGTGCATGAAAAATTTGTTGTCGTTGTTCTTTTATTTTATTTTATTTTTCTTGTGGCTTTTCATTGTCTAATTTATTATTAAAATTATGGTGGCAAATAATTGAATAGATACTAGAATTTATAACTATTAGAAGTTATTTCTTGCCAATCCAAGTTTTACCTTGGATTTTGGATTCTTCTTCCATCTAATTTTTCTTTCTCCCTTGAGTAAAATAACAATAAGAATATCCACAAGGGTATTAGTGAATTAAATTACTTGACTTCGATTTAATTAAATTTAACAATATTTCGAGTTCAATCAAATTTATGCTTAATTTTTTTTTCCCAAATTTGAGTTTACTACTCAACTTTAACTTAAATTTTACAAAATTAACTTAAATTGAATTAGAATAATTGCAGAGTTGAGGTTACAATTGGATAGATGGATTCGGCAAGCAAGAGTTGATCCATACATGATCTATGGTATGCATTAATCCAAATTCTTAATACATCTGTTGTGAGGGATAAAAAGACAAGAGGGTGGTGTGGAAAGAAATGCAGCTGCAAGGATCGCATGCGCCCACTACACAACAAAAATCAATCATGATCAAAACGTTGTTTGTATATCACTCTATTTATTTATTTGATGCATTAGAAATCAGCAACCTCAAATTTTCATTTATTGTATTTTATTCATTCAATAAACACTTTATTATCAACACACACACACACACACACACACACACAATTGTTTTAAATGGAACGGAGTAAATTGCAATTTTCAGTTTGGTGATTTGTCTTCAAATTGTTGGGAGTGGAATAAAACGACTTTACTTTTCAATTTTTCGCGAATATATATTGTAGTAGTGTACTTGTTTGAGTATATTTATTTATCTACAGAAAAACTATTATATTTTATTTTTTTGGACAAATTAAGCAGTCAAATACAATATACTCTTATTTGAACGTAAATTGACAAGACAATACCCCAATTCAAGCAGCAAACTATATTAATTAACCAAAAACAAAAAATAAATAAATAATCAAAACTTTAAAAACATGCATAAACACCCACACTTTCTGTCACTTAATCACAACATGTCTTATTCCAACACTTCCAAAAATAAATAAATAAATAAATAAATAAAACGCTTGAGACGAATTCGGATAAATACACAATAAACTAAATCAACAAAATAAAAGCCTTCTTCATTGCTCCCCACGGCACTTTCTTCACCTATAAATACCACTCATTCCTTTAATCTCTCGGCACTGCATCAAATCATTCCCCGAGAGTTCTTCAGAGTAGCAAAAGGATGGGAAAACCAGACTCCATTTTCATGCTTTCCTCAATCCTATTACTAGCTCTGTTAGGACGAGCCAGTAGTGAACCAGTAACCTCGTTAACCCTGTCTGAAATGACCCATTCCTTCGACCTCAACCCACAAAAGGCAACTCTCTCTATGTTCAAAATCTACATCCAAGCCAACTTCACAGGAGAGTACCAGACCGTTTACCCGGTCGCAGAAGCTGAAATCACCCCCGAATCGCCCACCAACTTCGGACGGGTCCTGGTCATCGACAACTCCATCACCACCGGGCCCGATCCCCAGTCGGAGATCCTGGGCAGGTACCAAGGGTTGAACACGTACTCAGACTTCAATGAAGCAGCAACAAACATGAACATGAATATGATCTTCTCGAGAGGGGAGTACGAAGGAAGCACGCTCACCGTACTCGGGAGACAGGCCGTAAACGAAGACGTAAGGGCTCTGACGGTGACCGGCGGCACAGGAGTATTCAGTTTTGCGCAAGGGATTGTGTTAGCGTCCACTGTCTCCTTGGATCCAGTGAAGGGTGTGGGTACTTACTTATACGATATGCGCGTGGTCACTCCAGTGGCGGGTCGACAGTGGACAGCGTAGTTCAGTTCGCTTCGTCCGATGATGGATGCTAATTCTGGAATAAGGTTGCACGAGTGTATTGCGTCGTACATGGTGTCTTGATGTGTCAAGATTCTACCAAATGCATGTTTCAGTTGTATGGATTAATTTTCGTGCTTTGATTTAATAAACTTTGTTGAAGAAGAGGTGCTGTTAATGCTGAAATTACTGGCTAATATAAGAAGATAAGATCTTGGCCATTATTTCCGGCTAGCAGACGTGGTTGGCGATTTCAGAGGCTGTCTATTGCATGCACGTCCCCAATGAAAATACTTTCGTATGTTTTCATATTTAAAATTAATAAGCCAATATGGAGGATGAAATAAATGCACTGTTTTTTTGATAATAATATAAGGGGGTAATAGGTTCCCCCTGATCAAGATCACAAGAAGACGAGACAATTAAAATATGACTGACCTACACTCAACTAAGTATGATTGGCCCAAGGTTTAAAATAATAGTACGTGTTCACTTTTGGGACGACGGTATAATAAAGGACAAGCTAGGATTCTTGCATCACACTTTCAAATTGGATTATTTCCCCATAATTTTAGTTAATTTATGATATAATTTTCTTTTATTATAGAATTTAATCCATAAAAAACAACGTCGTTGATTGATTTTGATAAAATAATTTATTCAAATACTATTATTGTTGCATTAATGTTGTCACTAGTAAGTTGCAAAATTGGTCTTCTAACTTGGTACTTTGATGCTTTTGTCATTTAGTTGTTGAAGGTAATATTAATTTTTGATTTAGGATAATTACAATTTCAAATCTCAAACTTGGTCGAAAAATTATATAGCATCACGTGTCGCACACATGAAATGGTCTGTAAATGTTTTTCTGAATTTGGGAAATATTAAAAATTAAAGTTTTTGCTCTTGACAATTAAAGGAAAAAATCGCAAATCCTTTATGATTAATTACATGACGAAAAATGTAATTTTGCCAAGTTTTTAAAGTTTCTACGAATGCACAAAATATATTAGTAATAAAAGGTCCTTCACGAAATTTTTTTTGCTAAAATAAATATATTTAAGAGAAATTATTATGTGAACCGACAAGTATGTAAAATTATTCCAATTCTAAATTTAATTAGTGTTCCTTGGAGTTCAAACTAAGTACCAAACTTTGACACTGAATTGTATTTATTAAATATCCTCAGTCGGTGATGAATTTATTGTCATATTTATGTTACATATATTAAATATTTTCAGTCACTATGATGAATTTATTTTCTTATTTGCATTATTTCTCAACTCATTGCATAATAATAAATCCTAAAAATCTGATTATTAGTATCAAATTCTCATTCGCTCAAATTTAATTTTGAAAAATTCAGCACTCAATATAGTGCATTTTTTCCACCACGTCTTACATTCTATCAATTTAAAGATCTTTCTATGCATACAAATTGAGCATGGTTCATTTTTGTTGTATTCACTGCAAAAAAGGAAGAAAAGAAGAAGAGTATCATATTTACCAAGTTTATGCAAGATTCTTTATTGGTGGCGTTTGTGGGACGTCAGAACTAAGAAAGTGTTTGGGTGCACTTATAAATTTTTTTAAATATTTTATAAGATGTTTCAAATTTATAAAATTTTTAAAAATATTTAATATTTTTTTTATGTAAGAGTTTATAAGTTTTTAAAATAAAATATTTGGAACTTATAAACTTTTTAAAAATTAGTTGACTTTTCTCAACTTATTTTCAAACACTTTATAAGTTATTTTATTATATTTATTAAAAGGACTTAAATATTTTCAATTACACTATATATTGGCTAGTAAGATTGGCACACACAATGTGTATATAAAATTATTTATGAATTATTAAAATTTTCTATTTTAAATAATAAAAAATATTATTTAACATATAAAAAATATTTAAAATAAGAATATAAATTAAAATGAAATAAATTGAATATGAAAGTTTTAAAAGGAAAACACAAATAAAGATATATTAAAAGGAAAGGGAATCAATTGTAAAGGATAAAAAGTAGAAAGAACAAAAAATAAGAATAAATATGTAATTTTACATTATACAACTAAAATGAATAAATATATAATTTTACTTTATATAACAAAATAGGATTAGACATTTAATAATATAGTATAAATCATATTTAATTTGTTTTTATTCCTATTACATCAAAAAATTATAATTAATTATAATTATAAATTATAACAAAATCTTAAAAGTCGATTTTACCAAACACTTTATTAACTTCTTTTTAAAATAAGATCTAAAAATTTATAAACTATAAATACATATTATAAGCTACATAATCCTATAAAGTATAAAAAAAATAAACTTAGCCAAACAGCCTCTGACTCTACTTCAAGACTCATAGAATCCCACCTTCACTCAAAAATGTTTAATAAAATGGTAAAGTGAACACAGAGAAGTCAAGCAAACGCAGCCATATTCTTGTTGTAATATCTTCTCCTAGAGAACGATGGTTCATACGGACGCTCACTCCACTCACTTATTAACTTTGTAGACATTTCATGCTGTCAGGTCCCTAATTTTGTGGGGACATATGCACATTGTATGTCTTCGAGTGCCTAAAAATCTAAAATAAGACGAAAGGACGTCACATGCAATAGTTAATTTTGTGGGGACGTCACATGCAATAGTTAATTTTGTGGGGACGTCAGCAATTGTTTTCTAGTGTAAATTTGAGGCTGCAACGCACGTGCTGCTACTGTACTGACAACTGTGCGACAACAAAAAAATAATAAGAAATTTATATCCCACAAATTGAAGTAAAGAACATAATCCACAAAAACTGGAAAAAAACAAAATAAAAAAAATTAGGATGACAAATTAGAAAAAAAAAAAAAAACCATAGTGAGCTATAATGGGGGAAAGAGATAGGTCAAATTGATTAATAAAGCGAGAAGACCACTAAACTTGGATTAAGAATTATTTATTAAAACTTAAAGGAACATTTTTGAAAAAGCATGTTCTTTAGAATTTAAAATTATAAATAGTTTTATGTTTTTAAAATGAAATAAAATATTTAAAAGTTAGTATTTTAGTGGATGCATAAAAAAATTTAATTTGAAATGACAGTTTTCGACGATATAAAATTGATAAGAAAAAATATTTTAAAGTAATCATTCATATTTTTTTTAGGCAGGAAAAAGGTAAACCTAAATTAGAATTGAATCCAATTCAATTTGATTCTAATATAACAAAGTGCATTTACCGTGTCAGAAAGTAAGATATGTTTATTACGACTACTTAAAGTTGTGAAGATTGTGAACTCATTTCAAAATCTTAATAGAATTATTTAAAATCTAAGTGAAAATAATGATATGAATTAAACTGATTTATTCCTTGAAACTTGAATAATGCCTACGAAATAGGACCATGTGCCAAGCATTCTTTTTGTTATTATATAAACTAAAAATGCGATATATTTTAAGATAAACAATAAAAACTTTTAAAAAATATAATTATTAGAAAAAATGAATGGATTTACAGGTAAAGTGAAAACATCGCGCCATTTCTCAGTAAAAATTAAATGTGAATATCAAACCATAACATTTTTAAAGGTTGAGAAAATAATTATAAATGCTAAATGTACTCAAAATATCATATGTTGTAGTACAAAAAATCTAAAGTATTGGATTTTATTATTTCGCAATTTATTATTTTAAATATTTTACATAGTAAACATGAACTTCTAAATTCAATATCAATATGTAAAATGTCGTAAATCAAATTTCACTAGATGGAGCCAAGCATAGAATAGAGATTGAAATATAGAATATAGAATATAGAAATATGAACTCAATTATTCCAATTCGAAATTAAGGTTATGTTCCTTGAAGTTCAAACCATGAACCAGATTTTGAAAATGAATTGTAATTATTAAATATTTTCTGTCACCGTGATAAACTTATTTTCATATTTGCATAATATTTATTAAATAATTAACTTACTTTCATGTTTGCATTATTTTTCAACTCATTGAGCATAATATTATATTTTAAAAATCCTATTTTGTTCGTTAATTTCTCATACACTCAAGATCAATTTTGAGAAATTAACCACTCAATACAGTTCACTTTTCTATAACGTACTCGATTCTATTAAATTCAAGATTTTTTTTTTTTCACAAATACAAATTGAACATTGCTGATTTTTTGGTTAGAATTTTGTAAACACATCTTTCGTTATAATTGTTGCTGTTGCAGTACCATATATCACTTGGGAAAAAAAAACTTATGATATTTACAAAGTTTATCCATAATTTTTTCTTGGAGGCATGGTGAAAAGCCAGGGGCAATTGTATTACAATTGTCACATAATTCTACCTTTACTTATAGAATAAAAAATTATGGGGATGAAAATTTTAGACAGGAAAATTAGTTTGACTACAAAATCTCGATGGAAAAAAAATCTAAAAGACTTGATAATAATTAGTTTTGAGCTGGGGGTGTGTATATATAAATATATGTCCATATATATATGTGTGTGTAGGTATCGAGTTGCATGTTAATAAATGTAAAGATTGGATTTTAAATATTTGTATATATATAACCAAGTGAATAGCTTGAAATTGATATATAAATTAATTTTATTTTAATTTGTGTTTGGATTGGCAAAATTTTCATTGGATGGAAAGTCTTGAAAATGAAGAAACAAACATTACCACTCTTACTCTAGCGTCAATTTGACGTGAATCCAA
Organism: Avicennia marina; assembly: GCA_019155195.1. NCBI lineage: Eukaryota > Viridiplantae > Streptophyta > Magnoliopsida > Lamiales > Acanthaceae > Avicennia > Avicennia marina. Next base: position 9,814,127 of record CM032773.1, read on the forward strand.
TTTATTATTGAAAATAAGTTATAATTAACAAATAAAAAAGATACCCACCTTATGGTCAATTTAATCCAAAAGTTCCCCAGCACATACTGCAAGGCAGCGTTACAGTATGCATCACTACCATTGGATATATTCTGTAGTTTCATAGATCTCTTTCTATTCTTAAGGCATTATGAAAACCTAATAAAATGTTTCATAACGTTTCATCTGAAAACCTAATTTTTTGCATCAACATATCTTGTCTTGTCAAGATACAATCTATTCAATCTTGGACATTTTTAAAGATACTTTCTTCTAACTTTGGGACTCCAATATTTAAGAAATAGTTAAAGTTATTCAACTCTTCGTATAATTCAAGATTCTTTGATTTTTAAATTACAAAAAAAAAATACTTAGAGTTCAAATTATCAATTTTTATCAAAAAAAAATCAATAATTTTTTTTAAAAAATAATTTATGTCACGATAAGTGTCACCTCACACTTATAGTGTCGACACAACAATTGTGGATGCACGTGCTCAATCCCATTGCTATATTTGTTTCGTCTTGTTATATTCGGACAACAGGTCATCGATTTGGTGGGACATAGTGCATGAAAATCTTTAATGGTACGCATCGTGGTTGCATGTGTCCCCTCATCGATTGGTGGAAGTATTGAATGTGACAAAAGGCATGTGGAAAAATTCTTGGACAAAGAACTTTTCCTTTGTGGAAAATAGGCAATAAAAATAATAATAAGAAGTTTTATTCCACAAATTGAAATGAAGATCATTATCCACAAAAACTGACAAAAAACAAAAAAAAGGACGAGGCCAAATCAGAAAATCAGCACAGTGAGCTACGGAGGGGTAGTGAGATAAATAAAATTGACAAATAAAGCAAGAAGACCCCTAAACTTGGGAAAAATTATTTAATAAAATTTAAAGAAAAATTTCTGTAGAAGAAATTTTTTGAATTTGAATAATAAACGCTGTTATATTTTTGAAATGAGATGACAGATAGAAATAAATATAAATGATAAATTTTCAATAAGTAAATATGGAAAATGTCGGAAATCGAAAATCACTAGATGGAACCAAGCACAGAATAGAGATAAATATTATAAAAAATAGATATATGATATCATCCAAAACATATACCATTGGAAAATTATCTTAGTGGAAGAAAAGTATATTATGTATAACAAAAATTAGTAAACGCTTTCGACTAATAAAATAAGAAAATTAGGCCGTAATGAAAAGCCAAATAGAATTAAAGAAAGTGAAATAATTGAACTATAAAGAAAATATGTGCAAAAGAAATATCGAGAATATGTTTAAAAATAATTTTTAAAAGTATATAAAATCAAAGTAAAAATATATGGCTCCTCAAACATGAAAAAGAAATAAAGCATATTAAATCGTGGAAAGAAAAGAATATATGAATTTTTCTTAAATGACTCAATTAAAAAAATAAATGATAACATATTAACTAGGGCTTTCATATAGTGAAATCAAACGAAATCAAATAAAAAAAAATTAGAATTTTGAAATTTTGGTACCTAAAATAGCGAACAGAATACTAAACCAGTTAATTTTTTAGTTCTATTGGGTATTTTTAATTATTTGTTACAAAATCGAAAAGGGAATTTTGGTATCCAAAATTTGAAAAAAAAAACTATTTTCCTATCTTTTATGCTTTCTATTCTAGTATTTGTCTGAAAATGAAGAATGGAAGAAAAAGAAATGCAAAATTCATAACACATAAAAACAATTATCATTAAATAAAAAAATTAATTAGAAAACGACAACAAATAATAACTTTATATTACCAAACAATGATATTAAAATCAAACTAAATACTAAATTTTTAGAAAAAAAATTATAGCTCTGTTTGTTTTTAATTTTAATTATGTATTTTTAAGTGTATTTTTTTGAATAATATAAAAGTAAAAGAGAAATATGAAATTTAAAATATATAGTGATTGTAGCGTGTGTTTTATGATGTTAAAAACAAAAACAAACTATAACTTTATAATCTCTCTCTCTCTCTCTCTCTCTCTCTCTCTACTTTTGTTTTGGTTCGATCAATTATTGAAACATGAGCTCTATCAATATCGAGAAAAATATAAGTCATGAATAAATGCATAAAACTATTAAAATGAACCTGTAGAATAAAAATATTAAAAAGAAAGTTAGTAGAAAAATCAGGCAAAACATATAGAAAGCATATGTGTAGTTTTAAGAGTATTAAAATCGTGATTTGATGGCAAACAATAATAGAGTCGTGGAAGAAAAATTTGAGGCTTGTATTCACATTAATTTACATGATGTCTAGTTAAAATTGTTCCGTGATTTAAGTATTGGCAATATCTAAATTATTGTTTAAGTATTTAGAAAACCAAAACTTATAACAAAAATATCCATTTTCGAACTGTGTTGTGTTTGAAAAAAATAATAATAGGATATTATATATGTTTGTGTACACGTAATAAAGAGAATAATTAGAATTTAAATTTTAAATAAAAATTTTGTTGAATTATATATTGAATTGACTAAATTTTTAGAAAATAAAAAATGATGAAAATGAAGAAATAAACGTTACCACTCTTACAAGTATCGAAATGTCAGGGATTTAGTTTATTATTGAAAATGAATTATAATTAACAAATAAAAGAGATGCCCACTATATAATCAATTTAATCCGAATAATACTTTACAATAAGTATCACTCCGATTGGATGTTTGTTGTTTCATAGGTCTCTTTCTTGTTTTAAGACATACGGAGACCTAATAAAATGTTTCATCATGTTATATGAGACTCCTTGTGTAGCTGTGTGGTGCACAACGGCCCTTATCCAGATAAACAAGACAGCAGTATCTGTAGGGATTGAATGGACATTTTGTGTAAAATAATTTATTTTTGAGATGGGCTGAGAAAAAGAGGATAAAACTATTTTTGGGATATGAAATATGAAAATGGTGTTGTATATGTCAATGCTATTTGGTAGATAAAATGTAATAATCATAAAGATGTGGCAAGATATGATGTGTGTGTGTGGGGGGGGGGGGGGGGGGGGGGTGGGGGGGTGTTAGAGTGGGTAAAAAAGTTATGTTTGGTGTTAAGTTATATATAAAAAAAAGAAAAAACTTAAATTCTATATATGTAATATGTAATAAAAACTAGACAATATGATACTACATAAATTTATAAGATATTAATATATTATACTGTATATTAAGCTAATAAGAATTTGTGATTGCATAATTGCTCTCATTTTAATTCTTTTATCTAATCTTCTACAATTTTCTCTTAATTAACTATTTTTATTTATATTTTTTCTCAATTTTCTTCTCATTTCAAATTCTTTCAATGTTTCTTTATTTTTTATTATAAATATTTTTTTCTACCTTTAGTTTTTAAATAATTTTATTCACATTAATTAAAATATAATAATTTTATAATTTATAATCAAATACACACACATAAGCTATGCTAATTTTACAAGTATATATGAATATGAATAAGAAAATCAAAAAGATAGGTATTTATTTAATTTTGAATAGATATAATGATTAAAAATAATTAATTAATTATAAAAAATAAAAAAATAAATTTGAATTTAAATAAATTCTGTAAGTTATGTCTTCAACTAGGAATGGCCGAATCCCGTGGTTCTAGTCTCAGAAAAATGAAGAACTTGAGCTGGGCCATGTATGGTGGTTCTAGTTCCAATTCTAGTTTCGGTTTTTCAGTGGTTTTAATTTCAATTTTTTAAGGTTTTAGTTTCATGTAATTTTTTTATTAATTGTTTGTATTAATTTTAATATAAAAGTAATGTAACAAAATATTTAATATTTTTAATAAGTGCAAAATTTAAAAAAACAAAGAAAAATCATGATTTGATTTTATTATTGTTCCATAAAGTAAAGAAAAAATTATACAAATTTTATAAAGTACATTATATTTTCAATTAACAAATATTTTAAGTAGAAAAAAATATACATTACTTCATCTGCAAAACCTCTCTTGAATGATTGAATAGGATTGGATATGAATAAGATAAAATATGAGCAATTAAAAAATCTTCTCATATCTTTATAGGTTTAGGTATGTTAACCACATCCAATCCAACCAGTTATAATCTTATTAAATCAACACAAATTGATTAAGTCAATATCTGTACCATATGAAAATAATTTGGAAATGGATAAATTCCGCAAAATTTGCTTAATAAATTTAGCTAATCTTATTATAAAATCTGTTAAAATATGTTACTAAAATTTCAAACTTTTCTTAAGAATTTGATCTGCTATATTAGCATCAAATTGGAGTTCGTGATCAAATTGGAGTTCGTGTCAAGAATAATGATAACACCTTAATTGCACACCTGACACTTACAATATTAGTTTTTATTTTAAATTATTTATTTATTTTGTCTTTTCTTTATTCTTTTCCTTCTAACCTATTTTTATTTGTGTTTATCTTTTTTAAAATTCTTTTAGTATTTCTTTATTCTCATATTTTAAATAGTTTTATACTTTTCATTTTAATAATTTTATTTTAATCATTTAAAATATAATGATTTTATGCTTTGTAAATAATTTTGTACGCACATAGAGTGTACATTTTTAACTAGTTAAAATAAAATACAAAGTAACATGTATTTATGTATAATACCTTTAGTGATTAATTTTGCATATAATTTTATATTTGACTGACTTAAAAATTAATTAGTTTATATTTACTAATTTGATTATGAAAATATAAAAAAAAATTACTCGTATATTCTAATTTTTTATCAACCATAGAAAATGTTTATCATGTTTACTACTTCTGTAGAATTAGTTAGCATCTCAAATTTATGTAATCTTTGATTTTAACAGTGATAGTATTAAGAATGATAATGGGGGATGGGAGAGAAATCCCCACCTGCCCGCGGGTTGCCATTCCTAACAATAATCTTGACACTCTCTCTTTTTCCCTGTTCACACACACACACACACACACACACACACATATTACGTAATTAAGTATGGATGACTCATAGTAACTATCATATAGTCTTCAATATTAAATCATCTAAGTATTTATATTTTCTCTTGTTTTTCTTTTTGCTTTCTGTCTCTTTTTACACAATGAAAAAAATTAATGTTTTTATCTTCTTACGATCACCATTAATTTCTTTTATTTCTCTCTAATGAAACGTTTAGATATAACTTTAATTTACAAATAACATTATTTTTAATAAAAATTCTCAAAATATAATAATTTTATATTTTATTATAATTAATATTTTTAATTAAATTTTTAACATGTATACACCTAGATTATGCAATTTTATCTAACTACATTGTTTATAACATTTCACTTATAGACAGTCTTACGGCCTTGTAGAAGTTGCAATTGATGCATAAAATTCTGATAAATGTCATAATATTAATATTAAATAATTTTTATATTTTTTAATATAAAATTATGACAATGTTATAATTTTAAGTATTCAATGTAAATAGGTCGTGGGCATATACGAATTGATGACAGTCCTACACTCGCAGCACACTCTTCAACATATATATTCACACACACGGAAAACCACAGCAACGGCGAAGACATTTGCAGCAACATTCGTTCTTTACTCAATGGTGGTGGCGATTCTGGGGGCCTGCGCCAATTGAAATAATTCCATTGTTTATAACATTTCACTTATAAATAGTCACAGCGCACTAACATATTCAAACTCACAGAAAACTACAGCAATGGCAAACACATTTGCAACAGCATTCCTTCTTTACTCAATGGTGGTGGCGATTCTGGGGGCCTGCGCCAATTGAAATAATTCCATTGTTTATAACATTTCACTTATAAATAATCACAGCGCACTAACGTATTCAAACTCACAGAAAACTACAGCAATGGCAAACACATTTGCAACAACATTCCTTCTTTACTCCATGGTTGTGGTGATGCTGGGGGACTACGCCAATGGCCGCCCCATCACCGCCATGGCCCAAGACCCCCTCCCGGCAGAACAACACTGGTTCAGAAACCTCAACCTGGCGGAGGAAGCTGAAAAGTTGACCACACTCCATTTCTACGTCCACGACTTTGTCAGCGGTCCAAACCAGTCAGTCTACACCGTTGCCGAGGCCCCAATCACTCAGAATTCACCCTCGCTATGATGGGGTATTGAGATAGATAAAATTGATTAATAAAGCGAGAAGACCACTAAAGTTGGAAAATTTTTTGATTAATAATTATTTATTAAAACTTAAAGGAACATTTTTGTAAAAGCATGTATTTTATAATTTAAAATAATAAATAGTTTAACATTTTTAAAATGAAATAAAAGATTTAAAAGTTAGTATTTTAGTGGATGCATAAAAAATTTAATTTGAAATGACAGTTTTCATTGCTATAAAATTGATAAGAAAAAAAATATTTTAAAATTATCATTCATTTTTTCATAGACAGGAAAAGGTAAACCTAAATTAGAATTGAATCCAATTCAATTTGACTCTAATATAAGCAAGTGCATTTACCTTGTCATAATATGTTTATTACGACTACAAAAAGTTGTGAAGATTTTGAACTCGTTTAAAATCTTAAATAGAATTATTTAAAACCTAACTGAAAATAATGATATGAATTAAACTGATTTTTCCCTGTAACCTGGAATAATGCTACGATATAGGACCATGCGCCAAGTATTCAATTTTGTTATTATACAAACTAAAAATGCTATACCTTAAGATAAAGAATAAAAACTTTGAAAATATAATTATTACGAACAAATGAGTAGATTTACAGGTAAAGTGAAAATATCACGCCATTTCTCAGTAAAGATTTAATGAGAACATCAAAACATAAACACTTTTAAAAGTTGAGAAAATAATTATAAATGATAAATGTTCAAAGTAAAATATCATATGTTGTAGGATAAAAAATCAAAAGTATTGAATTTATTATTTCACGGGTTATTATTTTAAATATTTTACATAGTAAACATGAAATTCTAAATTTAACATCAATATGTTACATGTCGCAAATCAAATTTCACTAGATGGAACCAAGCATAGAATAGAGATTGAAATATAGAATTTAGAAATATGAACTCAATTATTCCAATTCGAAATTAAGGTTATGTTCCTTGGAGTTCAAACCATGTGCCAAAGTTTGAAAATGAATTGTAATAATTAAATATTTTCTGTCAGCGTGATAAAATTATTTCCATATTTGCGTAATATTTATTAAATATTTTCAGTCACCATGGTAAACTTACTTCATATTTGCATTATTTTTCAACTCATTGTGCATAATATTATATTCTAAAGTCTAATTTTGGTCGTTAATTTCTCATACACTCAATATCAATTTTGAGAAATTAAACACTCAATACAGTACACATTTCCATAACGTATTCGATTCTATTAAATTAAAGATCTTTTTCACAAATACAAAATGAACACTGATTTTTTTTGGTTAAAATTTTGTAAACACATCTTTCATTATTATTGTTGTTGCAGTAGTAGCATATATAAGTGGAAAAAAAGAAACTTATGATATATACCAAGTTTATCCATAATTTTTCCTTGGAGGCATGGTGAGAAGCCAGGAGCAACTCTATTTCAATTGTCACATAATCCTAACTTTACTTTCAGAATAAAAAATAATGGCGATGAAAAATTTTAGAGAGGAAAATTAATTTGATTGCAAAATCTTGATGGAACAAAATTCTAAAAATCTTTATAATAATTACTTTTTAGCAGGGGTGTGTGTGTATAAATGTATGTGCATATATATATATATATATATAGTTGTATGTTAATAAATGTAATGATTGAATTTTAAATATTTGTATATGTATAACAAAGTGAATAATTTGAATTAAAAATTTAAATTATTTTTTTTAATTTGTATTTAGATTGACTAAATTTTCATTGGATGAAAAGTTTTAAAAATGAAAAAACAAACATTACCACTCTTACTCTAACATCACTTTGACGTGAATCTAATTTATTATTGAAAATTAACTATAGTTAATAAATAAAAAAGATACCCACTATATAATCAATTTAATCCAAAATTTCCCAACACATATTGCAATGTAGTGTTACAGTATGTATCACTATCATTGGATGTTCTGTAGTTTTATAGATATCTTTCTATTCTTAGGACATATGAAAACCCAACAAAATGTTTTATTTCATGTGTAGTCGTTCGGTGCTCGAGGTTCACTATTCAAATAAATAAAAGAGCATTATAGGCTATAATTGAATGGATAATTTATTTAAAAATAATTTAATTTAAAGATAAAGTGATAAAAATGACATAAAACTATATTTGGAATATCAAATATGGAAATGGTAATGTGTGTCGATGATATTCAAAATGGAGGTTTAGATAAAAGTTGTAGCAATCAATTTTTATGATATAAGTGATTTTATAACAGCACATTAAAGAGATTGGAAAAATAAAATGAAGCCGACACACAAGAATTTGTTAATACAGTTCGAATCTCACCTTCAACGTCTGCGAGGTCCGACCCCAAATCAACAATCTATTATCCAATGAAAAATGAAAAACAAAGCAAGTGATTCGAACAATTTCACAAACATCCCTTTCTCACTTTGTAGAGAAGCACCATGTGAGAGAGTACAGTATTGTCCATACTAGCTTAACTTAGTACCACTTTCCAAATTACTAAGTTTGGTTAGCTATGTTGCGGAGCTTTTCATTGAACATGATGATTGTCTTGTCTTCACTCATCTTTAAAATTTTAAATTGTAAAGCAAGATTTTAGAATTTAAAATTATGGATACTTTGTAAAATATACTATGCTTCCTTTTCACCATTTTGAAAGTCAAGATCAATTTAAATTGTTCCTCATCAACTTTAATAAACATGGCATTAATTGCCTTTGAGTTTTTGAGAGCTGCCTTCTCCTTTCTGGCCGTCTAATTCTTTACATCCTTAACGACATCCATACTATCAACTTTGATCGTTGGTGCTGTTTATCCATTAATAGTAGAGCTCCGAGATTTTACATTAAGGTGAACTTAATGAAAGCTCGCATCTAGGCCATCCAAAATGAGTAGTTAGTTTCATCTAGTGGGAGTCATGTGACCAAAGAATTTTTCTTTATATTTATGGTTGAACTTTCAGTTCCAAAATCTCAATTGCTTTACAATCAACTCTCAAAAGGATGACGTGACTTTAATGCTACTTGTAGGCTTGGTTAAATTAGGTGCCATAATTTCAAGTTAGATCTAACCTAGTGAAGTTGCAATTCCACTGGACAATGTTTTAATTTGAAGTTATACCATCACCACAAACACAGAGCATAAAATAAACGTGAAGACATGCAATATGTTTACACAATTTAGAATTAACCTCCTATGTCTACAGGGTGCTTGTCTTGATCAAGGCAATTCATTATTCCAAATAATTATAACCAAATTAAAGTAAAAGTTCTTTGTCTTCCTTACACTTTATCTAAATTAAATTCATACTTGATTTCAACTAATATACTCTCACACTCTTTTTAGATGAAGTGACAAGTCAAAATCCTTTTAATCCCACTTTACATATTGACATGAAGTGAACAATATACAAGGACTTGTAAAATTTAACACAAGTATAAAATCATGTGAACGTGGTTGTTTTTCTTACACAAAGCACTCAATCCTCTCAAATAAAGGCACACCCTAGTCTTGCATGACTTAGCCCCATTCACAAATTTGTTTCCTCTTGTTATATTCGTACAACAGGTCATTAATTTAGTGGGGAGATGGTGCATAAAATTCTTCAACAAGGCAAAAGTAACATCACATGCAAAGTTCCTCCAGTATGCATATTTATAAGACACTGTAGGTCTTTGAGTGCATAAAAATCTTTAATAAGATAAAAGAAACATAGCATGCAGACAAGGAAATTTATGAATACGACACCGTCTGTCTTGGACTGCATAAAAAACTTCAATAAGGCAAGAGTACGTCACATGCAAAGGCCTTCTAGTATGCATTGTGTTTGCCTGTATCCCGTAAGCGATCGGTGGAAGTATTAAATGTTACAAAAGGTGTGTGGCAAACAACTCTTCCTTTTGTGGAAGATACGGCAATACAAAATAATAAGAAATTTGTATCCCACAGATTAAAATAAAGATCATTTTCCACAAAAACTGACAAAAAAGAGACGAGGACAAATCAGAAAAATCAACACAGTGGAGCTACATTGGGCTAGTGAGATAAATAAAATTGACAAATAAAGCAAGAAGACCACTAAACTTGGGAAAAAAAATTAAATTAAGAATTATTTAATAAAATTTAAAGAAACATTTCCATAGAAGAATATTTTTTTAGAATGTAAAATAATAAATGCTCCTAAATTGTTAAAATGAGATGAAAGATAAAAATAAATTCAAAATAAACTATCACATGTTATTAAATAAAAATATCTAAAGAATTGAATTGGTTGTTTCATAATTTATCATTTCAAATATTTTACATAGTAAACGTGAAATTCTAAACTCAATAAGTCGATATGCAAAATGTCGGAAATTGAATGTCACTAGATGTGACTGGGCATAGAATATAGATAAAAATATAGAAAATAGATATATGAAATCATTGAAAACATATACCATTGGAAAATTATTTTAGTGGAAGAAAAGTATATATTATACGTAGAAAATATTACTAAATCGATTTCGACTAATAAAATAAGAGAATCAGGCCGCAATGAAAAGTCAAATAGAATTAAAGAAAGTGAAATAAGTGAACTATAAAGAAAATATCTGCAAAAGAAATATCAAGAATAAGTTTAAAAATAGTTTTTAAATGTACAAAAAATAAAAGTAAAAATATATGGCTCCTAAAAATTGAAAAAGAAATAAAGCATATTAAATCGTGGAAAGAAAAGAATATATGAATTTTGCTTAAATGGCTCAATTACAAAAATAAATGAGAACATATTCACTAGGGCTTTTCATATAGTAGTACAGGACTTCTGAAATTTTGATACCTAAAATAGCAAACAGAATACTAAACCAGTTAATTTTTAGTTCTATTGGGTATTTTTAATTAATTCTTACAAATTTAAATGGGAATTTTGGTAGCCAAAATTAAAAAAAAAAGGAACTATTTTCCTATCTCTTATGCTTTCTATCCTAGTATTTGTCTGAAAACAGAAGAATGGAAGAAAAAGAAATGAAAAATTTATAACATATATAAACAATTATCATTAAATAAAAAAATTAATTAGAAAACGACAACAAAGAATAACTTTATATTACCAGACACTAATATTAAAATCAAACTAAACACTAAATTTAGAAAAACAAAATATAGCTATATTTTTTTTTTATTTTTAAGTGTGTATTTTTAAGTATATTTTTTTTCAACTTATATGAATGTAAGATAGATATTTGAAATTTAAAATATGTAATAATTATAGTGTATATTTTATGGTGTCAAAAATGAAAAAAAAAAACATAGTCTATACCTTTATAATCAATATAAGTCATGAAACATGAGCTTTACCAATAAATTGTTGGTTCGATCAATTATTGAAACATGAGCTCCACCAATATTGAGAAAAATATATAGAGTATGTTTGGTTTCATTTTTTTCACTAAACTATATATACATACTTAATCATTATACTTTTTAAATTTTCTTTCTTTTTCTTTTTCTACTTTTATATAATTTTTGAGAAAAAATATAATTCAAAATACACACCCAAAATTCAAAACAAACATAGCCATAAGCCATGAATAAAAACATAAAACTATTAAAATGAACCTGTAGAATGAAAATATTAAAAAGAAAGTTAGAAGAAAAATCAGGCAAAGCATTTAGAAAATATATGTGAATTAATTTTAAGAGCATTAAAATTAATAGTTCCAGTGATTTGACGGCAAATAATAAAAGAGTCGTGAAAGAAAAATTGAGGTTTGTATTCACATTAATTTCTATGATGTCTAGTTAAAATTGTGCCGTGATTTAAGTATTGGCAATATCTAAATTATTGTTTAAGTATTTAGAAAACCAAAACTTATAACAAAAATATCCATTTTCTAACTGTGTCTTGTTTGAAAAAAAAAAAAGGATATTATATATGTGTGTGTACACATAATGAAGAGCATGATTTGAATTAAAAATTTAAATAAAAATTTTGTTGAATTGTATATTTGGATTAAGTACATTTTTATAGAATGAAAAATGATGAAAATGAAGAAATAAACTTTACCACTCTCACTCTAGTATCAAATTGTCAAGGATTTAATTTATTATTGAAAAGGAATTAAAATTAACAAATAAAAGAGATACCCACTATATAATCAATTTAATCCGAATAATCGTTTAAATAAGTATCACTACGATTGGATGTTAGTGGTTTCATAAATCTCTTTCTTGTTTTAAGACATACAAAGACCTAATAAAATGATTCAGCATGTTATAAGACACTCCTTGTGTAGCTGTGTGGTGCACAAGGGCCCTCATCCAGATAACCAAGATAGCAGCATAAGTAGAGTTTGAATGGAAATTTTGTATAAAATAATTTATTTTTGAGATGGGGTGAGAAAAAGTAGATAAAACTATTTTTAGGAAATGAAATATGAAAATGGTGTTGTGTATGTCAATGCTATTTGTAAGATAAAATATAATGATTATAGAGATGTGAAAAGATGTTACCTGTGGAGAATATCATGTTGATATGGTGTGTGTGTGTGTGTGTGTGTGTAATGTTATTAAGTGTTTGGGTTTATTTTGGTCACACAATGTGAATTTACACATATATCCTCGGTTTAAATTCTCTTATTTTTTAAATTCTTTAATTCTTTGTTTTTAATATATTTTGTATTTGTGTTTTTTCTTAAATTTTCTCACTTTTCAATTCCTTTTGATCTTCTTCATTTCTCATTTAAATATTGTTTATACTTTTAATTTTAATTGATATTATTTTTATTATCTAAACTATAATAATGTCATAATTCATAAATAATATTGCACATACATAGGATGTGCTAACTTTACTTGTGTGTGTGTGTGGCTCGGAAAGAGGGGCTATGTTTGGTTATACGAGTGGATAAAAAAGTTATGTTTGGTATTAAATTATAAAAAAGAGAAAAAAAAACTTAAATTATAGATATGTAATATGTATTAATGACTAAATGACATGATATTATATAAACTTATAGGATATTAATATATCTATACTATATATTAAGTTAATAAGAATTTGTAGTTGCATAATGTAAAATTATATAATTACCCTTATTTTGAATTCTTTTATCTCTTCTATCATTTTCTTTCTCTCTTCACTTTTAATTAACCATTTTCATTTATATTTTCTCTCAATTTTCTTCTCATTTCAAATTCTTTCAATGTTTCTTTATTTTTTATTGTAAATTTTTTTTATATTTTTAGTTTTTAAATAATTTTATTTACATTATTTAAAATACATTGATTTTACAATTTATAAACAAATATATAGACACATAAGCTATGCTAATTTTACAAGTATAGATGAATGTGAGTAGGAAAATTGTATGGATAGATGTTTATTTTGATTGTGAATATGTATAGTGGTTGAAAACTAATTAGTTAATTATAAAGGATAAAAGAAGGAAATTTTTGAATTTGAATTTGAATAAATTTTATAAGATAAGATGTTTGGTTTGTTAAATTATTGAACGACGGTGAATAGTTTAAAATAAATAACCTAACATAGCCAGAGAAATTTGACAAGAGGATGAAGAATATGTATAGAAAATAAGAGGTAAATGAAAAAAATATATTTTTCTAATATAACTTTGAAATATAATCTAAGGTGTGTACGTATCAAAGACAATTTTTAAAAATGAGAAAATATATAGATGCAAAGCCATGCAAACGTGTGAAAAAAAAAAAAAAAAAAAAAGCCATGCAAACGCGGCCACATTCTATGCTTTTATGTGTTCTCCTAGATGACAATTGTTCTTTCAGGTGCTCAGCCCCATTCATGTATTTATTTTCTAAACATGCATATTGTTAAAATAGTACGACAAGTCATCAATTTTGTGGGTGCAAAGGGATTTATGATTAATACATTGTATGTCTTCGACTGCATTTAAATCTTTAATAAGATTAAAAAATAACACGTGCAAAGGTTTTCTAGCACATTTTGAAAATTAAAAAATAGCTGCCCGTGAAGCAGAGTTCGCTATTGGACAAATAACTTCATTCGCAGCGATAAAACATAATAAGAGCAAATTTGTATTTTAATATATTTTTAAAAATTGAGTTTGATGGATGTAAATTTACGTCTAAACATAGCCTAATAAATTTTTATATCACAAATTGAAATAAAAAAACATTATCCACAAAACTGTTGAAATAAAGAGGATGACAAACTAGAAAAATCAACAAAGTGAGCTAGAATGGGGTACTGAGATAAATTACATTGATAAATAAAGTGAGATAACTACTAATGTTGTGCTACCATTGGACAAACATCTCAACAAATACCAAAAGTTCAAATATCAAAATAACTAAACCATCAAGTTCTTTTATTGCAAGTGAAATCAAAATTTATTACATCGCAGTAGAAAATAAAAAACTTATGTTATTACATCATAGTCTTATTTGCAAGCAAACTTATAACCCAATTCTTCATTTCCGAGGCCTTTTACCATCCTCACGATTATTCTTCCACATTGGGTGTCACACCTCAAACTCGAGATCATGATACAACAGTATTCGCAAATAATCTCAGCGGATAACAAAACCACATATATCAAAGCAAACTAAAACAATAATTAAATCCATAATAATCCAAAGGAAAATAGTGTAGCATATATCATATTATCCAAAATCCCACACGCAGTGAAAATAAAATTATCCTGTCTATTACAACTATAAGTGGTTTTTAAGAAATATGAAGAAAAATCAAAATCAATAGTTTGAGCTAACATTCTCGTGCTTGACTCTACCTACCTCATATTTGACCATCGTCAATCACTTCTTTTGCAAAAATATTAACTGAAAATAGTAAGCGACAAGTCGTCCAACAAATAGTACTTCTTGTCGTTTTTCTTTCCAAAAGATGTGAACTAGATAAAGAGTATAATTGAACAAAACACACTTCATAGCAAAAATCATAAATTAAGATTTGCATAAAATGAGTTCTCATAAACAAATAGTAGAAATCACGGTTGAAATGGTTTATAAAAGAAATCATAGAGCTTCACAACAATTCCAACTTCTTGTCATTTATATGATGCACACATCTCTCTCCTAACTTGCTCATGGAGCTACATTCCTCATATACTTATTTTCATTGATCAAGACCCAATTTATAATCCCGACTAAAGAGTGTTTGAATTCCAATCTACAATCCTAATTGAGCAATTAGAATCTCGCCTATAACTCCAGCCGAGTGGATCAAAATCTCAACTAATCTCCCAAGTCAAATAGAACCAAATCTCAATCTATAATTTCGATTGAGTGGATTAGAGTTAGCTTTTTACATTTTTATTGGCATCACATGAGAGACTTTAATACTTATTACATGTATTTCGATCTCCAAAATACTCAATTTAAAATAATCTTGTTTTGTGTATTTAATTTCAAAATGTTAGTCAAATTAAATCATTTCACAAATAACTCGTATCCATGTTTTTCAAGGAAGTAAACAATAAATTTCAATTTGCCGAAAATCAACATGCCTAGTCACATTGTTGTAAGATAAGAGCAACATTTAAAAATAACGTTGAACATACAATAAAAGTTTAGTTTTGTTAGAAGAGCAATTTTCAAAACATTTTGTAAAAATTGATAAGAAATAACTATTTACCCGACTCTGGCTCCAACTACCTCAATTGGAAACTTTGTTTATATCCTCAAGGTCCTACATAATTAATATCCTGTTGCGGCTCTAACCGAATCAAATAGTCTAAATACTTGCTTCCTTTATATCTAAGTCTAATATAAGCAACCCACTATTTATATTTAGCATATGTATATATTTGTGTGATTAACATTAATTATTCCAACTAATTCTCAACAGCTACTGTATGTGTTAAGTAGATAGGTAGGCGTAATTTGTTGTTGTCAATTTATACCCTTACGCTTCTGGATGCAAAACATCATACTTGCTAGTCTAAGGGCGCGTTCTTAGCCCACACAACTCCATATGCATATATATAATATGTGCGTGCGTGTCCGTACCCACCGGTGTGCATGAGCATCGCTATCCTTGCATGAATATGTATGCATTCATGCACATACGTACTTGGTAATGGTTGGAGCAGGCACAAATACCAAAGCACGTATTCATGCACATACGTACTTGGTAATGGTTGGAGCAGGCACAAATACCAAAGCTCCGTATGCTCCGATAGCATGGAACATCACTCCTTCATCACATGGCCTAAACACCACACACGTACACATACAACATATATTTTATACATGTAATATTGTTTGTTTGCACACCACCTAAGATAGTGTTGTTCCCCACCTGCCCATGCGTACCCATCGTTAGCTGCGCCACCACATGCAGACCCTCATGGCCTATGTTGCATTTTATTCTATATTCGTGCATGAATCCAGCTGCAACACCTCGAATTTTGAATTTTGGCCACATGCAATTGCCGAACAAGTTCAGAATTATTTGTCCCATAAACATATTAAATTTCAAAATCCAAACTGAGGTAATTGTAGATATATTAAAATTTTGTGTCTAATTAAATAATACTGGTTGAAAAATATAGTATTAAAATATTAATTAAATCAATCTATTTATTTATCAGCCAATCAAATAGTAACAAATGGCACGATCTTGTCAGAAACAGATAAGATAAGGACTACAAGATTAAACTTATCTATTAAGTTATTGGATATGGTCTAAATTATGACAGACAATAGAATTGCGCCACGTCAATAAAATGATATAACCACTTCATCTTTCCTTCAACTATAAATAAAGGCCAACTTTCATAAAAAAAAAAAAAAGGAACAGAAGTTAGAGACAATAAAGTAATTAAAGACTTGAAACTCTTTAAATTCTCTCTGAAATTCTAAAAAACATTCAAGGCATTCTTTACCAAATTCACCAAATTTGTCGTGTTCTTTATCAATTTTAAGAAGGTTTTCGTAAAATTTAAGAAGTTTTTCATCAAATTCAAAAAGTTTTTTGCGTTCTTTATCAAACTCAAGAAATTCATCGCGTTCTTCATCAAATTGAAGGAGTTCGTTATCAAATTTAAGACATTCTTTGTCAAAGACCCCAAATTCAACATTTAATTCAAAACTGTGGTGCTAAGTCTGAAGATAAGCGTTACTAAAAACCTAACAAACTCAAGGAAGATCAAGCACAAGCCATTTCCTTGAAAATTGTTCAAGTTTTAAACCAAACATTCTTGTAGAAAGAATCAGAAGATTAAAATTAGAAAGTAAAAATCACAAAATTCAATTTGATCTAAATTATTCGATCTCACACTAGTTTTCTTGTTATCCTATAATTTTGTCCTACAGATTTTCGGCAAGTCCAAGGAGACCTTTCTACCGCTCATCTCTTCCTTTATCAAATCCAAACAAATTATAATGATGACAAACCTATCAAACTTAGAAAAGCAAATTATTGTACTAATTAAAGTTATCGAAGGGCTTGCCAAGCACGTCTAAGAGCAAGACTCGAAAATTTCTAAATTGATGGACAAGTTAAACACTGTTGATGCTCGTAGGGTTGTGGAGAAAGCACCTGAAGTTCGTGATGAGGTTGAAACATCTGCTAAGCAGTCAGCTGATGACCAGAAGAAGCTTGCAATCAAGGAGCTTCAAATTTCCTCTGATGGCTTGATTCCCATTGATTACTTAAAGAACTTCATTGAAGTGACCATCAAAAGCAAGCTTGATAAAGGTGTCAAATCAATATTAACATACTCCAAGCCTTACTTTTTAAAGATTAACAATCTAAAGATGTCAATAGGCTACCAACTGCTTAAATTCCAGTAATTTGATGGCAAAGGTAACCCAAAAACAACATGTTGCCTACTTCATCGAAACGTGCAATGATACCGGCACTTATGGTGATCAACTTGTTAGGTGGTTTGTTCGATCATTGAAAGAAAATGCCTTTGACTGGTATACAGGTTTGAAACCTGGGTCCATTGATAGTTTGAAGCGATTAGAGCAAGAGTTCTTCAATCGTTTATACAATACTCGAAGAACTGTTAGTATGATCGAACTCATAAATACTTGTCGGTGGAATGATGAACCTATCATCGATTACATCAAACGCTGGATAAATTTAAATAAATTGTAAAGATATACTTTTAGAATCAAGATACATTCTATTGAGCACCACATTTGACCCTCACAATCATGAGAGATCATTCCAGGCCACACAACTCCACATACATACATACATACATACATACGTATATATATAATCTGCGCGTTCGTGTATGTACCCACCAGTGTGCCTGGGCATCTACATATGTGCATGAATACGTATGTATTCAACTATTGGTATAGTCATGCCCATACATAGTTGGTAATGGTTGGTGCAGGCACAAATACCAAAACTCCCCGTGCTGCGATAGTATGGAACATCTCTCCTTCATCGCGTGGCCTAAACACCACACACGTACACATACAACATATATTTTATACATGTACTATTGTTTGTTTGCACACCACCTAAGATAGTTTAGTTCCCCACCTGCCTTGCGTACCCATCGTTAGCAGGGCCACCACATGCAGACCCTAATGGCCTATATTGTATTTTATTCTATCCTCACGCATGAATCCGGCTGCAACACCTCGAATTTCGTATTTTGGGCACATGCAATTGCAGAATAAGTTCACAATTATTCGTCCCATAGACATATTAAATTCCAAAATCCAAATGGAAGTAATAATAGTTAGATAAATAAATATGGGCCTCAAGGTTGTGAGTTCTCTCTCTCTCTCGCTGGGCGCCATCTCTCTCGGGTGGGGGAGCTTCTATTTTCTTTTCCCACAAATTTAGATTTTAGGGGTATTTATACCTAGGGCACAGTAGTTTAATTAAGATTTATTTGACATTCAAAAATTTTAAAAATAATTTATACATATCTTCTGCAAAATTTTCAGCTCTAACCTCCCAAAATTTGGTCCCCTATAGGTTTGGAAATTGCTTTCTTTCTAATGTATTAAATTTTGGCAAGTTTTGACCGATACAAAAATATATTTATTGCCTTTCGCGCGCACGCATACGCACACTTATTAGTACTATACTTTATTTGCAAAAAAAATAATAAATAAATAGGTACTAAATTATTGAAATTAATATTGTTTCATTATTATTAATATTACTCAAAATTTGGAGAATTACATTGAGGTTGTTTGTAAGAACAGTTTTTAAAAAATATGAGTGATTAATCGTCTAATAAACGATTACTGCAATTTTGTTCATATGTGAACATAGTAAAACATTTATAAAATTTATACATTTATTTAAAATTTTGCAATGGAGTAACATGAAAAGATACGTAATGTTCAAATTCGTTTCAATGTACAATTCATTGGCATATTTAAGGACTTAAGTAGTTTTCATATCATATTCACTAATTAGGGTATTAGTCTTTTACTTTGACTAAAAAATGTCACGTGTAACTTTACGGTTATCTCAATTTGTAAACCTAATTAAGAATGTCACAAATTTTAACATATAATTCCAGTTGTCATTTGTCTCAATCTTTTACCATGATTGAAAAAGTTATGTATCTATCTATTACTTGGTGAGTGAGTGAAATTAGTTCATATGTTATCTCTGTTGGTCCCGTGGGCATTATCTTACGCATTTTGATATTTCATAGTTTATGTTCATAGTAATTTACAGTACAAAAAATTGGTACTATTTAACATCTAAAGAATTTTTAAGTAAAACATTTTAAACTAAGAACATTTCCATTTGTATAAATCATCAAGAATATTTTCCAAAAAATATTTTGGAATAAGTTTAGTACAACATAAAATTTCAGAGAATATTTTGAAATACATTTTAGTAAAATACAAAAATTTCAAGAAAAATATTTTATTTAAAAAGGTAGTAGTGAAATCTATAAATAAGCACTTACCTGGCTTCTACTCTTGTGACCAACAAGTTCACTGGATACAAAATTTTGACTTCTTATTTAATTAAATAATTTTTTATTTAATACTTAATTCAACTAAAATTCTATTCTTTCAAATTCATTCATGTGTTTTATACGTATCCTACATTATTGTCCTTTTAAATTTTTAGTTACGTATTAAATAGGTTTTTCTATTCAATTTTTTTAATTAACCTCCTTTATATTTTGTTAAGCCTTAAACCACTTATTAAAGCCTATTTTAATCTCAAAATTAGAAAATTAAGCTTTAATTATGCGAAAATAACATTCTGTCCACTTGTTTAGGTTTTGTAGTCGAGGAAACAAGCCTCATGGCCATTAAAAATGGCTCTGCACTCGCGAAATGAACTATGAGACATTTTATTTAGTAGTGCATTTGACCCTTGCGATCGTGAGGGATCATTCCACGATTGCGTCGAGGACTTGTATCTTCTACTTGGTACTGCATCTAGACATTGCGAGTGCAAGTTGCCAGTAAGCACCTCACGTCAACGTCTATTGTGGGGCATTTTGCCCAGTCTCATTGTCCCACTTCGTGGTTGCGAGAATGTGAGTTGGAACTGCGAGGTCTTGCCTCATGATTAGGACACCTGTGAAGCGATGCCAAACTGCGCATGAGATGTTATTTGGTCAGCTTTCTCATTATACAAAAATTTCAACCACTTATTTCTTAACCACACGAAGTCGACAACATATTAGGAGTGCTCTCATGAATCCTAGTTTCAAAAATCTTAACTTTACCATTTATATATAAAGTTATAGGATTCGAAACAATTTTAAACAATTTGCCTAGATTGTATATTCAAAAGTTTCCTACTTGTAATCTATGCTAAGACAAAATCATGCTTTAACTTACATTCAATGTATAAAAATTAATGCCTAAATCATGGGCAATATTATTTCTTAGTGTATGCATGAAATTATAAGATTGAGACTAGGAAAAATACCTTAAATTCTAAACATTTCAGTGCAGAAAAAAACGCGTTCTCCCTCTGTTCTCACCCTGAACGGTTATCTCTCTCTCTAAAGTGATGGAATGATTTTACTTTCACCTTAAAACCTATTTAGACTAGGGTTTTAAGAGGAGTTTGGAAGAAACCAACTCCTAGAGTTTTAAAAACCCTAGTCTAGATTCCTTCTTATTCCTTTTTACAGATTATCAGAAATTTTCCACACGAAATTTCCAACCCAAATTTGTTATTTAGTTGGTGGAGATTTAGATACAGATCAATAAAGTTCTTAATTAATTCAAGTTTCTTTTCAATTCTCTGAAATTGTGCCTTTCAATTTCTCGTGAATTTTTATCACAAATCGAGTAATTTCGAATTAGTCTATGTGATTCATAACGTATTAATCGGTATTTGGTGTGCTGATCGTATATTGAATTGGCCACACAGATTGCTTTTTCTACTCACTTTGCTTACTTGAAAAATTTGCCAATTTTATTTTTGTGCATGCTTAGAATACAATATATAATTTCACTAATTGTAATAAAATTTAAACTTATTATACTCTTTAGTAGTTCTATAGGAAAATAAATTTAAATAATTATTTATCTTTTAAAAGATAGAAAGAAACAGACATAGTTAACAAAAAAGCTGGGTAAAGAAGAAACTAAATGCTAAGGGAAAAAAGGAGAAAATAATATAAAATAATAGTAATGAAGAGGAAAAACTAAGAGTATTTTAATTCATTTGCTTTTAAGATTAAAGTAATTGTTAAATAGTATAAATAGATTTATCAATAGGGGTATTTTAGAAAATTTATTAAAACGAACATAGTTATTATATAGATAGAGACATAATTCATAGTATAAATAGATTTATAGTTAAGACAAAACATAGTTATTAAATAGTGTAAATAAATTTATTGAGAAGGCTATTTTTAAAAATTTTATAAAATGACAAAATTAGTTATTATATGGATAAATAATAATATATAAGTATAGATTAGTCGAGTTTAATCAAATTTGATTACAACAAAAATTAACAGACGCATTATGTGTTGTTGGCCAACTCTTCTTTTATTTTCTCACTTTCCATTGGGCTCAAAAAAACTATGGATGACAACGGAGTATACATAAAGGAGGGTGGGGTTGGGGTAGGATTGGGTGCAGTGGTTTCTTCACCTAGTCCCCCTGCCCACACACACACACACACACACACATACATACATTCACACATACATACATATATATATATATATATATATTCTAATTTGTATTACATTTAAAAAAATAAGTTGTTGACACTTATTAATTGATTTTACGGTTAATGTTATAAATTATGTTGAAATTTTTGTTATTACAAACTGACATACACGGTGGAAAAGTAAAAGTGACATCAAGAGTACGTCTAGCCAATTCTAAGGTAACTTTTTTTATGTTGGAGAGTCATGCCAAAAAAATTTCACTAATAAATAATCCAACAAATATTTGAAAAATTGGTTCAAACTATTACAAAATATTTACTTAGTCTAAATTCTTTTTAAAATCAACTTATCTATAGCCTAACTCCTTTAGTGAGCAAGTTTCTTTGTCTTTATTCTGCTAAAACTCTCTTTTAACTCTAATTATTAGTATTAATCTGTGAGTTTCCTCTCCGGATAAGTATTCCATCACCTTGTCACTTGGTTATTTTTGGTAGTTTTGAAAATGATAACAACCTTCCTTTAAATTCAACCAATATCTTAAAAATAGCTTTATATGTTGGTTTTCATATTGTGACATTTAGTGCAATATATTTTGGACCTTTCTAGACTCTGAATAGATTGGAAATATCTATCAATTGAAATTATTTTCAAATCATCTATCAATCATCTTTTAAATGGCTGGATATAATTGGACGTGAATAAGATAAGATATACTTGATTAAAAAATATTCCCATATTTTTATAGATAAGATTTGTTAATCATATTTAATCTAATCAATTATATTCTTATTAAATCAACACAAATCGGTGTTAAAATTTACATATCTTGAAATCGGTAAATTCATTAAAATAAATTTGGCAAGTTTTATTATAACATCTTCTGGGACATGTTACTACATTTTCTAACTTTTTAAAAAACTTAATCTACCATGTCGGGGTGTCATATTGAAAACATCTTAATCTTTGCACATATGGCACGTACAGTATTAGCTTTTATTCACGTGGCACTTACAATATTAGCTTTTATTTTACGTTCTTTTATTTATTTTGTCTTTTCTGTATTCTTTTTCTTCTAACTTATTTTTATTTGCATTTTATCTCTTTTAAAATTCTTTTAGTATTTCTTTATTCTTGTTTTTTAAATATTTTTTTATTTTTCATTTTAATAATTTTATTTTAATTATTGGATATACAATAATTTTGAACACACATAGAGCATAAAATTTTAGCTAGTCAAAATAAATTTTAAACTTCCACTTATTTATGTATAATATCTTTAGTGCTTAATTTTTTTATATAATTTTATAGTTGACTAACTTAAAAATTAATTAGTTTATATTTACTAATATGTTTATGAAAGTATAAAAAAAAATGTTTACTCGTATATTTTAATTTTTTATCAACCATAGAAAATGTTTTTCATATTTATTACTTTTTTAGAATTATTTAGCATCTTAAATTTATGTAAACTTTGATTTTAAAAATATTAGTTTTAAGAATGAGTGATTGGCCTTATTCGTCTTTCACTGTCCAACCT
Organism: Avicennia marina; assembly: GCA_019155195.1. Classification (NCBI taxonomy): domain Eukaryota; kingdom Viridiplantae; phylum Streptophyta; class Magnoliopsida; order Lamiales; family Acanthaceae; genus Avicennia; species Avicennia marina. The sequence continues at coordinate 9,837,933 of CM032773.1, forward strand.
AAAAATGAGAGCCACGCGACGTAAAATAAAATAAAAAAAATAAATATAAACACGGATGGACCCCATGTGTGTTATGTGCAATGGCAGACGGAAGGGTGATCCCCCACCTTCCCATGCTTGTTGCCATTCCTAGCAATAATCTCTACAGTCTCTCTCTCTCTCTCTCTCACACACACACACACACACACGCTATGTAATTAAGTATGGATGACACATGGTAACCATCATACAGTCTTCAATATTAAATTATCAAATTATTTATATTTTCTCTATTTTTTCTTTTTTCCTTTTTTTCTTTCTCTCACTTTTTTACAATGAAAAAAATTAATTTTTTGATCTTCTTCCAATCAACATCAGTTTCTTTTATTTCTCTCTAATCAAACATTTAGATATAACTTTAATTCACAAATAACATTATTTTTATTAAAATTTTCAAAATATAATAATTTTATATTTTATTATAATTAATATTGTTGATTAAATTTTGAATATGTATATGCCTAGATTATGGAATTTTATCTAAGTACATAATATAGTTTTCAATTGAAATAGTTCGATTGTCTATAACATTTCACTTAGAAATAGTCTTACGGCCTGGCTTTAGAGATATGCTGCACTCACTGTAAATACGCTAAATGATAAATTTATAACAAATGTCACACTTTTAATATTTAATATAAAATTATGACATTTCATCATGATCTTGAGCATTCAAATGTAAATGTACCATGTACATGTTGGAATAGAGGATGCTCCTAGCCTCACAGCACGCAGTAACATCTTCACACACACAGAAAACCACAGCAATGGCAAACACGTTTGCAGTGCCGTTCGTTCTTTACTCAGTGGTGGTGGCAATGCGGGGGGCCTACGCCAATTGAAATGGTTCCATTGTTAATAACATTTCACTTATAAATAGTCCAACCCTCACAGCACACCGTAACATATTCGCACACACAAAAAACCACAGCAATGGCAAACACATTTGCAGCAACCTTCGTTCTTTACTCGATGGTGGTGGTGATGCTGGGGGCCCATGCCAATGGCCGCCCCGTGACTGCCACGGCCCAAGACCCCCTCCCGGCAGAAGAACACGGGTTCAGAAACCTTAACCAGGCGGCGGAATTGACCACACTCCATTTCTATGTCCACGACTTTGTCAGCGGTCCAAACCAGTCAGTCTACAGCGTTGCCGAGGCCCCAATCACTCAGAATTCACCCTCGTTGTTCGGCATGGTCCAAGTAGTTGACCACCTGGTGACGCTCGGGCCTGAGGTCGACTCGGAGAGAGTGGGTCGGGTCCAGGGGATCCATGCCTTGGCTGACCTTGAATTAGCAGCTCTAGGCGCGAACTGGAACTTCGTTTTCAACGATGAAAGCAGGAGCACGATCACAGTGGTGGGAAGGCTGGTCGCGTTTGCCAAGGAAGGGGAGTTGTCCATCGTTGGTGGGACTGGGCAGTATCAGATGGCTCGCGGGATCGCGTTTAAGAGAACTTTGACGTCGGACCCTGAAACGCACAACAGTGTCATGGAATACACTCTGCACGTGTACTCGCAAAGTGCACTGGCGCTGCCTGCAATGTAATCGGTGAATTAGATCTTGTGATCGTTGTCGAATAATGGTCTCGACTAACTGAGTTATCAGGTCAGGTCTAGACCAAGAAAATAGTAGTTGTCGATCGCGTGTGAGTTCCGACGGTTTGGCTGTGGTTTTCCTACTAATAACTATTAGAAACAAGTGTTTCTTGTATTGTAATGTCAAGAAATTATGTCGTCGTCTTGTTATGAGTTTGTGTTAAGCAGAACTTTTTAGTGCAGTCGTCTTTGCCCCAAGCAAACTCAAGGAGCCTTCTAGTTTTAGATGTAGAATTACCAGGGAAAATAGCTCACTGCTGGACAGAAATACAGACTGCAGTAGCTACCTCCATTTCACAACATAATCAGAAAAGGGCTCAGCTCTATGAAGTAGAGGTTAAACCCACCTAAATCCTAGTCTCTTGTTCTGGTACACAACACATTATATCCTGTCCATGTGATCATCCAAATTCACATGAGCAAGTGACAGTAAAGTTTTGGATGAGTAATACTGAATCTCTGGTTTCCTGGGATCCTTTTGGGCAGTAGGATGACAGTGGGTGGTGAGGGTAATTGGAGACTTCAATCCAGTTGGTACTCGCGGGCCGTCTCCACAACAGTCCTGTGGGATGTTATAATTTTCCGGTGTGCGAAGAAATAGCAGTTCTTGGCTTTTTTCTTAAAGAATTCGTGCATTTTCTCCAGACATTTATTGGATATGGGCAGATGGCTGATTCTTAAAATTGCTTTTGTTTTTAAGTGTTTTGTCGCGAATAATTATGTAAAAAAAAAAAGAAAAAAAAAGTAATAATTAAACACTTAATTTTGAAGTACATTGTTACAAAACAAAAAACAGATTACGAGACTATTAAAATACCCCGCAAGAGGTCAAAGACGGGTCCTTTTAGTATTCCTTTCACGTTTGCAATTGGAGTTTAGAATTACCAGGAATTAATTCCGTGGGCATTTGATATTGGCTGTGAAATGAAGGACGTGTGGGTCACGGCCACTGAAGTGCAAAGTCATGCTATGCTTTATCTACTGCCGCCATCTCCCTATTATCCTGGTAAGAAGAGTATTGTTGAGTAATATACTTAAATATTTAGTACCTAGTTTAGGTTTTCGACGATATTTGATTAATTTATATTAAATTATTTTTATTTTTGATATTTTTTACTTGTATCATGCCATAAATTAAGACTTCTTCACTTGTGACACACAAGTATTAATTCTTCTAATTTTTCCTTCTAACATGGCGACTTTCCTGTACCTGTTTCGAGAATTGTCCAAACAAGTCCTGATTCTCCCTAAAACATCTCTGGCAGCCGTCGCCTAGACAAAAAGGAACACCAATCGAGCCGTCGTCGGCTTCGGCATAATCTCGCCGCTGGTGCAGAAAATCAACACCACCCATCAAAAATCTCCCATACCCGTCAACGCCCAGCCTCCCAGACGTCTTCGCCACCAAGCGCTGCCGCGTCGCCACTCCGCAGCGCCGAAAACTGTACTCGAGTGTTTGAATTATATGAGAAATTATTTTTTCTTGAATAAGATAGGCAATCTGCGACTAATTATTATTATCCATTAAATTGTGATGCTCAAACTTGTAAGAACCAAAGATAGGAATTTTTAGTAGCTAAGTGTTTGTCCGGACTTGATTTTTTTCTTAGTTTGGTTCGAGAACTTATTAACTAGTGGCAGTATTCCTATCTCATCTAATGCTCTTTCAAGAGTTTTTCGTGTTGCAATGGCTACCTCTGGTTCTCTTTCTACCTCAATGATTGAAAATTTTGCCTTAGCGACTAAAATTCATGGGTCTTCTTAAGGTCGCCAGTCGGGGGGAATCTACGATGGTGCAACCAGAAGTCAACCTCATTGTGTTCATTGTGGACGAAAATCAGACTCTGGAGAAGTGTGGATCAAGTTTGGTTGGCCTAGAAAGGAAGGCAAAGGTGAATCAACCTAATGAGTTTTTGAGAAGGTCGATAAAACAACTCCCAACATTTACCACAACTTTAGAGATGGTCACATTGGCTTGTGAAGAATATGAAAAATTGTTGCATCTCTCTACTGCTAATACCATTTCAATTGCCATTTCAATTGCCTCTTCATCTAATGTGAATGGAGTTTCTCATATGCATGCAAACAAGGAAGACAATAGGTGGCAAGCATGATTAAATATTGTTTCCTTATCTGTGTCACTTTATGACATCATTTTAAAGTGTCGTCTTGCCTTACAATATCAATTTAACCTTGCCTTACAATGATCGTTTGTTTTGGCCTTTCAAAAGTCACTTGATTGTCTACAATATTTCATTGTTTTCAAACCTCAAATCCAAGTTGAACAGTATTAAAGAATATTATTAAATATTTAGTATAGTTGTATTACCCAATTTAGGTTTATGAGAATATTTAGTTCACTAATTTGTAGAATTAATTTATATTAGATAATCTTTTATTTTTAATATTTTTTGTACTCATCCTATACTACTATATTATAAATTAATACTTCTCTTCAGTGATAATACAAGCATTAATTCTTGTGATTTTTTCTTCTTACAAGCATAATTAGGGGAATGGGGATTTCAAATTCTAGTTCCTTTTGACCAGAGTGTGGAGAAATTATAGAACACCCATAATGGGAAAATGTGGAAATAACAAGATAATGAGATATGATTTTCTTGGTGATTTAAGGTCATGAGCTTTTGGTGTTCTAGTGCCACCATATTAGAGGTTGAAACTAGCAGCAACTGGAAATCAGGGCCTGGATGCTGAAGGAAGCCCATGTCCAATGCTACTTTTCAGGGGCAGCCCAGATCAAACAAAAAACAGGATGTCATTGATGAGATCCCTTGTAATAAAGAACTTTGACAAGTTGATATCATTATGTGTTCCACGGAGACAACAATTAGTATAAAACAGGTTGGCTGTGATACATATGGTAATATTAACATTGTCAAGGAAATATATGGTGCCATGGGATGAAATAAACAAAGCCAAAAGCTTCAAGGTTGACATCAAGGCTATTAGCATCCAATAATTCAATACAAATTGATTTTGTACCTAATCACAAAGTTGAAGAAAAGCATAAAAGCCGAGTCGGTCATAATATTTATTCGAGAAATCCTTTTCATATCAAGACTCTCAGACATGCATTCGATATCAAACTGAAAACCAGCTTCACAAGTAGGTACAAAAGGTTTCAACTCAAGCGGACATGAAATTTGGACCAGAGAAAAACATTAGGTAGGTTACAGAATTCTCTGGCTTAGGTTTTAACCTGTAAGAGCAGCATTTAGAGCACTGTGTACATCTACACCAATTTGTGCTTCAGCTTTCTCCGCATCAGTTGTCGCAGAGCTTAGCTTTTGTTGGAACTCTGCAAGGCCTTTCTGAACCAAATTTGGGTCAATGCGGTCCACTGGCATTGCCTCAACAGCTATTACGTCTGCAACAGAGTTTGCATGGACAAAAGCAAAGCCACCGCTCAGAAAATATTTGGTTACATCATTACCTTCATGAACTGATAAAATCCCAGGCTTTAGCTCTGCAATTGTAGCCACGTGACCCGGCAAGACACCCATCTGTCCTGTAGTTGCAGGTACTATGACCATATCAACCTGAAAAGAGGTGAAAAAATACACACAGGTCATGGCCGAGCATAACAGTCAATAGAACCAGAGAATCCACAAAACAAAAACCTCCCACGTTCACCTCTTAGCTAAGCCCACGAGAGCTCAGATTGAATTGATTTTTCCACATCAAATACATCAGAAAAAACTATAACAATTACTTAATCAAATCTCATATTTACTAAATCTTCATTAACCATGCATGGTAGTACTCATGGGATCAGAGCCAATGCGAAATAAAATAAGTACATATTTAAGACAATGAATGTTTTAGCCTCAGTCAAATGACACTTAACTACCTAATTCATCAAGTATGAGGTAGGAATCAGCTATTATAAGAGCTCAGAAGGGTTATATAGCCTATATGGCTGCATCTGATATTTAATACACATAAACAAAGAAAAAGCCCCTCACAGAACCTTCTCTATCGTTTGTGCTTTCTTCCAAACAAAACTTTTATTGACATGGGAAATTTTCAGTTATGAGCATTATCAAAATGGGTGCTTTTATTGACATGGAAATTTTCAGTTATCAGCATTATCAAAATGAGTGCTGGAATAATAAATGGTGATTTAATTTTGTAACAGAATGCTGTAACACAATTTTGAGGTTGGTGTTCATACTTGTCAAATGATTAGGACATCTTGCACCAGGGATACAATGTATGTCAGTGAATTGACCAATAATGCTTAAAATACTTTATTTACGATAAATGACAACTGGTTGATCAAGACCGAGTTGAAGGCAGTAGATATTTTGATGATGACATTTCTTTAAATGCTCCAGTCGACGACCTTTAGGTCGCGTGTCTTAAGCAGGTTAGAAAGCCCTGGAGCTCCAGAGTCACAAGGTATTCTGAACTCACTCTCTACATTCAGAAATAATTCAATTAATAATTGATGCTATAAAACCCTAGTTTCATGGAATGACATCTTCCCTAGATCAAAAAATTTATTTCCAGAGCAGCAGCATTTCTAACAGGAAATATGTGGTAAGGATTTGCACTAGGGCAAACAATAAGAGTTAAAGTCCTATATTGAGAAAATTAATTCATCTCCTAAACCACGTGTGAATAAAAAAATATTTCATAAAATGGACTCTGGTAAAACGTAGAGAAACAAGAATCCCGGTTTTGCTTAACAAAAAATCTAGCCTACCATGGAGAAAAGAATTAAATATCATATAAATGCATAATGTGGAAAGAGACGTCCCCCTTCATGAACTGACGCATAAAAACGAAAACAAAGAAGGAGAAAACTTGTAAGATTATAGCCAATAAGGAATAAAACCTACAACAAATCTAAATATCCAGAAAAACCCACTTCAATTATCGTTAAAACATCTGATTTTTTGTATGGACGAGTGCCAATACTTTTGAATCCCACAGGCCTCATCGTCACGACATTCAAGCTGCTGACATAATTGCAGAAATCCACTAAACCTAATTTCCCATAATCAATTTATCAAAATAAAATCCATGTAGAAACCAAGCATTGTAACTCAAGGGACTCGGGCATAAAAAATTAAAGAAATAACATCATTCCTTTTAATAATCGCTAGAAATCTACTTCACAACTGAAATGGTTTAAAAAAACATCTTGCAGCAACAAGATCAAGAATTTCAATCAGCAGAAGAGCCTTATAGGCGTGCGCATTTACCTCTTTTGCGGACAAAATAGAATCATAAGGAAGAACCAAATTGACGGTAAGCTTTGAGGGAATGGCGGATGGGGTCGGCGGACGGGGAGCCATGTACGCCGAAGGGGTTTTCGGTGGGTCCATATTAGGGATCGATTTCTTCCAAGTCTCAATGAACTTGGAATCTCCGGCCGTCTCCGCCGGGACATCAGCCGTGGATAATTGGCGGCTCCACCTCATCGAGGCGGCGGATGCTCGGCTCAGGAGGAATCTTGATCCCTGCCGCAACATTTTGAGGCTCAGCGGTGATTTCAGTGGTAAACTCAGCGTGCGCGTGCGGTTGAGAGAAAATGGAAGGATCAGAGAATCAGGAAAGCAGTGCGATTTGGATTGATATAGAGGGCCTCACTAAATGGGCCTTTTGAAGAGGATTTGAGACCCAACTATCTTAAGGCCCATGGATTTTAATAAACAGAAAGAGACAACCAAAAGCGCATCCGGCAAACAGCACTTCTTCCATTTGGACGTTTCGATTCGCAGAGCGAGTTTTTGTCGAAACTGGCTGTGGGAGCGCCGGTGGTCGGCGGAATTTGGGTGGCGTAGCTGCGGCGATGCACAGACTCTCATTCCATGGTGCGGGCGCCGTCTTTCCCTATTCACAGGACCAAATGTTCTTCAAATTTGAGAACCCAACTCTCCAAATTGAAGCTCTCGTACTCCACCTCATTCTTCCCTCCAAATCTCAAACATGTATTCTGGAAACCGCCCACGGGTACCACCGCCGATCCGACACCTCCCATCCCAACTGAAGGGGCCGCTCCAGTTCAAAATGGAAAGCCCGCGAAAAGTAAGAAAGCCCGAACCATGGCGGCAATCATCAACACCAAACCCTGGTCGGTCCACCTGGAAACCCGCCTCGCCTCCCTCACTCCGCTCTCCCAAACAACCTTCTTCCAAACACTGCGCCTCGTTAAAACCCCTTCTAAAGCACTCCGCTTCTTCAACTGGGCACGGGATTCGGGTTTTACCCACAATCAGCATTCCTACTTTATGATGCTCGAAATTCTGGGTAGGGCCAGGAACCTCAACCCTGCTCGAAATTTCCTGTTATCCATACCCAAAAAATCCAAATTTACCGTTGCTCTGACGGACAAGTTTTTCAACAGCTTAATCCGGAGCTACGGTGATGCGGGGCTCTTCCAAGAATCGGTAAAGGTTTTTAAGGTTATGAAATCAATGGGCATATCTCCTTCCACTGTTACCTTTAATAGTTTGTTCATGATTTTGCTTAAGAGGGGTAGAGTAGGAATGGTTTTTGAGCTGTATGAGGAAATGCTAAGGACGTATGGAGTGAAGCCGGATTCGTACACTTTTAACTTGTTGATAAGAGGGTTTTGTACGAATTCGAGAGTTGATCAAGCGTTTAGAATGTTTAAGGAAATGGAGAGGTTTGAGTGTCGACCAGATTTAGTAACGTACAATACAATTGTTGATGGGTTGTGCAGAGCTGGAAAGGTGAATGTTGCGCGTAATGTGGTGATTGGCATGCAGAAGAAGTGTGAGAATTTGAGGCCGAATGTTGTTAGTTACACCACTTTGATTAGAGGGTATTGTGGGAAGCTGGAAATTGATGAGGCGTTGGATGTGTTCAAGGAGATGATTAGCAACGGTATTAGGCCAAATGGGATTACTTTTAATACAATCTTGAAAGGGCTTTGTGAAGCGCAAAAGTTTGATATGATAAAAGACATTTTAAGGGAATGTCAAGGAGAAGGTGATGGATTTGTTCCCGACACCTGTACGTTTAACACTGTGATGAATTTTCATTGCAGATGGGAGAATTCGGATGAGGCGTTGAAGCTTTTTGAGAAGATAAAGGAGCTGAATGTTGACCGAGACTCGGCCACATACAGTCTGCTAATTCGCACTTTGTGCCAAGAGGGGAATTTAGACAAGGCAGAAGAGTTACTGGATGAGTTGTTTGAGCAGGAAATTTTGTTGCACAATGATGATTGCACCCCTCTTGTTGCAGCATACAATCCCATCTTTGAGTATTTATGCACAAATGGGAGAACCAAGAAAGCTGAGAAAGTGTTCAGGCAGCTGATGAAAAGAGGGACACAGGATCCCCTTGCTTTTGAAACTTTGATCTTGGGGCACTGTAAAGAAGGGACTTTCGAGAATGGGCACAAGCTCTTAGCTTTGATGCTGAGGAGAGATTTCATGCCCAGTTTCAAGATTTATGAGTCTCTAATTGCAGGTCTCTTACAGAAACGGGAAGCAAACCTTGCCTACGACACTCTGGAGAAGATGCTAAAAAGTTCCTATGTGCCGAGGACATCAACATTCCATCGTGTTCTTGTGGAACTTATTGAGGAGGGTTCTGCACATGAATCTGCCAACGTGATGATGTTAATGTTGGGTAAAGAGATTAGACCAAACATCAATCTCTCGACTGATGCTGTCCGCGTGCTGTTCAGGAGTAGGTTGCAGAGTAAGGCGTTTCAGCTTGTGAGAAGTATTTATGAAAAGGGCTACATTGTAAACATGGAAGAACTCATTTCATTCCTCTGTCAGGATAAGAAATTACTGGACGCATCTGAGTTGCTGGTGTTTAGTCTGAAGAATGACCAGAATGTTGATATACGTCTGTGCAATACTGTTTTAGCCGGACTATGTAAATCTCACCGGCCATCGGAGGCATTTCACCTTTACTACGAATTGTTAGAGGAGGGTATTCAGCCGCCTTTGGGCTGCCTAGAAGACTTGAGAAATGCACTGGAAGCTGATGGAAAATTGAAGGAAGCTGAGTTTGTTGCTAAGAGGATGCTTAATTCATAGCAGTTGGATGCATCTTGTTTACACTATAAATGCACAAGTTCTCTCTTCATCAAATACTTCATCCCTTTGATTCTTGTTCGCTATTTATCATCAATTTTTGATAAGTTTAATGTTCTATTTGTTTTTTCTTTTAATGTCCAGTCATCTTTGCTTGTTGGGGATGAAGGTCTTCACAATGCAACTTAATTTTTTTATTTCTTTAACTAGATCAGGACACTTACTAGAAAATATGTCTCAATATGTAATTGTTGTGCCTGCTGACAACCCAATGTCATTCTAATAGAAGCACCTTCTTTCAGATTTTATTGCATTCGAGTTTGTATTTCAAGAGACAAGCACTTCTTATTACACAACACGAATGGACAAGGAAACACCACCACTTGAGTTACTTAAATAAACTGTCTTCAGCACCTAGGCCTCTATTATTATATCAAAATTTAGAAGACTAAATCTGATGCAAAATCCCATCTCAGTAAAAGAGAAATCAATCAGCCTGAGAATTCTCTGCATCATTATCCAAATACACTGCCGTTGCTTCTGTGCTTGTTTGGTTATTCCCTTCATACTCTGTTCTTCTGCTCTTCCTCTCTTTCCCTCTCAGCAGCACGAGCCTTTGCAGCTTCAAGCCTGGAATTTACAGCATCCCAAGAAACAAGATTCTCCATAAAGGTAGATATGTAATCAGGGCGACGATTCTGGAATGGACATGAAAGTGCTACTGTTAATTACTCGTACATTATACTACAGAAAAGCATGTAAAATAAACACCAAAAGAGGACTAACCTGGAAATCGAGATAGTAAGCATGCTGTCCACAAGAGAGAGCACAAAGGAGGTTAGAAAGCATTTACATGTTAGACATCGAAGTTAAGAGGGGGAAGAGGGGATGTAAGGGCAGGAATATCAGTGTCTCACCTCCCAGACATCTATAGTCAGCAGCGGCTGCAATAACAGAAGCAAGATAGACAATGAGAAACGAGATTTCAGTAAAAACAATTGAGAGGGGGACTGAATGTGGTCACAGAATAATCCCAGACAAGAGGATTTATGGCAATGGGGTGATATAGATAATGAGAAGCAACATTTCAGGTAAAGAAAGGTCATAAGAAAACAATTAAGAAAATAAATTTTAAGGCAATAACCCTCGGGAAGAAACTAACATGTGACCAAGACTCAAATGATGCTTTTGAGGGGGGAAAGAAAGAATGTACTAACAGAATAATCCCAGACAAGAGGATTTATGGCATTTGGGCTCTTCACCACCACAAGCTTTTTGTCCTCATCCGATGGACGGGGATTCACTGCATTTCCTACATCAAGTCTATTTGCTTTGTCTGCACAGACAAACAGAAGATATCAGGAGCTCTCATCTTAATTTTAGTAACAGTGAAATCAATGCTACATATGTTTAATGAAAAGGAAGTTGTGGTAGTGCTTACACACAAGCCAAGCCCAACCGGAACCAAATTGTGTTGTTGCAGCTGACTTGAATTCACTAACAAAAGCTTCAAAAGAACCAAAGTCTCTGTTGATCAATTCTAAAATTTCACCTGACGGCTGACCTCCACCACCTGGCTTCATAGACTTCCAGAAGAAGTCATGATTCCACGCCTGCCAATCAACGAAAGAACTAAACACTGGAGAAAATTACTCTAAACACTAACAAAACACTCTGGCTCTTGTGAGCTATTAAACTAAAAATGATGAAAATCTAATATTATTAAAAGCTGAATCATCTTATAATAAATATGATAAGAAAAGAACCATATCTAATGAATCGAAGAGCTTCATAATCTTGTTTTTTGTCTGAAATAAGGATCAGAGAGACTCAACTGGATTGGTATTAAGCAAAATATTCATTTTCAAAGCACCTTTAAATTGACATGTATGGAGATGATAAAATCAACAAACTGAAAAATGAAAAGAAGAGTTGTGCTATGTCTATGGAAATGCAAATCTCAAATTGAGAAGGTGAAATCTTCATACTGCTTACCTGTGCAGCATTGTTGAAGGGTGGTAGGAAATCACCTTTGTTGTATGTAATAAGTATTATTTCCTCTATTGTCTTTGTATCAAGTTCTGTGCCAACTATTTGCTTGTTGAGGTTATCAACATAAGCCCTGTGATGCTTCCCCCAGTGGAATTCAAAAGTTTCACGACTCATATGAGGTTCTAGGGCATCCTACACACTCAGCAATGGTAAATTACCAAACGTGCCAAGTAATAATATTCACTATTCATGATAATGCTTAAAAAAGATATCGTAGTTCCACAGTCACACCATAAATTTTAGTGATCCTAAGAAGATACTACCAAAGCAATTAATAATATCATCTAATAATGAAAACTAACAGCACAAATTGGAGTCCAAGAAAAATTGTCTTACAAGTGGATAAGGCGGAGGTTTAAAATCAATTTTTGCAGTTATTACACCCCTAGCGGCTTTCTGAACTTCCCGATTCTGCAAGAAAAAATTCAAACAGTTGTATTACTGGAAGAGAACATGCCAAATCTACCTCAACAACATACAGAAATCAATAAGTTGCATAGAGTAAACCAACCACAATAGCGAAACAAACTTAATGAAATTAACACTGGAATAAAAAAGCATGTCAGTGACAATTTCACACCGTCATTTTGTCATACACTTCAGCCACACTCCACCAGACCCCACCCAAGCGCATATTTTCTCAACATAATTCAGTCATTCAACCACAAAAATTTCTTACTCCAATTCAGACTTGAGACTTCGTCACAATCCTAAGAGCCAAAAATGCAAAACACACACGTACGCACCTCATTCCTTCTCCACTGTAACCTGCGAGTCGACCCAGAAAATCCTGTAACGAAATTACCAACCATCAACACAATTTACCAACTCACATGCTATGACAACAAATCAATATCATCAGGACTTAAGCATTTGACGACTGTTGAATTACAATACAAAAGATGGCATACCTTGGGAGGGAAAAACCCCGCATTTCAGACTGGCAATGACTGCTGGAGCAGAAGCGGCCATATTCTCACTATCTCACCGGAAATCTCGCGCGGGGAAACACGTGACCGGTTCGCGTCTGACCCTTGGGTGTGTGGTATTTGCAAGTAAATGCACTGCTCTGCCTTTAGCATCATTAGTACACAACAGAGATAGGTGCAAATTGAACTCTACCCCCTCAACTATGCGTTTGTTTCAATTTACCCTCTTAAATTATGAAACATACATTCTGCCCCCAAACTTTGTATATATAGACATACATGCATCTTTTTTTAGTCTTACTCTTAATTTTTGAAAGATTCACAAAAAGATATAAGTATGTATGAATTTAATAAAAAAAACACAATTTACTATTTAATAGTGAATGTAAAGCAACTAAATTAATATAAACCAACTATAAAGTTATATAGTTGAGCACTATATTTAATCTACTATGCTAATGCTATTTTACTTAATAAATAATCTAATTTTTAATTTTCATACGAATTTCAATTAATAATAAATAACATAATGTTGATGCAGCTAAAACCATGGTTCGTTAAATAATTAAATGACGTGACAAGGATGAACCATTGAACTTTAGTTATTTGAAATGAAAATTTGATATTTGTAATAATTAATTAAGAACTTAAATAATAACAAGAATGTAAGTTCTTTCACCTTTTAATTTTTTGATATTTGGGCTCCATCACATTCTTAAACTTTGTTGTTATCTATTTTTTGGTCGAGCAATTATTATTATTATTTTTTAAGGCAGTTGAACAATTATTCCATTCGTTCATTTTAACCTGATTTGCAAAAATAAATTAGAATTTAGAAATTATTTTGAAATCCCTTAAAAGAAATTCTCTAAAACAGTTTGCCGTTCTCTTTTCATCTTTCTTTATTGGTTTTCTATTGATACATTATTTTTATTATTCTCTTAAAATATTTACAAAATGGGCGTGAAATTTTGCCAAAAAATATAATTGAATTTTCATAATTAAAGGAGGGTAGAGTACGAAATTTTTTATATCTTTAGTGGAGGAATGTATTAAAACATAAATTTAGAGGCAACAACCTGAAGTTCGTATGGAATTTTGAAAGGTCAGCAGCATTTTGGTACGACAATAATGGCTACAGTTTGTACTACATTAGATTGTGTAGTACGAGAAACGTTTGGACAACATTTGTGGTCATAAATTACGGCAACGTTTGATCTTTGCAACGACACCCCTCCCTCGAGCATAGCCAGCCCCCAGATCAAAATTATTATATTTTTGCATTCTATGTCTAAAATAATACACGTTATAATTATTATATTTTTAAAATTTTTTATTTATCTGTTCACTTCTCAATAAAAATACATACTTCAAAACATTAAAACAAACACAACCTTACAAATCGTTCCAACATGTGCTTTGATTTTACAACTTTGAAGTCAATTAAATGCCCATGAATTGTCTGGCTTTTGGCCAAAACAGTGGCTCTTCAAATTAGAGTTTGAAGAAATTGATTCGATTTGAAATTCTAGAAGATTGAGATTGATAAGTTTATGCGAATATTTTTAAGAGTAACTTATTTTATTATTATTTTTTTCGAACAACAGCACACTCAAGCCAATTATGTTGATCAAGCTTTTGAACACAACATTTAATGGCTCGAAGATTGATCGAGCTTTAGACTGAATTGTCTGCGATCTCTAGCAATAACGCAGGTTGGGCATATGCATTTGAAGGCTGCACATTTAAATGGTTAAATTTTAGACACAAGAGAAAAAAGAAAAAAAAAATGAAGAGAAATAAAGAAAAAAGTCTAAACAATCGAAACGTATAATTTTTTTTAAAAAAATATTATCTTATTTAAATACGTATATTCAAAATTTAATTATTATTTATACTGTATTATTAAAAGTTTGGGATTTATTGACTGCACCAAGTATATTTAGTCTTGATTGCAATTGGAGATTGATGGTGGCTGTTTGGGGCAGAGGAAATTTGCTTTAAAGCAAACTCAACGTGTTCTTGTAGACCTAAATAATGTAAGTTTTATAGTGAAAGAGGAAAAGACAAAAGAAAGTCCAAAAAAATAAATTATAAATGAAAGAATAAAATTAAATAAATGAAAATTAAGAGAAAATTTAAAATATATATATAAATAAAAATTATTTGAATAAGTACGTTTTTTGTGCAATTAACAAGTTCTTAACTTTAATACATCCGTACTATATATTAAGTATGACGTATTAGATTAACTACGTTTGGACTTTGGTTCTCAACACTCAATAAAAAACCCCTTAGCATTTATTTAATTTTCATTCTTTTTTCCTAATTTTCTTTGCTTAGCAAAATTTTCATTCATTATATTCATCCTATATTCACTACCTTCCAAGTTATTACATCACAATCTTTTGTGTGTGTGTGTGTGTATTTTCGTTCTTCTCTACTCAAGCTTTAATTTATATGTCTTGTTTTTCGATACGTTCCTCCATTAACTTTAATTCATTGTATTTACTTCTTTCAATTTTATTGTTTCTTATATTAACTTTAAATTATTTTTATTTCATTTTTATGTTAATGTTTTTTTTAACTTTTTTATTTGTTTCTCTTCTATCATTTGATTTTGCCTTACTATTTTTTGTATATTCTCTAACCTCCATTCAACTTATCTTTATCTCTTTCTTCTTGCTATGATTTCATATTTTTTAATTTTAAATACTTTCATTTTATATTAAAAATATTTTGTATATGTTATTAATTATTGAATTCATTTTCAAATTTGATATGAATTTCGACCAACCAACATAGTTAAACCATACTGATCAATACAATACATATAGTGTGTGTGTGTGTGTGTAATAATAATAATAATGATAATAATTTTTTGATTGTGCATGCAAGAGTGTGCAGAAATACTAGTTTATATATAAGTAGAACGACTAGTTATTTTCACTATTCACAAAACTATTCAATTAACAAGTAAAAAATGTTTTAAAAAAAGTTATCCAAATATTTTGCTATTATCTTGTTCTTTTTTATGATATTTTTAAAATGAAGTATCATGCATAATGATGATTATGATGAAGTACTTAATATTTCCATGAGTCATCTTTTTCATATTTTTCTAATTATTCTCAAAATAATATTTGAAAAATAATTGGGAAACTATGTTAGATAAGAAAATTAGACTTTAGTGAATTAATTGATTGAACAAATATCACACGAGAATTAAAATTATATATTGGGAAATAATAAATTTCTGATGTGATCAAAGATTTGAAAACACAGATGCAGCAAAGTGGACAAATGTCACGAGTATTGAGGAAAAGCAATTGATTTAAATGGATAATCGAATGAAATAAATCCATTTATATTACTTTTTTATATATAACAAATATTGTCTAATCTTTTCTTTTTCTTTCGTGTTCTTTTTCCTTGCTGGAGAGAATTGAAATATAGAAGATGAACACTTAATTGTATTATTGTTTCCTTGCATAGATGGTAGGAAAAAACAATAAATATGTTACTAAATATTGAAAATTTGAAGTTCTAGCGATCAAGTCTTAAGATTTTATATTATTTATTTTCAGATGTCACGATGTTAACTTTTTCGAGTACTCTTATTATTATATTATTTTTTAATTTTTCCCTTCTTATTTCTTTTTTACCTCTTTAATTTTCTTTTTCTTTTTCTTTTCAATCTTGCATCTCTTTAATGACCATCTTTTTTTCCTTTTTCCTTGATATAATATTATTTATGTAATTTTAAAATAGAAATACTGTTATTTGAAAATTAATTTTTAATAAAATTAAATTTATATACATGTGCCAAAAATAGTTGTCGGTAGACTTAAACTTTCCATTTGTATTTCATGGCTATTTTTGGCATTAAATATGAATTGGCCAATTATATATTTGCAAAGAGATTTTGATTTTCCGAAAGCATGCGTCTGTTGGCATGAAGAGTTGGATGGATCTTCACCAAAGGCAGCCACCGTTTCAATCTCTTTTATTACTCTTCCATCAGTGGCCGTCCACCACCACCCCTTACCCTCCTCTCCTTGACCAGCAATGTTCCCCGGCAATGGAGGCGTGGCCAAGAATTCACGCAAGAGAAAGATGAAGGAAGTTGCTGCAGAAACTGAAGAACCCCATCAAATCAACCCCTTCTTCAATCTTCATGGCCACCACCACTTTACAGCTTCTCCAAGTGCTCCTCCTCCACTCGACGCCGTCAATGGCCGCCAGCCACGGGTGCAGCAAATACTTAACAACGCTGCACTATTCAGACCTTTCTCCTTTACTTCCCTCTTAACAGCGGATGATGAGAATGACCGCAACTCGCTTGCCCCAGACGTCGAAGACCAGACTGAACAAATCGATCAGATCGTCTCATTCCACGTAATGGTTTTTCTGATCTTCTGTTTATTCTCATTGTTACCTGTGGCCGTATTAGTGTGTGAAAATCAGTGATTTTTCTACTTCTTCTTCTTTCTCATTCAGAGTGAGAATCTCAGGCAAGCACTGAGGGAGATGTTGGGGAAGCAGCACCGCAGCCTCCAATGCGCAGCGGAGGAGAGGGCAGCCAAGAAACTGAAAGAGAGAGAACTGGAACTGCAAGGGAAGTTGGCCCGAACCGCTGAGTTGGAAAGGATGGTGGAGCATTACAAGGAGGAGGCCGATAGGCTGCTAACCCGGGTGAGGCACTTGGAACAGGCGACAATGTCCCTGAGGGTAGGGCTGAGGGAGGCTACTGCAGCTCGCCGTTATGCAGAGACAGCACAGGAGGATGCAGAGTCGTCGTTTGAGGACCCTGACCGAGTGGAGCCGGTGAGGCTCGACTGCAAGACCTGCGATAGGCGGCTCGCCACGGTGATGATGTGGCCGTGTCGCCATGTCTGCGTCTGCACACAATGCGAGTCTATCATCAGGGTCTGCCCTGTTTGCCTCTCGGTCAAGGCCACCAGTGTTGAAGTCTATCTTCCTGTCAACTAGGAAGGAATTCAATGGGCCCTCGTATTAGTGGAAAATTAATGTGGGGGTTTCGGACATTCATTATTGGTGATCAAATGGTTCGATATCTTTGGCACATCCAATAACTTATTTGCCTAGTAAATGACTGTTACATTTCTTCGGTTTTCTTTGTTATCCTAGCATGTCAAAATCACAAAAACCGTGAAGCAGATAGCCAGCATGTTTAGCTACTAAATAAAAAAATGAATGTCATCTATGCATCTTTGGAGAGCACAGAGAAGATGAAAACAAAACATGCTTAATAAGATGGAGAGTCACAATTTTCAGTTTGTTTACATACAGCAGCTCAACACTTGGAATGGAATCAAAATGAAGATGACCATGCGGACAGTTTAGTCATGTCATAATCACAATTAGAAATTTTTAAAATGGCATGAATGTCAGTGTTGATCCTATATTATTTTGTCCTTGAAAATATTCCAAAATTTGCCATGACTTGAAAGAATCACACAACAAGATCTCTATGCTCAGAGCCTCAGTCTAGGCTGAAGATCCGATACCTTTATCTCATCAATTTTAGCAGCAACAATAAAGTCATTAATGCTCAACCCTCCTGCATCAATAGGAACAACAGGTAGAGATAGTAAAACCCCTTGAACAAACATCAATAATCCTTTCTTGATTGGGCGCATTAACTAATATGCTTACCAATTGAAGAAGTCCGCAGTTCAGCTCTAACTTGATTGGGCGCATCCAAATGGAGAGTTGGAAGGGGCCCAGTTGATTCATCGGCCTTCCTGATCCTATTAATGAGTTATTCCCCGCATTTCACGTCCCTTACTTTCCACAATCCCTGTAGCTTGAAACCCCCTTCTTCATCTCCAAGTCTCCACCCAACAACCTGAGGCGGTAATATTTTTATGCATACTTACTGAATGAAAACAGGGGTAAAGATTGAAGGAGGAAGTGAGAAAAACCTTGAGCAACAGCTTTTGGGCTTCGTCCTCCGACATGGGCTGCTGAAGCAGAGAAACAGGGACGCATTCTTGCTGCGCTAGAGACAGAGCCGAAGCATTTTGAGTCAAAATCTAGTGCTCAGTGCTCACGTTTCCCAGAACTTTATCAGCAAAATAGCTCCCTATTTCCACAGGAAAAGGGTCCCCAGCTCCAAAATCGCCCAGCAAAGCAGGGGCCTCGCCCTAATTTTTACTGAATTACGAGGGGTGATCAAAGGGAAGAAGTTTTGAAGGAACAGAAGACAATGCGTGGTGCGGAAGCCATGGCTCTTGAATCTTCTTGTCTGGACTGGAGTCTGAGGGGTGTTTTGAGTGTTGGTTTTATGCTTTGTATGATCCAGTGGCTGACAAACCGGTTCGATTAAATCGCCGGTTCAGCGGCCAGCCCTCTCAATTGTAAGTTGTAGCCACCGGTTAAGCTGAGAACGTGGGCCTGTTTGTTTCTGTGGTCTTTTCAGTTCTGAGCATCTTTTGAAGCTACACATTTATTGACAACAGAGAATTTCCTGGAAGCATTACCTGTTTTGGATTACCACACAGCAAGTTAGCTTTCCTTTTCAAAAAAATTGTGGGCGTTTATTGTGAATATATACCAATTAAAGGGATTTTCAATGTGAGAGATGCTTTTTTCTTTAATGTCATTCCTTGCAGGTATTGTTTTCAAAATCCAGTATTCTGGTTTGATCAAGATAGGTTTCGAAACTGGGGTGGAGTAGTCAAAGATCGATGTGAACCAGTCAAATTGTTTTGGCACCAAAAATAAAGAAAAAAAAATGAAGTTCAGTAATTTTTTTTAAAAAGAAATAAATAAAATTTCTGTTTTTTTTCCCCAAATTCTTTTACACTTGTTAACTACTCAATTAATCAGAATATATGATTTTTTATTTTAACTTTTGTTTTTAGTAATTTTTATCTATTTATTTTTCTAATTTGAAAATTTAATTATTATATCTCAAAATTAAAATTATTCATATTAATTGGTGTGTTTTTATTTTGCAAAACTATTTTTTGAATTTTATACTTCTAAATATTCTGAATTTAATAAAACCATCATTAATTATATCATTAAATTGAATTATATTTATTTTATAAAATTATTTTAATAGTAATATATATATATATATATACATAAAATGTTATATACAATAACTGATTTTTTAAAATAATTTAACCAGTTAAATTAGTGATCCGATTATTAATTCGGATCAATCCCCCCAATCGCCGATCCGATTTTATAAAGCATTTGTTCATCAATTGGAATGTTGCTTTGTGTAGTTGGGCATGATGAACAAATACCGCCCACGAACAAGGTGGATTTGTCTCTTTATGATGACGCCTTTTCAGAAATTACTCTTTCGTCATCTCCAATCAGAAAGGAACGTTTCGTGAATGATCAGGTTTGTTAAGTACGCATCAATTGCGCCTAATTAACGTTTATTATGGGTTAGATGTTCGTGATGGTTCCGTTCCAGAAATTTCGGCGTTCGTCTTCCATCAACGAGCGCACCGCTTCGTGAACGTTCAGCGGCAGCGCCCATAAATGTCCAGAGAAAATATATTCTCTTCATTCTGCTGGAAATGGCGAGTGGTGATGATAATAATGAGCGCACGATGGATTTTCCGACAATGCCATCCCCTTCAACGCCTTCTCCCTCCATTCCTCTCAATTTATGCGGTTTTCTCACCGGTGACACTGTTCAAGTCCAGGGCGACACCGGCGAGTTGCAATTCTCCGTCCAATTCAACTTCCATAAAAGAGAAAGTCATTCCGGAGATGATATTAATTTTTCCGACTCGAACATTCCGGAATGTGGAACCGTTCGCGATTCCGTAGAGTCATCTCCGTCTTCAGCCTACCGCACTCCGCCTTGTGAAGATCAACGTGCGGATGGAAATGCAGGGAATGAAGAATCGCCGTCGAGACGTGAGATTGTGACGAGGTTGAGAAGTGGGGTTCTGTCTCCTGTGAAGTACTATCGCGACGAAAGAAGGTATTGTGCGTCCATGGGCAGTTTGTGTTCCGGGAAGAAAAGGAAAGCAAATAAGGGTAGAGGTGAAAGAGGCAGTGTGTTCGAGAAAATGCTCAAGAAACGGAGTTCACCGTTAAGGCCGTGCAATTCCTATGCGTTCTTCCTGATGGCCAACTGGGGTGTGGTTAAGCGCTCTTCATTTGGGGAAACGAGCACTAGATTGAGCAAGAAGTGGTTCAGACTCCCTAAATGCATGAAGAAGGTACTTACATGACATTTCCTATGTTGGCAATCTAACCATTGTTTGGGTGTGTTTGATTTAAGCATTCATTTTCACAACAATTTTTGGTGCGTTTTTGATCAACATGTTTGCACAATGTTCACATTGTGATAGGAGTATGAGTACATGGCTTTAAAGGACAATGCAAGATACAAGAGGCAATGCATGCTTTTGAAGAACTGCATTGAGCCAGAGGCATCCAACAAAGATTATACAACTTCGCAGACATGATTTATGTATGTTCAGGACTTCTGGTCTCAGTTTCTCGCGTGCATGAAGTAAGTGAAATTGTTCCTAAACTATAAGCTATATTTTTGTAGTTTACTTATAAATGATCTGCACAGTTAAGTGCGCTGCCGGAAATATGAATTCATTTTTCCTATGTTTGGTTACATCACACATTTCAATCACATTAAGACTCTTAAATTTTTTCTGTCCTACTTTGTATTGAAAATGATATGTATGCCAAGAAGATAAAGCATGCCTAACTGTCATAACTCATAGACCGCAAGGAAAACAAGGATACTAGGTGCTTAATTTCGCTTGTAAACAAATATATGCCAATAAAATATATTATTAAACATGTCACAATATCAGTATATGCTAAGTTTCAAGCAAAAATTAAATAATAAAAATAGCCGACAATCTGTCAACAAATGAAGGAAAACAAGAAAGGTCAAGTAGTAATCTACACAACTTATGCGACCATCAGTCTGGGCGTGCTGTTCACTATTTGAAATCAGAAAACGCCCCCTCAGCATATGACTCACAATGAAAATGGCTTTGTATAGACATCAAATGGTTCATTGGCAGAAAGTTGTGGCTCCTGCGGGCAAAATATAGGACGACATAAAATTCTAATCCTCAAAAAGAGAAAGGATGTTAACAAGTGGCTATTGAGAGAGTAAATAAGCTATTAATCGGTGGAAACTTCCACCCATTAAACTTATGATCAATTGCCACCAATCTTGGCTGAATAGCATGTTGTAAAGTGTGAATGCATACCTGTCTCAGTCCACCAACACCACTTCCCCCTGTCAAAAGCATTGTGATGAGTGTAGTCACAACTCCCCCCCCAGTATCAGCATCAGTCTGGCGGATGGTAGACCTCATTGCATTTAGAATATTCCCATAAGTAGTTCCTTGTCCCTTTTCTATTGCTTGAATGAAAGCAAATGTCATTGCGCCTGTTGAAGTTACCTTGGATAGAGCCTGTTTGGTGTTTCAGTATGGTCAAACCGTATTCTTAAAATATCTGCTTGTAGCTAGAGTAAGTAATTAATGTTAACATGTTCAACAAGAAAGATTTCAACGGAGTAAGAAATTTACGGATGTATCAGCAGAGGTTTGATCGTCATCACAACCACTGAATGATATGGCTTCCCCCCCATTTGTGCCTTTCCATGTGCCCGTTCGCGGACGATGATCCTCCCATGCATAACGCCCACTTCTGCATGGACATGTAAAATTTTAAGAAATTGAAAATTGATAAGCTTGAATTAGTAGAAACGGGTGATTGATATATGGACATTAGCATAGAACATTTAGAGAGAGAGAGATTTTCACCAAACATGTATTCCCTGTCCCACACACTCCATCCAAAATAGAGAAAGACAGGAACCACTACCTCCACCCCACAAGTCCCAAAGTTTGATTACTGACAATTTATCCAGACTAATACGTTCAGTTATATCTTATTGTGAGCTTAAGTATACCCAAAGTCACATACCTGTCCATTCTACAAAGAAAAGGCAAATCTAGCACTGTGCCACTGTGGCACGCATCTATAATTGCATGAAGCTTGGCCCCACGGGGAAGAGGCCTAACAATTGTTGCATTGATTTCATCATCAACAATCATCCCCTGTGTCTCAAAATCCAAAGGACATATTGTTTCATCATATCCATCAACTTCATCTCCTGTGTAGTTTCGTTGCTGCGAACCATGGCCAGAATAATGAAACAGCAGTGAGTCCCCTGGCTGACAACCTTGCACAAGCCAAAACATAGCCATCCTAATGTTGTGTTTTGTTGGAATTCTGTACGGATCAGTTTCCTCTTCTGTAAATATACTTCCACAGGAGGATTTAGATTAGAATGGGTAGTCTGATGAGCTTCCATCAGTTGGTACAAATGTATAATTCATTTTCAAGAGGATGTCATTCACTGAATCAGAGCTTTAACATAATTTATTCACAAAAGCATGAATCATTTCTCTTTAGACAGATTAGATTGAAAGACATTATTAGGGCCTTAATTCAGGACAGAGAAGTTTTCTTGTCACTATAGATGCTATGTTAATATCTCACAGTTGTGAGATTCTCTCATCTGCAGTCAAACTACAACTATAACGAGATTCCTTACTTTTGGACTACATATTGGGACTTCATTTTCAATTTTGATGTCAAAAAGTTAAATCAATTCAGCATATTCCCTCCCTCAGGATGGATAATTATCAAAAACCGAATCACTTCCAATAGTGAGACATAATCGTGTAATGAACTTCTCTAACAACAATTTTCAAGAGATTCATTTTCTGTTTCTTCTGAATCTTTCCCACCGAGTTTCTTTATCACTTGTAATTTTAATAACCCTTAATTTGAAGACAGCACATCACATAATTTCATAAACTGAAAAGCAAAGATTCCATTTGTTTTAACCATACATATACGCAACATCAACATAATGATTATGAAGTGAGGTACCACAAAAATACCATTTATCCGGGAAAGTTTATTATGAAATAAAAATTTTGGCATTGGAAAACACAAGTTGCTCTTCCCACCAATACCTTTATCTTTAAGTTTAAACACAAGCCCAACAACTATGTCATTACTTCAAACTTAGGAGTTTCATCAGAAATTGCACTTCATGTTCACACCAGCTTGTTCACCTTCTGTCAAAATATTTAGCCTGACAAGGCAACTGTAGGAAACCAAAAGCTATCGCGATATTGTAATTTTGTTGTCCTATACAAGTCATGCTGCCCAAAAGGGGATACCGCAGCAGAGGAAGAAATTCTGGAATTTTTTATCAAACGGACTTGAAATCTCAATTCATAGTCTCAAGACTCAGATAAACATGTAAACAGCAACTCAACTTGACAAGATGACATCAAATAAGTCAATCCTTAACTAGGTCATAAACCCCAACCGGCTCATCACAAAATTCCCATTTTAGTCCAAATCAAGGTCCATCTAGATGACAACAAAATAAATGTTCGATGAAAAGAAGACAATTACCCGTGAGCATGAGAATGGACGATTCAGGGAACTTAAACCGGTTGACGAGCATATACTTCATGCACTTGGTATCATTAATACACCCCTTCAGCTCATTCCTCGAGTACCTATACGAGATCCCCACAATCAACGCTTTCTTCCGCCCGTGGGGCGACGGCGGTGGCCCCGGAGGCGCGTGGTTGTACGGCGACGGAGCCGGATGCGGAGGAGGGTAGTAACTGTTGTATCCGTTGAAAGAAGAAGTGGAGGGCTGGTAGGGCGGGGGCGGGGCGGGGGGGCCGCTGCGTGGGTCAGCTATGCGCGTGACGGCCTGGCAAACGGCGCAGCGGATGGAGGTAGCGCCGGTCGGCAGCTGGAGGGGCGTGTGGCAGTTGGAGCAGTTGACCAGCATCAACATTTTTGGCCGATCTCGGATGGATCGATGGAGAATTGACGGAGATATTTGTGCGAGTGCAGAGCTCAAGGGTCAACAATGGCTGTAGAGGAATTGCAGCTGCGAGGCGATGATGTTGAGGCACGCGGAAATTTTAATTTAGAAGCTTCCCCTTTGGCTTTCACTCTCGATGGCATGGCCTATATATATAGATATAGGATTGCTTTGTAATTAACTATTTTGTTTTTAGGTATGAATCAGGCACGCGGAAATTTTAATTTAGAAGCTTCCCCTTTGGTTTTCACTCTCCATGGCATGGCCCTATGTATATAGATAGAGGACTGCTTTGTAATTAACTATTTTGTTTTTAGGTATGAATCGATTATTAATAGATTAAAGGGTATGAATTTAAACTAGTTAATTATACAATATTTTTATGCTTTATACATTAATTTTTTTTATAAAATTTCTATAAATATAAATCAATATTCACAAATAAATTTCGATTGCATGACTTCACCAAATATTTATTCAGGTGTCAGGTGAAGAATAAAACTAGTTAATAGTTAGTAATATAATTAAGTACCAACAATATATTATGAATCAGTGGATAATTAATTTAGAACAAGGAGGGAAACGTGGGGACATGCCAAGTTTATTAACTCCTCAATAGTTGAGAGTTTATAATTTTTGTAAATAAGTTCAATAAGTTTTTAAGAGAACCCTAAAGTTGAATATTTAAAATTTATAAGCTTTAACAAAAAAAAGGTAAAAAGAGAGGTGAGGCCCTTCCAAATTATTATTTAACATTTTATAAGTTATCTCATTATTTGTCATAAAATAGCATAAATTTTTTAAATTATACATATATATTGTTGTTACGCTAAAAAATTATAATGAATATATGTAGAAAATAAAGCAATATCATATAAATTGCTGGAATGTAAGTTAAGTGGGAGGAAAATTGGGTTGAAAACTTAGAAATAATGTAAAAATAATTAAAAAAAAAGGTAAAAAAAATTATTAGGTAAGATTTTGGTGGAAGGAAAATCGATGATAATTGACTTCCAAACATAGCATTAGGGATCGTCTAAAATTTTTCCAATGGATAAAGTTATTGAATCCTCATTTCATAATATCAATACAGGTTTTGTGAATTGTTGTTTCATGAATCATGTCTACAAACTCAATTTTTCATGGGCGGACAATACAGACTGGACATTCTTGTGCTGAAGCAACCTTGGGGAACAATTCTACAATCTCAATAGGGAAGACGATATTCAAGACATCCTTCAATGAAATATGGCTTCAAAAGTTGAATATTATTATTTGTGATTCAGATTCTCAGTTTAGCTGTCATTAATCTTTTTCATAAAAGAATATATATATATATATATATATATGTATGTATGTATGTATGTATGTATGTATGTATGTGTATGTATGTATGTATGCAATCCCATCAACTGCAGAAGTCTGATTTCTGATGCAAAGTCTAGGCTGAGAGATGCATTGGACATCTGCTTCAACACATGCATTGCCATGCGAGGGTAACATTTAATTTTTGCAGGCATGGTTGCAAATACGGTGATATGAACTTATAAAATTTTCACACTCCATGCGTGTGCGTGGATTTATTTAAAAATTATAAAATTATTATATTTTAATTGATAAAAATAAAGCTATTCAGTATTAAAAGCATAAAGAATATTTAAAATAATAAATTAAAAAAATATCAAGAGAATTTGAAAAAATAAAATTTGAGAGAAAACACAAATAAAAAATTAAAAGTAAAATTTAAAAATTAAAAAAATAAAATAAGAAAATTATGTGAGTTTTCATTGTTTAAAAATATTTAAAGTAATAAAAATGATGAATGATCAAGAAAATGTAAAAAATGATAAAATTTGATAGAACACATAAATGTAACTTATAAGTTGGATGAAAATAGAAAAGAAAATCACAGAAAGTATAAAAGCATTTTTAATTATATATAAAAATGTGTGTATAATTATCCATAATTATACATTAGTAATAATAAAATATAAAATTTTATATTTTTAATAAATTTTAATAATAAACGTAGATTATTAAAAAATTTTAAAACATATTAGAAATGTATATAATAAAATTAGATTGAAAGAAAGAAATTTAACGAAAAACCAAAAAAGAAAGAAATCAAATTTTCGTTGACAAGGGTAGACAAAAAATGAAGTATAAGAAAGGCTAAAAAAGTAAAATCAAAAAAGGATGGGTCGGTTTGGGCTCTCTACATTAGTATTAAAAGGCAACAACAATAAAACATCCCACTTTCTATATATTAATAAGTTAATAGATAAGGACATACTTCAATTAATTTTCAATGAATAGAGTGGCCAAATCAATTTTTAGTAACCTTCTAGTTGAACATTAATTATTCTAAATCTTCCTTAATTCTAATCTACACTTCCATTCTTTCAAACATATTGACAAAAGTTATAAATTTGAGTTAAAGATAGTGTACATTAAATATCAAATGATGTAATTGTTGAATTAATTATTTTTAACCTTCTGCTAGACTGACTATAAATACTTCAATTAGAATAAATGACCACATTTTAATCAGGAGATTATATGTTCAAATTTATCTGTTAATATGAGAACAGTGTTAGTGGCCATGTATAAATATCTTTTATAAGCAATTCCGTGACAGCGAATAAAATGAATCTCCTAAACTTTTAAATTTTTTTTTTTTTTTAAAAAAAATACTTTACATTCTACACTCAAACCAAAAGCTAACAATCATTTTGGAGACAAAAGTCTGCAATATTCCTAATCGTGACTCTAGTTTTCAACAAAGGTACGTATAATACATTTTCGTAGGAAAAAAGTAGGGCTCAAATTTCAATGATTCCCACATTATGAAATCTTTAGAAACATGGGCTGCCGTTGGACAGTGATCATTTATTATCTTTTTTTTTTTTTCATATAAATTTATGGGAAATTTTGTTCAAAATTTTGATTTGTTTGGCATATTCCTTCTTTTTAAGTTACTATCATCCATTTCCACTTTTATTTAAACATTTAGATATTTTCAAGTTTCGAGAATTCTCTCTCTTCTACCAATTGCTAAACCTCTAGTAAATTTGAACATACCATACGGTTAATAATCATTATTTTTTTTTTCTAAAAATAAACCCGTGAAAACATAATTTATATTTTATTTTTTATTTTTTATTAAATAGCCAATTTTTTTAAAAAAGGACCACCCTCCCAATTACACATTTCATATTTACATGCTATAATAATGTCGCAACAAATATTCCAATTTCTACTTTCCTCATTTAAAACATGCTTTGCCACCAAATCTGATTCCGTAGGTTTAATTTTACCCAACGACTATCCTCCGACCATACACATACATGACTTTACATCTAGTGTGTGTAATAGACGCGCGCACACGCACACACACACATACATACATCATGTGATCTTTTGCTTGTCAAAAGTGGCCTAAATTCTAAATGTTGGGCTATATCTGTTTATAAGTTTTTATCCCTTTCCTTCTATTGAAATTTTCTTCGTAAAACATATATTTCACAAAATTTTTATTTAAATTTTAAATTTATATTTTCTCTTATATCTATATATACACAAATATTCAAATTTAATCATCATGCTTATTTAAAATCAATAATACATTCGTATACAACATACATACACATTAATATATATTTACATTTAAAAACTGATTGTTATTTATATATACTGTTGCATCATCTCAATCATTATTATATAACATATATTTATAAATACAAAATTTGAATAAATTAAATTTTCTATACCATCAAAAATTTACTCATTTTCATCCAAAAAAAATAATAATAATAACAAACAAACATAATGAACTAAATGAAATTTAATTGATTAGAGATTTTTGTCATTAATTTCAAATTGCATTCAATGAATTTGAAGACAACATATTCTGATGCCAAAAAATATGCAAATGCGAAAATAATATTTTACAAATGTGTCAAGTTATATTTATATTAGAGACGTTTCTCACTGTACCAGCGAAGATAATACCAAGCCAGTAAGAAACGTTAATATCACAAAAATTAATATGATATTTATTGTTTACTAATAATTACTCGTATCGTTTTTTTGGTATAATGTGTATATATTCATAAATAATGTAAAAAGTTAGTTTTTCTGCACATATTATGAATTTACTTGTTACACAATTGACTAATTGTATTTCATTTTAAACAAATATGTATTGTTAACATTGCTGGCACGTGTTGTAATATCCTACATGTTGTAATATCTTATGATAAAATCTTAATCTAACTAAGAGCCTGTATTAGATGTTTTTAATGTTATCCAACTTCTAGTAAAAGATGGAATCCGAGTTGGTCTTCTACATTGGAATAATGGGCGTCTGGAGGGCAAAGGAGTTTGACATATTTCCAGACAAAGGAGTTTGACATAATAGGGAAGAATCCTTGAAGAATTTTGGATCAACATTAGATGCTTACAACATTAGATGCTTACAGATAAGTACCACAAAATTTAAGTGTAACTCAAGCTGTTGCAACATTGATTGAGCATGATCGGAAATCTGACTTTGACGGATGAACAAGTTGATCCAAAGGAGATTTCTGAGCTGAAACATTTGAAATTTCTCAATTATAGCCAATGATTTAAGAGTGAACAATTCTAGAAGATCTAGCTGTGTGAGAGTAGTGAGATGCAATAATATTTGTTCATATCTATAATTTTGTATTAAATCTTGCAAATGAATTTTGTTAAGTGCAGAATTTTCTAGGGTAGAAAGTTGGTAAATCAATTCTTTTAAATGAGAAACTTTCTATGATAGAAAGTTGGACATAAGGCTTGATTTAAGTAGAGCTCAAAACATGCGGATTAACGTTTTGAACATCCACCTAATGGTGAACCTAGGAATTTGGCTACTTTTGGGGGGGTGAGTTTATTGAGTTGATGTCTTGTTTTCACTATTTGTTAAAGTAAGTGGAAAATTTTGCTTAAAAAGGTGTCCTCAAATATAAGATTAATTTTCCAAATTACCTTAACATAATAGTGTTTTGAATGAAAATTGAGACAAATAATGTATTTAGTGGTCTAAAGTTTGATGAAATAAAAAAAAAATATTGAGAATTGTGTAGCAAACATCACCTAATTCAAAGTATTATAATTACAAGATAAGATCTAACAAACCAAGCCAACATACATGCGTGCTATATATAATTACAAATTTGGAATATAGTAATTCAACGCTTATAGTTATGGCTCCAAATCATCAATCTCCTAACAATGCCTATCCCTTTGTCCAAATAAATTAATAGATGCCACATGGATAAATTCAATAGTTAAGCTGATTATCCTATGATCTTGGCTAATGAACCAATAAGTTGAGCAGTGAATAAAACCTTAAGATACGATAGAGAATTCTGTCAAAATTCATGACCCATTTCCCTTGATCGCCATCCTAATGCCACCAAAACTCTCACTTCCATCGTCACTGCTACTGTGACCACCGTCGAAAAATGAACCATGCTTTCAATGATTGCGGGGTAACTGAGAAAAAGGAGAAATACAAGATGCTACGTAGAAATCATAACAGAAGAAGATGAAAACACTAAAGAAATAGATTGGGCACAAAGATGAAATTCGGACAGGAGACTCACTTGAGATGCTTCGAGGCCATTATCAACGAATTTACTTACAAAAAAAATAGGTGGATTGAGATGACTTTTTTAGATGGCCAAAAAGCTTAAGGCTGTTCAATAGTAAAAATGAATCGAAATTTCGATAAGTCATGTACCGAATATCAAATTGAATTTTTCAGTTTAGTTCGATATGTATTGAATTTTTTTTAGTTGGTTTTGGTATGTGTTTTGGTAAACCAAATTTTAACAAAAAAAAATTATAAATTAAATTCTTCACCACTAATTCATTATTTATCACTGATAATTTTAAAAAATATATTAAAAAATAAAAAATTGATATTTCATTCGATACATTATATTGAACCCAAATACTGATACCAAACCGATACCAAATTTTTAAAAAATGATGTGCCTAGTATCGAACTAAAAATTTGGTTTGGTATTCGATATATACCAAATTTCAATTTTAACACGATTCAGTCGATATACTAAACTGTTTACAACCCTAAAAAAGCCACCCCAAATGTGAGACAACTTTGGGACCAAAACAAAGTTGTCCCAAAGTGACGCGAGTGTTAAGGCTAACATTAGATATCCAAGGATGACCAGAGGACTGCTGACAAAGGCTAAGGCTTAAAAACTCAAAGAAGCAGTGACAATACTCATGAAAGAGTTTCAAGAGGATTTTGAATGATTGGAGGAGCTTAAGAAAGAAAAATAGTGTCATTGGGTGAAATTAGTGTAAAGATAGCTTGAAACAGCCTCTGAATCAAGCTCAGTAGCAAACCAAACAATCACGAATGTGCCTGATCAATTTGAGGGTTGCGCATTCTTCTGCAAGCCAGGAACTAACATTCTACCTTTACAATTAGAGGAGGAGCAACCTGATCATGACTTGCACAATCGTAAACCCTGCAGAGCCATGTTTCTAAAGTTATGATTGAGAGTCTACTTGCTTAATTGTGACCTTCAGAATCATGAACGCTGGAAGGTCATAACATACTATTTTTATGATTCGGAAGTATGAGATCGACATTTGGATCGAGCGTGTAGGCATAATAGAGTTAAAAGTACCTTTTTGTATCAATTTTTGGTTTGGTAAATTTCCATACGAATTCTATGATTCTTAAAGAACCTAAACACTATAAGCAGGCTTAGATTGCTAGAGAATTTAATAATTTGACATCTTGATTCCTTTGAATGTAAATTTTCTTCCTTAAACTTGAGTACATTAATTTCACGTGAAGTCTAAATCAGATTATTCCAAGTTTGTTGTTAATTTATTCATAGTATATCAACTAATAAGGCGTTTTAGTTGTGATTGTCTTCTCGTTAGAATTTATCGAAAATTGTTGTGTTGGGTTATTCTTCATGGTTCACACAAGCAAATTTTATTAGGTTCCAGCATATGCCACTATCTTTTTATGTTTATGCTTCAGAACACATCACAAGGCCATGCTTTAACATGATTTAAAAAAATCGTTCTAAAGTCATCCCTAAATTTAGGACTATTTAAGGACGGTGAAAAAAAAGTCATCTCAACTTGGGATGTCTTTTATTGGTTGCCCAAAAGTTGTCTCCATTCGCTGATTTTAAAACAAGGTCAAGTACAATCCTCTTTTATTTGAAATTCTAGTTTTTCTCTCTACTATTATGAAAACAATATCCAAACCAACCAAAAACTCTATAAAGTTGGTGGGATTGAAGTTGTTCTTATTTTTAACGTAATATTTTTGCTCCTTTTTATATTATTATGTGATTTTGATTGTTTTTTTGTTACATTGATTTGTATAATGATGAAAAGAAATGTTTTTAAGGTGTAATTCATAATTTTGCTTTATACCCATGAGATTTAAGATCAATCCATAATTATTTTGTATAATTTTGAGTAATTGCATGTTTTAAAGATAACAAAAATATGTAATAGATTTTCCAAAGTTTTTTGTGGCAATGTAATGAAATTTTATGTGGAAGTTGAATTACATGTACTTTGCACATATTTGAGTTTTCATTTGTCCTATGTGTATATTATTGAAATAAATTATGAAATTTAGTGAGCATGATCAAGTAATGTTCAATATCTTGCTTTGTGTGTTTGTTGTAGTCAAATATGTTGAGATAAATTAGATCTTGAATGTACAGCAAAAACATTTGTAGGCCTCATGGATTGAGTTATGAGTTCAAAGAATGGGGTTAATGAATTTAAAGAGTAGGCTTATCAGTTGTTTGAGTTCATAGATGGAAATAGGATCAATTGTCCTTATTCACAGTATAAGAACAACAAGTTTCAATATCTTAATGAGGTAAAGGCACACTTTTTCAAAAAGGGATTCGTAAATAATTATTATAATTGGACCGTCATGGTGAAATTGAGTACTTAGATGGCACTATAGGGAGCTATGGTGACGACAAGCCTCCATGGAGCATTGTAGGTGATGATAATGACTAGGAAATGGACCAGCGAATGATGTATGATGCGATTGGATTGCACATGAAAACTTCTATGAATGAAGCAGCTCCAAATAACACACATGACCTAATTTTGAAGACACTCACCTTCACAAGAGACAAAGTTATGCTGCAAACTATGAGGAACGATGGTTAGAAAGAATTTTTTTGAAGTGATGCGACTGACCAACCTATATACGATGGATGTGAGAATTTTTCCAACTGTCAGCCATGGTAAGTATAAAAACGAAGCATGGGTTGTCATAAAGTTACTATGATAACATCTCAAGGTTAATTGATAAGGTATTGCCATGTGACCATTGTATGCTCAAAAACTATTATAGCACAAAATGGTTTATAAGGGACTTGGGTTTATCTACTGTGAAAATTGACTATTGTAGAGTTGGTTACATACTATATTAGAAGGATGATGAAAGAATCAAGAATTACAAATTCTATGGGTAGCCTCACTTCAGACACAGAGGTCAAAGAATTTTGATAGACATGGAAATATTGGACTTTATATATTGTCATGTTTATTAAAGTCCAAAAATAGATGAAGATCGTTCTAAATCAGCTAAAAGTTGACTAAATATCAGAGAGAAATTTGTGTGAATTATTTTCATGTCATGAGATAATATGTTACTAAAGGTAGAAAATATTAATCTTTGCTGCAAAAAGAAAGTTGACACTAGAACTGAAGCATTAGTATGGTCTGATAAGATAACTTGGAAGTTGGCATATCAAACAGATTTTGCGACAATAAAGGTTGGAAACATTGACCAAATCAAGTTAGATCATCAAGATACATGGAAAGATTCAAAAGTTGAAAATAAAGTAATGGATTCTCATGATATGAAAAATCAACCCAGTGGAATTGGTAATTACAATTGGGACTCTAGCATTAAATAATACAGAGGGTTGAAGTTGTGTAAGGCTGTGTGTGTCCTCCTTTGAGAGAATTGTGAGGTTAAAGTGAGAAAAACACCCAAATCCACACACTTTGCTTTGATGTATTGATATATTGAGTTGTACAAGTTCTTGTGAGGGACTCACTTCTTGTGAAAGTGGATGTTGAAATCAAAAGGGATTTTGGCTAGACATTTGACCTAGAGAGAATGTGGAAGTGCACCAATTAATTGAGACCAAGTGGCTACTTGGTTTAGATGAAGTGAGAGAGAGATAAGACTTGTTTTTGACTGTTCTTGAATTGTAATCACTTGAAATAATAGATTATTTCAATTTGAGCAAGGGTTCAGTAGATGTAGAAGTAATTGAATCTCCAAAATATGTAAACATATAGTGTGTCTTAGTAATTATTTTTACTTTATATTCTGCATTATAATATCGGCGTAAAAATTTTCTAATAGAATCACAACATCATTAAGTAAAATTTAACGTAGAATTACAACACTTGATCTAACATATTCTATAGAGACAGCTGTAAGACAAAAATATTTCTCATATGTAATAACAAAGTGCAAACATTTACAATGCTACTGTATATATTCTTACGTTCATGTGTTAAACAATTCAAACATTATCACTGTTTAATTTTTCCGAAATATTGTTGTGGTAAAATAGAAATTACTCTCACTAAATACAAAACATTAAGAAGATTGATATTCCCACTTATTATTTTATAATTATTCACAATAATATTTTATTTTAATATCTATTGTATTATATGGATGATGATGATGATGATAATTTGTATCCTTCGTTTTTTCTGCTTTTACATTCTTGTTTTCTTGTACAGTGATATTGATCATCAAAAAATTATATACCTGTCATTAAAGAAATACAAATAATTTTATACCATATAGTATTAAACTATATTATACAAATATTATATAGTATACTACACATTATATAGTATATTGTGTCTATATATATATATGTATGTATGTATGTATGTATGTATTTATGTATGTATACTGATGCAGTTTGTCGATTTCAAAAGCAATCTAAAACTGTAATAATGATATATCTTCTAACACACACAATGGGTACATGAACAAAATTTTAGATGCTTCACCCCGAAAAATTTTGTAGATGCAAATCAACCAGAAAAATTTATTGATGGAATTGATGGTAACACATCGATTTTGATGGTTAAATGGATTTATTATTATGGAGACTGATTAATTACATTTTATTAACGATAAATTTAAGTTGAATCTCTAATTTTGAACAGCATGAAATCGACATAAATCTAATATCAATTTTATTAAATTATGTAATTAAATGGGTCGAATATGTTAGTTTTATTTTCTATTATATTTTATCTTGATATGGGGCTGTTACAAGGATTTTTGATATTTTCTCATCCGACCTTAAGTAAAAATAAAGAAAGGGATGTCAATTTTAGTATTACAAGTAATGATGGCGCATTCAATATGTGTGCAAATTTTATACAAATTATATCATTTTATACGTTGTAGCAAAAAAAATCATATTAATTTAAAATTGAAAGCATATGAAATTTTTTTTAAAATATAAAGAGTGAATTGGAAATTATAAAAAATATAATAGAAACACAGTCATATTAAAAGAAAATAAAGAGAGAAAGAAAAATAATTTTTTTTAAATAAGTGTATTATAATAATTTAACATTATATAAACAAAATTGAGTCTTTTGTCTTAACATATATTACCGTATCTAAAATAGATAAAAGAATTAAAAATTAAAAAAAGAATCAATTTAAGCTAAACCAAAAAGTAATATAAAAAGAATTAAAGGTATTTAAGTAATTTTATATTATGTAATCAAATTTTCTTGTTAAGTTAATATATAGTATAGATAATGCAAATGTAAGAGTGCATAATCGACATTGTTTTTCCACCTATGTATGCCTAAGTTTTCTAATGAAGCCATAGCACTTATATGATATCCTTCGTTTACTCATCATCAATTAGAAAAATTCTCAGCTCAAATGCCAAATGGAAGATATATCTTCCATAAGTTAGCTTTTTGATTAATCCACTGATATTTGAATTGAATTACATTGATTTCACTTGCACCAGTTGTTATCATATAGCTTAATCGTTTCTTTTGTCATTATTATTAAAATAATTGAAGTAGCTTGGGAATTTGATGACTCCTACAGATTAGGATAGGCCCAAGGAGTAAGATCAAGTACTTGTATTTTACTCATCAACACTAATCTTTCATTGACCAAAGACATTCAAACAGTACTTTTTAACGAAAGTGGCCGTTCTACCAAAGTCAACATGTGCTGGCGCGTGGGTTATAACTAAGCAGATTAAGGTCAAGTGGTACGGATAAGATTGTCCCACGCATTATTTGTTGGCTTGTGGATGCAAGGAATGACAGACTTTTAAATCGAGGGAAAGTTAAAATCAATTGCTTGTGCTCGCTTAAATAGTTATGCAATTAAAAATCCTCTCTCATGGCCACGTGTCGGAGTAGGGAGAGCGGAACACCATAGGAATAGGGAACTTAGAACAGGGGATCAGAAACCTGTTCCCCTTATATAAACACATCTGTTTCTTCCAATCTTTTCTCCAAGTCAATAAACGACAACATAAGTCCAAATATTTTTCTGGTTTCCCTCCTGAATTGACCACAAAAATGTCGTCCATCGGCCAGGAAACAGCCCTTCCCGTTGTTCGTTCTGACGAGGCTGACGTTATTCCATCCGACAAGTCCCAAATAAACACATGGTTCGACCGCATCGCTGGCTCCTTCACTTCCCGGAAAGCCTCCTTGCACCCGGAGGTCGTGGCGGCGGAGGCTGATCCCAAGGTGGTCACAGTCAGGGCCGACGGTTGTGGTGATTTCAAGACTCTGACTGAAGCTGTAGAGAGCATCCCCCAAGGAAACAAGAGGCGCGTGGTTGTGTCCATTGGCCCTGGAACTTACAGGGAGAAGGTAAAGATAGACGGCCATAAGCCCTTCATCGCATTGTACGGCGACCAGGCGAACATGCCGACTTTAGTGTTTAGCGGGACGGCGGCTCAGTACGGGACGATCGACAGCGCCACGTTGATTGTCAAGTCCGACTACTTTACTGCTGTTAATTTGAAAGTTAAGGTTCGTGTCAAACACATATACGTTTATCCTTACATCTCTGAGCATCATTTCTTGATTCGTGAAGCCATGTCTTCATTTTCTTTCGATTTGTTTGTACAATTAGAATTCTGCTCCGAGGCCAGACGGGCAGACTCAGGGTGCGCAGGCGGTGGCGATGAGAATAAGTGGAGAGTACGCGTCTTTCTTCAACTGCAAATTCTATGGATTTCAAGACACCCTTCTGGATGACATGGGCAAACACTTCTTCAAAGACTGCTACGTTGAGGGCACCGTCGATTTCATCTGTGGCAGTGGCCAATCCATCTATCTGGTAATCAGAAACCTTTCTTGTACCTTTAGACTATGTTCTTGCCTGACACACACACACACACACGCACACATTATTTATAGGTACGATCACAGGGCAGTATTTATATTTTTATGTGGGTGCAGAGTTCGGAGATGCACGTAATTTCCGGGGATCGAGAAGCGTTCATTACGGCACAGGCGAGGAAGAAGGATGAGGATACTGATGGATACTCCTTCGTGCACTGCAACGTCACGGGGAGTGTCGGCGGAACGGCGTTTCTGGGGAGGCCGTGGTTCGACCACTCCAGGGTGGTCTATTCCTACTCTGAACTCGGAGATGTCGTCAATCCTCAGGGATGGTCCAATTGTAATAACCCCAAATGCGACCGGTCAGCCATGCAAAAGCTATTATCCTCTTTTATCTTTTTTATTATGTTTATCAGTTCTACACATTTATTAATTACAACAAATTATGAAAATGCTATATTTCATTAATAAAAATAAAAATTATTTAATAATTTAAAGTTTATTGAAAATCTAAAAAGTAAGAAAACTGAGAAGAAAGATTCAAATGATGAATATTTGATAACTAAAACTTATCTCTATTATAAAACCTCACACTTGATAAAGAGGATGAATATGAAAATAAATATTTTCCAATTAGTATAGATTAAAAAAGTAATGAGAAGATCAAATGATATAGACACCTTGCAAAACTTGATTAAATAATACATTTTGCATTTAAAATGAATCTCAATATTGTAGAAAGAAAATACTTATATGTTTGTTTTCATTTTTTTCACCTTCAAAACATACACTGAAATTATTACACTTTTTTAATTTTATTTCTATCTCCTTTTTACTTTTACATATTTTTCAAGAAAAATACATCTAAAAACACACAAAAAAAAAATCAAAACAAACATGAATGCTTTTTCACTTTAATTATAATTTCAAACAAAAAATTTATTTTATTTTATTCAAAGAGATTATTGTTTGAATAATGCTTTCAAATGCTAAGAAATATAGTATTAATTAATTAATTTTTAACATTTAGATTTAGTGAGTTAACTATTTAACATGGCTACATATTTTTCACATTATAATTTTAGTATTCAAATAAATTAATTAGCAATAGGGGTATATGATTGTTTTTTAAAGATATATAGAAGAGTCATGACAACTTAATTATTTTATCATAGGGTTTGATTATGATTATTTATCCTATGATCTTTTGTTGAGCATGTGTCATGAACTTTTATCGTTTAAAAATATTTAATTAATTTCAATTAAATAATCTACCCAACTTGTGTGAAGGAGTACATAGCATAATTTAAAGTGATTCCACTCCTTCAAGCAAATAATACATATTTTTTGGAGAAATATTCAAACTGGATATGTAAAAAGATTGATTGCATCTAACTCAAGATAAAGTTACATCTTCATTTGTTTAATTTTGTCATAATTAAAAACACCAAAAAATGCCTTCGTTATCTTTAATATTTAAAAGTGAAAGTATTATCTTATTTATTTATTTGAAGGAATTTGTATCAATAAATATTACTTTTCAAGTAGCGTTCTGTATACAGTTTAGTTACACGCGTTTCTAACTATTGCGTTAATTAATTACTTAATAATTGTGCTTTATTCTACCATATCACAGGCTGCTGGGTGCACATAATGATTGGTGAAATTGACGGTTGTGATTGCTTTGCAGGAGCATATATTATGGAGAGTATAAGAACAAAGGGCCAGGATCGAATCTTAGTGAACGGGCGATATTTGTTAGGAGGATGAGCGATGCCGAAGCTGAGCCGTTCATCAGCCTTGACTATATCGAGGGTTCCAAGTGGCTGCTTCCTCCCCCAAACTTTAACTAAAATTCAAATAAAAAAACAAGAAATTAAATAATATAAACAATCTCACGAATGGATTAAGTGATATATAATAATATTATGCATAATGTCTCTTCTATCTTGTCATAATGATTGCGCTTCCCAATTTATAATAGTGACAGGAATTGATTTTTAAATTGCATGCATTAAAAAACATATATACGTACATGCATACATACATACATACATACATATATATATATATATATATAGTGAAAGCTGAAGATTTCATGTTTGTGTATAACTATCTAAAAAATAATTTTATTTCATTAATTATAGTAAAATGTATTACTATTATATTTTTAACGATTTAATAATAAAAATAAACTATGTTATAGAATTCATACACGTCCATTGATTGTAGAAGCAAAATAATTTATTCTTGTAAACTTAATAAATCAATACATTTTTAAATAGTAGGAGGTCGAAGAAGAGATATACTCAATATTTTGTTTAGTAGATAATTAACAAGTATAAACAAAGAATTTAAATCATCATCTCCAATTTAAAGGAAAAACGTGTCTAATGAAATCATATATCACTTCTCCACTCTCGATTTTCTTACGACAAAAATCAAACAATAAATAAATCAAAAATGGTTATATCATGGCTTCAAGTGCCTATGATAAAAGATACGACCACTTGCAATAGATATAATGGTACTTTTCACACACACACACATTCATATACATACATACATACATATTCATGTACGTATGTTCGTATTAAGGAAATATTTAAATTGGACAAATCACTATTGTGGACAATAAATCTTATTAAATGCATCACTTTTATTTGTAAAATAATAAAAATAACACATTCAATCATCTCCAGAACGTTAAATGTGTGTAAATGCTAATGAAGATTAATATTGTACATTCAGCTCCAGTTTTTTATCCCTACAAAATTATTGCATTTTAATCTACTACTGTTAACCTTAAAATATTAATATTAAAATTAAAAGATTGAAAATTAGAAAGATGTCGGCGTGAAATGTGAACAGCGACCAAATAAATTCAAGTAACAATTGCTTATTGTTATTAATATTCATCTCTTTATAAAATTTCAGCATAATTATCAATAAAATTAAAACATATAAACGATGTATTAAAAATACAAACTTATTAACTCTAAAGCAGATATGTATTATTCTAAATTAATTACCACAGAAATAAGACAGGCATTCAAAAGTTCCTTCCTCCTCTTTTGTTTTACATGTAAACTTGAATAAATAAAAAATATAATTATTGTAATGTATTTCCCTTATCACTCAATTGACAAAACATAAAATAAATTAACAATTCAACACAGAAAAAATTAAAAAAAATATTGATAATACAAGTATTTTCGACGAACATTCTATCAAACTAAGATTCTTGGCACGGTCTATATATGTGTTCAACTTTATATAGTATAAAATTAAAAATACAAATTGATGTGATTTTATTTGTAGTATTTATTAATTCATTTAAATATTTATTTTATATTTATGAATAAAATATTATAACTAGGAAAAGAAAAAAGTAAAAATTATAAAACCCTTATTATTAAGTGTTTTGTTTTTTCCTTTTTATACTCCCACCAAATAACTTAATAGATTTAAACTCTCAATCTCTTTCTTTAGGTTAAGGGATTTAGCTTATTATTAAGTTAAAGGAACATGTATGTGAAACTCTACTTATTGTTATCCATGACAGGTACTTACCTTAGAGGCCAAACCCTTTATAAATAACTAGCCAAATTGCATACATTGTCAGTGTGCAAAGTCATTTACAAATATTAAATTATTTCATTTTAAATAATTAAAATAAAATTATTTAGAAAAAAGATATAATAATATTTCAAAGTAAAAAATAAAGAATAATTAAAAAGAATTAAAAAGAAAAGAAATTTTTTGAGAGAGAACACATATCAAATGAAAGGGAGAAGAAAATGATATACAAATAAAAAAAATTAAAATAAGAATATTCGTAAAATTTAACATTACATAACAAAAGGAGTCGTATGTCAATAGTAATATAGTTTAATTAGTCGCTATATTTGAGTGTTTGGTCTCTTTAGCAAGGATGATTGCATAAATTTACTGATTGAGACTTAAGAGTAATGTTATAAGTTCACAGTACCTAAATGAAATTAACTCTGAACTTTTAATAAAATAATATAGATTTAAATTCATTAACTAAAATAGAAATAAATTTTGGAAGAAAAACTTAAAATAAATGAAAGTGGTAGTAAAGAGCACATTTCATAAGATGTAAATGACCAAAACATAATTGATTATTCTGAAGCATCCATAGATAAAGAAATAAATAAATAATAGGCATCACAGTAATGGGCAGCAAGACTTCCACAACAACTACCACAAACATCACTACTATAATTTCCCAATTCCCACAATAACTCCGCTCCATCCCACTCTTCCTTTCCGTTCTGCTCTCTGCGTTGCATATTTCGCTTGTGATTCTCAGTGTGTGTGTATATATATACCCCTCACCCATAATTATCCTTAACAATTAATAACTCAGTCAACATCAAATGACTCAAAGAATGTCTTACATTGCCGCAGAGGCCGTCCTTGTGGCCATTCTTCTTTTCCTTCCCATTGTCCGTTCTCACGACGCTCAAGCTATTCCTGCCGACAAGTCTCAATTGGACAGCTGGTTCAACGGCAAAGTTGGCATGCTCTCTTCCCGGAAG
The DNA here is from genome assembly GCA_019155195.1 of Avicennia marina. Lineage (NCBI taxonomy): Eukaryota > Viridiplantae > Streptophyta > Magnoliopsida > Lamiales > Acanthaceae > Avicennia > Avicennia marina. Next base: position 9,879,504 of record CM032773.1, read on the forward strand.
ATCAACTTGCCGTTTGCCGTCACCAGCGCCGAACGCGGTTCCAAGGTGATCAGAGTCAGGGCGGATGGGAGTGGCGATTTCAAGACCATAAATGACGCCATAAAGAGCATCCCCCAGAACAACAAGAATCGTGCGATTGTGTGCATTGGGCCTGGAAACTACACAGAGAAGGTGAAGATTGATAGGTCTAAGCCGTTCGTCACGTTGTACGGCGAACGGAGTAGCATGCCCATGTTGGTGTACGACGGGACGGCGGCTAAGTATGGGACCAACGAGTGTGGCACCTTGATCGTTGAATCCGATTATTTTAGTGCTGTGAATTTGAAAGTTGTGGTGTGTGTCAGAATACCTGTCTTGATTATTAATTCTTAACGTAACCATAAGTATTGATGATCTGTTTGATCCTACGATCGATGTTATTGTTCCTGTCAGAATTCTGCGCCAAGGCCAGATGGAAAGATGGCGGATGCTCAGGCAGTGGCGATGGAAGTATCGGGAGACAATGCGGCTTTCTATAACTGCAGATTCCATGGATATCAAGGCACCCTTATGGATGAAAGAGGTAAACATTTCTTCAAAGACTGCTACATCGAAGGCACCGTGGATTTCATCTTTGGCAGCGGGCAATCCCTCTATCTGGTAAAACATTAACTGTCCTTGATTGCAAAACAGCTTGCATACATCCGATAAATAAGAGTATAATCACCCGACTGGCCATCTGTACATTGGGTGTAGAATTCGGAGATACACGTAATTCCAGGGGATCCAATGGGGGTCATCGCAGCAAATGCGAGGTCCAAGCCTGACGAGCCCAACGGGTTTATTTTTGCTCATTGCAATATTACGGGCACAGGTGGAAACGCCTACCTGGGGAGGGCCTGGTTCGACCATGCCCGCGTGATTTATGCCTATTCAGAATTCAGCGACGTTGTCAACCCCGAAGGATGGTATAATAATCGACAACCCCAAACCAACAGGTCAGCATCAATTGCATCCAAATGAAACACCCCACTTTCTTTCTTTGTTCTTCTTCTCCTGTTTCATCTTGGATGATTTCGATCTAATATGTGAGTTCTTTTCACGTACAGCACTGTGTATTTTGGGGAATATAAGAACACAGGAGCAGGAGCAGATCTTCAGAAGCGCGTGTCGTTCTGTAAGAAGCTGAATGAGGCAGATTGTAGGCCATTCCTAAGCTTTGCATATATACAGGCTTCTGACTGGCTGCTCCCTCCTGCCAAAGTGAAAGTCCATTAGATTTGGATGGGGAATCTTCTTGACTTTCTTAGAAATTTTGGTTATTGTCTTGTTTACCCTTGACATATTTGTTCATAAAATTGAACATCGTTGCCTTAAGCAAAGGATGAGATGTCAAAGCCGTTGGATCATCAACCTGGCTTGTGTATACAGAGTCCGACAGGCTGCTTCCTCCTGCCAAAGTTTATTGTAAATTTTTGTTTTTCAGTTTGGCTTAGACCGATACATGTCCGCAAAAATCAGCACTTTTTATTTTTAGTTATGGATTAGAAATCTTTCCTGAACAATTTTATGTACATGTTTGTATCCAATATACCAATCTAATGGCTTTGGACTCAACTCGCTACACAACTGCCCAAGAATTGAAAAAACAGAACTACTTTATTCGTCATAATATTACAAGGAGTCGTCATACAGCTTAAGATAGACAAATCATCATTCAGTACGTAACAGCAGATTTTTCACACTCAAATCACTCAGACAAAAAATGGCATACGTAGAGAAATGAAAAATGGTTTCCGTTTTATGTGATGCCGTACTAACTGTTATTCATCAGGGAATTTTGTCAAAATCAAGGAAGTTTTAACCTAGGCAGTGGATATTTGCCAACCTGCATAAGATTGGTATTATAGACGCATGGCCACGCGATCTCAAGATCCCTCGCCAGGATCTTATTCTAGTCTATCTTCGTCAGTCGCTGCCCGGCAAAGGCCGGTTTCATTGTCTCTCGGTGGCAGCACTGGCCCAGTCTGCACTTTGATGTTAGCTTTGCTAAACAGTTGATGAAGAATCCTAGATACGGCCCAGCCGGCAGAATAGCGTATTCCTGGCAAGCAGGTGATGTCACAGCCGTGTGGTGTTCAGCGTGCCTAGGTGGCATATGGTGGTGCAAGAAGTATACGCAGGCGGGGGCAATGGTGCGGAATGCGTTGGTGTCTTGGGCCTGTGCCGAAAGTGGGGTGGAGCAAAGGCGAGTGCTAATAGAGCAAAGGGGAGTATGTTGAGCCTTGTTGTCAACACCTTAGCACGTCAAGTACATCTAGCTCGACAGGCCTGTGAGCCAAACCTAACATCTGTTAGTTTTACTCTTGGACGATTTTGATATCCCAAGAAATGATTTATGATGAAGGTTAGGGTTTTCGTGTGGCCTCATCTCAACAGGTTGCTAAATACGGATGAAGTAATACCTTGCTTAATTCAAGGTGTGTAAGCTTTAAATTGTTCTTTGGGTGTTAGAACTAATTTACTAGCGGATGTTTAGATCAAAGATGGGTTAAGGCATGGTGAGGAGACCTATCTTGTTGCCATGGTGGTGATTAAACCCAACGTATAGAAAGAAGTTACTGATCCTATTGTTGATGTTCTACGGGAATTTAAGGATGTGTTCCTTGTAGCTTTACCTAAGAGACTACCTCCTCAGTATGTAATTGACCATAAGATTGAATTGGTGCCGAGCACATAGCCCCTTGCCTACGCCCTTTGCCGAATAGGACTGTTTAATTTGACAAAATTGAGGCGATAACTTGATGAGTTGTTGGATTGTGGGTTGATACACCCATCCATTGCCCTATATGGATCACCAGTACTGTCTAAAAGAAGTATAATGGGTCATTAGGCATGTGTTCGGGCTATTGCACTTTAAACAAAGTGACAGTCAAAAACAAGTACCTCATCCCAAATGCAATGAATCTCTTTGACAAGTTGACAAGTGCACGAAACTACACTAAAATTGACTTAAGGCCAGGATATTGGTAGGTTCAGGTTGTTGAAGGGGATGAGGCCAAAAACACGTGTGTTATGAGTTACATCTCTTTTGAATTTTTAGTGATGCCCTTCTGTTTAACAAATGTCCTTGCCACATTTAGCAACCTTATGAACGATGTCCTATATGAGCACTTGGACCGTTTTGTTGTTGTTTACTTGGATGACACTGCTACATATTTAGGGTCCTTGGAGGATTATGTTGGGCATTTGTTTGCAAAGAAAGAAAAATGTGAGTTCGAGAAGGAAGAAATCGGGTTCTTTGGACATGTTATTAGCTGAGGATCCATCAAGATGGACGAGAAAAAGGTTTAGGCTATGATGGACTGGCTCGTTCCTTTAACGGATGTTGAGTTGAGGTCGTTTTTTGGATTGATAAATTATTACCAACGGTTAATCAAAGGATACTCAAACATTGTGAGCCCCTTGATTGATCTATTGAGGAAGGAACAGAACTACATGTGGACAATGTTTTCAGAATCAGACCAGTGAATAAGCTAGTCAAGTTATTGGGTCACTAAGTCCTTGGTTTAACCAATTCAATTTTTTCTAAAAATTCTGTTGACCTTTACCATAAATATATATACATGTATATACACATATGTTCATCTATGCAAACCTGTGTATATATATTTTCATGAATTAATTTTCTATATAAAATTATTCAACAAAAATTAGTAAAACAAAAGTAAATTCCACATAATATAAAATATTTAGTATAATAAATACATAAGTTTCAAAACATAAATTCAAGTTTTGATGTATAAATCCATAGATTATAAATAACACAAAAACAATTCAAATAATACAATTAAGCAATATCATATTCTATCTTAATCATCAACCCCACACACACACACACACACACACACACACACAAACACTTTATGCACCATTACAGGACAAACTGCCACTTACATACTCACACACACACACTCACTTAAAAATACAAACCATAAAAATAGATGGACGAACACTTATGTATACACGCGCGCGCGCAGACACACACATATATAATGATTGGTCTCCTTTTCTACAAAAGCAAGATTAAAGACAGGAGCCACATTGTTCTTAGACATATTTGCCATATTCAAAGTAGACATGAGTAAGATTCAAAGCAAAATTTCTCATTTTTGGAGCAAAAAGCTTCATACTCATATATCGAGACTACCAGAACCAATTTGAACTCTCTACTTTTTTTAAAGGTAAGATTTTTTTTTTTTTTTTATGGGAACTTAGTTCGGATGGTGAGAGTGGAGAAACAACAATTTCTACAAATTGGTAAGTAAACTAGTTTTAAGTAGTTTGCATTGGGTCAAACATATACCCATTTTTTTCTTCCTAACTGACCCAGACACGTGGCCAGCTCTCGATCATACCGTCAAGTCAGGGCCAATTCTAACAACACTATGTGTGAATAGATGCATGTGATCAGGCCTTTAGAACTCCAAAAAGGGAAGTGTCCACAGTCCCAATGTTGAAGCGACCAAAATTTGTTAAGTGGTTTGAAGTACACATTAATGCATTGGGCAAGGCGATAGCAGCACATGCCAATTCAAGATAAGCACTTAGTGGCCTTTGAAAGTCAAAAATTAAAGGACATGGAGATGCATTACAGCCCTTATGAGAAGGAAATGCTTGCTATGGTGCATTACATCAAACCTTGATGTTTAGAGGCACTATTGTTTGGGGCAAGAAGTTTATAATTGTGACCAACAATTTGGCCAATATCTATTTTTACACGCAAAAGAAATTGAGTACTACATAGACTCGTTTGTAGGAATTTTTGGGCGAATTCAACTTTGAGTGAGTACACAAGCCAAGCAAACATAATGAGGTAGTCAGATACTTTAAGTTGGAAGCGGGTTGAAGAATATGTGGCTACCCTTATAGTTTTAGAGTCAGATTCCATGGAGAAAATTGGAAAATCATCCCAAAATGACGTTGTTTACGAAGACTTGATGGAGAAGGTGTGATCTGGGCACCTTCAAAAATTTTATATAAAAGATGGCTTACTATTTGTAAAGGGTTGATGTGTAAACGTACCTATTCGGTCACTATGCTGGTTGTTGTTGTGGGAGACTCATAACAGTTTGTGGGCTGGATATCTAGGTATTGACAAGACTTATGTCCTATTGTCTAGTTGATATTACTAGCCTGAAATGGGGCATTTTGTGAAGGCATATGAGCAAATTTATCTTGTGTGTCAGCAAGAAAATTTGGAGAAGTCAAAGAAAGTAGGGTTGTTACAACCTACGTCTATTCCAAATGGTCTATGACAGTCAATTTCAATGGATACTATTGCCTAATTTCCAAAGGTGAACAGTATGGCTTCTATACTTATGTTTATTGATCAATTTTCCAAATATAGCATTTTTGTTGCTACTCCTAAAACATGCCCCATTGAAATTGCTATTGAACTTTTCTTTTAAAGTGTTGTTAAGTATTTTAGTATTCTTAGGGATATTGTAAGTGACAGAGATACCAAGTTTATGGGAAGATTTTGGACTTCCCTTTTTAATATGTTGTGTACGAAGTTGAAAGTTTCCATAGCCAATCATCCTCAAATGGATGGGTAGACAGAGCGTGCTATTACACTGTTGAAAGAGTACTTATGGCATTAAATGATCACAAGTCAAAAGAATTGTGTAAATTTACTTAATATAGCTCAATTTTACTACAACCTGTATAAAACATTAGCAACCAAGATGAGTCCGTACAAGTTGGCTTATGTGTAGCAGCCTTTGATGCCACACAAAGTTGTTATGCAAAAGACGAGTGGCAAGTGTCTTACTACAGACCAGTTTGCTCGTGGGAAGCAAGAGTTGATTGATGAAGCTAAAGATAGCTTGGCTAAGGCCTTATGACAAATGAAGAAATATGTCTATGTGGGAAGAAGGGATGTAAACTTTAAAGTTAGGAAGAAATTGATGTTGAAACTCACCCCACAAATCTGGAAGAAAACTAGTTCCAAGATAGTGCATCGTAGGTTGATTCTGAAGTATGATTGTCCCTTTGAAGTTGTAAGAAATATTAGACAAGCGGCTTATTGGTTGAAGCTACTAGATAGATTGAAAATTCACCCCCACATTTAATGTGAGCTTTTTAAAGAAGTTCAATGAGGATGTCGATGATCTAAAGGGCTGGATGGCCAAAAGAGTAGCTCTAGTTATTCAAAGGCAGTTTAAGAAAGCAGCTAAGCAGATTTTGGATTACCGAACACTTGGGCAAAGCAAGAAGAATTGGAGGACCTAGTATTTAGTGCATTGGAAAGGGGAATTTGAGGTTGATGCTACATGGGAAAAGAATGTGAATTTGTGGTATTTTGAAGATGTGATTAATGGGTATTGGGAGTCTAAGAAGGCTGGCTTTAGATTGATGAAAGGTGTCAAGTCCCTCAAGTAGGGGAGGTCTATTGACACCTTAGCATGTCAAGTGTGCCTAGCTCAGTCGACTTGCAAGCCAAATTGGACATTGGGTGTCGACATGGTGCAGCACCCAAAATCAGTGACAAAAATGGATCATCACTACAGTTCATGCTCGCATGGTTACGTGATAGCATTTAGTGTTCATGGAAAATGTGGTGCATAACTTGGGTGCTCACAGGCTTGGTGTTGTGTGTATTATGTGTTGGGCTACTGGTGTTGTATACATCAGGCAACGGGCACTGTGTGCTGCGTGTAGTAAGATTAGCGTCTGCTGGGCATCAAGCAATTAGTGGCACTTAAGCTTAGACACAAGTTGGCAATATGTGTGTAAGGACTGAATTTGGTGCGGATTAGTTGCAGGCATTGTCGTAACTATGATCAAGTGGTCATGTTGCTACTGGTAACGCCTAGCAACTCGACAATCAAACTTTGTACTTGCTTGTGGCTATTTAGCATGCTAAGCTCGCTACTGTGATGCTAACGATTACCTTATGTTGTATAGAAGGTGACAGGGACTTGCACACACACTGACCCGAAGGACACCCGACATAATGCACCAAAATCATTAGGTCGGTGCCATATGAATGTTGCACAATCGACAAATGAACAAAGATGCTGGATGGATGCCCTATAGCACTTATGTTTAGACAATGGGTGCCAAAATAGCTGTTGGTCGTTAGTTGTCTTGTGCCTTGCATGTGAGGTGGTTTTTGAGTAGTTTTGAGATAAAAAACTACTAGACCACTTGACATATTACTGGATCTTTGTTTGAAAACGTCTGTACAGGTGTTGTCAATGCTAAAATCCTTGTCCTCCTTACATTTGAGGATGTCAACTGTACTTATAGGCCTTATATTAAGGTATTTGAGGGCTGCACAGTTATGAACATGAATTATAAGTGCAAGTTTTCTTTTTTGTATGTAAAATTGAGAAATAACATAGGAGGTTGGGTGTTTTACCTGTAAATATTATGTAAGTGTAAGTTTTCCCTTTTGTATGTAAAATTGAGAAACAACATAGGAGGTTGGGTGTTTTACTTGTAAATATTGTGTACGACATTTACTTTACTGCATGTCGCGTATTGGCATATGCCATCATGCGCATTGTGGCTTGTAATTGCTGAACCTCTATACCCATACGCTAAATTTGTCTCTTACCTTGGCAAAGTGTAAAAAGGCTAATTGATTTTGAGTGCAAATTAGTGCTACAACGGGGGTAAATTTTATCCTATATTTTGACCTTATGACACTTGTCATATTGGCTACACATAATGCGATGAATGTGTTTGTTTAAAGGCTTAACTGAAGGGGGCAAAAACCAGAACTTGTGCATATCAGTTTACAGATCACATGCGAAACATCTTCACGAGGGCTTAATGATTGAAGTTCCTTACTTCGTTTGATGTGTACATTACTCAAATTATGTAAGGCCCACTGGATCGTGTTCGAATTGGATTTTTATTTGAGGACAAACTTGTCCAATTATCGAAATAGTACGAGATGAAGAATTATTGTTTCTATAGGGTGAAGGGGAATAAACACTATAAATATCTCCATTTGATTGTAACACTTAAAAGAAAAGATTCTTCTCTATGTAAGTCTCCTCAAGTATAGTGTTTGAAGATATTTTAGAAAGATTGTCTAGAAAAATGAGTAACATTATTGATGAATGAGCCGCAGAGTTTGTCAGTTGATATAGATAAATTTGACATATAATGGGATAGAGAGATAACATAGTGGGCTTATTTATTTTCAAAATAAATAAAGATTATTGAATTTATTTTAATGAAAAATATACACTTATTACATGTGAATGACAATAGGACTAGATAAGAGAAACAAAATGGATGTTAGAGTTGGAATGGGGGGAGAAAATTCTTCCCCACTCTTAAATGGGATAAGAAACGAGAGAATTTACTCCATCCCATCCATTGTATTAATTAATTAATATATATAATTATATTTATTATATATATATATATATATATAAACACACATTATGTAATTAAAATAAATTATAAGTTAATAAAAATATATTTTATTTTAACTAAATTAAATTTTAAGTTAAAATTAGCTGTGTTAAGTGTTAAATAATTCAAATTTTTATATAATTTTAAATTAGGTTAATTTGAAAATTAGTTTACTAAATTAGTAATTTGACCATTCTAATTAAAATTAAAAGAAAAAATCTTTTAAAAAAAGATTATTTTAAATAATATACATTTTAATTGTGAAAAAATATACACTTTCTCAAAAAATTAATATTTTTTCTCATAATAAAAAATCTTAACATATGAAAAACTAAATTAATTAAAAGAAGTAAAAGTATAAAATTTTTCATTTTAAATGATACAAAGATTAAAACTATTTTTTACTATAGTAAACTAGTTAATTAATTATTATAAATATAAAATAATATTTTACTATAATAATATTAATAACTTAGATTTAAATTTAAAAATTTTTCTTTTTAAGGGCATTTGCAGGGAATCGGGACGAGAGAGGAGAAGCGAAAGACAAGAGATACAATGGAGATGATAAGTGATTTTTGACGTTGTAGCGGGCAATGGGAGAAGCATCCCACCCATTGCCATCCCTAGCACTATGCTTTGAAAAGTAGTTTTGCAGATTTTAATGCAGGGAAGAATTGTGCGTCTGGTTTGAGATAAGAATTTCTTTTGGATTCAGAAAACCTTTCTTACAAAAACTTCCTAAACCGTCTTTACTAATTAATACATCTTCTTCTGCAAATTTGCGATTTATCGTTTCCTTTTAAAACGTTATATAGTAAGAGCAATTTTCTGATGTCAAAATCTCTGTTTTTTTTTTTTTTTTTCTTCTAATTTTTTATTTAAAGTAATTTTATGATGCCACTAGCTTTGAACCAGTAGCTACCACAATGTTGACTTGGCGATGCAGGCAAAATCGCGAATGGTTGTCAACACGATTTTAGGCAACTTGTCGCTTGATTAGGTCCTTGCATCCAACTCAAGCTTGATCCAAGACTTAATTTTGGTCCTAGAATGGTGATCGAGCTCCGACTTGATTCATGACCGTCTGATTATACTTCATCCAGCACCTTTCTTGTCAAGCCAGGCTGGATAAGATTTACCATCTTCGTTTCTTGGAGGTACTTGGTTTCCACGTCACTTCGATATGCATTAAGATATTCAACTTTTTAATTTCTTCAACTCCTATCTAAAATTCAATATTTGGTCAAGCGTCTGTGTTTTTGTTACTCTTTTTCTCTGTCTTTCTTATTTTTGAGTAAATATATTTATAGTGGTTCACAATCTTTTTACTTTTGCCGTAGTATTGTAGTAACTACACCAATATATATATATATATATATATATATATAAGAAGTTCTTCTTTTATGTCATAATTTATTAAATCAATTATTACTAACCATTATGTTTTTCATGTTAATTAAAACAGTTCAAAAACTACAATTGCCAAAAATAGGAAAGGGATAGAAGAAAGTGAACATGATTCCAAGCAGATCTTGGTAGCCCAGTAAATTGCTCCGGCCAAAATAGTGACCAAAATTGTTTTTTTTTTCCTTTATCTTTTGTTCGGTTAAGCTATGCATTTTTATGTTTTTTATATGTATATCTAAATATTATTATGCTTATTATTTATTGAGTTTAAGACGCTTATAGTATAGCTGCCATTTTGTCCTTAAAGTAAAAAATACTAAAATGCCTCTTTTTTTGGTCTTTTACTTTTTTTTTATAGTTTTTTATAATTCTTTTTTCTTAATTTTAATCTAAATTGCATTTATTATATATTTATTTAGTATATGTTTGAAACTTTTTCTTTCTCATTTCATGTAAATTTCTATTGTATTTTTTATTATAATTTTATTATATTTAAAATGGATCGATTTTTGTTAGATAATAAATTATAAAATAAAGTATGCACATCAGATTATTCAAAAAAATTATATAATAAAAAACAATTTTATGTGCATATATAATAAAATATATTTTAAATAAGCATGAAGTGTTGACAAATCACTATTATATTATAATGGAGGGGGTGTACAAGTGGATTGATTATATCTACGTTGGTGGCCCATACACAAAATCTTAGAAGTTTCGGACGAGAAACAAAATGGAAAAGCGTGTAATGTGATATTATCGCCTCAAAAAAGTTGTAGACAGTTATTATTATTGTTGTGGTTATTGTTATTGTTATCTATGTTGGAAATCTTTAAAGAAGGTTTTAAAAAATTATAATTATTTGTTAATATAAAAAATAGATAAAAGAGTTATTTAAGTAAAAATACTACTCTCTAACATTTAAAATACACAGAGAGAGAGATATATATATATATATATATATCAATCAATGAATTCATTAAAGAAATTTATTGCAAATAATTTTATATGACAAATTTATCTTTTGATTTTTATATTACAATTTTTTTGTGGTTCATAATGTAAATAAATTATAAACGAAATTAATGGATTGAAATAAGTAAATTCAATGCAATTAATTTATGTTACATATTTAAACCAAATTTACAACCAATATGATATCAATTAATTTTAGTATATTATAAAAAAGTGTGTATGTTTAATTGTACATTGCAATTGTTATTCATGCACACACAGCAGTGACTAGTTTCAATAAAGATTCATGATTGTGCAAAATGTACGTACATAATTATTTTTATATTGAATATTTTTATTTTTTCTATTATTTTTTTTTATCCAACTTACAATCAATATTTATATGTTTTTTCAAATTTTATCATTTTTAAATATTTTTGATCTTACGTTAATTTTTATTTTAAACATTTTTACACAACATAAAATCACATATTTTTTCTTATTTTAATTTTTCTTTTTCTCTTAACCTTTTAAGTTTGTGTTATCACTCAAATTTTCTTGATATTTTAAATATTCTTTATATTTTTAATATTAAATAATTTTATTTTTATTAATTAAAATATTATAATTTTATAATTTATAAATAAATCTGCACACACATAAATCGTGAATATTTTAAAAGTTATTATTATTTTTATTGTTGTTCAAGAAGTTATATATAAAGTGGACATAGAAAGGCAGTTAAGTTGTACTTGAAGTTGTATGTAAAGCAGTTTAGAAAAATTACTTTCGAAATAGTGTTATTACAGAAAAATAATAATAAATAAATAAATAACAAGCATTACACTTTATTTATATATATATATATATATATATATAACCTCCTCTCTCTGTCTCTCTCTCTACCGCCCTTTCTCCTTTCTTTTTGTGGTTGTTTAGGAGATAATATATGAGAAGCAAAATATTATTTTAGAACATTCCAGAAAGAAAGTATGAATGAGAAATTTGCAGAGTGTATATTGGGCATAAAAAGGCGGTTCAGTTATACTTGAAGTTGTTTGTAAGCAGTTTAGAAGATTTTACTCTCAAAATAGTGTTATTACAAACAAATAATCATAAATAAATAAATAACAAGCGTTACACTCTCTCTCTATATATATATATATATAATCTCTCTCTCTGTCTCTCTCTCTCTGTAGCTAATTATTACACTTTTCATTTTTTTTCTCTCTCTCCTTTTTTCTTTTCTTTTTTTTTTCAATTCTCATTTCATTTTTTGTTCATTATTACTAATAATAATATATTTCTTTAAAGTATATATTAATTTTTTTTCAATTTTTATTTTTGTTTTCTATTTTTATCTAGTTCTTTAAATATAATTTCCATAAACTTCGATTAATTACACACACACACACACACGTGCGTACATATCTTCATATTTTGTTTGAAAGTAGGTTATTAGGTTTTATTTATATTTTATGCTTTTTTAGTTATAATTTTTTATAAATTTTTAAAAATTAGGAAAAATGCATAAACAAAAAAATAAAAGAAAACATAAAATAAATGAATAAGTAAATATATATAGAGAGAGAGAGAGAGAGAGAGAGAAAGAGAGAGAGAGAATGAAAAAAATGAAAAAATAGATGTCACTAATAATTTGAGGAAGTGTAGAAATAATTCATCGAGAAGAAATATAAAATGAAAAGAAAAGAAAAGAGTAAAAGGAGAAATGATTGAAGAGAGTAGAACAGAGAAAAAAAAATGAAAGAGAACATAAGAGAAATATATAAAAAAGAAAACAAATATTGACATGTATCACTAAGAATTGCTGAGAAATTCTAAGAAAATGAGACAAAATTCAATTAATATGACGATGAATGTGTAGTCTTCGTTTACTTATTATTTTTTTTGCACATGTATAATATTGCATAATTACATAAAACAATAGATGGTTATTTTTAATATAAATTTTATATTATTTACAAACTAAGAGAGAAAGGACTTTGTTTGACTTTTTTTGACTTCATCAAACCGCACAAAGCACGCACTCCAAACATATAACATTTTAAAATTATTTTTTTAATTTTTGTCTCATGCCTTACATTATTTCTAAATTATTTTTATCTAAGATATAAACAGATTTGACCACACCAAAAACTCGAACAAGGTTAAAGAAATTAGAAAAAGAGAAAAATAGAATAAATTAATATTTTGAGAAAGCTTATTGAAAGAAAAAAAATAAATTAGAATAAGGGGACTTACTTCTGTATGCATGTAATAAAGTAATAATAATTTTTAAATGTATATTTTATGTCTATCATAAAATTCACAATATGATAAAAAAAAAAAAAAAGAAAGAAAGAAAGAAAGAAATTTGGGAAAATATAGAGTACAATAAATAAGGACTTGAGTCGAAGTTAATAAAAATCAAAGAGTGAAAAGAAAACATATAAAGAGTATTTTTGTAATTAACATTAGACATTTTTTTAATACTAGCAGCGACCCACACTTAATGCGCGTGTGAAAATATCTAAAATATACTTGGGTATATAAATGCACATAATTAATACAATAATTAATGATATTATAATTGAATATAATTACTTGTTAATAAAAGAAAACAGTACTACTATTAAAGTAGAAAATTTTAATTTCCGTAAATAATTATATATTGTTAAACAGTAATGTTTTTAATTAGTTGTGCTAATTAAAACTACCATTTAAATGAACATATAAATGAGTGTAAGAACCAAACAGATTCCACCATACACTAAACAATTAGAAGGAAACAACCGTGTTTGCAATATGCACTGATCCTCTCTTGAAGTGTGATACGACTCGAGGATGCAACAATGAGAGTTGAAGTAGAGGGATAGTAATGGAGTTAAAGGAGAGAAAAGGATATATTTTATTGTATTTTAGGTTTAAGAGAGTTGGGATTTAATTACTTGAGTGAGGGCATTTTAGAAAATGTATTAAAAGACCAACCATAATATAGGAGTACGTACAAAGCACATAGATTGAATAATATCACTATGTTTGCGTCCAATTTAAGAGAATGAAATTTGATACAGAAATTTAAGAATAATGTAAAAATATAAAAGAAAATGTAATAAAAAATAATATTTTGACGTATGTCATGTTTTGGAATAAATAATTTGTCTGATTGCAAAATTGTGTCACTTTTCCAAATCTTCTTGACTACACTTCTTTCAAATGAATCTGGAATATATTAATGCAAATAATTAATTTCCACAAGAACTAAGTTTTGGTCTTTGCCTCTAACTTTTTCCCTTTGTATGTTTTTGCATTTATTAAGTCTTTACTCTCATACACCAAACCACTAATTAAGTCAATTTTGTTCTAAATAGAATAATGGAAAAAAAAAAAAAGTTGTAGAAAAAGATGTGGAACGCAAAAGTGCAAATCTGAACTAATAATTTGTCAAGTTCGAGGAAACCTCCTTCGAGTTAGAGTTGTTTCTTCAAAAAAATTATCATTAGGTAACGAGTAATGAGTCAATTAGAAAATAATTTTTTATTTATTAAATAATATATAGTTATTTACCAAAAGTAAAATCAGATAATGCCAATTGATCAACTAATAGACCATCTTAGTTTTTGTTTGTTCAATGCATGGTGGTAACATAAAATAGTTTCTTTTGGTTTTCTACGCATGCTTTATTGTCCGAAGACGTCAATTGCGTGTGAACAACTTTTTGTTTGAAGAGGTGGTGCTTGTGTTGAATATTGAAGGTGGATTATATACACATACATTGTATTATTATTTTAATAAAAATTCTTAGTTATATATAATTTATCTATAAAATAACTCTTATTTTATTCTCTTTTTTATTCTTCTCGCTCTTCTTTTCTAATTTTTTATTTTTATATTCTTTTTCAATTTTTTTTCTTTTTAAATTCTTTTGACCTGTTTTAATTTATTGATTTAAAATATTTTTACACTATATAAAATCTATAGCTATTTTCAATATAATTTTTTTAATTTTTCTATATCTTTATTTCTTTTCTTTCTTTTAACTTACTATCTTTATGTGTATTTTCTTCCAAAACTTTTTCTTTTTTCAAATTTTTGTTTTAATTTTTCTTATTTTATATGTTTTTTTATACTTTTCACTTTATTAAAACTTTATTAAGTTCATTTTTATTATTTAAAATATAAAAAAATATAATTTGTAAATTTATTTGCATAGACGTAGAGGGCGCTACTTTTACTTGTACGTGCGTGTGCGTGTGCGTGTGCGTGTGTATGTGTGTGTATAAATATGTATGTATGTATGTATAAAAAAAATTATGTGGAAGCAGATTACACAAGAAAAGAGAATAGTTCTAATATTAAAATCGAATGCCATTTCATCAATTTTATATGAGGATTAATAATTATTATTTATTAATCACCCCAATCATAATCATAAAGCAATTTAAATGCACAAGTTAATGATGCAACCCTAAAAGGTGAACCCATAAAATCCATCACAGTGATTCAACAAAAAACTTTAATGTTCATAAGAATTCAACCCATGATTTGTGCTTGTGTGTATTATAAAGTTCAAAAATATAATTAAAAATTTGAATAACTGATTTTACGTACTATATGGCGAGTTAATCAGCACCAATTATAATACCTCATTGACAATTAGACTTGTTCTAAATCCTCCACAAGTGGACAATACTTTCTATAATTGATTTAAAAATAAGTCCCTGGATGACCAAAATGTAAGTCCAAATCATATACTAATTAACTTTCTTCTTTCCTCTTCCTCCATTTCCTCCTACGTATTGGTCAATCCACCAAGAAGACCAAACAGAAAAATCGAACACGAGAGTTTTTATTACATAAAATATAGAGAAAAAAACTAAAGGATGAAGTCAAGAATGTGGTCATCGTTACTGACTCCGGTGTTGATTGTTTTGGTGGTGGTGGTGGTGCCGGCGGTGGCAGGGTAGGCCCTGACTCCAAGCCAATGCATTAAAGAGGAGAAAAATAAACTTAAAAAGGCATGCGTGACCCTGGCAGTAATTTTCGGGCGGTAGCCGACGGCGGCGTGCAGCCGGGCACACGTAGAGTGCGTCCGCCGGTACATTACTCCGAAGCTGGTTGCGGCTGTGGGCGGAGTCAAGCTTTTTGTTAGGCTTATTCCGAGCTGTCGTAGGACTGTTCCTCGCAACTTCAAGTGTGGAAGAAAGTTTGAAACAATACTTGAATATTATAAATATATTTTTAAGAAAATCGGCACTGTTTTAAAAATGCCTATGAGCCCTTGAATGCTAATTTCTGCTATTTGTAAATGGAAAGGCTATAGGTTTGCTTGCCACGGATGCTAATGGATCCGGGTCCTCATGTGAACGGTGGACCTTTTCTGTTGACTTGTCAACTCGGCACCATATTTATAAAGCTAATCTGAATGCTTTTGATTTGTGAGTGTATACCTGCAGGAAGCAGTCGGTGTTGAAGGCACGAAACTCTTTCTAGTTGCCCTACTAACTCGAAAGTCTTTCAATTGGGCAGCCGCCAATGAAAATGACACATACAAAGTGATAATTTAAAGCAGGAAGCAAAGACAAAGGAAATAGCTCTTTCTGTGGTTTACTCCAATCACATTATTTATTCAACTTACGCAATTGTAGTCAAATCATATTATCAAATTATAAATCACACACACACACAGACTTCAGAAATGCACATCCAAGTTTCTTGTGATAAGCTTTTGCTATGTTGCACTCTTTCTTGATCAGGATTTCACGAATGAGGAATATAGAACCCGCTGTTTCTCTTTTGATTTTCATTATGGTACTTACAGGTAATTTCTTAAGTAAAGCTCATTCTGATGTAGTATGCAGAGAGAGGGAGAGAATGGCTCTTTTGAAGTTCAAGGAAGATCTCATCGACCCTGGTGGCCGGCTTTCCACGTGGACTGGTGCAAATTGCTGTGAATGGCCTGGAGTAGTTTGTCACGACTTAACTGGCCATATCAATGAGATTCGCCTCGGCAATCAACACCGTAATTCTTGTGCTCGTTACCGTGCTTCTGAAATTGGAGCTAAATTGGGAGGAAATTTGAATCCTGCTTTGCTTCATATAAAGCATTTGACTCACCTGGATCTCAGCTCCAATGACTTTGAAGGGACTCAAATTCCTGCATTCATCGGTTCCCTTGAGAATCTGCAGTACCTTGATCTGTCCGATGCTGGATTCAAAGGCCTAATTCCTCATCAGCTTGGAAACCTTTCATGCCTTCAGTACCTTAATATCAGAGATTCTTATCCACATTATAAAAATAAGCTCAACGTAGGGAATGCGCAATGGCTCTCTCGTTTGTCTTCCTTGAAGTACTTAGACATGTCAGGAGTAAACTTTGGCCAGTCATATAATTGGTTGCGGGTGATAAAAAATCTTCATTCTTTGGTCAATCTACGCTTATCCAGGTGTGGTCTAAGGCCTGTCGCTTCCATAGATGCTGTAAATTTCACATCTCTTCGTGTTCTTGATCTTTCTGGGAACTCTTTCAACTCCATGGTGCCTCCTTGGATCAGTAGCCTTGGAAATTTGGTGCACTTAGATTTAAGTGACTCTGGATTCTATGATCAGCTTCCCGATGGCTTGCAACATATGACAAGACTCAAATATCTCAACTTGTCTTCCAACAGCTTCAACTCCACCTTTCCCAACTGGTTCGGCAAATTTATCCACCTTGAGGTTATGGCTGCAGGAGACAATCTCATTAAAGGTCAACTTCCAGGCACAATAGGCAACTTGGCTTCTCTGGTGAGTCTTGACTTAACCCAAAATTTAATGGATGGAACATTGCCAAAATCGCTTTGCAATCTTCATCGGCTAGAAGAACTCTATCTGTTGAGAAATAGGTTTTCCGGTGACATCGAGAATATTTTGGGATGCATCTCTGAGAGGCTACAATTCTTATACTTAGGATCAAACAATTTTTCTGGCCAACTACCAAGTAATATTGGACGACTGGCCAAACTTAGAGAAGTTGATTTTGTAGACAATAAACTTACAGGACCTTTGCCTTTAAGTCTTGGACAACTTCAGGAGCTAGAATATCTAGTGTTATCCCTTAACTCATTAGAAGGAGATGTGTCTGAAGAACACTTCAGAAATCTCTCAAGACTGAAGATATTTCGGGCTAATGGAAACAAGTTGAGTTTCAAGCCAAGCAGATTGTGGGTTCCCCCCTTCCAAATCAGAGGCTTGTCCTTGAGAACCTGGCGGTTGGGACCCCAATTTCCCCTTTGGATTAAACACATGAAACATTTGAGTTATCTGAGCCTCGCGAACACGGGAATAGCCGATACCATTCCAGCTTGGTTCTGGAATTTAACTTTCCAGTTGGGGCACCTAAATCTCTCCAGTAATCAAATCCATGGCCACATTCCAAGTTTATTAAATTTCAGCCCTGACAGAAATGTAGGAGTTGACCTGAAGCGCAATCTCATTAGTGGCCCATTACCAGCTCTTTCTTCCAGTATCTCAATTTTAGATCTGTCACACAATCACATTTCTGGAACCATGACTCAGTTCCTCTGCCAGAATGCCAAGCAAAAGAAAAGGCTGGAGATCTTTAATCTTCGCAACAATAGTTTGTCTGGAGAAATTCCAGACTGTTGGATACATTGGCCCTTAATTACTGTCCTCAGACTAGACTATAACAGATTGAGTGGAAAAATCCCAAGCTCAATTGGATTCTTAACTAGACTGCAATCCTTGCACTTGCGACGTAACAATCTTTCTGGAGAAATGCCATTCTCCCTGAGAAATTGTGTTGATTTGAAGGTCTTGGATTTAGGACACAATCATTTGGCAGCGCGTCTACCTGTATGGATAAATCGATTCTCCGAGCTGATTGTTTTCACTCTCCGCCTTAACAAGTTTTGGGGCGAGATTCCTCAGGAAATGTGCCATCTTAATTCTCTTCAGACTTTAGACCTAGCAGGCAACAATCTCTCAGGACTAATACCAAGGTGCTTCAACAATTTCAGTGTAATGACAGGAAAGCAGCATCCAAGTGATCATATATACTATTCTGCAGAAGACACCTTTGGTGGTGTTCCCGACAGCCAATTCTTGGTGCTCAAAGGAAGATATGCTGAGTATAGTAACACTCTGCAGTTAGTCATGACCTTAGATCTTTCAGAAAACGGTTTATCAGGATCGATTCCTGTTGAAATTACATGGCTTGTCCAGATTCAGGCACTGAATCTCTCTGGAAACACTTTGACTGGAAACATCCCTGAGAGCATTGGCGGCATGCAATTGCTTGAATCACTTGACCTTGCAAATAATCAGCTTTCTGGTGAAATTCCTCAGAGCATTTCAAAGTTGACATTTCTGAGTCTCCTGAACTTGTCATATAACAATTTGACTGGAAAAATACCGTCAGGCGCTCAACTCCAAGGTTTCGATGCAACCAGCTTCATGGGAAACAGGCTTTGCGGACCTCCAATCTCCAAAAGCTGTAATGAAAATAACGAAACACCTAGCACAGAGAATGAAGATCAAGAAAGCAACAAATCTTTACTTGGCGGGGAGCGATTTGGCTTCATTTTAAGCGTAGTACTTGGATTCCTGTTGGGTTTTTGGGCAGTCATAGCCCCTTTAATGCTGAGCATATCCTGGAGAACCACCTACTTCAGTTTCCTGACAAGGATAGGGAATTATATGTATTATGTTTGTGTCAAATACTTGCTCAGGCCTCCTCAACAGTTTATGTGAATTTATTGTAGAGGAATCAAAGTTCTTGGATCTTTAACAATTCTTCTGTTAGAAATAAATAAAAATATTACAATATTTTTTGCTTGGTCATATGGCAAGCTTCTGTAGGTAAAATGGCTTAAGAGGAATGTGTCACTGTTCTTTCTTTCTATTCATGATGCTGTATAATAATCATTGAAGAGTATCTTTACGATTTACAGTTGTAGAACTAATATTCTCAAATTAAGAAATAAACTCTGCTTCTCAAACAGGATGTCTTTTATCTTATTTGAACTTCTTGTTGATTCCTTGGCAAAGGATTGGGACTAGATTATTGTTTCTTTTCAAATTGTTAATGATCTGATTATTGTTCCAAAAACCATACTTCAAGTAGTCGAGAACAAATATAGAAAGAAACATAATGATTCCGAGGCTATGAAGAAGAAAGTACACTAAGACGCCAATTGGCTGACAACACAAACAGAGAAATTTATACCACAATGAGGCTCCTTAAACTATCTATAATCTGTTGTTTCTAAGTAACACTTACTTCCCCTTTTCACCTTCTTAAAAAACGAAAAAACTTAAAAATTTACAGACTTAAATTGTAAGGGCTTCCCAAAAGGAAAAGCTCCCTCCAAAAAGTGGCGTATGCTGCTTTAATTGCAACGAGCACACGGTATTCTTTAGTAAAAGGCGAAAGAATAGTTCGCTCTGTGCTCACTGCGCAGCTGCGTGCTTTTGAATCATCTTTTCGTGATTCTTTTCTATTAGAGTCTCTCCAGTCAAATTATATTCTTCTCTCGATGTGGGACACAGGAAACACTGCATCTTACCCTTCTTGGACACTTTGGACTGTTTGATTTATGCCATACTGTTGTGACGCATCTCAATATAGCAGTATGCTTCATTTTTCGGCTCTTGTGTGAAGAAATGCAGTTCAACTTGCGCTGAAACATTTGACTTCAAGGAGCACTGAAAAAGAACATGGCTTCTCCACTCAATCAGATCATGCAATATCATATACTTGAAACTAATTTTCTCTAGCAGGTTTAGTACATTCTTTTTTGCACATTTCATGATGGATTTGTTCGAGTCCACGAATTAATCACATCCTGATGCTGCATGGTGATAACTTACTAGTTCAAAAACTAAGTATATAAGGTCTTTGGAACTACTGTTTCTTGTGGAGTTTGCTGATGAATAAGTTCTGCTGGTACTGATCGAATTGTAGACATTATTTTTTAATTCCAGTTTACTACGAGTTTTAACAATTATGCAACACAAACTTTCGATTTGTGTCGAATACCTTTTCCAAGATTTAAGGTATTTATAACTCTACACAAGTTTATGAGAAATTGAATTTTAGTGTTTTATTGCACAACAATACATGCAGGTTTTAACTTTTATGCAATTTTTTACACTTGTTTAAATAGATGTAAAAGAAAAAATAAAAAGATTTTGCTCGCCGTGTATAAATTTACATAAAGAGTGAAAAACAAGAATGAAATAAAATTAAGTAGCTCTGCATCTCACCTTTTTATCAATGTTAAAATGGAATTGTAGAAATAGCAGTAGATAAAGGAAATTGTTCCTTACTCCTACAATTCAAAATAATGTAAATAGGCAACCTGTGGCATTTTCCTTTACTGCAAGGAAAGCGTTCAGTTTGTTGCTATAGTTGGCAGTTTTGCTAACATGAGATAAGGAAATAATAAGGCACAAGTAATAGTGACACACTTGAAACCTGTACTAATTGTTATAAAATATAATATTTTATTTTTATTAAAAAATTTAGAACAATAATAATAATTTAAAATTAAGAGCCCACGAAAAATAAATAAATAAATGAAGGGAGGTTGGATAAAAGTAAAAGCACACGAAGGTTGGACAATTGAGTTAATATGTATGCTAACGATGATATTTTACAGGGAAATATGCTTAGAAAAATCAAGTCATGGATGCATAAGAAGAATCAACTAGGTTGGCGAGATTTGACATTAGAATTTAAAACGAGATAAATGAATTTGTGGCTTGAACAACCATGCAATATGATTACATGGAAGCAAGATTAGGTGCTCATGCTCCCAATGCAATAATGATAGATTTTTGGACCCCTAATGAAGTTAAAATTCATTTGTTCAAAAAGGAATTTTAAAAATTATTTTAATTGGACAAGTCATGGTGAAGTGCAAATCAACATGACGCACAAAGCATTGGTTTTACAACAACAACCATGAATGAAAATTATGTAAATTGGGACTGATGTATCACAAAGCATTGGTTTTACAACAACAACCATGAATGAAAATTATGTAAATTGGGACTGATGTATGGTGTACCATGAACTCGGGTTTCATGGATGATTAGAAATGGGAATTGCAAGACCTTCCAAAATGTTGTATTCTACATATAACAACAAGACCCCGATGGCTGCACTTTCTCATTGTCGAGCAATTTTAGGCCCTAGTTGATGGACAAAATGGAGTTTTTTGACGCTCCTAGTGTGGTTGACCAACTTTCCTATTATGGTTCAAAAAATTTACGTAATTGTCTGTTGTTACAAGATTGGTGAACATTAAGGAGGAATACAACATATGGCAAAGTAGCTGAAATGAAATTTGTAATCGGAATCGGAATCGGAATCGTCATTAACCGGAACCTTAACCAAAACCGTACCATACGGTACGGTTCCAGTGCCGATAATCTTTGGCAAAAGGTCAACAAAGAGTTCGCACTGTGCTAGCCGCGCAACCACGTGCCTTAAGATAATGTTTGGGCGGGTTTTTAAAACTAGGGACTCTCCAGTCTAATCATATTCTTCTCTCGATGTGGGACTCCGGAGCCTGGAATCACTGCCTTTCACACTTCCAGTGACCCATCTCGAGTATAGCAGTGTACTTCCCTTTATCAGATCTCGTGTGACGGAACATGGGAAAATTTACTATTTCATAAACTAAATATAAGGTATTGGAACTACCGTTTCTTGTAAAATTTGCTGAATAATAAGGCAGTTCTGCTCGTACTAATTTAATTCTACACATTGCGGCGAAAATACGGTATTCTTTAGTAAAAGGCGAAAGCATAATTCGCTAAGAGCTCACCGCGCAGCTGCGTGCCTTAGAATCAAGTTTCTGTTCTTCTGTTCTATTAGAGTCTCTACAATCAAATTGTATTCTGCTCCCTATGTGGGACGACTCTGGAAACCAGAACTACATATAACACTTCTTGGGCACATTGTGTGGTTTGGGCCATACTGTTATGACGCATAGTATACTTCCATTTTTCGGGTCGTGTGTGAAGAACCATGGTTCAACCTATGCTGAATTGAAAGAACACAGAAAAAGAACTTGGCGTCTCCACTCAATCAGATTGCGCCATATCATAGTATTATACTTAATCGGGTTTACTAATGCACGTTTAGTACATTATTTTTTGGCACGTCTCATGATGCAGTACAATGCTCAATATATATATATATATATATATATATATATATTAGTTTTAATAATTGTATACCCACACTTTCGATTTGTATCAAATACTTTGCTAATATTTGAGGTAATTAAAACTCTTCAATAGCTTATGTGGAATCCAATTCCTTTTTTTTTTCTTTCACACTTTGCACCAACATAATAGATAGATGAGATTTGGTCCTTCAACCTCGTATTTGGTAAATCGGCGCTTAAGCTACATGAATTTGATTTTTAGTTTATTGTATGATAGTATGTGAAGATTTTAAAGTACACAGATTTTTTTACACTTGTGTTAATAGATGTAAATGAAAAAAAAAAATTATGCTGCTCGGCAATTTCGCCTTTGTCAATGATAAAATGCTTAAAAGGGAATCATAGAATTATTAGTTGGGTAACCTGACGCAATTTTCTTGGTTGCAAGGAAAACGTTCAGCTTGTTGCAAAAAATATGTTCTGATATGCGATATGGTGGAAATAATAGGTGAAGTAGGAATACGCAATATTTAATAGAAATACGCAATGTTATTAAAGTATCTCTCCCAATACATATTATCATTGATCAGCACCCAAATTAACAGAAAAACCCAATGAATGCCTCAGACTAGAATTGGGCAGGGGCCGCGCGAACGCAGGCCCCCTCTACCATAAATTATGACGTAGGCTCGACCACTTGGGCCGACCTTAGGCGGTCGCCCCTCCCGAGTGCAATGGAAGTCGCCAACCTAGGCCACGAGCCTTTTTGATCGCCCATTGACCCCGTCTAGGTAAGTATGGAGCCGGGGCCCCTTCCCCGTCCTCATATGCCATCTTCTCACCTCGGTTGAAAATGTTGTCAAGCGATGTGGGACGTGGGACCCCCCGACAATTATCTACTTGGCCAGCTACAAGTTAAATTTACTTGCCTAAAACGCACCTAGTTAATTCACTAACTTAAGACATAATTTATATCCTTATGTCTAATGTACAACCATACATGTGTATATATAAATTGCTTGCAAATGTAAGATCAACACATATGTCGAATTAACGAGGACGCCTAGAAGATGAAGCCATGTCTAAAGCTTGCAATCGATGTTGGGTCACTCGCTGCAATTGCTGTCCGGCCTGTTATGCTCAATTCATTTCATTTGGTATTCAGCAAAATGGATCCCTTCTGGCACGCCTAATCATACGCCTATGGGGGTTGCTGATCAATTCAAATGGTAGATCATCCCAATAATTTTCGGCTCAAATAGGATTAAATCTTTTTGCATATGTGTGTTCATAACTTCAAATGAAAAAATATGGCATTACTAATCTCTTAGGATTCACACCATATTTTGTGCAGATAGGAATCGCATGTGAGCGTGGAACACCAAGCAACAACCACTTCTTATATGTGCAATCCCTACTGCATATCTCTACGACGTACACATTCTCTCCACCTCTTCCCTTATCTTGTGTTGTGACCATGCAACCTGACTGTATATTTCTATCATATAACTGCACCAAATGCCCCATGGATTTATACTCTGCCCTTGTATATGTTTTTGTAGACCAAGTAGGCCACTCATCCCTCTTGCAATCACAGCTTCACCATCAGCTCTTATTTCCCTAATTTAACAACCCGATCAAACGTCATTTGCACAATCAAACATATTGGCAATCGTCGTATTCCTTTTATCACCCCATTAATGTATTATGATATATTAGTTGTTAGTATCCCATAACTCCAACCTCCATCAAACGACAGAACCCACTTCTCCGTATCAATTTTTTGCAAATAGTTATAGGCCTCCAAATTGATATGTTTTATATGGTCTAAAGTCTGGAAAAACTTTTTCTCCTGGTTCTCTGCACCCGCTCTCCAGCACTGGTCACGTATGTGTCGAGACTTGAAAGATTTCAAAATGTTTGCACACACATGCCAAAGACAAAGTTGGTGCCTTCGTCGTGAGATTTTGAACCCATTAATGTCCTTAACAGTAAAAAGAAGACCAAGGTGTCTATCAAATACGAGACAATTATACTCTTTACCAAAAATAATGTGTTTGTCCAACATCTGCGAGAACCAACTACATGACTCTATGTTTTCATCATCTACTAAGGCATAGGCAAGGGACAACACCTGTTGATTAGCATCAATGGTAATTGCAATCCATTGCTTATGACGATACTTTGTATACAGGTGTGTGCCATCCACACTAATTATCAACTTGCAATGCAAATATCCATCAATACAAGGTTTGAAAGCCCAAAAGAAATAAATGAACATTATCCTATTAAGCACTAGTGTGTTAATATATCGCCACTCAACAACAGTGCCTAGGTTCCATTTTTGTAGTGCAGTCACGCATGATGGCAACTTCTTCACTAAGTCTTCCCACGTGCCATACACTTTTTCAATGGTATGTTTCAAGCTATACCATTCTTTGTATAATTAATCTCATAACCATACCAATCTTTTGCAAACTGAACAATATTTTTTATCTCAATAGTAGGGTTCTGACGAACCAACCTTACAAGAAGTGCTGCTATTATGTTTTTACCTAAATTTGCATGATCCATGTACAGGTCTCTTGGAAAATAAGTGTGGGTTCTGCCATAGCTTGTTATCTTACACAACTCTATTCTTTGCCTTAAAGAAGCCCTACTGAGCCAATCACAAAGTTCATCAACTGTACTGTGCCTACATTTAACCTTCACGTACTAGCGTGCTCTTTATCACGCGATACTCATGCTTTGCATATGTCACAAAATAATCTTTTACAGCTGCCCAGATATGGCTCTTGTCCTTAAACACCATATCCAAATGAGGCTCTCATTGCTATCGTTATCATACATGCCCTATCTATTACTTGGGTTTTTTATACTATCAGCAATTATTTCTAGATGCAACTGTGAGAAAAAAGGCACAAACGGATATAATGGCGCCATCAATAGCTCTGTCACATGTTCAAGAACTGGAAAGGTTGATGAACAAAATGGCACGATCGATGATTCTATCACATGTTCATATGTTGGAATAGTTGAAAAACACCATGGCATGGTGCTTGATAACTCTGTCACATGTTGGAGACATGGACTGCCTGATGGATCGGTATCTGTCGAATGCAATACATGTTGTATCGAACTGGTATCGATTCCATCCTCATCTTCTTCATCCTCATCATCTTCTTTTTTTCTATAATCCCTATCATTGATGTCAAATGCTGACTGGTATACATGTTGCTCATGAGCATCACAAGTCATCTCATGAGCATCATTCTCCCTTACCTTTATTCTCGTGGCAATAGTTGTTATAGGCCACGACGGACTATGAGGCCTCCCTTCATATTCTTATTCAAAAAATAATGCCTGCGTGCTAAGGGCAAGCAACATGGCATCCACTTAATGTCCATATGACTCAACACTTTAAAGATTAAGAGCATGCTACTCAATTGTTGTGGTCTAAAAAATAATTGGTGGGAGCCTTAACCCATTTCACCTTCCACACGTCACACACGTGGCACATTCTCAGGCTCTCATTATTCTATTTTGATATATAAATTTAAATACATCACCTAATTTATTGGATTCAAGAAGAATTACAAATTTATGTCATTTTCAATTACGAGTAGGATAACATCATGTCCCTCGAATACATCTTTCAACACAAACTTCATTTTTAAACGGATGACAAAACAATTCCGATCTAGTCCAATCAAATCATACGCCATCATCTCTAACTCTACAAAACTGGTACTTTGAGATATATTTTGTAAATAACGTGGCTCAATATTGTAACTTATGTTATTCGAATTTTACATAATAAAACCCTTCCAATACTATACAATCTGAACATAACTTTCAAATACCATATCTTCAAAACAAACAGTTTACATGCATAACCCAACAAATTAAATTTAATCACTGTCAATATATCGCATATAACCTAACAAACAGTTTACATGCATAACCCAACAAATTAAATTTAATCACTGTCAATATATCGCATATAACCTAACATTGCTACTATATAATCTGATAAAATTAAATTAATAAGCTCATACTTATTTACACATAGTATATTTTAATAGTCTAACTAATATAAATTTTTTGAGTATATTAAAAATACAAATAATTTTTTCAGAGTATTAAATTATAAGCATCACTTTTTGTAACTCATATTAAAATTTTTAAATTGCAAACAAGTTATTTATAAATCAGACATGTAACCTTTAAATTTTTGTTTGTATTTTTCAAAAAAAAAAATTTATCAAGAGTGAATTTTCATAATTATATATTTTCATTCAACAAAATAACAATTAATATATTTATATTTCTACATTTTTTTATTCTTCGAATATTAATTGAGAGTTATCACATTAATTGAGAGTTATCACATTTCTTTGTTTGTTTCTATTTATACTACAGTAATATTAATGTATTTATAATAGTAAAATAAATATAATGACTTTAAATAATTAAACTTACTTAATACAATTATTAAAAAATAATTAAACTTACTAAATGTAATTATTAAAAAATAATTAATCCATACAAACTTTATATCATTTAATGCAATTTCTAAATTTATAATCCCAAAGAAATGTCATTTTTCGGAATTTATAATCCCTAGGAAATTTCACAACTTAATTAGATGGCGCTTTTCCAAAAGAGAAAACACGCTCCAAAAAGTGAAGTACGCTGTTTTAATTGCGGCGAGCACACGGTATTCTTTAGTAAAAGGCGAATGAATAGTTCGCTATGCGCTCACCGCGCAGCTGTGTGCCTTTGTGTCATGTTTCTGTTGTTCATTTCAATTAGAGTCTCTACAGTCTAATTGTATTCTGTTCCCTATGTGGGACGACTCTGGAAACCAGAACTACATATGACACTTCTTGGGCACTATGAATTGTGTGGTTTGGGCCATACTGTTATGACGCGTAGTATACTTCCATTTTTCGGGTCGTGTGTGAAGAACCATGGTTCAACCTATGCTGAATTGAGAGAACACAGAAAAGAACTAGGCGTCTCCACTCAATCAGATTGTGCCTTATCAAAGTATTAGACTTAATCGGGTTTGCTAAAATATTATTTTTTGGCACCTCTCATGATGCGGCTGCTCAATATAAATATATATATATATATATATATATATTAGTTTTAATAATTGTATACCCACACTTTCGATTTGTATCAAATGCTTTGCTAATATTTGAGGTAATTAAAACTCTTCAATAGCTTATGTGGAATCCAATTCCTTTTTTTTTTCTTTCACACTCTGCACCCATCTAATAGATAGATGAGATTTTGACCTTCAACCTCGTATTTGGTAAGTTGGGGCTTAAACCACATGAATTTGACTTTTAGTTTATTGTATGACAGTATGTGAAGATCTTAAAGTCTACAGATTTTTTTACACTTGTGTTAATAGATGAAAATGTAAAAAAATGCACGATTTTGCTAATCGTGTATAAAAATTTAGATAAAGAGTGAAAAACAAGAGTGAAAGAAAATTATGTTGCTCAGCAATTTCACCTTTGTTAATGATAAAACGCCTAAAAGGGAATCATAGAATTAGTAGTTGGGTAACTGATGCAATTTTCTTCGTTGCAAGGAAAACGTCCAGCTTGTTGCAGAAAATATGTTCTGATATGCGATATGGAAATAAGAGGTGAAGTAGGCACATGTTGATTATACGCAACGTGACATGTAACACGAGAACACAACCACAGCTCGTTACTAGAGTCTCTCTCAATAAATATATTTTCATTAATCATGACCTGATTTAATAGGACCACGCAATGAATGCCTCAGACTAGAATTGGGCAGGGGCCGCGCGAACGCAGGCCCCCTCTACCACAAATTATGACGTAGGCTCGACCACTTGGGCCGACCTTAGGCGGGCGCCCCTCCCGAGTGCAATGGAGGTCGCCAACCTAGGCCATGAGCCTTCTTGATCGCCCATTGACCCCGTCCAGGTAAGTATGGAGCATGGGCCACTCCCTCGTCCTCATATGCCATCTTCTCACCTCGGTTGAGAACGTAGTCAAGCGATGTGGGACGTGTGACCCCCCGACAATTATCTACTTGGCCGGCTAAAATGATTTATTTTCACATTTAGTTCGTATTTCGTGCCGCGTTATGGGATTTTGAACTACTGTGCTGCTGAAGATCCACCTGTGCGAGAATTCTCTATGAAAATTTACCAGAAATGTTGCTGGCAACAGGACTGTACCAATTTGAAGGCTCTCGACGTGTGTCTGAAAATTACAAGCATGTATGCGTAGGAAATAAGGTTTCAGAAATCTAATGTTCTGAGCCTTCGGCGACAACGGGTTCCAGGAGAATGAAGGGAACTCAAGTTTCAATAACTTCAATAATCTACGAACTGAAACCTAAAACCATAACTCCTAAACAGTCGATCTGCTTAGCAAAGGATGACTCTCGCCTTCATTCACCAAGCAAAGCCCAAATGGGTTGTCTTGCCCGATCTGTATTTAGTATCAAATTTTTGTCTCGCATTAATTATTTCTTTGCAATTTATAATATTTGTATTAGAAATTATTGATATAAATGCATTTGTGCTCTGATTTATTTATTTATTTATTGTAAGCAATTTTGATTTGGCAAAATTTGTTGCATCTTATTTGTAAGGTTTTCTTGTTTACTACTTAATATTCATTTTCTACTTTCTTTTAATCCATAGTGTATTAAGAAATATATTTTTATGTACTTATTTATAATTGTTTGTTATCAATTTTGAACAAATTAGTTTTTCTTTTATTTATTACAAGTTATGCTTTTAGTTAAGTTTGTGTGTAATTATAACACGGTCCATCATCCGTTATCTAATCGTTATCTAATCATCGATTATTTTTAACTTATCATTCAATAACACGGTCTAGTCATGGTTGTAACATCTTCTAGCACAATAGACTTGACATTCAACAAGTGAGAGACATTTTGCTTGGAGAAAACTAAACTTCCCAATTTGAATTGAATGATTTAACTTTGAAAAAAGGATTTAGACTACGATTTTGAATAAAGATTTCAAACTACTCCAAATGAGTGACATTTTAAAATTCACTATAAACAGGAATTTAAGGATTTGAAATATGTTATAATCCAAATAAATACAATAGATTTATCATTATAGATTATAAATCCATTCCATCAAGTTAAATCTATCTATCCAAATACATCCTTGATAATTAAATTTTTGCCATCCAACAAGATTTGTCATATTTAACAACACTTTTATTGATGTCATTGTCTCAGTTTAAAAATTAAAAAGTAAAAATGTTTTTCACTAACTCTATGTTAGGGTTTTTTATTATTTTATTCTAATTGATTTTTCAATTTAACAAATTAACTCATCTATAAATCTTTTATTAATTTAACCAATCTCAGCGTTCAAAACAGTGAGATGAACTTAAAAAAAAAAACAAAATGTCCCATATTTCTCTCTGTATTACGGGAGAAATACGAATGATATCATCTCACCGTTTGAAACAGTGCGATGACGTAATAATAAATTATAATAATTTTAAGTTATTATATTTTTTGTTTGAAATAAGGAAATTTATTTAAATAAAAGAATCTTTTTTTCAATAAATTAATTTTTAAATTATAATCTGGTATAATATTTTTTGGATTTTTGTATTTTGACATTTACATTGCAATAATTATTATTGTAATTTGAAATTATTATAATTTTATTTAAAATAAAAAAATTATTTTCAACAGATAAATGATGTGATAATAAATTATAATAATTTTAAATCATTATTTTAAAAAAAATAAGAAAATTTATTTAAATAAAAGAACTTTTTTTCAATAAATTGAATTTTAAATTATAGTCTTATATAATATTCTTTGGATTTTTTATTTTTTGACATTTTGGTTGCAATGATAATTTATTATACTTTGAAATTATTATGATTTTATTTAAAATAAAAAAATTATTTACATAAAAGAACTATTTTTTTCAATAAATTGTGTTTTAAATTATAGTCTTGCATAATACTTTTGAGGTTTTTTTCTATTTTGACATTTACGATGTAATAAAATATAATTTACAAAAAAAATAGAAAAGTGGTACTTTTTTATAAAAATAAGTGATATTTTTCTTATACATATTGTTATATAATAAATTAAAAGATGCATGTTATAACTTTTAAATGAGATTGTATGGTGTAATTATAATAAAATTAATAAATGTCAGTAAAATTAAAAACTGCTAGTAAAATTAATCAATTCCATTCAACAAAACATATAATACTTGAAAAAGGAACTAGTATATGCTACATGCTATACTCATTTCCTAAGCAATTACTAGTGCCAAAATGTGTGGGTCATCTAGCACGACGTCCTCTTCGTGGTGCTAGATCTCCCTAGAGATCATGCATAGTCTAATGCTGTTGTGCTCCTGTATTCGCTGAATCCTATTGGAATGGCATGGAGATCAACAGTAATGCCAAGGTTGTTTCTATGGATTGTACTCTAAAAAGGGGTGTGTAAAGGGATCCGGAGAGTATCATATAAGGAGAGTCAACCTATGGCGAGTATGGAAAGTGGATGCTTCGATCTGGTGGTTGAGGCACGCACACATGCTCTTGATATGCAGTACTAGAACCTATTACATCATAGTGGTATAATGTGCTAGAACCTGTTGCATCATGGTGGTATGATGTGCTAAGTCTTGAATTAGGCTGTGCAGATGTTATGTCTCTTGTCTAAAAGAACGGATGGAAATCTCGCTACATTTGCTGCTATGATAATCACTCCACACCATCTACAATTTGCTGATTATATCCACTGCTACATAATTGTTGCATCTATTGTGCCTGCAATCAACCATTTACATATTATGGAGTGACACACATATATACATACATATATATAAGCATACAAACTAAGTATAATCAATGATGTATTGAAAAGGATAACATGAAATGTACCACGTAAGGGAAATAAGTGATATGGTCAGGCTGATATTCGATGTGCATGAATATATGTTCGGATTTGATGAACCGGCTTGTGACTCTACGCTACCACCCTAAGTAATCTCGTGACACTTGTGTGTCCAGAGAGATAGGGCCCCTTATAATAAGATCGTCACCACCCCACTCTCAAACATATACAGCATGATACTAAGCCCAATTAGTCCACAGGCATCCACGTCGCTGGTCACTATAAAGTGCATCCTTGTGTCATGATGGATCAGCAAGGATGCCCTGTGGCATTCCAAATTACCTCAGTACCCAATCAATACGATGCATTTCAATTATTTCATAACAAATAAGTGGGCTACATAATATCCACAATTGTCACCAATAATAATCGGATAGCATCTCGTACACCTCATCAGGGTGAGGCCACTGAAACTGAAATGAAATATGCAGTATATATAGAATTGATGGTATGCACAACAAAATGACCCAATGAGGTTTTTAATGTGACACAATTTACTTATACCTGACATTTTACCTCTCCATCTAATATATCATGTATCATGCGGATAGAGTGAGATGTATTAGATGCGTTACTTCTCCTTACCCTGGTCCAGTTATATGCACTGAAAAATAATAAAAAAGATGAATTTAACACTTGTATGATGATAACATAACAAAGAATGTAATTTGGTAAGACATATCGTTTTCCAAAGGGTGCGGGAGGCAACCGTACATCACTAGCTGTAGTCAGTAGGCCAGTGTAGAGGCCATGATCATAAGTCTGTGGTCCCAATCCCAGGATCCTAATCTAAGTCTATATCTATAAAAATTTTAGTGGACCACCTATCATTTACCTACTTGGCATGCAAACAAAGCACAACTCTCTATATATGTACGCCAACACCGCACTCCCCCAGCTATATGGTTGGAACCTAGTGATATTCTCTAACATGCGTACGTATAGTAGCTTCATTATATCTTCAGATGAATCGAAAAAAAGCCTATAACCAAATAACAGCAACATGTAACAGTGAGTGTAGTGGGCAATGTCATCATCCGTACTATCAACTGAGGGCCCAATATTAGCCCTTCTTGACTAAAATTGAAAGCAGTATAGTGGCACCACTGAATACATCCGTGGCAGGTGCAAATCCTAAAAAATTGAAAGCAAACCCTTATAGCCATCCTGAAAAAATCTCGCACAAAGAATCACCTATAATAATTGGATGAAGAAAGTATGCCAACAGAATGCTTGCTTTTATAAACATAAATTGTCATAAGGTAGAAAAAGAAGGTGACACCTATACAATAAAGTCATTGTGATAAAACGGTAAAAAAGAAGAATGTATTTCGACAATAATAATTATTCATATGAATAATAACAAGAAAAATCCACTTACAAAAAAAAGTAATAAAAAGTTAGATTTACTTGCCTAAACACACCTAGTTAATTCACTGACTTAAGACATAGTTTATATCCTTATGTCTAATGTACAACCATACATGTGTATATATAAATTGCTTGCAAATGTAAGATCAACACATATGTCGAATTAACGAGGACGTCTAGAAGATGAAGCCGTGTCTAAAGCTTGCAATCGATGTTGGGCCACTCGCTGCAATTGCTGTCTGACCTGTTGTGCTCAATTCATTTCATTTGGTATTCGGCGTAATGGACCCCTTCCGACACGCCTAATCATACGCCTATGGGGGTTGTTGACCAATTCAAATGGTAGATCATCCCAATAATTTTCGGCCCAAATAGGATTAAATCTTTTTGCATATGTGTGTTCATAACTTCAAATGAAAAAATATGGCATTATTAACCTTTTAGGATTCACACCATATTTTGTGCAGATAACAATTGCATGTGAGCGTGGAACACCACGCAACAACTACTTCTTATATGTGTAATCCCTATTGTATATCTCCACAGCGTGCACATTCCCTCCACCTCTTCCCCTATCTTGTATTGTGACCATGTAACCTGACTGTACATTTATATCATATAACTGCACCAAATGTCCCACGAATTTATGCTCTGCCCTTATATATGTTTTTGTAGGCCAAGTAGGCCACTCATCCCCCTTGCAATCATGGCTTCACCATCAGCTCTTATTTCCCTAATTTAACTACCCGATCAAACGTCATTTGCACAATCGAACATATTGGCAATTATCATATTCCTTTCATCACCCCATTAATGTATTATGATATATTAGTTGTTAGTATCCCATATCTCCAACCTCTGTCAAACGACAGAACCCACTTCTCCGTATCAATTTTTTGCAAGTAGCTATAGGCCTCCAAATTGATATGTTTTATATGGTCTAAAGTCTGGAAAAACTTTTTCTCCTGGTTCTCTGCATCCGCTCTCTAGCACTGGTCACATATGTGTCGAGACTTGAAAGATTTTAGAATGTTTGCACACACATGCCGAAGACAAAATCGGTGCCTCCTCGTGGGGCTTTGAACGCATTAATGTCCTTAACAGTAAAAAGAAGATCAAGGTGTTTATCAGATACAAGACAATTATACTCTTTACCAAAAATAATGTGTTTGTCCAACATCTGCGAGAACCAACTTCATGACTCCATGTTTTCATCATCTACTAAGGCATAGGCAAGGGACAACAACTGTTGATTAGCATCAATAGTAATTGCAATCCATAGCTTATGACGGTACTTTGTATACAAGTGTGTGCCATCCACACTAATTATCGACCTGCAATGCAGATATTCATCAATATAAGGTTTGAAAGCCCAAAAGAAATAAAAGAACATTATCCTATTAAGCACTAGTGTGTCAATATATCTCCACTCAATAACAGTGCCTAGGTTCCATTTTTGTAGTGCAATCATGCATGATGGCAACTTCTTCACTAAGTCTTCCCACGTGCCATACACTTTCTCAATGACATGTTTCAAGCTATACCATTCTTTGTATAATTAATCTCATAACCATACCAATCTTTTGCAAACTGAACAACATTTTTTATCTCAATAGTAGGCTTCTGACGAACCAACCTTACAAGAAATGCTGCTACTATGTTTTTACCTAAATTTGCATGATCCATGCGCAGGTCCCTTGGAAAATAAGTGTGGGTTCCGCCATAGCTTGTAATCTTACACAACTCCGTTCTTTGCCTTAAAGAAGTCCTACTGAGCCAATCACAAGGTTCATCAACTGTACTGTGCCTACATTTAACCTTCACGTACTCGCGTGCTCTTTATCACGCAGTACTCATGCTTTGCATATGTCACAAAATAATCTTTCACAGCTGCCCAGATATGGTTCTTGCCCTTAAACACCATGTCCAAATGAGGCTCTCATTGCTATCGTTATCATACGTACCCTATCTACTACTTGGGTTTTTTATACTATCAGCAGTTATTTCTAGATGCAACTGTGAGAAAAAAGGCACAAACGGATATAATGGCACCGTCAATAGCTCTGTCACATGTTCAAGAACTGGAAAGGTTGATGAACAAAATGACACGATCGATGATTCTATCAAATGTTCATGTGTTGGAATAGTTGAAGAACACCATGGCATGGTGCTCGATAACTCTGTCACATGTTGGAGACATGGACTGCCTGATGGACCGGTATCTGTCGAATGCAATACATGCTGTATCGAACTGGTATCGACTGCATCCTCATCTTCTTCATCCTCATCATCTTCCTTTTTTCTATAATCCCTATCATTGATGTCAAATGTTGACTGGTATACATATTGCTCATGAGCATCACAAGTCATCTCATGAGCATCATCCTCCCTTACATTTATTCCCGTGGCAACAGTTGCTATAAGACGCGACGGAATATGAGGCCTCCCTTCATATTCTTATTCAAAAAATAATGCTTGCGTGCTAAGGGGCAAGCAACATGGCATCCACTTAATGTCCATATGACTCAACACTTTAAAGACTAGAAGCATGCTACTCAATTGTTGTGATCTAAAGAACAATTGGTGGGATCCTTAACCCGTTTCACCTTCCACACGTCGCACACATGGCACATTCTCATGCTTTCATTATTCTATTTTGATGTATAAATTTAAATACATCACCTAATTTATTAGATTCAACAAGAATTACAAATTTATGTTATTTTCAATTACTAGTAGGATAACATCATGTCCCTCGAATACATCTCTCAACACAAACTTCATTTTTAAACGGATGACAAAACGATTCCGATCTAGTCCAATCAAATCATACGCCATCATCTCTAACTCTACAAAACTGGTACTTCGAGATATATTTTGTAAATAACGTGGCTCAATACTGCAACTTATGTTATTCGAATTTTACGTAATAGAACCCTTCCAATACTATACAATCTGAACATAACTTTCAAATACCATATCTTCAAAACAAACAGTTTACATGCATAACCCAACAAATTAAATTTAATCACTGTGAATATATCACATATAACCTAACATTGCTACTATATAATCTGATAAAATTAAATTAATAAGCTCATACTTATTTACACATAGTATATTTTAATAGTCTAGCTAATATAAATTTTTTGAGTATATTAAAAATACAAATAATTTTTTCTGAGTATTAAATTATAAGCATCATTTTTTGTAACTCATATTAAAATTTTTACATTGCAAACAAATTATTTATAAATCAAACATGTAACCTTTAAATTTTTGTTTGTATTTAAAAAAAATTAATCAAGCATGAATTTTCATAATTATATATTTTCACTCAACAAAATAACAATTAATATATTTATATTTCTACATTTTTTTATTCTTCTAATATTAATTGAGACTTTTCACATTTATTTGTTTGTTTCTATTTACACTCCAGTTAATATAGAAGAAAAAATTAACAACTAATGACTAACTACATCTCCATTTATAATATAAGAATTTTTTTTGGAATCTAAATATAATAAAATATGAACACTCACCTCAAAAATTTAAGTCGTATCTCGCACTCTCAAACGGTGAGATTGATTAAATTAATAAAAGATTTATACAAGAGTTAATTTGTTAAATTAAAAGATTAATTAGAATAAAATAATAAAAATGCTTGTTGTATACCCTTGATTGAGATTTTTCAAATTTGTTTGTTTATCTCTATTTCTATTACAATTAACATGACAAAAAAATTAACAAGTACTTACCAACTACAACTCCAACCATAATATAAGAATTTTATCATAAACATAGATATAATAAAATATGAATACTCACCTTAAAAAATAAATTCTAGTAATAAATCAATCAGGATGCTGTGTTTGTTTCCACAATTTTTGACTGTTTTCATAATCTCTAATTGTTGTTTCTCTGCAGTATTCAAATCAATGAGGACACGTTTGTTTGCAATTAAGACTAGAAAATAACATACCACTGCAAAGAGAAATACAGACACACCGTTTGTCAAATAATCAACAACCAATAATCTGAACAAACAAATTTGCACAAAAAAATGACGCTGGGAAAAAGTACTGAAAAATACATTGATAAATGCACTGAAAATGGGCTGAAAATTCAACAAAAATTAGCCGAAAAACACTAGAAAAACAACCTGAAAATTCACTGGAAATTGCCGATTTAAATTCGATCTGAATGTTCACAAACAAATCACTGGAAAAAAATCCAAAATGCACAGAAAATTCACTACAAAAAAAAAAAAAACCAAAACTGCGAAGAACAAAATCTGATCTGATTTGCCAAAAATGGCAATGTTTGCGGCTGCCAATCAGTAAATAGGTAGTTGGGAGGAAGAATCGAACAACAAATGGTCGTTGGGAGGAAGAATCGAGCATTAAATTGTCGGATCGGAAGTTTTTGGACGAAAAATCGTGAAGAACGAAGGCTATCCGATGAGGCTGTGTCTGACTATTTTTTCTCCGTGTATGGGGAAAAATACACAGATTATTTTTTTGAAAAATTTAAATCATATTTCGCCGTTTTAAACATTTATAGGCGGCTAATTTTGTTAATTGAAAATTTAATTAGAAAAAAAATAAAAAACCCGATTCCAGCACTATGAAAACGATTGTAAACTTAGGACATGGTTGTTTTGAGTAAATATGTAAGATAAATTATTTTGCCATATTAAACAAGCACTCTATTTGATTGATTAAAATCTTCGATAAAATAACGGCTCAATAATAATAGAAAAATTGTAAGATAAACAATGCTTGAAACCATGATAAAATGTAATATAATTTAAAAATTATTTTAATCTTATATTATTGATTTAATAATTTACATAATGTATTTATAATAGTAAAATAAATATAATTACTTTAAATAATTAAACTTAATAAATACAATTGTTAAAAAATAATTAATTCATGCAAACTTTATATCCTTATAATGCATTTTTCTAAATTAATAATCCCAAAGAAACGTCATTTTTCGGAATTTATAATCCCAAAGAAATTTCAGAACTTAATTAGATGGTGCCTTTCCAAAAGGAAAAACAGCTCCAAAAAGTGAAGTAAGCTGTTTTAATTGCGGCCAGCACACGGTATTCTTTAGTAAAAGGCGAAAGAATAGTTCGCCATGCGCTCACCGCGCAGCTGCGTACCTTCGAATCATGTTTCTGTTGTTCTTTTCAATTAGAGTCTGTACAGTCTAATTGTATTCTGCTCCCTATGTGGGACGACTCTGGAAACCAGAACTACATATAACACTTCTTGGGCACTAGGAATTGTGTGGTTTGGGCCATACTGTTATGATGCATAGTATACTTCCATTTTTCGGGTCGTGTGTGAAGAACCATGGTTCAACCTATGCTGAATTGAAAGAAACACAGAAAAGAACTAGGCGTCTCCACTTAATCAGATTGTGCCTTATGGAATCCAATTCCTTTTTTTTTTACTTTCACACTCTGCACCAACCTAAGAGATAGATGAGATTTGGACCTTCAACCTCGTATTTGGTAAGTTGGGGCTTAAACCACATGAATTTGACTTTTAGTTTATTGTATGACAGTATGTGAAGATCTTAAAGTCCACGGATTTTTTTACACTTGTGTTAATAGATGTAAATGAAAAAAAAAATGCACGATTTTGCTAATCGTGTATAAATTTAGATAAAGAGTGAAAAACAAGAGTGAAAGAAAATTATGTTGCTCAGCAATTTCACCTTTGTTAATGATAAAACGCCTAAAAGGGAATCATAGAATTAGTAGTTGGGTAACTGATGCAATTTTCTTCGTTGCAAGGAAAACGTCCAGCTTGTTGCAGAAAATATGTTCTGATATGCGATATGGAAATAAGAGGTGAAGTAGGCACATGTTGATTATACGCAACGTGACATGTAACACGAGAACACAACCACAGCTCGTTACTAGAGTCTCTCTCAATAAATATATTTTCATTAATCATGACCTGATTTAATAGGACCACGCAACGAATGCCTCAGACTAGAATTGGGCAGGGGCCGCGCGAACGCAGGCCCCCTCTACCACAAATTATGACGTAGGCTCGACCACTTGGGCCGACCTTAGGCGGGCGCCCCTCCCGAGTGCAATGGAGGTCGCCAACCTAGGCCATGAGCCTTCTTGATCGCCCATTGACCCCGTCCAGGTAAGTATGGAACATGGGCCACTCCCTCGTCCTCATATGCCATCTTCTCACCTCGGTTGAGAACGTAGTCAAGCGATGTGGGACGTGTGACCCCCCGACAATTATCTACTTGGCCGGCTAAAATGATTTATTTTCACATTTAGTTCGTATTTCGTGCCGCGTTATGGGATTTTGAACTACTGTGCTGCTGAAGATCCACCTGTGCGAGAATTCTCTATGAAAATTTACCAGAAATGTTGCTGGCAACAGGACTGTACCAATTTGAAGGCTCTCGACGTGTGTCTGAAAATTACAAGCATGTATGCGTAGGAAATAAGGTTTCAGAAATCTAATGTTCTGAGCCTTCGGCGACAACGGGTTCCAGGAGAATGAAGGGAACTCAAGTTTCAATAACTTCAATAATCTACGAACTGAAACCTAAAATCTTAACTCCTAAACAATCGATCTTGACTCTCACCTTCATTCACCAAGCAAAAGCCCAAATGGGTTGTCTTGCCCGATCTGCATTTAGTATCAAATTTTTGTCTGGCATTAATTATTTCTTTGCAATTTATAATATTTGTATTAGATATTATTGATATAAATGCATTTGTGCTCTGATTTATTTTTTTTCTTTTGTAAGCAATTTTGATTTGGCAAAATTTGTTGCATCTTATTTGTAAGGTTTTTTTGTTTAGTACTTAATATTCATTTTCTACTTTCTTTTAATCCATAGAGTATTAAGAAATATATTTTTTATTTACTTATGTATAATTGTTTGTTATCAATTTTGAACAAATTAGTTTTTCTTTTATTAATGACAAGTTATGCTTTTAGTTAAGTTTGTGTGCAATTATAACACGGTCTATCATCTGTTATCTATCATATACACTTATCATCAAATATTATTCTTTGATATTTATATATTATTTTTATCTTTATTTTATCTTTTAATAATATTCTTATTATATTTATTTTTTATTTTTTATTTATTAGTTCTTATCTACAATATATTGAAATTAATGACTAAATATTATCCTTGAATTCAGCATAGGGAACATTGTTTTGTAGTTGTCTTCTTCGACTAATCTCTTTTATACAATTGCCACTTCTCTAATATTATTATTTTCTCTTATTGAAAATTTGTATTTGTATTTATTATAAACTAAATTATATTCTCAAGGATCCATTAATAATTCTTTGGTTCAGATTGTAATTTTGTCTGTGAAATCTTATCTTCCGAATAGATAAAATCCTAAGAAAATTTGAAAATGAACCAAATTTAGTTTTATTCTTCACATCTAGGGTTGTGCCCGGATCATTGATTGTTGTTATTTTATTTTTTTTGCATTATGTTACAAATAATTAATTCTTAAAAAATAGAAATTATTCTAACATATATATAATAAATTTCAAATTCTTAAAAAATCCCAACCCAATTCAATCATTGGGTGATTTTTCTATGGATAGTACATCTTTTAATTTTGCTTTTTCAAATTTATTAGGTGAAGCATTAACTTCATTTGCTATCAAGTCTTTTATTTTCAACATTAAACTTATGATCTATGTCAACTAAATTTGATTTTCATCTTTTAAACTTCATACCTCCCTCTTGAGATCGTTTTATCCAAATTGAAGGGCCAATAACTTGTCACTTGCTAATTGATAAATGGATAGCAACTCTTCTTCAATAATCTCAATATTATTATTACTGTTATATTTAGACTGATAATCACTTGTTACAATTGATGTTGCAATAATATGTACAGTATTTTTTCCCTTGTTATCAAGAGAATTGAAAACCACATGATTATTTATTTCATTGTCATTATCTAATTCTTTTGATCTATCTGCATTTCAAGTCACACTCATAGACTTTCTTACTTTTTGAGAGTATTGGTGCATTACGCTTGAACATGACCAAATCCATTATATTCATGACATTGAATTCCTTTTTTTTGAGGTTTGAATTTCTCAATTTCTTTAGAACTCTTACTATGATCTTTGGGTGTCGTTGGACAAATTTCTAGAATTATTAGACATACCTATCTTTTTGTTCTTCAACAATCTATTTTGAGGTCCTTAATCATAGATGCAATGTAGTCATCAGTATTGCAACATTCATCTTGACTCTTCTTCGATATTCAAAATGTTAGGACCTTTTCATTCTTATCATGATCTAAGTTCATATCATATATTTGTAATGAACACATACACTTTATCATATATTTATAATGAACCCATACACTCATCAAAGTAAAGATTATTCATGTCTTTTGCTTCTTCTGTAGCAATAGTCTTACGGGCAAACCTTTTGAGCAAAAAACATAAAGTTTTCCTCACAAGCTTAGCTTTAAAATATTTTTGCCAAATTGAAAGGCTTAATTTGCAATGTGGCGCAATTTTTGATTAAAATCAGCAACAGCCTCACGTTCTCCCATTTTTAAAGTTTCAAATTGAGATGATAACATTTGAAGTTTAAAAGTTCTAACAGCACTCACACATTCATGAATATTTTTTAGGATGTCCCAAACTTGTTTTGCTACCTCACATGTGAATATCAACTTGAATTATTTCTCATCTACATCTATAAAAATTGTATTAAGAACTTTAGAGTTATTGAAAGTGGCTCATTCTTCTTCCACAATCCATAATTTCACATTCTTAAGAATTTCCAGACCATCGGCGTTCTTTTCAATTGGTGGACACCTTCTATTTTCAACCAGGTACCAAGCTTTTTCATCTTAAAATTTTATGAATGCATGCATACGTACTTTCCAATAGGAATAGTTAATACCATCAAAAAGTAGAGGACGTAATGTAGATGCCCTTTTTTAGTACTCGTCCAATATGAGTGCTTCCTTGATCCAAACTTTTCTAAAGCTTTTTCCAAATTTATTCAAACTTTCAAGTTTCCAAACATTTAAAGATGTCCTTGTAGAAATCCTATTTGAATTTAACATTTTACAAAAAAGTTTGAACATCACCAAGTTTATCATATCTCCTAGTCAACTTAAGACTTTATCATCACAACAATTATGATGTTGGCGACAATAACTATATGGTTAACAATTATAAATAACTATAAATTAGTTTAAATAATTTTGAATTCCATTAATTTTCTTTATTTTACTATTTTATAAATAATCATACAAATAGTTTAGATAATTCAAGATTCTATTAGTTTCCTTATACCAAAAGGTTTCTGTTTCAAAATTTATTTTATTTTTACCTAATTAACCTTATTTACTAATAAATATGATTATTTAATTAGGTATACAAATGTCCTTTCCTAATTGAGAAAAAAATACACAATTTTATATATACTATAAATAATTCATCATTCAATTAAAAAGTAGTCGCCTGTTTAAAAACTAATAAAATCATATAATTTATTCAAGATTAAAAGATATAAATATATAAGTAACTCTATTCTCTTGTCCTTTAGTTTCATGACAATGTGATTTCAAAAGCCGAACATAATTAATTTTCCAAAAGGTAACAACGCGATGTTCCACTGAAACGCATTAGTCATTTTTTCCATGACGGTGAGAATTGCAATATTATAGTTTCAACCGGCAAGGATCATGCATGGGAGGAACCCCACTAGCTACGACACAGTCTAAAGTGCAAAGACAAACTCCGTGGTGTTTTGCTGAGCTTATTTTTTATAACTTATAAAATCATATATCTTATAAGATATTTTAAAATATATAAACTCAAAATTTTATTTTAAAAAAAATTAATAAAGAAATTGGTAAAATTATTTTATAAGATTTTATTAAAATTTATGAATGTAGTAGGTTATATATATATATATATTTGATGTAATAATGAAGAAAAAAAATTAAAAACTATTAATAAAATATAATTTTAAGGTATTTATGTTTTTTTTTAATATAAAAGATGAAATAACTTATGAAATATTTGAAATAAGTTAAAAATAATCATCTTATTTTTAAAGAGTTTGCAAACTCTAATTATTTTATTTTTGAAACTTATAAGCTTTTTTGACAAAACACCTCTAAATTGATGATGAGCTTCATTGTTTTTTCTTTTTCCCTTGTCTTGGTTAATTGCTTCATGGTCATTCACTAGTGAAGGAATCATTGATTTGCAAGCTTCATTTCATGGCACAAATTTTGGAAAAAATAGATGAGGATAAGGGGATCTTATTTTGCCTAATTTTGTCTTAGCTAGGACATCTTTTACTAGTCATTCAACACTCAACAGCAGTTACTTCTCGACAAGCATTTCTGACATAATTAAAAACACAGCGGAAGAATAAAAAATAATTAAATTTAATTTGAATTCCAAGAAACGTAAAACGTGCATCAAGTGCCCAACCCAATGTATTAAAACCAAAGTGGAACTCCAAAAAGAGATAAATGACATGATAGGACAGCCACAATCGATACATCGAGATCGATTGATACGTCATGATTTACATAAGGATCACATCTGTTGAATCGATTTAAACATTCTTAAATTTAGAGAAAATTAAGTGATTTCATCACTCTCAAAATCAAAAATTTCAGGATCTGCCCATTCAACTGAACAAAAATAACTATTTATACTCAATTATATCAGACCCTAACCTAAAAAAGTCATATGGCCCAACTTATTAATAAAATCCATTAACACATAACAATAAAAATAATAAATACTAAAATAAAATTTGATGAATGTCTGGATCACGTCATGCCTCTCCTATTGAATATGAATTGTTCTCAATTTGAACTTATATCCTCTAAAATCAAAAGCGAATCTCTAGAAGCTCCTTAACTCTCCATTATTTCGTTGAAACTTCAACTTCATCTTCCTATAAGGCCAACACAAAAATATCAGTAAGGAACCACATAAAGAAAAATGAAAAATCACCAACGACTTATCTGAATATGCATATGTAGTCACTGCAAATAAAAAAATTTTCAACTCTTGTGTAGCACAATTGGACAGAGCATCTGCCAGATGGTCAAATAGATCAACACACACATGACTATGTAGAAGTTCAATCTCCCAACCTTATACTTGTTCTTCATTCTTGTGTTTGTTCTTTGTCTTCTTCTTTCTCAACTTTATTCTCCTCAATTCCTACTAATCATGTTAGTTCTACTTGTTCGATCTGCTCTTCGTCAATTTCCATACCTTCATTAGGACTGTCATTATCCTCGTGTTACGTGTCTTTGAATTATACCTCTTC
This sequence comes from Avicennia marina, assembly GCA_019155195.1. Lineage (NCBI taxonomy): Eukaryota > Viridiplantae > Streptophyta > Magnoliopsida > Lamiales > Acanthaceae > Avicennia > Avicennia marina. The sequence continues at coordinate 9,924,164 of CM032773.1, forward strand.
TTTACTCTCTTAATTCACAGACGATATCTTCATTGATAAGCTTTTCTCAGCATCCATGAGTCGGCTGAAATCAGTATAAGCATCAACTTCCTCATTTAATCACTAATTAAGTGTCCTCTTTAAAAATAGTTTAAATACAATAGATCATTATTAGGTACAGGATAAGTGGTAGGAATATCATTGACTTCCTCTACCTTCCTCATTCGATCATCTATTTTATCTATAAGTCCATACATCTTTTGAATTGTCTTAGACATTATCTTCAATTCTCCAGTGAAAGACTCACACTAGTATCATTAAAATTTTCAACCTAACAAGCATGATGTCTAGTCATAATAGAGTAAAAGTACTACTTAATCCCACAATTTTTTGACCCTCTCTTCTTTTTCGTCATCTTTTCCTTTTTTTATTTTTTTGCCACACCTTTTTTTTAAACCCTCTATTTTTTTTGCAATTTGTTTCCCAATTTTTTTCTCACACTTTTGTATATTTTTCTTTGCTCCCACCTTTTTTTATGACAATTTTTTCACTATTTTTCTGTCCCTTTTTTCTGCTTTTCTCTTTTTTGTATTTTTTTCTGCCTTTTTTTCCTCAAAAACTCAGCAACCAAATAAGGTCTTAATGAAAGAGACAATACCACAACCAAACAAGGCCTTACCATGTTCAACAGTTAATTTAGCCTAGCCATTAATATTGGGTTCAAGTCTCAACTTAAAATTCCCTTTCTTAGCCCAACACAAATGTCCTCCTTTTTTTTATTTTTTCCAAATTCTTCTAGCCCAAAGGAAACTCTAGCCCGGCCGAACGTCTATCTTAATTTTTTTTTCGGCTAAATGTGCAACGGCCTAAGACTTTTAGCCCAACGTGGCCCAATAGTTCTTTTTTTTTTTTTTTAAGGGGTTTCGAACGTAGCCAGCGGTGGCGGCACCAGCTGTGTCTGTTTGATTCACTGTCTATCGACAACCACGTGGCGAGGCACCACTTAGGGAGGCGTCGACGGCAAGTGGCTACTCACAATTTAGCAGAGCAATGGTGGGTTTTCTATAGGAAGGGACAGGCAACATACGGGTGTTTTCGGTTCGAAATCCGCCCTCCTCTAGCGTCTCTAGCCTGAATCGACAGTGGCGGCGGACTGGGCTTCGGACGGTAACCTTTGTGTGAATGAGTTCCAGCCTAACATTGGTTGAAGGTGGCAGACTTGCCGTTGCAATTTCAACCGGTGTCAGCCGCCTTTTTTTTTTTTTCAATTTTTTTGAATTATTTTTTGAATTCCTAGTTTTTTTGAAATCTTCCTTTTTTTTCATTCTATTTTTTTTTTTATATTTTTTCTCAATCTCAACTGGGTATCAAATTAGAATTCAATACAACTAACTCTGATACCAACTGACGTAATTAGAAATACAGTGTAAGAATAAAAATTAATTAAACCCAATTTGATTTTCAAGAAAACGTGAACTGTGTATCAAGTGTCCAATCTAACGTATTGAAACTAAAGTTAAACTCCCAAAACGGTATGGCATGATAAGATTGGCACAATCAATACGTTGAGCTCGATTGATACGTCACTATTTACACGAAAATCACCCCTATTAAATTGATTTGAGGATTCTCAAATCCAAAGAAAATCGAGTGATTTTATAACTCTCAAAATTAAAAATATCAAGATCTCTTGTTCAACTGAACAAAAATAATTATTTATGCTAAATTTCATTTGTTCAATTGAACAAAAATGATTACTTATGCTAAATTCCACCATACTCCAACATAACAAATTCATAAAGTCTAACTTATTAATAAAGCTCGTTAACAAATAAAAATAATAAATATTAAAATAAAATTCAACAAATCTCTAAATCACGTTAATTTTATGGGAAGAAAACGTAACTTTTCCTAGATAATTAAGTCTATACCAAGATTCTCTCTTCCTTAACGCTGCTAATGCAATTTTTGATGGCATCATCTCAATTTAAAAAATAAAAAATAAATGATTTTTCTGATACATTGTTCGTTATCTGACTACCATATTATATGGAATATAATGATTCCAACCCAGTGAAGAAATTGTAAAAACTTAAATCCCAATTGCCAGACAACAAAAACAATACCTAAATATGGTTTCTTAAACCATCTACCTTGCAATATAATCTGAGATTATGACAAATATTCTGAATTTCACTAAAAACACATAAAGAAACCTCAACTGAATAATATTTTTTTCCTTCCATATTTTACAAGAAACGGAGAAATTTAACTTAAATTACTGGGGCTTATCCAAAAGGAAAAACACCCTCCAAAAAGTGGCGTACGCTGCTTTAATTGCGGCGAGCACACGGTATTCTTTAGTAAAAGGCGAAAGAATAGTTCGCTATGTGCTCACCGCGCAGCTGCGTGCCTTTGGAATGTTTCTGTTGTTCTTTTCAATTAGAGTCTCTAAAGTCTAATTGTCTTCTGTTCCCTATGTGGGACGACTCTGTAAACCGTAACTACATATCACACTTCTTAGGCACTGTGAATTGTGTGCTTTGGGCCATCCCGTCGAGACACACCTGAATATAGCAATATACTCACACTTTTCGGGTCTCATGTGAAGAAACATGGTCCAACTTATGCTGAAACATCTGAATTCAAAGAACAGAGGAAGAACTTGGACTCTTCACTCAATCAGATCACGCCATGTTGTCAAGTAACGATTTGCTGAAGAATGAGGTAGCCCTATACATTATTTCTTTCTTCTAGTTTTCTATTAGTTTACAAAAGTGTATGCCCCGTGCTTTTGATTTGTGTCAAATACTTTCCTAAGATTTAAGGTGATAATACTCTTCAGTGTATATATATATATGTTCGGATATGCAAATAAATGATAGGCGGATAATTAAGCACATGACATGGAACATTTTCAGAGAGACAGAGCAAAAGATTTACCAGTTCAGTTCACTTGGCCTCTGCACCTAATGTCTCAGGACTAGAATTGGGTAGGGACCGCGCGAACACAGGCCCCCTCAAACACAAATTATGACGTAGGCTCGACCACTTGGGCCGACCTTAGGCGGGTGACCATCCTAAGTGCAATGGAGGTCGCCAACCTAGGCCACGGGCCTTCTTGATCACTCATTGACCCCATCCAGGTAAGTATGGAAATTCGACTACTTCCTCGTCCTCAAATCCCATCCCTTCACCTCGTTGAAAATGTTGTCAGGGGATGTGGGATGTGGGATGTGTGACCCTCCAACAATTCGAGCAGATGTTCTTTTGTCTGCTGCTGACAACTCCCAATCTTGATTGGGTCTCAGGAGCCATGGTCCAAAATAAACAATTGATGTCAGAAAATCACAAAGAGAGCGAACTGATTGAAGACCCTTCAAATTCATTATGAAGTAAGGTTCTTCTATAGCTGCTCTCAGAGTGGGGAATAAGGATACTCAGTTATCTATCCTGTCATCCTTTTCGGCATCTACTCGAATCTCAAGTCCATTGCCTCTCCGAGGGAGAGAGAAAATTGGTAATTATGCATGGAAAAGGGGGAGATTTTGCTGCCGGGAAAATTCTTGATGAAGCAGTCAGTTACAGCATGGAAATGAAACTCTAGCATTCAAACTACACCAGCATCCACAAATGGATCAATGAAAGATAAAAATAAACGCTTTAAACAAAGAGAGAAACCGCGAAGCTGGCATTTGAGGTGAGCACCAGCTCGGAAATGGAAGTCTAAAGCCCAGACAGATCACAAGACTAGGATTGAACTGAAGAGCGATCAAGGAAGACCAACAACCGCATATATGGAAGTGAAGGCCTGGGCCCCTAAAAGGTCATGAAAGGCTCAAATATTGTTACCAATGTTGGTCCATCAAGAGGTTGGCTGAGAATAGAGCAAATATTGATGGGCCTATCTATGAGATTACTATCAGCGGTGCCTTTGGATGGACCACCTGTATGGACAGGCCACCACGCCATCTTTGGACCTTTCCACCATTTATCTTCAACATCGACGCTTCCTTATACCCGGCAAGTTAGCCCATAGGTCCAGTATTTAACAACAAGGATTGATCTGTTAAAACCAGCCCAGATCCTCAATAGGGTCCATGTGCATGGATCGGGTTGAGAGTTGATGAGATTTCCCATTGGATCAAAAGAAATGCTCCAGGAATTCACCCCTCGTAAGTGTAATTGTAACAGTAGTAATAATGAAAAAAAAAAAAAAAAACCTTATTTTGAAGCTACAAGCGTTCGACTCCAATCGTTTTTGTAGACAAAATTTGAATATAATAACAAGAAAATTTGTACAAAATGAATTTGGATCAAATCAAATTTTGTGTATTTAATTCTATGATTCATTTTTTAGTTTGAGGATTTCAAATGCTTTAACAATCTTTTAAAAAGGCTGATTGACTTAATTTTTTTTAATGCTGACTTAGCTACTAAAAAACGTTAATTTGTGGCTTTAACGTCACACACATAGATTAAACTCTAATTTTGAAGAAATATTGCGATGAACACCTTAAATTTTGTTAAGAATACAATGGAATTCCTTTAAACATATAATTTAAAATTTGAAATAATTTTCAAGAAAAAGACTTGTACTTAATCTTCGTTGAAACTTATTGGATATTGAATTAATATTGATCTCCAAACTTAGCACTACAACTTTTAATCAAATTCTAAAATTTGAAGACTTTTCAGAACACTTTGAATTTAATAAAAAACATTATGGACTTTCTTTAAACTCCAGAGAAAATTTGTGAAAAGATTTTTGGACTTTAATTCCTTTAACTCTTCGACTGTGTGTCCATTCTCCATGAAATTTGGCTTTCATTTATTGTTATTGGAGACATAATTTTGTTTCATCAGCTTGCTAACATACATAGAACGATTTCACAAGTCATCATGATTTACAGTTTATTCAAAATTTTAATCGATAAGTTTTCAAAGTTGTCATCTCGCATGCATTTAACAAGATTTTACAATTTATCACTACTTGATTGACCGGTTAAAATGTCAATTATTTATTAATTTATTTTAAATTCTTAAACTATAAGTAAGTTTTATTTAATTAATATTTTACACCATATTATCTACATGACACTATTGATTGTACACAAAATTTTGTGTCTACATTTATATATCATGGTATTCTTACCACCAATTCAAGCATCCAAACAGCAACGTGAGTAATTTTGAAAATATTATTCACAAGAAAGCAAATAGAAAAAGAATAAACAAAGAGCTGTACTGCATGGCACTCAAATCCACCACCCCTTCAATTCCTTTCGGGCAGAGCACCTCCCACAACTAGGGTAAGTACCCATACTAATATAACTATAGATATGTGTGTGTGTATCTATCTGCCCATCTATTTATCTATTTATCTATCTTGACCTCGAATAGCTCACGAGTATCAAGCAAGTCAAGTTCACATGGAATATATTCGAGTTCGACAGCCAGCACCTCAACCAAGTCAAGTCAGACAGCTCAGTTAAACATCAACCCTAATCTAGCCTCATCTCCACTGTACATAGTCGCTACTGGAAACCCACATTATTGATGGATCCACTCATCAGCACCAGCTAGAAATTTTATCACGACTTTGTACTGATGGGAGAGGGAGAGATAAGATGTTTGACCAAAATTGAGTGCAATTAATGGAAACTGTTTATGATGATGTGAAGTAAAGGTGATTACTATGCTTACTTCATTGATTTTACCCTCATGCCACGTATGCATGTTCTTCAGCAATTAATTTTGGATTTTTGCTTTACATAAATATATCATGTCATATTGTCATCGTTTATGCAACAAGAAACTTAGTAGGTCATGTAATCATGTCTGTGACAAAAAGTGAAACGTGAAATTGAATGTACTTCACTTGCCATTAATTATGTATTTATCAAGCAAGAAGAATTTTGATTTTGTGAAGACAAGGATTTTCGCAATTATAATAATTATAAGAAATTGTGAAAATTTTGTGACTCCATAGCTCGCGACAAAAAAAATAAAAAAAAACTTGCATTAAATTGTCCCTTGATGTAGCTAGAACATGGAGAGAAAAAAAATGTTATTATAGCTATGTAAGTGTAAAATGATTATCGGCATTGGTAACTTGAGGACAATTAATTTTTAAAAATTATATTATTGGAATATAGAGATTGTTATTTTTCAATATATGTGTGTGTGTGTGTGTGTGTGCGTGTGTTTTATAATGACAATCTTAAAGGCCACTTGACAATTGACATTTTGGATTGAAGTAATTTTTTCTTGGAGTGGGCCATGTTTTCCTATCTCTACATTGAGTCAAAAAGGTGTGGTCTATATTTTCTGACGTCTTATATATTGGTGAAAATTAGAAAATTGAATTAGTAAATAAGTAGAAAAGTTTAATTTTAAGCTGCTAAAGGTCTTTGTTGACCATTATTTAACTATTTATACACACACACACATACACCTATAATATTTCATTTCGAAGGGAAAATTGGCCCAATCATTTGTGACCAATTTTGGGGAAAGAATACTAAACTAAAAAGAAAAGGAAAAATAAAAAGAGAAAAGCCTGCAAGATTATGGTAATAATACATCCCAAGCCTAATTTACGAGGAAGTAGAATCCTTGTTCATATAGAATTAGATTCCGCAACAACCTTGATCAACCAGATAAGTCAAACTTCATAGAAGAAACCCTATTGTGCTGCAATTTGAATTGGAATTGGAATCTAAACATTTGGAAAGAATCTGCCTATAAAAATGCACGCTTTGTCGTAGGTTTCTTCACAACAAAGGTAGGATTTAGGAGATCAATCTTTGCGCTCATAATCGCTCTCAGCCATCATTAATCTGCATCCAGGAACAGTATGTTCTTTCAACCCCTATCTTGCTTATGTATTTGTTCTCCTTTTTACAGCTAAAGTAAAGTAAAATCATTTTAAAGCCCTAATTAAAATTAGTTGCGTCACTTGCCCCTTCTAAATTTTAACAAAAAGGTTTCAAATATTTTGTTGTCTTCTACATTTTTTTCCTCAAAAAGAAATATGCAAAACACTTAAATTAGCAATTAAAGATACGATCAACAATTATACATGATATTAGGTGTGGTACGTAAAATAAACTACTAACTAATCTCGGATGGTTGTTCGCATTGCATGCGTTAGGAAGTCATCATGAATGATTGTTTTATATGATTAAACAGCTCTCAAATTTTATGATTTTGAATGCTCCCATGTTAGTTAATAAAAAAAAACCATTGCAATAAATAATTTATCTGTAAATGAATTAGGGGAGTATTAAATTTCACGAAATCAACTGCCATTTCCGAGCTCATGTTCTGCTCTAATGTCCGCCGTCACTTCTCTCTTCACCTGTTACAAACCTCAAATTATCTTTGCTTGCAGTTTGTAATCCTCTGTCTGGGACCGTCTCTCTGGAAAAAGTAAGTCTAAAATTTTAAACCTTTTTTCACCCTCCCATTTCAGCAAGAAAATTTCAGTCATTTCTGGAATAAACGCCTTTCTCTTGGGGTATGTTGCTTCCTATTTTTCTCTCCTTTTTTTGCTTTTTGTGGTTTATCAGTATGTGGGTAGTTTGATTGCCCTTGTAATAATGAAAGATGGAAGTTGGAAGAAGGAAGATCAATTTTTGTTAAAACATGATGCATCGTCTGCTAAAAACCTGAAAATTATAAAATAGGCGGAGCATGCCAAAATAATTTGTGCTGCCTTTGGTGATGAATGTTTTAATTAATGCTCATTTGGAGTGAGGGGAAGTCTTGAGAAGAAGCAGTGGTAGAAAGATTATTGATTTCGATTTTGATATATGCATGTCGTGTTATTTATGTCAACTATTGGTATAAAAACGGGGCAAACGAGGCGTTTCTGAACGATCTTGTCCTTCATAACTTCTGAGTTAAGAAAACAAATTTAAAAATATGAATTGGAGATCATTCTGCCATACTTAGTTACATATGTACTGGTGTTGTGATTTGTGAAGTCTTCATGCCATAGCTATAGCCACTTCTTCAAGAAGTCAGGTGTCTATAGACTTCCTTGCAAGGGGAAGGGCGAGATTGTGGTCGAGAAGCCTGGAGAAACATCTTCATTGTCAAATATCTTAATGTTTTCGATTGATCTTGTTAGATAAATTGTTCTAATGTTCTTTGCTTCTATTTCTTGTTTCATTAGTTATGAGCTTATTGGCGGATTGATGCCCTCCGAAGATGCCAGGGAAACGATCATTTGAAAATGAAGGTAACAGCAGTCACTGTTTCCCTTCTAGTTTTAAACATTCGAAGTCAGATTCTGTTGGGAGTTTTCCCGTAAAATGTGGCACCTTGGCTAGTGTCAATGTCAAAGTTCTATCTGATACAATGCGTTCCTAGCCAAATGCAGGGATAAGGTCTGCAGTGAGAGACAAAATACTGGGTGAATCTGTTACGGTACAGAATTTAGATAAGGGTTCTCCTAAAAAAAGGGTGAAAGCTGAGGATAGGATCTCCAAGGCAGTTCAAGGAGAAACTAAATGTGGAGAGAAACATTGGGAGCTTAGTTCTATAGATTTGGACAAATGTGCCTCTTTAGGAAAACATAATCAAGACAACTCATCAGCCAAGTTCGCAAGTTGTGATTGTAAGGCTAAGAAGGTCGATCAGGAACTAATCAATCTGAGTATTATCCAGCATGATCATCCTCACAGATTTAAAGTGAGGAATGTTCTAAAGCTGTTTGAAGAGCAGTATACTGAACTTCTAAAGGAACGGAAAACGAAAGGAGAAGGAAAAGGCACAAACCATCCTCATCTTGAAGTAGCACAGCGTCTGAAGGGAGATGGAATGTGGATATATTTTGAGAAGCCATTTGGCCATATTCCAGGTGTCGAAATTGGTGATGTGTTCCGATTCAGGTCACAACTTGCGATTGTTGGTGTTCATCAACAATTACATTCTGGTATAGATTATTGGGAGCTTGGTGGGAAGAAATTTGCAACAAGCGTAGTAAATGCAGGGCTTTATGAGAATGAGGCTAAAGCGCTTGATATTTTGATATATTCGGGTCAAGGTGGGAATCCAAAAATTGTTGATAAAGCTGCAGATCAAAAACTTGAAAAGGGCAACCTTGCTTTGATGAATAGCATGAAAATGGGATATCCCGTTAGAGTCACCTATAAAAGAAAGAGTTTAGCAGCTTCTAATACTTTAGGCATGAGCAAACAGGGTTATCTTGCATACATCTATGATGGACTGTACTCCATAAACAAGTCTTGGCAACAACGAGATCAAAATGGTAAATTGGTGTTCAAATTTGAACTGCACAGGATATCAGGCCAACCAAGACCTCATCAAACCAATGCCAAATCAAGAAAACAGATTATGCAAATGGAGGTTTGCATGGTAGATGATATGTCACAGGGAAAAGAGACCCGGCCAATACGTGCAATCAATGGGGTGGATGACGATAGGCCCTCATCATTTAATTACATAACCAACATTATGTATCCATCTTCGTATCAACGCATTGAGCCAGTTGGTTGTAATTGCATTGATGGTTGCTCAGATACACAACAGTGTCCGTGTATTCTGAAGAATGGAGGCGAGATCCCATTCAATGAAAAGGGTGCTATTATCAAACCAAGGCTAATTGTTCATGAGTGTGGCCCATCATGCAAATGCCCCCCTTCGTGCATGAATAGAGTTTCCCAGCTTGGTCCTCAGTATCAATTAGAGGTTTTTAAGACCATGACAAAAGGATGGGGTGTAAGATCGAAAAATTATATTTCGTCTGGGAGTTTCATATGTGAATATGTGGGAGAGTTGCTAAATGACAAGGACGCTGAGCAAAGAATCGGTAATGATGAATATCCCTTTGATAGTAGTGATGGTCGAGGTGAAGGAGCCCATGGGGAATTCAATGGCTTTCTTTATTTGAAATCAAATGACAATAGATTTGTTATTGACGCTGCAAGGTTTGGGAATATTGGGAGATTTATCAACCGCAGCTGCTCCCCTAACCTGTATGCGCAAAAGGTTCTTTATGATCATCATGACAAAAGAATACCACACATAATGTTTTTTGCAACCAAGAGCATCCCTCCTTTGAAGGAACTTTCTTATGATTATAATTAGAAGATGGACTTAGTTCGCAATGCAAATGGAAATATTAAGACGAGGGATTGGTATTGTGGTTATCATGAATGCGTGGGGAGGATGTACTAGCTATCATTTTTCAGGCTAACACCTTTAGGTTTCTCCAACAGGTATTTAGTTCCAACGCCTAAAGGTTTTGAATTTCATGAACAGATACATAACTTTATGAGGATAGTTGCTGCTCTTCTTAAATGAGTAAAATGGTATGACACAAAATGACATTTCATACCTTTCTTGGTTTAGTTGCTTAACCATAGTAGTTCAAGTTTCCAAAAGTTGCAACCTCAATTTTTGCAGGCAAGAACAAAATATTTTCTTTCGGTAGTTTTTGGTGGTTTATCAATTCTCTTGTTCAAATTTTCGTGTTTCGTTTTATCGTTTTTGAATTTATGTCATTTTCCATTTGTAATCAGTCTAGACAAGTCTGCATGGGTTTCTTGTTCGTTTTCTTCGGTGGAAGTAACAGTGATTTTGAATTATAGAGTAGCCAAATGCGTTGAGATGGTTACGTTTCATGACAATCTGGATTTGCTATGTTTGATTTCAAATTTTCCACCTTAAAAGATATACTATAATCATTATAATTTTTAAATTTTATTTCTGTCAATATCTTACTTTTACTCAATTTCCAATAAAAACATACCAAAAACATGCACACACTCCTAACTTTAAGAACAAAACTAGAATGTTTTTTTGGTTGGGTGTTTGGTTTTGAATCTTGTTTTGAAGGGTATTAACTTTTTGTTTGAATGTTACATGAAAGCCCAAAGCTTAGGTTCACCACTTGTTGACATAACAAATACAAGCCATTCTTATTTGTCTCGTCCTAACTCTCTCTAATACTTGACCTTTCGTTGTAGGAGAATTTTCTTTCTACAGATTTGATACGAACCTAACATACAAGAATACTATGTGATAGATAGGTGATAACGATATACAACATCATTTTTTACAGTCTATAAAGCTCATTCACTGAGTATTGGAGATTCACCTAGACTTGCACTATACAGCCTTTGTTTATAGTGCAAAATTATGAAATTTGTTAGCTAAAAATGCTCTAAAAAGATCACTTTAAACTCCCTTGGAATCAGCAATCCGATCAACTCCATATGTTACCTGTGGTTGGATAGGATTAGACTCTTTGATGTTTTTCTAATTGAGTTGTCCATCCTCAACCAAGTTCTCTTTAAGTTATGCAGCTTCTCTGGACTTTTTTTCAGCAACAAATTCATTCAATCATGGATCCTTAAAGCTCCATGTTGCGAGTCGAAAAATGCTCCACAAAATGCGTGATTAATCAACTATAAATCAATATCTTAAATACTGCAATAACTAACAAGAATGTTGCAAACATGTTTAGAACATTGGAATTTGATTAATTTTGGACTCTTCGATGCTTATTCATTTTATTGGTCAAACCTTTATTAACTCTTATTGGCTCTTCATTGGCGCAGACATTTAAAGGGGGCTTAGTGGGCCCGAGCCTGCCAAAGTTCTGGAAAATTATATATTCATTTTTTAGTTTTTTATTATAAATTTTAAAAAATACACATTTTTATATTTAATTAAGGATCCCCCCAAAAAATATTTTATTGGACCTTTAATTTAGCTGTATATATAATTTGGCCCTATCAAGTTTTAATTTTTTGATCCACCTTTGCTTCTTGGCTGACTTTCTCAACAAATTTTACCTTTTGTGATTCATCCAAACTTCTATAGAAGAAATGCCACAAGCATGAAAGGTTTAAGAGTCCAACCAAGAGGGGAAAGCATAAGAAAAACGTCAACTCTTTGCATTGTGTCCCAAAGTAGTTGATAGCTTTGATGTGCTGTAACACTACATGAAGCTAACATTAGTTATTATTGAAACATCAATGCACATATACAGAAAGTAAAGAAAATAAACACCACAATTGTTAACGAAATTTGAAGGCTTCTCCCTACATCTACAGGACACAAATCCAGGTAAAGGATTTAAGTATATTAAATTTATTAAAAGTACACCAAGGTTAGAAAAAAAACACTCTATATGGTTAATTCTTTTTGACTTCAACTTGTTAAGCAATTTCAGTAATTCAGAACATCGAAGTGCACATTCAATTAGTTCTTATTGGTCCTAAATAAGTTGTATATTATGTGTGTACACTCTTCTTTCATTTATTTATCCTTTTTCCTTCTCTAATTAACAGACACGAATTATTTCTACAAAAGAATAATGTATTCACTCATATACACCCAAATCATGAAGTTCAAATGACTCAAATCATCTTCTAAAATTTGTTAAATACAAACTACAATTGTTTCCCACCCAATATTTATATCTAGTATTTCAATATTAGTTTGACTTTTCATTCTATGTGATATACTTTCTTATTTGAGTGGATTTTGTTACCAATCACCGAAGCCTTCCTTCTTGTTAGACAAATCAAGTCAACTTTTTGATTTACATAGATACTAAACTAATTTTAACTAAATTCATAAGTCAAGTAAAGAGATTAAATAAAAATCTTTCTTAATAATAAAGGATTTTTTCAAATGTGTTTGTGTCATATCATTGCTATACATGTTTGCCGTGCTGCCACGTTACCACCACGCCAGCCCCATGTTGATTGCCACGTCAGCAGCATGCCATCCACCCGTAACAACCAATAACAACCAAACTTTAGCCAAACGTAACAAGCATTAAGCACAAAAAATATGGCTTAAGTGATGAATTGATATTGAAACATCTATATTTGAAAGAACTTGATCTTTTGGGGAAAAAACTGTGTAAATGATAACATGATTTTGAAATATTTATATTTGAAAATTTTTGATCTTTTGAACACTTTGTTTTTAATTGAGCAACAAGAAATTTTATTGAAGTCGATTAAAGTGGTGGGGTGGGTATATATGAGGTCCCTGCCTGATATTCTGGGCAAAGTCTAAGACTCGGCCATGACATGATGCAAACTTTGTTTTCCTTTTTCTTTTTTTACTAATTAAATTTATGGTGCAAACAAGTAGATTTGTTGATTTATATTAATTTGAATTGAGCTTTAGTTTAACTCAGACAAAGTCAAGCTCCAATAGTCCAAGTCAAACTTAGATTAAATTCTTTAGCTTTTTAAAGAAAAAATATATTTTTACTAGTTATTTAACTTGAAAAACTTTATAAAAAAGTGAACCATGTTATTATATTAATTTAACTTAATATTTAATATTATAAAATAGATATTGATTTGCTATTCAATAGACTTTAAATAAATTCTAAAATTTGAATTAAGTCATGTGAATGCAATATCAACTAACATAATAAATTGATCTAATTATTTACATATATATATATTAAAATTTTTAATTAATTTTCTGATGTTATATGTGTATCAAATAATTTTTTTTGTTTTGAATTATATCTATATTATATTATTATTATTTCAATAAAGATTTTTAGTTGCTCAAAGTGAATCTATAAAACTATCTTCATGTTAAACAAATTTATTCTCACTATTATTTTCTTTTCTCCTTTCATTTGACTTATTATTTATACTTGTAGGTTCTCTCAAAGTTATCATTTTTTAAAATGTCTTCGATCTTTCATCATTTTTTATCTTAAATATATTTGCACAATATAAAATCACATACTTTTCTTATTATAAATTCTATTGTTTCTTTTAAATTTTTTATTGGTGTTTTCTCTCATATTTTCTCTTCTTTTTTAAATTCTCTTAATATTTCTTTTTTAATTATTTTAAATATTCTTTTTACTTTTTAATATTAAATAAATAATTTTATTTTATTAATCAAAATATAATAAATTTTATAATTTATAAATAAAACTACACACTGATAAAGTGCAAATTTTATTAGTTATATAAAAAGTTGATAGTATTTATATATGTTTATAAATATTTTCTAGATAATTATAGTTATAATTAATCAAGGTATATTATTTACACAAAAATATTGAGAATTTATTGAAGATTGATACGAAGATACACAATTTTGATTAATTTTATGATTTTATACGTGTATCAAATTATTTTTTTGTTTGAACTATACTATATAAAAAGTTGATGGTAATTGTTTATGTTTATAAATAATTTTCTGAATAATTATAGTTATTATTTATCAAAGCATATTATTTACACGGAAATATTGAGAATTAATTAAAAATTGATATGAAGGTATATAAATATACATTACATATATTACAATGAAAAGTAAGAGAATTACAAAACACGCATTGATATTGCTTACTTTTATATGTATTTAAGATAATATAGATAAATATTTTAAAAATAAACGGCATTTACCAAAAATAAATTCAATATTTTATACGTTATTCATTATATATTAATTTATGATTATAAACATATTTGAACATATAATTAATTTCAAACTCGACACAACAAAGAATTCAAGACAAGTCAAGCTCAAATCAGCCTAAAAATAATTTAAGTGTAAGTCAAACTTTTAACAAGTTAGCTTGAAATCATGAATCAATTCAACTCAATTGGCACCATTATGTATACGAATGTAATGTAAATATTTAATTTTAACGTGTTTGATTAGTTATAGATTATTATATATTCAATATACTTCTCTGTCAGATTAATTAAATAAATAGACAAAGAAAAATCTAAGAAATCAATCTTGTCTATTTTTTGAAAAAATAAATTCTTTATTATCAAAAATTTTGGATTTTATTATTTTTTTAAAAAATTATTGGGTAATGTATATCAATTTAGTGTATATGATTTATAAATCAATTAATATTTAGTTGCCACTTAACCACTGTGAATTATAAAATCACAAAGTTGCAGGAAAAAATTTATCAAAAAGTAAAAAAGAAAATGAACATGATTATCAAATAAAATAAAACGCAATCGTTCTTATTAGTCTGTTTAAATTCATTAATAAATTCATCATGGAATCAAAATTTACTAAATTTTTCAAAAATAATAATTTGAAAAGGAAACATATAAAGTTTAGAACCTTGTATTTTTCTGAAATTGATAATATTGTGCTATATGTGAGTTTTAGACTAGTAAAATTCTTAATTAACTACCAAATATTTAATTATGTTCGCTCAGACACACCATAGATTGAATTTAAATTTTCATGGGTTTTTCTGCAAAATGTTGGGTATAATAAATCAATATTTCTTTCATTTAATTTATACATAACTATTAACGGATAAATATTAAATTGGATATCCATTCATACCAATTGGTATGCATAAGACCGAAACTAGCTTTTAATTTCGTAGGTATGGATATAGATTTGAATGAAATAATTTGGTTGTAGATAAAACACATATTTGATGAATGTGGATAAATTACCATACCAAGAAATAAAATAGAGGAAACGAAGGTTATGTTTGTTTTTCTTTAATTTTAAAAAAATACATACTTCAATCATTATAATTTTAAAATTTTATCTCTTTATTTTTTTTTCTTTTACATAATTTTTGAAAAAAATATATTTAAAAAAACGCGCTTAAAAACCAAAACGAACGTGTCCGAAGAAAGCAGGTGAAACACGTCTAATAGCTTGTGAGGGAAAATGTGTGTCTGAAATTCATCCAGCCAGGATAAGGGCTAATCTTGGGATTTAACAGCACTGTGCGATAAGCAGCAAGCAGGGATGGGTGTAAATTAAAGGGTGCCTTGAGCTATGGTTGAATAGCATCCAACTCCTTCTAGTTTGCAAAACTACTTAAATCCCTCTCAAAAATTGAAATACATTGCAATGAGTTGTTGGAATATGGGAGTAGACAAAAAGACCTTAATACCCTTATATTTTTGACAAGAAAAAAATTTTAAAAAATGAGAGATGAAAAAACAAAATATAAAATTACAATCAAAAAAATAAGAAGCACAAAAGACGCATGGGTATTTTGGTCCATTAATTCAATCAGACCCATTTGACCAAGGGCATTTTTGGTACTTTATCTAAATTTTCTGCCAGAACCCCGAAAGCAGGTAACGCCATTGAATTCTTGAAAGAGTTTTTGATGATTTCATGAACTAAAAGGAGTCCGATATTATTTGAACAAACTTCAGAAAGTGTAGATATAATTTACCCTAAATTAAATAGAGTTGAAGAATAAAGAACGAGAATGGGTTAGGCATGAAATGAGATGGATTCTTCACGGGTTTCATGGAGGGGGTCTACATATAACCTAATATTCACAGAAATCGAGGGTAAAGGAAAACATTACATCCCCAGAACAACTTCAGACAGTAATCCGTGATAGAAATCATAATCATAAACACCACACTCACATGGTATTAAGCAAGATCTACAGCTAATACTAAATGGCACTGGTTTTTAGTAACCTCATTAGCACCCCTTTAGCCATAGCATCGGATTGGGTCATTGCAGCCTTTCTCCGCCGACTGCTTGAAACCAAATCGACCACCCTTTGCGAGGTACTGCTGGTGGTACTCTTCCGCTCTGTAAAATTTCTTTGCAGGCAGAATCTCAGTAACAATCTTCCTGTTCAGAAGCTTCTGCTGCCTCTCCTTGGACTCCAGTGCTGCTTTCTCTTGTTCAGGCGTGTAGAAGTAAATTCCAGATCTGTATTGAGTTCCTACGTCGTTCCCCTGAATTGGCAAACCAGGACATTAAAAAGGGCTCGTTAAAACAAGCGCGAGTGGAATTCCAGAATGTAAGCTTGCTGAGATTTGCCCTACAATGAATTTTCAGCAGCAGGACAGAAACAAGCAAGCCACAAAGACAATACAAATATTTGTAGAGATTGCAGTCAGGGGGTTCACAATGATGATCGCCACAAGAAAGAAATGCAGGTGCATGTATATGATGCAGAAAATAATCATCAACTGATGAACGGCTGGCAATTTCGTTGCAACAGTCTTGGATAAACATGGGAGAGATTTAGGTCGAGGTGAATATACAAAATAAGTAGGGTTAAACAAGCTGGAAGTTGGCGGCATAACAAAGAAATTGGCAGCCCAGCAGTTTCGCCATGACTTTTAACAGTACACTTATTGACTTCGGTAATTCTACTTGCATCAAAGCGTTCCTTAAATAAGTCACAAATTAGAAAATAATATCCAGGTTTGCAATTACTTCTGTCAGCAAATCAACTAGAATAACTCTAGATTAGGCATGGTTAATCCAAATAAGAACTTAGACGAATATAACAATAAGATTCGGTGGGCTGATTGAGATAGCACAACCAAGCTTTTAAAGCAACCAGATGCCAAATTAAGAAAACTCTTATCAATCTTCCACCAAATTTCGCCCAGTGCGCAGTACAGTTAAAATGATGCCATTCACACCACTGAGATTCCATCGTTCAAATCAAAGAAATCCTAAAGCAAACCACATGAGAATCAAATCAGAATACTCAAGGATACCCAAAATCAAAGGGATTGAAGTCAATCTCCTGTCTCTGATCATATATGATCAAATCAAATCGCCTCTAATAAGCATAATTCAAACAATAGACTTCAATCCGGCAGGACATTACCGAACAAATTAAAATTCAACATCACATGAAACCATAAACAATAAAGGCATTTAATCAATTCAGAGTGAAACTCACACTATTTTCAGAAATTAGAGAGAGAGAGGGAAAACCCACCTGGCGATTGAGGGTGGTGGGATCATGCCTCGCCCAGAAGAAGTCGAGCAGAGTCTCGAAGCTGCACTCTTTCGGGTCAAACTGCACCCGGACAACCTCCGAATGATTGGTGGTACCCGAGCACACATCCTCGTAAGTGGGATTGTGCAAATACCCCTGACTGTACCCGACTTGGGTATTGGTGACGCCCGGCAACCTCTGGAAGGCCAATTCGACTCCCCAGAAGCAGCCCGCCCCGAACTGGGCAAACTGCTGCCCCGGAGCCGGTATGTCGTCATCGGGCCCCTGTGCAGTGGACGAGGAAGAGGAGGCGTCCACGGAAGAGGCGGCGGGGGAACGGGGGCCGAAGCCCAGCTTGTTCAGCCAGTTTATTCTGAGAGTGGAGGGTCTGAACGCGGGGAGGCGAGGGGAATTGAAGGGCTTCGGAAGGGATAATTTGGGAGCGGAGAAAGGGAATTTGCAGAGGGGAGGTGAGCAAACGATGGATTTGAGGAGCATTTCTTTGGAGAAGACAGAGATTAGGTCTTGGGGTTAGTATCTGAGAGTGTGTGTCAGTCTATGTCTCTGTGTGTGTGTGTGTGTGAAAACTGTAAGAGATTGAGGAGCTGACAAGTTCAGAACCATGATTTTATTTATTCTCTTTGTTATCTTTTTAAAATTTTTATTTATTTTGGAAATAATCTTTCTGATATTTCATTTTATGGATTTTTCTAAGCTAAAACGAAGGATCTGTACCTTTATTTTATTTTACTTTAAAAGAATTCGGGGAGGGCATCAATTTATGTGAACACTATTTAATCTTTTTTGTGTGATCCATTAATGATTTCCTCCTTTTTTTCTCAAATGAAAAGTTATATTACTAAAATTTTATATTTTCAACTGGTCCTCATCAATAATTTTGTGAAAAATGGAAAATATGTTCAACGTGAGAATTAAGTGACTTACAACCAAACAGGCGCATAGCATGATTACTTATAGAAGTACTGTAGAGAAAAAGCACAATTATGCATCCAAGGTAACAATTTTAGTTTGAAATATTATTTCTGCAACGAATTTATAAAACTTATATTATATAAACATTATCCCAAACGACAGAAAATTCTCTATATTCATATCTTATCAATACACATCTGCCATAGGAATTAATTCATGGGCAAATCGCAATTGTATATTAATAAAATACTAGCGAAATTATAAAATTATCATATTTTACATAATAGAATACAATTATTTAAAATTAAAAGAATAAAAATAGTTTAAATAAGAAAATAAAGAATAATGAAAAAGAGAAATTCAAGAAAGAATGCATATAAAAAATAAAAAAGATGAAAAGAAAGGAAGAAATAAAAGGATATAAATATTAAAATTTAAAACAAAGATAATGTTATGGAGACATAAAGCACACTTGGGTGAATTTTTAAGTTACTCACGAGTATTAGTAATTTTTTTTTTTTTTATAAAAAAGCTAATAAGACCATAAGTGTTTTGAACTTATAAGATAAGTTGATTATTTTTAACTTACTTTTATACATTTTATAAAGTATTTTTTTATATATTAAAAATAATATAAATACTCTTAATTTATATCTTATTAATTATATTTAATTTATTTTTATTTTTGTTGTATCAAAAAATTTTAATCAATTGCACTTTATTAATTTATTTCTAAAATAAGATTTTTTAGCTTATAATCTTTTAGAACATCTTATATGTTTTATATTGTTATTAGTTATAAAGAATAAGCATAGGCAAATGCTCTCGTTGTATAGAAAAATGTTAAGGAACATTTGTAATTATATTTGAATATTCTTGGTAACTTTAGTAAAGGATAATGATATAAATTTACTAATTAAAAGAAATATCCAAAGTTCAAAATATGCAACTAATTGATATCAAATTCTTAATAATATATTACAAATATACGTGATAATTATCTATTAATAAAAACAAAGAAATAAAAATCTTCATAATAGAAGATTTGAACCTTTCCGACAATATTAAAATTCTTTCACTATGTTTGGAAGTGGAGTTTTGTTGTGTGATAATATTTGATGATAGTTATATTAGACAATATAATTAGAATCGAACCAGTTCAAAGTCCAAAGTCCAGTCCAAACATTAGCAGAAAATGGCTTACTCAAAAACCCACTATGAATCGACTAAACCAATTTTTATGCCAGTTCAAAAGGAAAGTTTCAAAGAATTAAAAAAAAATGGAAGATGAACTGATGCTTTTGCTTGTTTATGTATAATTAATGAGGCCTCATTGTTATAGGAATGCATTAATTATTGTTTTTATTGCTAATAAAGTTTTTTGAGACAACGGCATTTTTAGAGGGCAATCAACATGATATAATTGCAATATTAAAATACTAACAATGAGATTTTTAAGTTATTCTATGAATTTTTTTTCATTTAATTTTATAGAGATCAAATGACAAGAAAATATAATAAAAGAACAATAAAATAATCATGCAAATACTAAATACAATGGCTATCTATTTTTATGTAGATAATTTTTTAGAGTGCAATCAACATGATTTAATTGTCGTATTAAAATACTAATGGTATGATTTTTAAGATATTCTATAAATTTTTTCATTTTTCTCTTAAAATAACATGTTTGTTATGCTAGATTTTGATGGTCTGTTTAATTTAATTAGAATTTGTTTCATCTTTATTTAATTAATTCATGTATACACACACACACATACTTTCTCCTAGTTAAATATATAAATAATTATGTGTGTCTATATATATAAATGGTTCTTTGAAAAAAGTTGAATTGATCGGATTAGTAACCCAATAAGATGATCAATTTAATAATCTATTTGGTTTTAAAAACATTGATATTGGAATACATAGAATGTTTAGTTGTAAAATTTTAATATTTCAAAATTTTTGAATATAATAATAATAATAATAATAATAATAATTAGATAATATGATATTTATAGGGACAATAATAGTTTGCAGAGTATAAATATATATCAATATCACTGCATGTGTTATAGATATATATATATTGATTTAATTATGAATAAGTATAATGATTAAATAAAGATTAATTAATTAAGGTATGTTTGGTAAGTCTTGACAAGGTGTTTGGAATATAAAAATTGTGTTCCAAATATAGTCTTTGGTAGTTCAATTTCTAATGTCCCCACACGTATAGCATATATTCCTTAGTAAAACAGGATAAGAAGGAATGTTGACATTTCTCTCTTTGGGTAGAAAATGGTGGAAACCACGTCAGCGAATTGAAACTTGTATTTGCTATGTAAAATTGGAAAATTTAAAATTTGAACCTTAAGTCTCAAGATATTATGTCCTTTAAATAAACTCATTAAATCCCGTTTATAAAGTAGAAAGCCCTATAAAAGCTAAATTTTCCTTTTTAATACATTAAGTGGTAAATTTAACACACTACTTAAAATTATATAATATAAAATTAAAAATAACTATTTAATTTATTTTACTCGTAGCATGTATTAGTTTAATCAAATATTTGTTTTATATTTATACAACAAAAATATTATAATTAGAAAAAGGAATACAAAAAAAAATAAAAATATTAAAAAAAGATAATTCTATTATTATTAAGTTTAAGAAGAGTATCCGTCTGAATATAGTTATTAGGGGTCCAAAATATTTTTATATAGTATAGATTTATTAAAGTTATTATTACCTACCATAAATATTTTAACTAATGATAAATAGGAGTATTAATAAGGTAAGCCACTCTATCCGAATTTAATTAAGTTTGAATTTTTTTTTGAATTTAATCAAGTTCAAATTTAAAATCAAATAATTTTGCAAACTCAACCTTGCTTTTAGTTAAACTGTGAATTGATTTTGAATTTTATAAAATTGAGGCGAGTCAAAATTTAAGTAATTGTCGAGCTATAATTAATGCTCGAATTAGACTCATTAACACCTGAGAAAAGAAAATTATGGTTTATCAGTTTTTTGTCCCCACTTTTCTCCATTTACTTTTATTACAAACCCACATTCATCTTATTATATTTTCTAAATTAGCAATTTCAGGAGAAATATTTAACTAATTAACTCATTTTGTTGTATATATTTTTAGAATTGAAGGTTAGACATGTAATTCTACCTTTTGCCAATCAAAATTTAAACTTTAAGTATCAAAAGTATTAAAAATATATATAAATATATAGATATATAATGGACTGATCAAGTTGTGAGCTCAGTCGCCTAAAAAAATTACTGTAAAGTACTTTAAAAATCGAACAAGAGACCTCTTAAATGATCTAAAAACCTTAATACCACACCAAATACATATGCTAATTTGTTTATTTAGTTTTAGTAATAAGAAAGCCCTAAACAATGACAAATACTAAGTCAAGTTGCCCAAAATTTGGTGTCATGACCCCTTCTTGAACAACGATCACGCCAACAAATTAAATGCTTATTTGAATACTTTTTTTAATATGATATTTATATTTATGTTAGACTCTTGTCAAATAATTCGATAAATATCAAATCTACAAAAATCCCATTTGAAATTGGTTTGTTAACACGGGTTGAGTCGAGGAGCTCAATTTATAAATTAGTACTACATCATA
Source organism: Avicennia marina (assembly GCA_019155195.1). Lineage (NCBI taxonomy): Eukaryota > Viridiplantae > Streptophyta > Magnoliopsida > Lamiales > Acanthaceae > Avicennia > Avicennia marina. The sequence goes on from CM032773.1 coordinate 9,946,469, forward strand.
TTAACAGCCACACATTAAGGTTGGATTATGTAAATGGACTCAACTACACCAATCAATTACTTCCCATATAGCATAAGGAGATATTTCAAAGTCATTTATTTCTGCTCTGGCATTCCTGCTATTAAAATTTCTTTTCATATCTCAAAATTTCAGATATTTCGAGGCTGAGAAATAAGATTCGTTTCGTGATTCAGTCTTACCAAAATTCATCCACAAATTTCTGTCCTTCTTGATTGACGACAGTGTCAAGACAAAAAAGGAAGAAAAAACCGGTGCAAAAGTTATAATTTATAGGATCAAAAAATGCAGTTTTGCCAATAGATACATCATGATATCACAAGCTTTCGGAATTCTTCCTGGCCTAATTGCTCAAAAGAAGAACATCAGAATACAAACCCATGGCTAACGCATGCACAAATGCACCTCACACGTAAAGCAATTCTTACATTCACATCAGCCCCAACAAGGCAACCAGCGACCCAAACAATGTCAGGACCAGACCATCCATTCTCACAGGGTTGAGAATACAAGATTTGGAGGGATTGTTGGCCTTAGAAGATCCCGGAGGAAGGGCTCCCCCTGGCCGGGCCTCCGCTCCCTTTGGCCGGGCCTCGGACATAGGGGCGCCGACCGGCGGTACGGTCCGATTTCCTATGACATCAACATGAAGTTTCATGCCTCCAAGACAATACAACCTGTTGCAACTAACGAAGTACTTGTCCCCTGGGCTCGTCAGGACAAACGATGTGTTTCCGGTGTTACCCGATTTTATTACGTTGCTCATGTTGCACCCCTGGTAGTTCTGTTTAGTCACCTGGCACACGGGCTGGTATCGTGAATACTGGAACACTGCAAGATCACATTAACAACGGTACAAATAGTGAACGATCGTTTCATACGAAACGTATTTTTAAACCATTAGGGAGAGGATTGAACTTACGTAAGGTGTCGCCAACTTCAAAATTCTTGCCCCTTGCCCAAGAACCAGGATTGGTGCTTATGTCCCAGCCTGCATTGTCGCCAACCATGTAGAGTGTTGCTGAACAAGCCAAGGCATGGAATAGCAGCCAGATTGTGGAATATAGAAGTAGCTTTGCTGCCATTTTTGAGGTTGCAAGAAAGAAGTGGGGCTGCCAGAGCTTATATAGATAATTTTCCCCTGGTTGATTTTCTTCTTTTTTAATATGTACTTTTGGGTTTTTTTTTTTATTACGATTAGATTACCTAACGTGTTAAAGAACTGTGTTTACTTAAAGAAATGGAGAAACGATGCTGTGTTCTGGACAGGCTAAGTTCCGCGTGTGCACACGTCTAAATAGACACTACTTACTGGTCCAGGTTGCTTTTGAAGAGTAGCTTGGGAATTTAAAAATGTCGAGTCAGACCTATGTACCATTTACTGCATCCAACGATGATAATTTCCGAAGTTCCGTAAGAATCCTGGTTTGGTAGGGCAGCAGAAGGCCAGTTCGTTGGCAAGTTGGCAGGGAGTTGAACGAAGCTAACCCCTAATTTTGACTTGTTGATTGCAAAGAGGTACAGAAGTTAGCCAGGCGATTGGTAGGCAAATCAGCAATAGGCAATGGGGCTAGGAAGACATGAAGACCTTGTAATAAAGATGGAAAAGGACACGTACTTCAATCCCTCAACGCTGTACCACTCATTTGAAGGTGATGTTTTGTATTGAAACTATTTTTGACACAAAATTAAAAAAACAAAATAAAAGCATATAAGCATGCATGCCAATCAATTTCCAAGTTTTCCTAATCAAGTGAAAGACATACATGATCTTTTTTTTTTGTCTAATCATTAAAACTGGAAAATTTGAAACAATTATATCAACAAAATCAAGTATCTGCGAGAACATTCACTACAGATTCAAATAGTATATTGGCAAGCATGGACGGAATTGAGATGATCATGTTTGAAAACTTTGAGAGATTGCCATATAATGGTTATCACCAATCCTCTCATTAATGTCATAAAGTAATCAGATCTGCATTGCAACCCCTACGAGTCAATTTTACAAACAGAGAAGAATATATCAAGTATGGTTCTGAGGGTAACATCAAAATACAAAACATTAAGGAGCTATACTGCTTCCCCCTACAGTCTCACTCAAACAAACCACTGACCGATTCAAGAACTCGAAATTTATCACCCAAAGAGAGAAGCGGTAAAGCAAAGACCTTGGAATTCACGTATCCCTGTACCACACCACAGATCTTCATATGGGTTTAATCTTGAAGTGTAGTGAGATCAGGGAGAAGACAAAACATTTTAGATCCTACAACCACAAAACACAATAAATAAATATCAATTGTTGATCCAAATCTGGGAAATGAGGGATAGAAAAAATCATCAGTTCAGGAAACAGCACAGATATAATAACATTATTCAACGACAAGAAAAATTTGGCAAGTCCATGGGAGGGAAGCAATTTATTGGAATAGGAAAAGCATATTTTAAGGCATTTCTAATACCAAAACCTGATTCAAGTACAATGTTCCATGCATGGAAATCTTTATCCAAGAACTTTCTCAAATCACATGACAATGGATTTCCCAAGTTCTAACCACATCAAGTTAGCAATTATACAGCATTGGTTGAATCAATACTACATAATCAACCCATTCTTCTTCTTGCATCATCTTTGCACTGATGATATCTGATGAAAACAACACTAGACGCAAGTCGCAACTACTGCTTCCTTAATATATTGTATTTTGGCTTTATAGTTACCAAGGTTAAGTTTAATCCAATTTTCTTCAATAAAATTTCATTTTTGCCTTATCAACGTATTGCTGTGATATATTATAGAAAAACTTCTTAATCACATATGCTTCCTGATGCCTCAAAGCGTTTAGTAGTCCCAACAAAAGTCATGATTCTGAAAAGCATCACATAATCATTTTCACATAACAAGTTTCCTAGAGTATTAATCAGTCCTTAAACCAGATGATAAAAACCTGTCCAGATTTTCAACCAAATTTGTGAAATAACTAACGCGTACATTCTCATCTTTTCTCTGAAACAAGGAGGCAAAAAAATCTATTACGGTCTAAATCATTGCAATGGCTACGTTCATCTGAAATATTTCAGCACCAGAATATTGGAAAATCAATCTAAATATTTTTTTCCGTAAAAAGCCAGTCAAACACCAAATAGGTCCCCGAAGAGAGTTGGACAAGCAAACAACCTACAGACATCTCCTTCATTTCTCACCTGACCATAATGTATCACACAATATATTTCTAGTCTTACATATACTTCTGCCTTTTGACATTACCAAAATAATCCAAAAGCTTCTTCAGAAATTTCTAAGCCAAGCATATCCACACAAGTCAATCCAAAACCCAGCCTAAAATATTTCCACATCCTTTATAGCACAAGGGTCATGCTAAATGCTTTATCTTCTTCAAACGCATTTTCAAGCAACTTGACGCTGAGACACTAGATTGCTACAAGACAAACAGGCATTCCACATTTTTCTTCCCACATTTTTCATCACAGTTTAGGTTAGATTTTACCACCTCCACAATTCCTCAACTCATACCAGTTGACTGACTTCCAACTTTTTAATTCTCAATCCACAAATATATGACCGAAACCCTAGGTAACAAAATTTACCATCTACATCACATTTCACACCCCGAAATAACTTCTAAAGACTGCAATAGCATTCAAGTTGCAGTACACGAGGAACGGAAAAAAATGCATGCTTAAAAAATATATACCTGAACCAGATAATAAAAGATTCGCAAACCCTCCGGATCTTTACTAGTCTGAACATCCATAAGAGAACCAATTTTCGATGTCGTGAAAGAAATATGCTCATTCCCCATCACAATTTCCAGCTCCTGCCTCCCAACACGGTCCGGCTCTGGCCAGTTGTTATCATCTTCCTTCATTATCTGCAACACCAGAAAACACCTTATAAATATCCCCTCAGAAAAACCCTAATAACTCAAAAATAGGAAAGAAAAAAAATAAAAAAAATGTAGTTGCCTCGGAATCGGCGACGATGCGGCGGCACTCCTTGAGGACAGCAGGAGTGAGGTACACCTCTTTGCGAATCATGGTGTCGTTCTTGTAGTTGGAGTTGTTTGCATATCGGAGCTTCCCGTCGGGTCGGAACTCGAATTCCAGGAACTCGTGCCCAAACTTCCCCTTGTGCCCCACGTAGTAACGCAGGTAGAACTCGCCATTGTCCTCTCCATCAGCCATTGTTGGTGTTTCGAGGTTCCGCTTTTTCTGAGCTTGTGCGCCGGGAAGCAGAATGCAGGAGGGTTCTGAGTTTCTATTGAATATTCTGATTTGGGCTCTGGTCAAATTATGGGCTTGGGCTTTTCTTATGAGGAATCAATATCAAGGGGCGGAAGCCCAGCCCAATTACTTTTTGCTGTTTCATCTGCATTTAGGACCCAAAAATTTTGGAGCAAACTTTTCATATAGATTCATTGAATGTATGTCGGCATAGATGCCAGTGTCCATTATATTTTTGTTGTATTCCCTTTTGCCAAGTAAGTTGGCCTGAATCTCTTGAAAACAACTTGAATGAGAATGTTGAACAAATTCCCTGCTACTGGCAGCATGCTTTTGCATTGGGTAATATTTTGCATTGCCTGAGGAAATAACTAGCGATTAGTAAAGCAATAGGGGATATGTCAAGTTAGTGATGGTAGTACAGGCAATCCTTTGCCTTCCCTCTTTAAATTATGCAAGACAGAAACTGAACAAATAGAATTCCATACTCAGCCAAAGTATGCAGAAAAGCTTCTTGCTCTTTCAAGTGTTTGTTTTGTTAATTTCTGAGGGAGAAGAAAGGCGTTTTTTTTTTGTTCCATGCAGAACACTGGAAGTTATCTGCGATCAACTGTACTTTGCACTGAAGTAAGAATGTTTAATATTTTTACAATAGGTTTAAAGCGATAGCATGATAGTGTATAAGAATGTTTAATATTGCACTGGAAAACTTACCAAGATCACTGAATACTCTGGTTTTCTGAAAATATCTAATGCATGTTGAGTAAGCATTATATTGTCACCGAAACTAAGGCCGAAATAATCTTGACAGATCAAAGACCAAACTTATCCAATCATTATATCTAGAACTGGAGTGCCACCAGCTTCATTTTTCCTTTTGTTTCATTGTCATGATATGTAAGGGAAATTTGCTTCATTAGATACTTAAATTCGATGTAAAGACAGCAAACATCAGTTAATGTCATGAATTTAACCTGCACAAACATGGAGGACAGTTTTCGGACTAAGCACGCTGAAAAGATCTTTCTTGTGCACATAAATTTAATGAATGAAAGGATAGAAGCTGCGCATCTTTCAAATCTTGTTAATGAATTAGTGGCATGCTCTTACCTAGCACTAATCCGGGTATATTTTAAACACAGAATTTGATTTGTCTTGCCATGTTAGTATAGATGATGTCTTATCATTAAGTATGCAATCAAAATCTCCAAGAGCCTACCACCTCCACAAGGTAAGGTTCTTTGCATTGCAATCATTTACTTAAGCATGATCCTGGAAGAATTCATTGTTTCATGCTGAGATTGACCTCCTTAATCAGGAGACAATGTGTTTGGGACTGAAGTGCCCAATAAATTGAAGGCGAGGATGGGATCGTTTCATGGCTAGACACGAAATACCCGATCGGAAGAACTTATTAATGAGCTGGGGGAAGTAGCAAAGACTGACCAAGCTTTTGGAGCCTAACTATGTGACTTAACTTCAATCAAGGTAGCTTACTATCTTTTATTTTACCTCTTATTTGGAACACTTGTCAAGGGATTATGGGCCGTTCTCTGCTCAACTTCTCCTACTGATTAGAGATAATTTTAAGGGCTCAAGAGAAAGCAGCATAAATTTGGTTCTATGATGTATTCTTCGTAACTGATCATCTCGAGTCACAGTTAACAGGATCAGCTCACAGACATGAATGGAAAGAAAATTAGTAGTCTTTTCACTTCTAGTTCCTTTCCCAGTAATGTAAGATTGTAACAATTTCCATGTAGTGGAAAGTAATCAATGCGGTGGACTTCTACGGAATATGCATTGCAAATGGCTCAGAAAATTTGCAGAAAAGATGTCACACCGGCGACAGCTTTTTCCAAATCCTCATGGAGGTGAAATTTGTCTGCTTGCAGTTGAACATGGACCAATCCAGGCAATAAAGGGAGGTGCTTGTGGCCAGAAACATTGAACAACTTCAGCACAGCATAACTGGTGCGCTCTTGTCATAATTAAAATAACATATCATCACAAAGCAGTAGAACACAAAATTGCCGTTTTCATGATCCATGGTCTTACTGGCCGCTCAAACAATGCAGCGTGACAGTCAACACTTATCGCAGACCACACAGCCTCATACATGCCTTCCACTTTTAGCTACTGTATGCATGTATAAGCACACGCGCACGCACGCACACACAGTTTATATATAGTGTCAAGTGTAGTATTAATCAATCTTTTAATGAGCTTGAGCGAACAAGATTATGGTATTCTTTTATCACTGTATTGTAGGCCCTCATCCAGAGAACTAGGATCAAGTATGAATACCTTTGTTACCATTTTTGTTTTAACTCATTCATTCTCCTCTTCTTCTACTTTTGTACTTATATTCATTCAAGGGCTACAGATGGAGAGAAACAATTGGAATTCTTGCTTTTTTCCTATTGGGGAACTGCACAAGAGAAGGGGCTTTGGTACGTCCCCGAGTGTTGCAAAGTGAAACCTCTACATGGGGCTGGCCAGGACTCAAAGCTGGCAGATGTGCCCCCGATTGACTTGGATGGAATGTGTGAACCCAGCTGACAGTCGAGTATCATAAAAGAGATTGCGAATGCTAGTTATCATAATGGATCCTTTCAAGTAAGCAAAAGAATTATGTTAACATGTTTAGCTGTGGACACCATGTTCTTTATTTGTAGTAAAACATTTAATATCCTGTAAAGAGAGTAAAATGGCATTATGTATCACTGCCAAGGAGAAAAGTTTAGTGAACTGTATGCTCCTCTACATAGGGAGATGATGCATCAGCATAACACATTCTTCATGTCCACCTCCACCAATGATATTGTTATTTCTTGGCAAGATAAAAAGTAGAAGGCGTATGATTCACATGATACAAACACAGTCTTGCAATCACTGAGCATTTTGATTTTCTTTTCTCAACTTAATCCGTCTAAATGATTAACGCCTAGGTCATTGTTGGGAGGAATGGACTTTAAAAATAGAAAGGAGGTTTTAAAAACGTGACACTTTATATTTGAGTGTGTATAGTACACAAAAGAAATAAAACAAACAACAAAAGAAAGGGAAGAACTTGAACTCTCCAAAAAACAACCTCACAAGGAACACTTTTTTTACACACACTTACACACTCAATTCTTGAACTTGAATTGATGCTGAAGCTTGTTAAAACCTCCTCTATTTATAGTTGAAAGCTCTGCACCTGATTGGCTACATTTGGAGGCACCTACTCTTGTACTCGATTGATCATGTTTGGAGGCACCTACCATTGTACCTGATTGGTCATGTTCAAAGGCACCTACCCTTACATCCAATTGGTCACAATCTTTGGCTTATTCTTGTTAGCTGAATGGGCAGCTCTTGGTATATAAATAACCACAAACCTTAACATTCATCCCCCTTTGTGGCCATTTATAAACTTTCTCGTAACTCAGCAACTTCTTTGCATGTGTTAGTCTTCTACCTAGGCCACGCCTTAGTTAATATGTCTGCTCCATTGTCGTCTGTATGGATCTTTTACAAACTACTTCTTTTTCTTCCAAGACTTGTCGAATCCAGTGATAACGAACATTAATATGCTTAGACTAGGAATAGAATGTTGAATTTTTGCTTAGATAGATCGCACTTTGACTGTCATAATTGATGGCATACTTCTCTTAGCTCCATCTTAACTCTTGAAGGAATTTCTTCAACCAAATTAATTCTTTGCACACCTCAGTTAGTGCAATGTATTCTGCCTCTGTGCTTGAAAGTGCAATACATTTTTAGAGTTTACTTTATCAGGACATAGCAGTACCTGCAAAGGTTATTAAATAACCAAAAGTAGATTTTCTTAAATCAACATCACGTGCCATGTCTGCATCAAAATATCCTTCCAGAACAAGCATATTCCTTCCTCGAGTACATCAAAGTTTAAGTTTAATTGTTCCTTTTAAGTATCTCAAAATCCACTTGACAGCATTCTAATGTTCATTTCCGGGATTTGACGTGTAACGGCTTACTTATCCAACTGCATAAGTTAGATCTGGTTGAGTGCAAACCATTACATACATCAAGCTTCCAACGGCTGAGGCATATGGTATCTAACTCATATATTTCTTTTCATCTTCACTGGTTGAACACTACTTTGAACTCAACTTGAATGTTTGCCCAGTGGAGTTGTCACTAGTTTTGCCTTTTCCATCCCAAACTTTCCAATCATCTTTTTGACGTAGCTTTCTTGAGATAGCTAAATATTACCATTTGGCCTATCTCGTAGAATATGCATGCCCAAAAGTGTCTTTGCTGGTCCCAATTCCTTCATTTCAAAAGACTTATTCAACTCCTTTTTCAACTTGTTAATCTTATTTAGATCATGATCAATAATAAGCATATCAACATACAACAAAAAAATGATAAAATCATCATCAAAATTCTTAATGTATACACAATAATCACCATTTGTTTTTCTAAAATTGTGATTGATCATGAAGAAGTCAAATTTTTTGTACTACTGTCTTAAGGCTTGCTTTAGTCAATAAAAGCTTTTCTTAAGCCAACAAACTAAATTTTCTTTACATTTCATCTGGAAGCCTTCTAGTTGCTTCATAAAAATTTCTTCTTTAAGTTCTCCATTTAAAATGCTGTTTTCACATCAAGTCCAAACTTGCAGTTAATCCAAGGACAACTTGAATAGAATTCATTTTCATAATAGAGGAGAAGATTTCATCAAAATTAATGCCAACTTTTTGTTCAAAGCCTTTAACTCTTAACCTTACCTTGTACCTTGGTTGAAACTCACTTCAACCATCTTTAACTTGAATATCCATTTGTTTTTGAGTATCTTTCTTCCAAGAGGTAGACTTATTAAATAATAAGTCTGATTTTCATGGATGGACTTCATTTCCTCTTTCATCGCCTTCTACCATTCTTTGCTATCTTTATCATCTACTGCTTCTTAAAGTACTCCGGTTCACTATCTTCTATCAGCATTAAGTATTCAATTGGAATATACCTTGTTGACGGCCTTCTTTTTCATTTAGATCTCCTTGCAGGATAAGGTGGAGTTGGAGCGGTTTCAACTTTATCCTTTCTTCCATATTTTTCTGTGAGACTTCAACTCTTTGTTGAATTTGTTGGGATGGAGGATCCTTTATTGGAATTTCTTCAGTAGTCATGTTCTTATTTTCTTTATTTACTTCTTCAATAGTTTGATTTTCAATGAAAATAACATCCCAACTTCTTATTATTTTCTTTTCAGTGGGGTCCCACAATCTATATTTAAATTCTTCATACCCATATCCTAAAAAGATGTAATCTCTAGATTTAGGATTAAGTTTATTCCTTTCATCTATTGGGATATGAACAACAGCTTGACACCCAAAAACTTTTAAATGCTGCAAATTGATAGACTTACTGGACCCTACCTTTTCTGGAACATCTCCATTCAAGGGAATTGAAGGCGAAAGATTGATCAAATCAATAGCTATCCTCATAACTTCCCTCAAAATGGATTTGACAGCTTTGCATGTGATAGCATAGCTTGAATCCTTTCAATAATGGTCCGATTCATTCTTTCAGCAATGTTGTTTTGCTGTGAGGTCTTTGGAATGGTCTTCTCCAATTGGATCCCATAGCCGTTCCAATATTCTTCGAAAGGTTCTCAGTATTTACCACTATTATTAGCCCAAACACATTTTAATTTAAGGTCTATTTCTCATTCAATCCTTTTATGAAAATTTTTGAAAGACTCCAAACTTGATCCTTTGATTTTAATGCATAGAACCAAACTTTTCTAAAAAAATCATCAATAAAAATCACCAAATACAAAACACTACCGAGAGTTCTTTCATTCATTTAACAAACATCAGTGTGTACAAACTCAAGAGGATTTTCTTTCTTGAAGGAGGATAATTTTTTAAAGCAATTCTTTATTGTTTCCCTTTTATACAGTCGACACAAAGTATGAAATCTAATTTTTCAAATTTTGGCAAATAATTATTTTTAATTAAAATTGACATACCTTTTCACTCATATGCCTCAACCTTTTCTGCCACAGCTCCATTGATGATTCCATCACTACACAAGCATTACTATCAATTTTTGCATTAGTAATGAAAATGGTACTTACCTTCTCCATTTGGTAATAATCAAATTGTCTTTTGTTAACTTCTAAATTCCACCAGTAAAATGACTGAAGAACAATTTATCATCCAACTTTCTCATAAAAATTAAATTTAACCTCAGGCCTGGTACATGCCTTACATCTTTCAACTTTAATTTGCTTCCTTAGGCAGTAGTTATCAAAACATCACTAAAATCATGAATTTTACAGGTGTCACTATCACCCATTTTTACAAAACTATTTTCTACAGGATGGTAAAAAGAAAAACTATTTATGTGAAGTAACATGGTAAGAAGCTCCAAAGTTAATTACCCAAGAGTAATCTTGAAAGGTAAAATTCAAGAAATTTTCATCACTTACAATTATCACATTTCCATCTGAAGTTGTGGCTGTTGTTTCATCAAACATATTCACTTACTTCTTTTGCTCCTCTTTTCATTTGTTAAAATCCCGTTTCCAATTCCAACAATCCTTTTTGATATTACCTTTCCTTTTATAGTAAAAGTATTCAACTTCTTTTCTATTAACAGACTTACCCCTTGAGTATTATCTCCCTCGATTTGGTCCTCGACTTTGGTTTCGTCCACGTCTTCCATGTCTTCCAAAAACTAGGGCCTGACTTTCAACTTCTTGTCCAAACTCTTTTCTCCTTGTTTCTTCGTTGAGTAGGGCTTCCTTCACCATATTTAAGGTCAAAACTCCATTTGGAGTAAGTTAGAAATAGTAATAAATAAGGTTTTCCAACTATTGAACAATGAACTAAACAACAAAAGAGCTTGAACATCATCATCCAATTTAATTTCAAGGTTGTACAATGATTAATTAACCCTTGAAAATCATTTAAATGCTCTGATATACTAGAACCCTCATTATAACGAAAATGAGTAATTTTCTTTAACAGTAAAGCTTTGATTAAACCATAGTTCCTTTCATACATTGTTTCAAGTTTCTTTCACAAAACATCAACCCTTGTTTCTTAAGAAATGTGATTCAAAACACTTTGATCAATCTAAGTATGAATTTGGCATATCATTTTTCTATGCGTCCTTTCCCACTCAGTATCAGACTTACCTTCGGGTTTTGCAGCGTCTCCAAGCACTGGATCCCACAAGTCTAATATGATTAAGTGGTCCTCCATTTGAGGTTTCGAAATAGCATAGTTGATGGGATTCAACTTGATTATGGTACTAGTTGATTCCTCTATTGCTCCTTGAATTAAAAAAAATGACAAAACCTCGGCTCTAATACCACTTTGTTGGGAGAAATTGATTCTAAAAATAGAAAAGAGCTATTAACAATGTGGCACTTTATATTTGAGTGTATATAGTATACAGAAGAAAGAAAACAAACAATAAAAGTAAGGAAGGAACTTGAACTCTCCAAAAAACAACCTCACAAGGAACACTCTTTTTACATACACTTACACATTCAATTCTTATATTTGAACTGATGTCAAAGCTTGCCAAAACCTCCTCTATTTATAATTTCAAGCTCTGCATCCGATTGGCCACGTTTGGAGGCACCTACCCCTACACCTGATTGGCAAAGAATAGAGGTACGTATCTTTGCACCTGATTAGTTAAGTTTGGAGGCACCTACCCTTACACCCGATTGGTCATGTTTTGAAGTACCTACCCCTGTACTTGATTGGTCACAATCTTTGACATATTCTTATTAGTTGAAATGGGTGACTCTTGGTGCATAAATAGCTACAAATCTTAACAGTCATAAATCAAGGCATATCACAGCTAATACTCAGTGGAGCTCTCCCTGCTACCTCTGACTTCTTCAAATCACCAAGTGACGTTAAGGCCAAGTTTATGTCTGGTGATGTGCATAACCCAGTCAAATATGGCACAAGCTTGAGAGATGGAGTGGACCAGGCCTACTTTTGGAGGGTCTTTCTCAAACACTATGCACATCCCATCAAGGATTGGATAGGATTACTCCACCGTAATAACCTTTTTGTCATAAAGGATTTGCTGCTTGTTACACTGCTCTGCTTTCGTTAATATGCTGCATTTGGTAAGCTAATTATCCCTTCCCAATGAATAAAATGAAAAACATGTCATGTCCACAATCACTCCATACCTCTATTTCAGTAATGAACCTATCTAAACAGTCACTCGTCGGTATCTAGCAAAATTGAGGTCATCTCAAGTTGCCCTTCTTATCTTGATTCCAAAGATATTTTTTACTAAAAGATTTTAAGTTTTGAGGTTGGCAATGTTAAGTCCAGTGCAATCATGGTTCGAACATTTCGTGTATCAATTTACTAATTAGAACTTTATTTTATAATTCTCATTAAGGAGGGTTACGTGTAATTGAAATAGTTATTAAATTGAACAAGTTGTCTCTATCTATAACCCCAATTGAGAGGATCACTTGATTCTCAACCTTTATCTTCAGTTGAGTAAGTCACATGGCTTAATTTTTAATCTTGATTGAAAGGGTTACGTGCAATCAAACAGCTATTCCCAATCGAAATAGTTATTTCAATTTATACTCCCGATTAAGAGGGTTAGCTTGATTCCAGCTGAAGGGTTCAAAACTTCCATCCAATCTAACAGGATTAAAACAAGTTCCTCTACACTAATAAACATCCCAATCAGCATTTATCAGAAATATTTTGTTTGTAAATATTAAGGTTTGACAAGATAATTCTCAAAATATTTCATATAAAATCATCAAATAAAACATGCTTTTACATAGAAGGAAAATTTCAGCATACTTTTCCAATAGATATTTTGGTAACTATTTCAATACTTGCTCACGTTTCAAACATGCTTTAGGAATATTTTTCAATTCAACATAACATGGCTCCTTTCAGAAAACAACTGAAACATTTCACAAGTATTAAAAAAAAAATTTTCCAAAATAACTTGTAAACTATAGAAGCCATGAAAATCTTAAGCAATCTACTTACAGATTTTAACTTGCTTGGTTTTGTACCTCATCGAGTTCGAGTTCTTGTGTCCCTATTCAGTCAAAGTAAACCTCAAGTTATTCCTAGTTTGATGCAATTTCATGACTTATATAATTTCCATAAGCCATGTCTTGATGTCGTTTCTCTAATAAAATTTCTATAAAAAAATTCAAAAATTCTTCTAACTAGTCATTTATGGTTTTTCAAATTCCCAAATGTCTCATATCATTATTCTAACCCAAAAAAATCTAATTAAATTTGAAGAAATACCAATTATATAAATTCTATTCATTTCTTCGGCCTGAACATACAGTTCATTTATAAAAATAAAATGGATTACCATAAAAATATTTCTGCATGGTTGGAAAGCTCAATGAATCTACTTTAACATTCAACAAACTATGATTGATTTCAAATCTCCTATAAAATGTTACAGTCATTACTTTAGAATTACACATAGTTAAATCTAATAGTTCAGAATTTGCAGTTTGGTTGACTTAACACATTAGGCTGTATCAATTTAGGCAAAAACTTGTGGTGATCCATACATGGTTGGAAATCCGTATGAATTTAGTTTAAAATGCAACAAACCATTCATAAATTGGGGTTTTTTACATAATGTTATGAGCCCTACACTAAAGTCGTGCATAAATGAATCTACACGAGATCTTCAAGTTTTGAATCTACTTTTCATTTTCCTTGTTTAAAATAGGTCTAAGGCCTCTTTCATAAATATTTAAACAATTTACAATGATCCATCTTAAGTTTCCAAGCATAATCTTATACAACATAATCCACAAAGTCCTTAATATCTCTAGTGTGCATATGAATACATGTACATATATACATTTCTATACTATTTCAAAACTTTATCTCCCATGTGTGAAAAATCATCGTAATTTCTCTACTAAATTCATATCTACCAAGCATAAAGGGTGGATTGAAGCGAAGGCCTACCTGAAAAATAAACCCATCCAAGGTTTATAACTTGCGTTATGTGTGTTTTCTTCTTTTCTAATCTAAGAGCTTTCCAGCCAAAACCTCCCAAGTGTGTGTCTCCTTCCTTTTCTTGGTAGATTGATGTCCTTGCGACACTCCCAGTCACAATTCTCCTGGGCCTAGTTCCTATTCTCTCTCTTCTTTCTTCTTCTACACTTCATTCTCTCTTTCCTTCTTTATCTTCTCTTTCCTTTTTTTTTTTTCCTCACCCTCTTCCCAAGTGAGCACAATAGTGGTAGCAACAGAATAGAGAATGGTTTTTCTCGTCTGTAGCAGCTCTCCTTCTCTCTCTAAAAATCCATCGCAACTTTAGTATGATATAGAAGAGGTGTTTCCCTCTCATTAATCCCACTCCTCCACCTATTAAGACCGTCTTAATCAGCACTTAATCCCCACCTTTGTGCTCTGTGAAGCATCTCCTACAAATTGAAGAGGGATAGGCCGTTGCTTTCCTAGTAAGTAAAATGTTAGCCCCTTTTAAGGGGCTGTTTGGTAGCTTTGCTTTGTGTTTTTTTTTTCTTTTAAACTTGTGGCTATCACAGGTATCATAATTGCATATAACAAAAAAATCCATAAGTTAGCACTATTGATGTGTAGCCATAATAGAAGTCGTCATGTAAACTATAACAATCAAGGTCGATTATAGAGACTTGATGACAATCATAAAAATAATGAAAATGATGCTTCGACCTATAATAAGTAATTAATTTGCTAGGTTGGTTATAAAAACCTACCAACCTACAATAATTGGATAATCCTATAGGTCAATTATAAAACCTACTGGCTTGCAGTAATTAAACAATCCAACAGGTCGGTCATAAATACTTACTGGTCTACAATAATTAAATAATCCAACAAGTCAATCATAAAAATCTACTAACCCGAAGCTCGAAGTAAGCATTGACAAAGCACAATCCTCTGACATTTGTATACTAAAAATTTGGTACTGTGGCCCTTTAGTTTTTGAGCAATTTTAGCTTAACATAAGGTGAGGTTTTGCTTTCTTAGGTGAGTGAATTTTGTTCACCCCTTTAATATTTTGAGTAATTTTTAGCTCAGGATGGGACAAAGTTTTATCTTCTTGGATGAGTGAATTTTGCTCATCCATTAAATATTTTTGAGTAATTTTTTGTTTGTGGTAAGGTAAAGTTTTGTTCTCTTGGATGAGCAAATTTTGCCCACCTTTTAAATATTTTCGTTTTTCCTTCACTCATTTCTCTCATCTTTCTTTCCTCATACGTGTTGCTAAGTTTTAGGTGGCTCTTCAAATTAGTGTCATCTCTATAAATAAAATATTGGTAGAGCCTAATTTGGTTCTCTTAGATGGTCTGATAGATTGATGTCATTCTTAGAGAGAAAAATTTTGGTGGGACCTAATTTGACCATTTTAGGTAACCTTTCAAAATAGTGTCATCCTTAAAGATGAAATCTTGATAAGACCTAATTTGGCCATTTTGAGTGCCCTTCAAATCGGTGTTATCTCTAAAGATGAAATCTTGGTGGGGCTTAATTTGACCATCTTGAGTGGTCATTCAGGTTATTGCCACCCCTAGAGATAAAATATTGATAGGATCTGATCATTCAAATTGGTGTTATCCTTAAAGATAAAATATTGATAGGGTCTAATTTGGCCCTTTTGGGTGGCTCTTTAGATCGCTGCCATTCCTTGAAGTTTTTTTACCTTCCTTCCTTGACTACGGTCAAAGAGTATATTCAATAAATTTAAATATTGGTGAAATTGCTTAATATCGCCGAAAAAATTAAATAAAGTTGAGGCCATTTTCTATAATATCTCAAATTGTAGTAACTTCCTTTTATGCATTCTTTATATTAGCAACATGTTGAAATTGAGGAGAAAAATGTTAATAATACTTTTAGAATTAAACTTAACAACAAACAAGATAAGTATGCATGGGATACATCAAATAGGTGCACGATAGATAAGAAAGGCTCTGAACGGATAAAAACAAAACAAATGGAATAATCCATATTTCTGTTTACTAAATGAAATAATTCTTTCTATTTCTTTTCCCCTTTTACTCTGAGTAAACAAATTGCATACTTTGTCACATTAAAATATATTCTAACACAAGGAACAAGCTAATTACAAATGATTTACTTTTCAATGGCCACTAACCATCGACTATGAACTATTATCCAAGTGGATGAATATCAACAACCAAGGGGTATAACGTTCAAGAAAATTAGATAGTAATACCTTAATGTTCTTGTCAAAATGAGGATGATTTTCATTTCATGCATAAAAAGGGTGTCTTGGAACTTACCTATGAGTAGGGGTAGCAATGAGTTGAATCGAAATCTGGGTATTATACTTAATCGGTTGATTCAAATCTAACTCAATTATTTTCGCAAGTTATAAAATTTGCCCAAACTCAACTTGCCAATATCGCAAGTTACCCGAATATAACCTGCCAACAAAAAAATTTATTATTTTTTAATTAAAATTAAGGCTTAATGTTTTAAATATTTACAATCCTACCATTTAATTTTAATTAATTAATTTTTTATATTTATATAAATATTTAATAAATTATTTAAAATATATTCGCAGGTTCACGGGTCACTCGGCAGGTCAACTCAAAATTAACTCATTTATCTTTTCGAGTTCACAAATATAACTTAATTTTGACCCAAACTTGCAAAAGTCCAACCCAAAACCTACTAATTTCAAATCAGGTTTGAATTAGAAATTGTCACCTCTACTCATGAGTAGAATCTACAATTTTTTCTTGAGGAGAGGACAAGAATCTATTTTCATTTCTTAGTAATTGCTAGCGCCAATGTTGTAAGGAGTTGATTCCTCGCATAAAAAGGAGAAAAAAAATGATAGAAGAAAAAAGAAAAAAATAAAGACAATTATGTAATTTGATAATTTATAATAAAAAATCTTTATTAGTATAGAGATATATAATTTAAAAAGAAAATAAAATTAAATGGAAAATTAAGTACAAGTGACTAAACTTATGAACTTATTTTACATACAAAGTTTGGGCTATGTTTGTTTCATAATTTTCAACTATTAATTACCGTTTAAAAATTTTACAAATTAAATATTTTACTATATAAATTTTATTTAAATTCAAATTCAAAATTTTCTTTATCTTACTTTATGTTAGCTATTAATTTTTTAATCATTATATCTATTCACAATTAAATCAACACATATTTCTATAATTTTCCTACTCACATTCATTTTTTATTACTTTATAAATTTATATACAATTACATCATGCAATTATTATTACACATTAAATATATATGAAAATAATTTTTCTATCCATCCAAATCTTACAAAAACAAACATAAATTATCATCATATTCAAATTACCAAAATTTTCCTAACTACCTTAATAACAAACCAAACAACCTTAATTCAACATTAATAATAACATATATTCGGTGAACATTTCCCAACTTTCTACGTCCAAAATTCAACTTTTACTTTTAAAAAAATGTGAATTTTGACTTCAAGTAATTAACAAGCTACATAACAAATTCTCAACTTCTATTTTAGATGACATACAAAACCCTTTCTAAGTTTTTGATTACAAAAAACTTATGTCAAATTGAAATTGAATTCAAAATTTCTATTGAAAATTTTCACTTGGATTTAAAATTCATAATAATGATTCATTGTATTTTTTTGAGGTAATTTTATTTCAAATTGCATTTCAAACTCTTAATATCTTATTTTAAAACTAGTTGGACAATTGTAATGAATTAAAAAAACGAAAAAAGCCTTCAGGGAGCTCAATGGAATTAGAGTAAAATTGGAGGGCGCCTTTGCCAATCCCCCATGCCATTACCGTAAATTACATATTTATTCATTCATTCCCAATCTATTTCCATTTTCAGTAATTGCTAGCGCCCGAACTTTCTGCGTCCCCGCCTCCCGTCCGGTCAAGTCCGCCGGCGTTGATCCTTCTCGCGAACGTTCTTCGTCCGTCGTAAGGAGAATTATCTAGTGCCCTGCCCGTCGAATCATCTCCTCCAATCATGAATCCGGAATAGTAAATTTCTCATCTCTAATTATTAGAAATTATTTTAGGAAATGAAATGGCTGATAAAATTTTCTATGTTTTTAGGATTTAAATTTGTTTTTTATGAGCTCTGATTCCATAGATCCACGTCGTGCGTATTCTTTTAGTTTGCTTTTGATTTAATGATACTAGATCCATACGTTTAAACTTCCATAAAGCCAAATCCAACTTTATTTATTCATGGGATTCTTTTGTGGTACAGTTAATTATAATTTGTTATATAGGATTTAATTTTTTTTTTCGAGTTCGAGATCTCTGCGTTGATGTGATTATGGTAGTTCTATATTGATCTCTGAAATCAGAATTTGTGACTTTGATTTTTCTTGAAGAGTGATTTATGTCTTATGTAACTGAAATTTAATAAAGTCGCGTGGATCAATTAATTGTAATTGTTTCTGTGTATAGCACTTGTGTTTCTGGGTTTGATTAGATAGAACTTTAACGAAATATTACCTGCCACCCAAGGGCTATGTTAACAGGGAAAATTGCTTCATCGATTTTGATTTTGAGTTCATCGTGACGACTGAGTTATCAATTATCTTAAAAGTCCATGTTTATTTTTCTGCCAGACAAATTCTCTGCTTTTCCTGTTATGGACCAATTGTATATGTCAACCAAACAATCGTCAAAACAAACTCACTCTTAGAAGTGTTGCTACATGTAAACATTCTCTATTTTTTTTTTTCTTGGCATTCTATGTGATCATAAGTTCTCCAATAGCTGTAATTTAATTGCAGGTATTTTCCTATTTTGAATGATATTATTTGACCAAGTTGGAGACTAATTCATTGTTTAATTTTTTTTTGTCAGTGACTACTTGTTCAAGCTTCTTCTAATTGGTGATTCAGGTGTTGGCAAGTCATGTCTTCTTCTTAGATTTGCTGTAAGCCCCTGGATATTGCTAATTTAGTGTTTTAGCTGTAATGTAGGTTAGCTTTGTTAGTAATTTTTCCTTGGATGGTTCCTCCTGTCTCTATAGGGCCATATATGATGATAGCTATTTGTTTTTAAGAAATTGCCCGAATTTGGGTCTACTATCACTACATTAAATAGAACAACACTTGTCATTTTTATTGTCTTCTGAAGATTTCAAGACAACAGCTTGAAAGTTCTATTCGGTTAAAATTTGCCTGGAATTGGCACTGGCCTGGGCAAGCCAAGACTTTTGGTTGGATTAGGCCTCTTGGTTTTTTATTTTATATAGTTTGCCTTATGGCTCTTTAAGCAATGAAATAGTATAAAATGTTTGATATGTAACCTATGGTTGTCAGTGTCTTAATTCTTTCAAGAAGTGCTTGCGTGTAATAAAATCATCAGTTTTATCTCGAGCTGCTTAGGTTGTGGAGAAATCTGCCCAAGTGATCTGACCAGTTTAATATATATATTTTTTTTCATACAGGATGATTCATACCTTGATAGTTACATCAGCACAATTGGTGTCGACTTTGTAAGGGATTAAGCTTTTTGAGTGGTAGTTTTACCTTACATGATGACCATGCTGAATATGTTTTTTTTTTTTTAACAGAAAATTCGAACTGTGGAGCAAGATGGGAAGACCATAAAGCTTCAGATTGTAGGTGTTCTGTTTTTTTGTGTGTGTGTGTTTGAACACACAATTTGGGGGGCGGGGGTTTGGAGTTCTTGAATGTATCCATCTTACCTGATGGAATAAGCATTTTTATTTTTTTAATATGCTTAGTAATTAGAATTGTGTACATTTCTGTGATCTCTATTTACTAGTTTCTTGGAGATTAATCTAATATGTGTTAAGCTTTTTGAAGGAACAAATGTACAGTTCCCAGTTTTAAGTTTCTACGATAAATGTATTTATCTTCAAAATTGGTTAGATAAGACGGATGTGTTGATGTTATGAAAAGAATGGGGATGGAAACTTATTGGGATGTTCTTACTGTTATTATATTTTTAATCTTTTTGTCTTGTGTTACACATAAGATGATGTTGTAAATGAGCACATATGATGTTTTTATCTAATCAATGTTCAATGTTGGTGCTTGAGTTCTGTTATAATCCCGTAATGGTTTTCTAATACTGGGTTGTTCCATCTAATGATTATCTTTTGTGGAGTGAGCTTCATTCATATTTACTTTTTGGTGTTTTTTTTCTTGCAGTGGGATACTGCTGGACAAGAACGATTCAGGACCATAACTAGTAGCTACTACCGTGGGGCACATGGAATCATAGTGAGTTTCTTTCATGTTGATTTATCTCTAATGATTGTGTTTTGAGATCTAAATGCACGCTCAACTTGGAGTTTTCTGGCAGATAGTATATGATATAACTGATCAAGAGAGCTTCAACAATGTGAAGCAATGGTTGAATGAAATTGATCGGTATGCGAGTGAAAATGTGAACAAGCTTCTGGTAGGAAACAAGTGCGATCTTGCTGATAACAGAGCTGTGCCATATGAAACAGCAAAGGTAGAATATCTTTGTCAATCTGTGCACACAAGAGCCCATTGGACTGAAAATAAATAAAATAAAATAAGATAAGAGAGACTGAAATACATTGTTTGCTATTGTAAAAGGCATTCGCAGATGAAATTGGCATCCCTTTCATGGAGGCTAGTGCCAAGGATGCCACTAATGTTGAGCAGGCTTTCATGGCTATGTCTGCTGACATTAAGAACAGGTTTGCCTTCTCTCTTTGTTTTGTACTTCTTTAGCATATAATTCTT
This sequence comes from Avicennia marina, assembly GCA_019155195.1. NCBI lineage: Eukaryota > Viridiplantae > Streptophyta > Magnoliopsida > Lamiales > Acanthaceae > Avicennia > Avicennia marina. Next base: position 9,967,520 of record CM032773.1, read on the forward strand.
CTTCTTCTTTTTCATACATTCTTGGGATCGGTGTTATTTTCCATGTGCTGACCTGGATTTGTCTTTAAACCTCATGGATATTTCATTTTCCCGAATACGTACAGGATGGCCAGTCAACCTGCATCGAGCAATGCGAGGCCACCAACTGTGCAGATTCGTGGACAACCTGTTGCCCAGAAGAGTGGCTGCTGCTCTTAGTGAACTGCCGTTGATTCTATATTCCACCCTCCTACGACTGGGGGAGAATCACTCTGGACAAGCCTTCTGTATTCCGCATCGTACGTTAGTGCCATTCTTTCAAATACATTTGATTCCTAAGTGGCTGTACAAATTACAACTGCTTATTTTGCTTGTTATTTTGCTTTTATTTGCATAGCTCTGTCCACAGGTAGAAGTGTTCTAGTGTTTGCAAACAGCTGTTCCAAAATTGTGGCACGTTTGGGAAAAAGGGAATTATGTAATATGTGATTTTGTGTTGGCACTGAAATTGGGATATTCCTGGAATAAATTGCTTTATATTTGATTTGAGTTGAAGTATTCTTGGAACAGATTCTTTTTCTCCCGCTTGCAGTAATGGAATAGTTTGAATTACTATTTTTTGATAGAATACACATCATCATGACGATGATTTATTATCATTGTAGTCATTATTGTTATACAAAAATTTTAAGAAAAAGTATATAATAGTTAATTGAGTACGATATATTAGTATCTTTTTCGCACTTTCAAGCGGTTAAAACCTGTATTATTTTGATAATAAAAAAATATTTTTTTGTTGAAACAGATGACTTGTGTCTAAAAATATATTAACGAACTCATTAAGTTTTGATGTATATTTTACAGTTAAAACTTTTTACAAAAAGTGAAAGATGTTCGGGGTTTCAAATATTAATTTAAAAAATGGAGAAAATGCACCCCTCTGTTCAGACCAAAAGTGCTTACGATTCAAGCAGTCAAAAACTGCATTGTTTCAATTGAAACGAGTCAAAAATATACATTTTAATAAAATTGAAAATGACTACTTGGCGGTACACGTGCACGTATCAGTAAATGTTCAAGAATAAACAAGATAATTTTATTAGTGAAAATTTTTTTATATATTATACTCTTATTTATATACGCAAAATTAAAATGGTATAACATATTTATGAATATTAATATACTATGGACTTCATTCAAACGATGGTACTTGGTCAGCAATGGTCCCCTTCGGCCCAGTTAAATGACTTACACAATTTACCTCTCAGAAGTCTGCAAACTCAAAGAAAATTGGGATAGTGTCAAATTTTTCTCATGATGAGTCCAGAAAGAAGTAGGAACAACTAACAAAAAGCTCTAATAATGGCTACTGCTGCTGCTGTTTTTTATTCTACTATTATTATTTCAAAAATTCAACCATAGTGGAAAGACTATCACAGCGTCAAATTCCTGATGTTAAGGTTCAGCTCGTCATTGTTGGTTGTCGCTTGGGATGATCCTTGCTGTATCGATGACGTAGCATCCGATGGCTGAGGCACGAAAGTTTCAGCACAAGCTGGAAATTTAGCCCCATGAATGTTGGGTCGATGAACACTACTCTGGCTTGAGAAATTCACCTTTGGAGCCCAAGAAACTGCTTGTGATGGAAAGGGTCTTGACTGTACAATAATAAGATAAATCAAAAGGATTCAATAATGAGCTATCCATTGATGGCTAACAACAGCCAAGACTCAGCAGAGTTCCCTGATTTCTTTTCTGCATAAACATAGAACATGATCAGGTTAACATACAGTGTATATCATGCTACGAAAATCAGGAACTCCTCGTCTTTTCATCATCGGTGAAAGAGGAGGCCTTTCGGAAGCTGCCACGCTAGCCTGCGTCACGTTGAGACAGAAATGATCCCAGTAAGTTTATGTCTGTCCCAATCTGCACATAAATTTGCCACTTGCCAATGGATCGTTAATTACCTTAATCTCCCGTCCTTTCAGCTCACCATTGTTCTTTAAGGGAGCACCCTGAGTAATCAAAAAACCAACTACTGCTATTAATCTATATCTTGTTGTCGAGCCAATACTAACATAAGAACACTGAGTTGGTGACACAACTTACAGGCCGTGATCCATCGGCGGAGCCTGGAATCTCTTGCTGGGATGGCCGATTCTGCAAAAGGGCTGAATTATCAACACCCATCATTTGCAATGAGATATCAAATCACAGTTAAATGCAGGTGTTGTGTTACCGAAGGAATGTCGAAAATACTTGCTCTCCGCCTTTTCTTCTCCGTCGCCTTTCGAATGAAGTACTTCTGAGCATGACTGGCAACTTGGGAAGAGTTCCTTGTCTGCACGAAATTGGCGGCTATGCCCTTCCAATCTCCCTTCCCCAGTTTCTCCAACCCCGCCAAGAATAATCTGTGTTCTTCCTCAGTCCATGGCTTTCCTAATTATGGAACACACCAACAATAATCCCAATATGTACACCAAGCAACACTCTCTAAAGGGCTTTAAATTGTTGCCTAGGAATGAATAAAATTTTGTTTCAATAAAAAGGATTGGCAAATAAAGAAAAGATTGCAATTCCATCCTATCATTATCTGCAAAAGTACAAAAAGATTACTTTTATTCCTTCAAAACTAATGGCGGATAACAAATTTTCTTTCCACCTTAAAATCAGCCAAAAGAGAGAGGCAACAACGTGATTGACACGGAAAATCTCCGAAAAAAAACCGAACCTCTCCTCCTCTCGTGCGATTTGGAAGATTGATGAACTAATCCGTCCGAGAGATATCCGGAGGAAGCCTCTCCCGCGGAATTTTCGGCGTTGCATGCCTGCTGCAGATTGCCGAGGCTCTTGCTCTTCCTGATCCTGGATTCTACGGCGTCTTCGGCCGGAACGCCGATCTGAACGCCGAACAGCTTGAAGCCCGCCGCGCCGCCGCACGTCCTGGGGTTGTGGCCGTTGCATCCGCAGTGGGAACACTTCCTCCCACACTCGTTAGGCATCTTCTCCTCGACCTCTATATATGTATAACACAGACACACACACACACACACAATTACGTAGAACAGAGAAACGGAATATTATTTCAATACGTAGAAGGAAAAGGAGAAGAAAACGCCAGGAGAACGAGTTTTCATTGAATCATTGGGATTACAAGATTGCACATGTATGTATGTGTGTGTGTGTGTGTGTGTGTGTGTGTGTGTGTGTGTGTTTACATACATACATACACACATATATCGGAGAGTGGGGATCGTGATGAAT